>CM063728.1:11577123-12853679 GCA_032441825.1 Chaetogeoica ovagalla | reverse complement strand
ATTAAGCGACTGAACTCATATCCGTGAGTCTTATAAGCGGCGTCTACTGTATTTGAATTTCGAGGAAAAGTGAATAAGTAAATTTGTGATTTAATATACTTAATTAATTTTAGCCCGAAAAATATGTTATTTATTTGCTACCTAGATAATGTACGAATAAAAAATATATATATGTATTTTGCATTAAAATACATGAAAAAGAACGAATCAGACCCTAATTATTATATTTATATGGCAAACTAAAATATGGAAAATTAAAATGTCAAAGTTGCCTTCTTGAAAATAGCCAAATTAATTTTATATTAAACACTTAATAGTCAATAATAAACAATAACATGACATTAAATCTATTTTATTTTTGTTATGAGAAATATTTCAAATTTTCTTCAATCCAATTTGAATTATTGGTTGTACATACGTCCAGGGGATCCAACTAAATATGTCATAAACCAAAGGCAAATATATAAATTTATAGTCATTATACAGTATTTTCCTATTAATATATATTTATATATATAAAATAAATCGTTATAAATAATATTTTAGAAAATAGGCAAATACCGATATAATTTGTATAAAACCATGTTGTTAGAATGCTAATAATTTTTAATAATTAATATATATACATATATACATATATATATATACAGGAAAAATGAATAAATTAATTTTTATTTAATATATAAAATTAACTTTAAGCCCAAAAAAACATGTTTTTTTAATTGCAGCCTAGATAATAAAATAGATATATATAAAATATATGTATAAAATATATATATCTGTGTGTGTGTGTTTTGCATCTAAATATCCGGGAAACAATGAATCTAGACCCTTATTATTATACTTATATCGCAAACTAAAATATGGAAAATTAAAATGTCAAAATTGCTTTCTTGAAAACAGCCAAATTAAATTTATATTAAACATTTAATAGTGAATCAATAATAAACAATAACATGACATTAAATCTATTTTATTTTTGTTATGAGAAATATTTCAAATTTTTTTAATTCAATTTGAATTATTGGTTGTACATATGTTGAGGGGATCCAGCTAAATATGTCATAAACCAAAGGCAAATATATAAATTTATAGTCATTATTTAGTATTTTTCTATTAATATATTTATATTTATATTAAAATATAAATCAATAAATATTATACTTTAAAAAATAGGGATATGCCGATATATTTTGTATAAAACAATTTTGTTAGATTACTAATAATTTATAATAAGGAAAATAAAATAATATTTTTATTACTTTACAGAAGATTTTAAGCAAGATTTACAACTTTTATGTGCAGGAATGGAATTACATATTGTAATTGGCAAAATTATACAGCATCGTGTTAATATTTTATAATGAAATATATTTCATTTCCTTTTTTTTTATGTTGAATTTTGGATTATAAATATGGTCATCTAAATTATCCTTATTACTAAAAGAAATTTGTAAATAATTGCATATGTTTCGTATATATATACAAGTGATTTTATATATATATATATATATAAATATATTATGATGCACTATGACTTCGTTAGGATCTATATTTTGTATGATTAATACCAATTTAATTCTAAATTATAACCAAAAAAGTTTATTTTCTACTATTTATTTTACGAAATTTGAGTCTTATAACCGAAGTATTGAGTCTTATAACCGATTTTTTTTTAATGTATTTGGATACTTCCGGACCGTTCCAGACAATTTTGAGTCTAATAAGCGACTGAACCTTATATCCGTGAGTCTTATAAGCGGCGTCTACTGTATTTGAATTTCGAGGAAAAGTGAATAAGTAAATTTGTGATTTAATATACTTAATTAATTTTAGCCCGAAAAATATGTTATTTATTTGCTACCTAGATAATGTACGAATAAAAAATATATATGTATTTTGCATTAAAATACATGAAAAAGAACGAATCAGACCCTAATTATTATATTTATATCGCAAACTAAAATATGGAAAATTATAATGTCAAAGTTGCCTTCTTGAAAATAGCCAAATTAATTTTATATTAAACACTTAATAGTCAATAATAAACAATAACATGACATTAAATCTATTTTATTTTTGTTATGAGAAATATTTCAAATTTTCTTCAATCCAATTTGAATTATTGGTTGTACATACGTCTAGGGGATCCAACTAAATATGTCATAAACCAAAGGCAAATATATAAATTTATAGTCATTATACAGTATTTTCCTATTAATATATATTTATATATATAAAATAAATCGTTATAAATAATATTTTAGAAAATAGGCAAATACCGATATAATTTGTATAAAACCATGTTGTTAGAAAGCTAATAATTTTTAATAATTAATATATAAATATATACATATATATATATACAGGAAAAATGAATAAATTAATTTTTATTTAATATATTAAATTAACTTTAAGCCCAAAAAAACATGTTTTTTTAATTGCAACCTAGATAATAAAATAGATATATATAAAATATATGTATAAAATATATATATCTGTGTGTGTGTGTTTTGCATCTAAATATCCGGAAAAGAATGAATCAGACCCTAATTATTATATTTATATCGCAAACTAAAATATGGAAAATTAAAATGTCAAAATTGCCTTCTTGAAAACAGCCAAATTAATTCTATATTAAACATTTAATAGTGAATTAATAATAAACAATAACATGACATTAAATCTATTTTATTTTTGTTATGAGAAATATTTCAAATTTTCTTTAATTCAATTTGAATTATTGGTTGTACATACGTGGAGGGGATCCTGCTAAATATGTCATACAATCAAAGGCAAATATATAAATTTATAGTCATTATATAGTATTTTCCTATTAATATATTTATATATATATTAAAATATAAATCGATAAATATTATACTTTAAAAAATAGGGATATTCCGATATAAATTGTATAAAACAATTTTGTTAGATTACTAATTATTTATAATAAGGAATATAAAATAATATTTTTAATACTTTACAGAAGATTTTAAACAAGATTTACAACTTTTATGTGCAGGAATGGAATTACATATTGTAATTGGCAAAATTATACAGCATCGTGTTAATATTTTATAATGAAATATATTTCATTTCCTTTTTTTTTATGTTGAATTTTGGATTATAAATATGGTCATCTAAATTATCCTTATTACTAAAAGAAATTTGTAAATAATTGCATATGTTTCGTATATATATACAAGTGATTATATATATATATATATATATACATATATTATGATGCACTATGACTTCGTTAGGATCTATATTTTGTATGATTAATACCAATTTAATTCTAAATTATAACCAAAAAAGTTTATTTTCTACTATTTATTTTACGAAATTTGATTCTTATAACCGAAGTGTTGAGTCTTATAACCGATTTTTTTTTAATGTATTTGGATACTTCCGGACCGTTCCAGACGATTTTGAGTCTAATAAGCGACTGAACCTTATATCCGTGAGTCTTATAAGCGGCGTCTACTGTATTTGAATTTCGAGGAAAAGTGAATAAGTAAATTTGTGATTTAATATACTTAATTAATTTTAGCCCGAAAAATATGTTATTTATTTGCTACCTAGATAATGTACGAATAAAAAATATATATATGTATTTTGCATTAAAATACATGAAAAAGAACGAATCAGACCCTAATTATTATATTTATATGGCAAACTAAAATATGGAAAATTAAAATGTCAAAGTTGCCTTCTTGAAAATAGCCAAATTAATTTTATATTTAACAGTTAATAGTAAATAATAAACAATAACATGACATTAAATCTATTTTATTTTTGTTATGAGAAATATTTCAAATTTTCTTCAATCCAATTTGAATTATTGGTTGTACATACGTCCAGGGGATCCAACTAAATATGTCATAAACCAAAGGCAAATATATAAATTTATAGTCATTATACAGTATTTTCCTATTAATATATATTTATATATATAAAATATAAATCGTTATAAATAATATTTTAGAAAATAGGCAAATACCGATATAATTTGTATAAAACCATGTTGTTAGAATGCTAATAATTTTTAATAATTAATATATATACATATATACATATATATATATACAGGAAAAATGAATAAATTAATTTTTATTTAATATATAAAATTAACTTTAAGCCCAAAAAAACATGTTTTTTTAATTGCAGCCTAGATAATAAAATAGATATATATAAAATATATGTATAAAATATATATATCTGTGTGTGTGTGTTTTGCATCTAAATATCCGGGAAACAATGAATCTAGACCCTTATTATTATACTTATATCGCAAACTAAAATATGGAAAATTAAAATGTCAAAATTGCTTTCTTGAAAACAGCCAAATTAAATTTATATTAAACATTTAATAGTGAATCAATAATAAACAATAACATGACATTAAATCTATTTTATTTTTGTTATGAGAAATATTTCAAATTTTCTTTAATTCAATTTGAATTATTGGTTGTACATATGTTGAGGGGATCCAGCTAAATATGTCATAAACCAAAGGCAAATATATAAATTTATAGTCATTATTTAGTATTTTTCTATTAATATATTTATATTTATATTAAAATATAAATCAATAAATATTATACTTTAAAAAATAGGGATATGCCGATATATTTTGTATAAAACAATTTTGTTAGATTACTAATAATTTATAATAAGGAAAATAAAATAATATTTTTATTACTTTACAGAAGATTTTAAGCAAGATTTACAACTTTTATGTGCAGGAATGGAATTACATATTGTAATTGGCAAAATTATACAGCATCGTGTTAATATTTTATAATGAAATATATTTCATTTCCTTTTTTTTTATGTTGAATTTTGGATTATAAATATGGTCATCTAAATTATTCTTATTACTAAAAGAAATTTGTATATAATTGCATATGTTTCGTATATATATACAAGTGATTATATTTATATATATATAAATATATTATGATGCACTATGACTTCGTTAGGATCTCTATTTTGTATGATTAAAATACCAAAATTGTTGTTTATATGAGTGTACATTTTGAATTAAAATTACATGGACCTATACGAACAATGTAATGTGAATATTAAATTTATATATTTAAATCTTTCAAAGGTTAAACTATTATACCGTGTTCAAAATATAAAATATTAAAAAAATATATAATGTATAGAATTATATGTTTGATTATTACACGATTTCATGATGACAAGTAAGGAATATACAAATAATGTTTAAATATAATTTAGTAAATAACTAACAAAATAGTTATAATAAATTAATTGTTATTAATAATATTAAGATATTTTTGATTATATTAAATAATATAAATTGGACTAATTTCAGTTAATTTACGTATCTGTTCTAGATTATTTAAAATGGACGTGAGGTAAAATAATTGTTATTTATATGTGATATATGAATTTCCAGAAAAAAATCGTGGTGCATTGGGATTCGAAAATACTGTCAGCACTTTCTGGAGATATGAATATTGATCGTTTACCTATTGTTGCAAGAGGTATGAACGTTGAACAACTCCTTTGAATCCCTCAAATATTTTCTAGGACTGGTGATTATACATATAGAAAATTTGCATAACAAATTGTGGTATATTTATTTAAAAAATATTTTCCAATATTTAATAACTAATTTTCAAAAATATTTTTAAAATACATTTTCAGGTAAAAGGAATTCAGGAATTCGGATTTTAATATATAAAACAAATCTAAATCACTAAAAAATATAAATTTGTCTTGCTACTTTGAAAACTGACAGATTTAATTAGCAGAAATCTAATTTTGAATTATTAAATATTTTTTTTTAAATCAAGTCAAAAATTCTTTATATTTGAGTTTAAATTCTGTATAAAACATACCCGGTGCTATATAAACCATAATAAAAGTGAATAATTATAGAGTTATTAATTTTATAAAAGGCTATGTTTAAAGCATTAAAGAATATGCCCTCATTGTGATATTCAAAAATGCCCACTTAATTAGCAAAAAACTTTAATAATATTTTGTTAATGGGAACAAATTCCAAAAACCATTGAAATTGAATTTATATTTCGGTGTATACTAAAGATTACCTATACCAATCATAGTGAAAATGAATATGTGTAGATTGGTAAGTTTACCAAATATTATATTATCAACAAAGTATTACATATGAAATAATAGACAAGTTGTATTTACATCATTCTTATGTTTATAAGAAAAGAACATAATATTTGAATTCATATTTTAGATTAGACTTAATGAATGCTCTGTATACCATATCACAAATAAAAAAAAAAATTAATATTTCATACGACCCTATTATCTCAACATTTTTCATATTAAATATTGAATCCCTATCATACTAAATGTTATTTGGAGCCTATACATTTTCAATAAAATCATAGAATTTATTCCATTAAATTATATTATTGCATATACACATGGCTTATCACTTTTAAATATAAATTATTAATTAATATTATTAATTATTTTATTTATTTTTATGTATTAAAAATTATAATATATTTTTAGTGACAAATACTATTACGAAATGTTTAGAGTATAAGATATATTATACATTTTATATTATCTTTAGTTAATTTATGAAAAACATTATAACATGTATTTTAATTTAATTACATAAATTGTTTTTCCATTTATATAAATAAAACCCCTTTTTTTTTTTCGATTACAAGTATTATTTGAAGATATTAAGTTTTTAAGATACATTACATTTCATTTAATTTACATAAAAATTTAGAACGTGAATTAAATTATGAATTAAACCCATTCTGAAGGAAAAAAAATTTATTTTTGATGTATCTACTTGTACTTTTACAGTGATGTCTTTTTAACAGTGATTGGCACAAAAAAGTTTAGAGATAACAAATTTCCTAAAAAGTATGAAGATATTAAAAATTATGGATTAAATATCATAAAAATACCCAAGAATATATACATTATTTAAGTTAGTTATTTCCAATTTAATTTAAATGAATTTGGAGTAAAATAATTAGAATTATTAATTGATATATAAATTTCCAGAAAGAGTAAATAAATAAATTTGCGATTTAATATACTAAATTAACTTTAAGCCCAAAAATATATGTATTTTTTAATTAGCACCTAAAAAGTTTAAAAAATATATATATAAATATTTTGAAAATAAATATCCGGGAAAAAATCAGCCCTTTATGATTATATTTATATCGCAAACTAAAATATGGAAAATTAAAATGTCAAAATTGCCTTCTTGAAAACAGCCAAATTAATTCTATATTAAACATTTAATAGTGAATTAATAATAAACAATAACATGACATTAAATCTATTTTATTTTTGTTATGAGAAATATTTCAAATTTTCTTTAATTCAATTTGAATTATTGGTTGTACATACGTGGAGGGGATCCAGCTAAATATGTCATACAATCAAAGGCAAATGTATAAATTTATAGTCATTATATAGTATTTTCCTATTAATATATTTATATATATATTAAAATATAAATCGATAAATATTATACTTTTAAAATAGGGATATTCCGATATAAATTGTATAAAACAATTTTGTTAGATTACTAATTATTTATAATAAGGAATATAAAATAATATTTTTAATACTTTACAGAAGATTTTAAGCAAGATTTACAACTTTTATGTGCAGGAATGGAATTACATATTGTAATTGGCAAAATTATACAGCATCGTGTTAATATTTTATAATGAAATATATTTCATTTCCTTTTTTTTTATGTTGAATTTTGGATTATAAATATGGTCATCTAAATTATCCTTATTACTAAAAGAAATTTGTAAATAATTGCATATGTTTCGTATATATATACAAGTGATTATATATATATATATATATATAAATATATTATGATGCACTATGACTTCGTTAGGATCTCTATTTTGTATGATTAAAATACCAAAATTGTTGTTTATATGAGTGTACATTTTGAATTAAAATTACATGGACCTATACGAACAATGTAATGTGAATATTAAATTTATATATTTAAATCTTTCAAAGGTTAAACTATTATACCGTGTTCAAAATATAAAATATTAAAAAAATATATAATGTATAGAATTATATGTTTGATTATGACACGATTTCATGATGACAAGTAAGGAATATACAAATAATGTTTAAATATAATTTAGTAAATAACTAACAAAATAGTTATAATAAATTAATTGTTATTAATAATATTAAGATATTTTTGATTATATTAAATAATATAAATTGGACTAATTTCAGTTAATTTACGTATCTGTTCTAGATTATTTAAAATGGACGTGAGGTAAAATAATTGTTATTTATATGTGATATATGAATTTCCAGAAAAAAATCGTGGTGCATTGGGATTCGAAAATACTGTCAGCACTTTCTGGAGATATGAATATTGATCGTTTACCTATTGTTGCAAGAGGTATGAACGTTGAACAACTCCTTTGAATCCCTCAAATATTTTCTAGGACTGGTGATTATACATATAGAAAATTTGCATAACAAATTGTGGTATATTTATTTAAAAAATATTTTCCAATATTTAATAACTAATTTTCAAAAATATTTTTAAAATACATTTTCAGGTAAAAGGAATTCAGGAATTCGGATTTTAATATATAAAACAAATCTAAATCACTGAAAAATATAAATTTGTCTTGCTACTTTGAAAACTGACAGATTTAATTAGCAGAAATCTAATTTTGAATTATTAAATATTTTTTTTTAAATCAAGTCAAAAATTCTTTATATTTGAGTTTAAATTCTGTATAAAACATACCCGGTGCTATATAAACCATAATAAAAGTGAATAATTATAGAGTGATTAATTTTATAAAAGGCTATGTTTAAAGCATTAAAGAATATGCCCTCATTGTGATATTCAAAAATGCCCACTTAATTAGCAAAAAACTTTAATAATATTTTGTTAATGGGAACAAATTCCAAAAACCATTGAAATTGAATTTATATTTCGGTGTATACTAAAGATTACCTATACCAATCATAGTGAAAATGAATATGTGTAGATTGGTAAGTTTACCAAATATTATATTATCAACAAAGTATTACATATGAAATAATAGACAAGTTGTATTTACATCATTCTTATGTTTATAAGAAAAGAACATAATATTTGAATTCATATTTTAGATTAGACTTAATGAATGCTCTGTATACCATATCACAAATAAAAAAAAAAATTAATATTTCATACGACCCTATTATCTCAACATTTTTCATATTAAATATTGAATTCCTATCATACTAAATGTTATTTGGAGCCTATACATTTTCAATAAAATCATAGAATTTATTCCATTAAATTATATTATTGCATATACACATGGCTTATCACTTTTAAATATAAATTATTAATTAATATTATTAATTATTTTATTTATTTTTATGTATTAAAAATTATAATATATTTTTAGTGACAAATACTATTACGAAATGTTTAGAGTATAAGATATATTATACATTTTATATTATCTTTAGTTAATTTATGAAAAACATTATAACATGTATTTTAATTTAATTACATAAATTGTTTTTCCATTTATATAAATAAAACCCCTTTTTTTTTCGATTACAAGTATTATTTGAAGATATTAAGTTTTTAAGATACATTACATTTCATTTAATTTACATAAAAATTTAGAACGTGAATTAAATTATGAATTAAACCCATTCTGAAGGAAAAAAAATTTATTTTTGATGTATCTACTTGTACTTTTACAGTGATGTCTTTTTAACAGTGATTGGCACAAAAAAGTTTAGAGATAACAAATTTCCTAAAAAGTATGAAGATATTAAAAATTATGGATTAAATATCATAAAAATACCCAAGAATATATACATTATTTAAGTTAGTTATTTCCAATTTAATTTAAATGAATTTGGAGTAAAATAATTAGAATTATTAATTGATATATAAATTTCCAGAAAGAGTAAATAAATAAATTTGCGATTTAATATACTAAATTAACTTTAAGCCCAAAAATATATGTATTTTTTAATTAGCACCTAAAAAGTTTAAAAAATATATATATAAATATTTTGAAAATAAATATCCGGGAAAAAATCAGCCCTTTATGATTATATTTATATCGCAAACTAAAATATGGAAAATTAAAATGTCAAAATTGCCTTCTTGAAAACAGCCAAATTAATTCTATATTAAACATTTAATAGTGAATTAATAATAAACAATAACATGACATTAAATCTATTTTATTTTTGAGAGAAATATTTCAAATTTTCTTTAATTCAATTTGAATTATTGGTTGTACATACGTGGAGGGGATCCAGCTAAATATGTCATACAATCAAAGGCAAATGTATAAATTTATAGTCATTATATAGTATTTTCCTATTAATATATTTATATATATATTAAAATATAAATCGATAAATATTATACTTTAAAAAATAGGGATATTCCGATATAAATTGTATAAAACAATTTTGTTAGATTACTAATTATTTATAATAAGGAATATAAAATAATATTTTTAATACTTTACAGAAGATTTTAAGCAAGATTTACAACTTTTATGTGCAGGAATGGAATTACATATTGTAATTGGCAAAATTATACAGCATCGTGTTAATATTTTATAATGAAATATATTTCATTTCCTTTTTTTTTATGTTGAATTTTGGATTATAAATATGGTCATCTAAATTATCCTTATTACTAAAAGAAATTTGTAAATAATTGCATATGTTTCGTATATATATACAAGTGATTATATATATATATATATATATATAAATATATTATGATGCACTATGACTTCGTTAGGATCTCTATTTTGTATGATTAAAATACCAAAATTGTTGTTTATATGAGTGTACATTTTGAATTAAAATTACATGGACCTATACGAACAATGTAATGTGAATATTAAATTTATATATTTAAATCTTTCAAAGGTTAAACTATTATACCGTGTTCAAAATATAAAATATTAAAAAAATATATAATGTATAGAATTATATGTTTGATTATGACACGATTTCATGATGACAAGTAAGGAATATACAAATAATGTTTAAATATAATTTAGTAAATAACTAACAAAATAGTTATAATAAATTAATTGTTATTAATAATATTAAGATATTTTTGATTATATTAAATAATATAAATTGGACTAATTTCAGTTAATTTACGTATCTGTTCTAGATTATTTAAAATGGACGTGAGGTAAAATAATTGTTATTTATATGTGATATATGAATTTCCAGAAAAAAATCGTGGTGCATTGGGATTCGAAAATACTGTCAGCACTTTCTGGAGATATGAATATTGATCGTTTACCTATTGTTGCAAGAGGTATGAACGTTGAACAACTCCTTTGAATCCCTCAAATATTTTCTAGGACTGGTGATTATACATATAGAAAATTTGCATAACAAATTGTGGTATATTTATTTAAAAAATATTTTCCAATATTTAATAACTAATTTTCAAAAATATTTTTAAAATACATTTTCAGGTAAAGGAATTCAGAATTCAGTTTTAATATATAAAACAAATCTAAATCACTGAAAAATATAAATTTGTCTTGCTACTTTGAAAACTGACAGATTTAATTAGCAGAAATCTAATTTTGAATTATTAAATATTTTTTTTTAAATCAAGTCAAAAATTCTTTATATTTGAGTTTAAATTCTGTATAAAACATACCCGGTGCTATATAAACCATAATAAAAGTGAATAATTATAGAGTGATTAATTTTATAAAAGGCTATGTTTAAAGCATTAAAGAATATGCCCTCATTGTGATATTCAAAAATGCCCACTTAATTAGCAAAAAACTTTAATAATATTTTGTTAATGGGAACAAATTCCAAAAACCATTGAAATTGAATTTATATTTCGGTGTATACTAAAGATTACCTATACCAATCATAGTGAAAATGAATATGTGTAGATTGGTAAGTTTACCAAATATTATATTATCAACAAAGTATTACATATGAAATAATAGACAAGTTGTATTTACATCATTCTTATGTTTATAAGAATAGAACATAATATTTGAATTCATATTTTAGATTAGACTTAATGAATGCTCTGTATACCATATCACAAATAAAAAAAAAAATTAATATTTCATACGACCCTATTATCTCAACATTTTTCATATTAAATATTGAATCCCTATCATACTAAATGTTATTTGGAGCCTATACATTTTCAATAAAATCATAGAATTTATTCCATTAAATTATATTATTGCATATACACATGGCTTATCACTTTTAAATATAAATTATTAATTAATATTATTAATTATTTTATTTATTTTTATGTATTAAAAATTATAATATATTTTTAGTGACAAATACTATTACGAAATGTTTAGAGTATAAGATATATTATACATTTTATATTATCTTTAGTTAATTTATGAAAAACATTATAACATGTATTTTAATTTAATTACATAAATTGTTTTTCCATTTATATAAATAAAACCCCTTTTTTTTTTTCGATTACAAGTATTATTTGAAGATATTAAGTTTTTAAGATACATTACATTTCATTTAATTTACATAAAAATTTAGAACGTGAATTAAATTATGAATTAAACCCATTCTGAAGGAAAAAAAATTTATTTTTGATGTATCTACTTGTACTTTTACAGTGATGTCTTTTTAACAGTGATTGGCACAAAAAAGTTTAGAGATAACAAATTTCCTAAAAAGTATGAAGATATTAAAAATTATGGATTAAATATCATAAAAATACCCAAGAATATATACATTATTTAAGTTAGTTATTTCCAATTTAATTTAAATGAATTTGGAGTAAAATAATTAGAATTATTAATTGATATATAAATTTCCAGAAAGAGTAAATAAATAAATTTGCGATTTAATATACTAAATTAACTTTAAGCCCAAAAATATATGTATTTTTTAATTAGCACCTAAAAAGTTTAAAAAATATATATATAAATATTTTGAAAATAAATATCCGGGAAAAAATCAGCCCTTTATGATTATATTTATATCGCAAACTAAAATATGGAAAATTAAAATGTCAAAATTGCCTTCTTGAAAACAGCCAAATTAATTCTATATTAAACATTTAATAGTGAATTAATAATAAACAATAACATGACATTAAATCTATTTTATTTTTGTTATGAGAAATATTTCAAATTTTCTTTAATTCAATTTGAATTATTGGTTGTACATACGTGGAGGGGATCCAGCTAAATATGTCATACAATCAAAGGCAAATGTATAAATTTATAGTCATTATATAGTATTTTCCTATTAATATATTTATATATATATTAAAATATAAATCGATAAATATTATACTTTAAAAAATAGGGATATTCCGATATAAATTGTATAAAACAATTTTGTTAGATTACTAATTATTTATAATAAGGAATATAAAATAATATTTTTAATACTTTACAGAAGATTTTAAGCAAGATTTACAACTTTTATGTGCAGGAATGGAATTACATATTGTAATTGGCAAAATTATACAGCATCGTGTTAATATTTTATAATGAAATATATTTCATTTCCTTTTTTTTTATGTTGAATTTTGGATTATAAATATGGTCATCTAAATTATCCTTATTACTAAAAGAAATTTGTAAATAATTGCATATGTTTCGTATATATATACAAGTGATTTTATATATATATATATATATATAAATATATTATGATGCACTATGACTTCGTTAGGATCTATATTTTGTATGATTAATACCAATTTAATTCTAAATTATAACCAAAAAAGTTTATTTTCTACTATTTATTTTACGAAATTTGAGTCTTATAACCGAAGTGTTGAGTCTTATAACCGATTTTTTTTTAATGTATTTGGATACTTCCGGACCGTTCCAGACGATTTTGAGTCTAATAAGCGACTGAACCTTATATCCGTGAGTCTTATAAGCGGCGTCTACTGTATTTGAATTTCGAGGAAAAGTGAATAAGTAAATTTGTGATTTAATATACTTAATTAATTTTAGCCCGAAAAATATGTTATTTATTTGCTACCTAGATAATGTACGAAAAAAAAATATATATATGTATTTTGCATTAAAATACATGAAAAAGAACGAATCAGACCCTAATTATTATATTTATATATATATTTTTATATATATTTATATATAATATATATATATATATATATATATATATATATACAGGAAAAATGATCTTGTGAGGGTGTAATTTAAGATCACAATGCAAAATTCGTCTCACCGTTCAATCCTATATCTCGTGAGCAGAGGCATGTTTTCGAACAGAACGCGACGGAGACTGCTCTATCGATGTTCCTACTGTGTCAATGTTTTCCGGTGTTCTCACGGACATGGGACGTCCAACCGGTTTTTTAGGCATTGCATATCCCGTTGCTCTTAAATTTTTTACTCATTTCAAAATCGATATCCGATCAGGGACACTTTTGTTTGGATTCAAACCGAACCGAGTGCGAAATGCTCTCTGTATCGCATCCACATATTCCGCGTTTTTGAAAAATGTCTCGATAACGAAACCACATTATTCACCGGACCACGGCTTGGTGACATTAAACACCTTATTAATAATCTAATCTAGCGAAAAAAACCTCTTTATTCTATTCAGTTTGATTACGGGCTAATGATTATTCGAAATGTGGGAGTCCATTACGCCGCACCATGTAAAATCGTTATCTAAATAATCCTTTTTACAAAAAAAAATGTATATAAAAAGTTTCTGATTCATATATATATATATATATATATAAGTGTGTATATATATTCATAAAAGTAATAAATAAAAACTAAAAAGGAATTCAGAAATTTGTGACGTAATATTTTAAACAGATATAAAGCACCGAAAAATATAAGAATTAATGCTGCTTTGAAAAATAGCAGTCTAATTAGCATAATTTTATTTTTAAATTAATAAATACTTAAAAATATGACCAAGCCAAAAATTCTTTATTTTTGAATTTAATAATACAATTTGCAAATAGAATGTACTACTTTTAAACTATGTACCATTTGAACATTTGAAATGTTCAATAAAATAATAGAATTTATTCAATTATATTAAATTATTGTGTACAAACATTGATAATTACAAAAAAAATTTAATATTTTCAATCAACAAGGTTGAAAATGTCTATTTTAATTCTAAATTATAATTAAGTAATATAAATTATTTTATTTATTGATAAAAAACCACTATATATTTTCGAATCACAAATATTATTAAGAAATGTTTAGGTAATAAGATATATTATAAACGTAATGTTATATTTCACTTTAATATAAGAATAATCTTAAAACGTGAATTTAAATTATTATGTAAACCCATCGGGTTCTATCCAATTTACACAAAAAAAAATAAATAAAATAATTTTTGAAGTTTCAAACTGTTATTTAAAAGTGACTTGCGCTTAGTTGTGAGTGGCATGAAAAAATTGAGATACGAAAAATTTCCTTGTATGTTAAGAGATTGAGAGAAAGTAATGGATCAGAAATAACTAATATTAAATTAGTAAGACATATTTTATTCATAAAATTATTAGAATGGACAGAACTATATACATTATTTTAATTTGTTATATTCAAGAATAATTAAAATGAACGAGTAGTAATACAATTTTAATATATAATTGACATTTCATTTGTAGGTAAAAGGAATTCAGAAATTTGGAATTTAATATATTTTGTTTATATTTTATCAAAAGCACTGAAAAATATAATTTTTTATATCTACTTTTCAAAACAGCAAATTATTTAGCAGAATTGTAATTTTAAATTATAAAATATTTTATGAGACCAAATCAAAAATTCTTTATATTTGTATTTAAATTCAGGATAAAACATATGTTGTGCTTTACAAACAATAACAACAAAGACTATTTATAGTGTGCTTTATTATTCAAAAGTCTACATTAAAAGCTCTAAAAAACATGTTCTTATAGTGTTATTGTAAAATGCCCGCTTAATTAGCAAGAATACATTATTAATTTTTTAATAATGGGATAAATGTCTAAAACCCTTTGAAGTCAAATTTATATTTTTCTCTTTACTCACGGAAATCTACACAAACCACAGCGGAATTGAATATGTGTAAAGTGTAATATGCCAAATATTATATTATCATCAATGTATTACATATGAAATAATAGAAAAGTAATATTTAAATCATTCTTATGTTTAATAAAAAAACACTTAAAACTTAAAATCAAATATTGGATTAGACATTATGAATGCTATATAAACCATAGATAATAAAAAATTAATTTTTAGATTTGTTTAATATATTACATATATTAAACATATCTAGAAGGCTAAGAAATATAAGCTTTTGTTGCTACTTTGAAAGATGGCATATTTCGATTTTTAATTTATTAAATATTTCAAAATGAGATTAAAGCTAAAAAGTATTTATATTTAAATTTAAGTTCTTACGATAATCTAAAAAACAATAATAAAAAAATATGTGTTGATTATTAAATATTGCAGAATTCTAGATCAGCTCAATATGATTACATATAAAAAGTAGAAAAATGTTAATTAAATTCTCCTCATGTGTATAAGATCTGATCATGTAAATTTTTTTTAAAATAATCCTTATGTATAAAAGATCTGAAATAATTTCGAATCACAGATAAGTTTTGCAAATATAGTATATTACTGTTAAACTGTATACTATTTAATCATTTCAAACTTTCAGTAAAACACATAGAATTTATTCCAGTTAATTAGTTTATTGCGTACACACATTGTTAATCATGTTTTTGATTGTAAATAAGATATTTTGTTATAAAATATTATTTAATAATATAAATATTTTATTTATAGATATAAATAAAAGACATTATACATTTTCGAATTACAAATATTAATAAGAAATGTTTAGGTTATAAGATATATTACACACAATTATGTCATTCGTGCTATTGACTTCTATTTCTTTGTATTATTTAATATTCTGTTATATATCGAATTATAGTTTCTAACATACTACACAAAACGTATGAGACATATTTTATAAAATCTACGCTAAATGTATAAATAACAAATTTATGTATACTATTCTATCTGTTCAAACCGCTCATTTGAAGTCCAAAATTCAAGCACCCGGAACAATTCGCAAGTGCGATATGCCGATATATGAAACAAAATTTATACCTATGCGCATACCTGATTAATACAATCATACTGTTAGAATTTTTGGATACAGACATAAAAAAATAAATAGTTACAAAATCCCATATGATATACAAATATTAAATTGCAAATTTAATATTTTATTAAAAGTGAATTTCATTGTTGAGAATATACATATTATTAATCGTGTTTTTGATTGAAATTATCTTGGATATTCTAATATTATATTAATATTACAGAGAAGTCTTCTTATTAGACATGACTTCTAAAATATCCTATGCGTTTCTTATGATAAAAAAATGCCATATATAAAGGACATTATAGATGATACAACATAGGCTTCAGACTGGTAAATCCACCATCTACCAAAAATTTATTTTAAGACAAATATTGAAGGAATAATATGAATTAATTATGGTCTATATTTTTTATGAAATAAATGTGGATATTTATGTCTATATGAGTCTAAACGTTAAATTAAACTGACTTTGGACTTGACAGTGCATATGATGTAAAAATTAAATTTATATATTTAAAATATCAAACAATCAGTTTATTTTGACGTGTTTACACTATTAAATAGCGAAAAAAATATATTTCTCATCACCACGTGGATGATGTGACCTTAAGATTACAAATAACTTAAATAAAAGTAATTCCTAAATATAATTTATTAATTTAATATAAAAATTAATAAGTTGTTGGGTAATAATATCAAAAAGAAATACTAAGGTTTTAACAAAAAAATAGGATTTAGTCTTAATTTCAATTAAACCCTTAAACCGAAGAACACGAATTTAAATTTTTACATATTTCACATCTGAATTTCCAGGAAAAGACCATTAAGAAATGTATGATTTAAAATATGAAACAAATTTAATGCGCTGAAAAATAAAAGTATAAATGATTTCATAAAAGAATATAAGGGATATAAAAAATGTCCTTGTGTGTAATGAGATGCCGCGAATTTAATGGATCAGCAATAACTAATATTAAATTAGTAAAACAGATTTTATGTATAATACCATTAGAATGGACAAAAATGTATACATAATTTTAATTTGATATATTCTAGATAAATTAAAATGAACGTGTAATAAAATAATTGTAATTTATATTCGACATCTGAATTTCCAGAAAAAGAGAATTTAGAATATTGTGATTTATTATTTGAAACAAATGTAAAGCGCTGAAAAATATGTCATTAGTGCCATTTAAAAATTGTAGATTAATTAGCAAAACTCGAATTAAAAATTAATAAATATTTAAAAATGAGATCAATGCAAAAATGTTTTATATTAAAATTGTAATTTTTTTTAATACTTACAATACTCTAAAAAAACATTATGAAAAAATTATGTGTTGAATATCATATATTGCAAGAGGATAGATTAGCTCAAAATATTACATATAAAAAATAAAAAAATTGTATTAAAATTCTCCTCATGTGTATAAGATCTGAAATAATTTTGAATCACAGATAACAATTTGCAAATATAATGTATTACTTTTTAACTATATATAATTTGAACACTTTAAATGTTCAGCAAAATCATAGAATTTATTCCATTTATATTAAATTATTGCGTACAGACCTTATTAATCACGGTTTTGATTGAAAATTTGATATTTTATTCTAAATTATTATTTAATATACTAATTATTTTATTTATAGGTAAAAAATAACTACCATATATTTTTGAATCACAAATATTATTAAGCAATATTTTGGTTATAAGACATATTATTAATGTAATGTTATATTTCACATTTATTTAAGGAAAACCATAAAACGTGAATATAATTTATTAGTTTAACTCTTCAGTTTCTTCCTGATTTATGCAAAAAAAATAAATTGAAATATTTTTAAAGTTTCAAACTGTTGTATTATAGTGACTTCCACTTAGTACTGAGTAGCATGAAAAAATTGAGATATCGAAATGTTCTTGTGTTCTTAAGTATTGGGCGAATGTAACGGATCATAAACATCTAATATTAAATTAATAAGAAAGATATTATTCATAATACCTTCAGAATGGCCAAATAATGTACATGATTTTAATTTGGTATAATCAAGATAAGTTAAAATGAATGAGTAGTAATACAATTTTAATATATAATTGACATTTCATTTGTAAGTAAACGGAATTCCGAAATTTGGAATTCAATATATTAAACAAATGAAAAGCACAGAACAATAAAATTTATTACATCTACTTGTAATACCACAGATTATTAAGCATAATTATAATATTAAATTATTAAATATTTTATAATGAACCAAGTCAAAAATTCTTTATATTTCAGTTTAAATTCAGCATAAAACATACCCGGTGCTTTATAAACCATAATAACAGTTAATGTTTATAGAGTGTTTAATTTTATAAATGGCTATATTAAAAGCTCTAAAGAATATGTTTTTATTGTGAAATTGGAAAATGCCCACTTAATTAGCAAAAACACATTATCAATATTTTAATAATGGGATGAAATTCCAAAAGCCAATGAAGTTGAATTAATATTTCGGTGTATACAAATGAATACCTATACAAATAATAGTGGAAAAGAATATGTGTAGGATGTTATGTATACCAAAGGTTATATTATCAACAAAGTATTACATATTAAATAATTGAAAAGTAATATTAACAACATTCATATGTTCATAAGAACACAACTTAATATTTGAATTCAAATTTTAGATTTGACTTTATGAATGTTTTGTAAATCATATCACAAAATTATAAAAAATGAATATTTGATACGCCCCTATTATCTCAAAATTTTTCATATTTAATAATAAACAAATTGTTAAAAAGAGTAATCTTATATATAAATATATATATTGACTGAGGGAACATTAAGTTTTAGAACAGATATTTTCATTAAGAATTTAGAAATTTGTGACTTATTAAATAGAACAATTCTAAAGCGCTGAAAAATATAAGCCTTTATAGTTATTTAGAAAAATGGCAGATTAATTAGCAGAAATCGAATTTTAAATTATTAAATATTTAAAAATAAGATCAAAGTCAATAAAGTATTATATTTAAATTTTAATTTTTGCTAATACATACAGTATACTAAAAAAACATAATAAGAATGAATATATTGCAAAAGGCTAGATTTGCTCAAAATATTACATATAAAAAATAGATAAATTTTATTAATATTCTTCTCATGTGTATAAGATCTGAACTAATTTTGAATCACAGATAATAATTTGCAAATATAATGTATAACTTTTTAAATATATACCATTTGATTATTTCAAATGTTCAGTAAAATCATTGAATTTATTCCATTTAAATTAGATTATTTCATACAGACATTGTTAATCACGTTTTTGATTGAACATATCATATTTTATTCTAAATTATTATTTAATAATAAAAATTATTTTATTTATTGATAGATGAAAATAATAACGATTATAAATTTTTGAAGTACAAATATTATAAAGAAATGTTTAGGGTATACGAAATATTATTAATTTAATATTATACATTAATTTATTTACTGTTGAATTAAAAAGTGAATTTTAATTTAATTATAAAAATTTTTATATATATATATATATATATATATATATATATGTATATTAAAAACTATACAATATTTTCGAATTTTAAATATTATAAGAAATATTTAAAGTATTTTTGTTAAGTTGAGGATTGAGGGATATAAAGAATCATGAATAACCATTATTGCAGATTTCAAACTAAATATCTTTTGAGTAGACAGAAATATATAAATAGTCTTAGAATAATTGTAAAATATGATTGAAATTAAATTTTCAGGTAAAAGGAATGCAGGAATTTGGATTTTAACATATAAAACAAATCTAAATCACTAAAAAATATAATTTTTTATTGCTACCTTGAGAATTGGCAGATTGATTAGCAGAAATCTAATTTTGAATCGTTAAATATTTTATGAAATCAAGTCAAAAAATTCTTTATATTTAAGTTTAAATTCTGTATAAAACATACTCGGTGCTATATAAACCATAATAACAGTGAATTTTTATAGAATGTTAAATTTTATAAAAGGCTATATTAAAAGTCCTAAAGAATATGTTCTCATTGTGATATTCGAAAATGCCCACTTAGTTATCAAAAAAACATTAATAATATTTTGTTAATGGGATCAATTTCCAAAGTCATTGCAATTAAATTAATATTTCGGTGTATACAAAAGATTACCTATACCAATCATAGTGAAAATGAATATGTGTAGATTGGTAAGTATACCAAATATTATATTATCAACAAAGTATTACATATGAAATAATAGACAAGTTTTATTTATATTATTCTTATGTTTATAAGAAAAAAACCTAATATTTGAATTCATATTTTAGATCAGACTTTATGAATGCTGTAAACCATATCACAAAATACAAATAATATGAATATTTCATACAACCCTATTATCTCAACATTTTTCATATTAAATAATAAAGAAATAGTTATAAAACGTAATCTTATATATATAATATATTGACTGAGGGAACATTAAGTAATTGTAAGTTGCAAAGAATGTGTATTACTATCAAACTATATATCCTAGTCCACAAGAACACATTTAATGTTAAGTATTTAACAGAATAAATTAACTTTTATATCTTATTATTAAGATTACTTTAATTCTATAATTTATTTAAGTGGCCAAGAATTAAACTAAATTGTTTTAAAGTTTAATCGCTCAATCGTTTTTGATCCAATATAATTTAAATATACGTATTTGGCGAATACTTAAAGTTTCTGTAACAAGTAGTTTCGAAATTATGAATAAGTAAATATTATCTATTTCGATGACGTTGCAATTTTTTGTTTTTATTTAATATTTCAGTGGCTTTTGACTTTTTTTAGAAGCTGTTTGCGTCATTCACCATTATCATACGGCGTGGATGCGAGATTTCGCGCGGGGCACTTCATCTTCTAATTCACTCCAGTTCTAGTCGTCGTCGAACTTTGCATAGACTGTTCACGCATCTCATTGTCGGTATCGTGTTAACTTTTTTTGCTTCGCGATTATGTACGCGCGGGCGTGTGAAGTTGAATTTATATTTCGGTGTATACAAATGAATACATATACAAATAATAGTGGAAAAGAATATGTATAGAGTGTTATGTATACCAAATGTTATTTTATCAACAAAGTATTACATATTAAATAATATAAAAGTTTTATTGACATCATTCTTATGTTTATAGGAAATACACTAAATAATTGAATTCAAATTTTGTATTATACTTTAAGAATGCTATATAATATATTAAAAATATATAAACATATCTAGAAAGCGGAAAAATATAAGTTTTTGTTGCTACTTTGAATAATGGCTTATTTCGAATTTTAAATAACTGAATATTTGGAAATGAGTTCAAAGTCAAAAAGTTTTTAGATTTAAATTTTAATTGTTGCTAATACTTACCATATACTAAAAAATTTATAATAAAAAAGAATATGTGTTGAATGTTAAATATTGTAGAAGCCTAGCCTTGAAGTGTTGTTAGACTACTTATAATTTTGAAGTAGGAATATAAAATTATATTGTTATTATTATATTGCAGATTTTATAGTAGATTTACAACTTTTATTTTAAGGAAAGAATAACATATCTAAATTGGCAAGATTATACCTAATCATATTAATATTTTATAATGAGATATTCAATTTCTTTTTTTTTTATGTTGTGTATTGGTTTACACATATCGTTATTTAAATAATCCTTATAAACAAAAAAAAAAAAATATATATAACACAGATTATGAATCTTATATGTGTATATATATAAAGATTTAAGAAGATAGAGATTTTTTACAATTTTAACAAATAAAAGGTCGTCCTGGATGTAAGATGGGAGTTGATATGAGTTTAACTCAGTCTGAACAAAGAAAATATATTAGAAACGAAAACAAAGTTAAAAAGCACATTAGTCATTCAGATTATTTATTGGCAGGAAATTTATTATGTACTTGGAATATTTAAATAAAATATTAATTACATTTTAGTTAATATTTATATTTGTATATAATATTCAGTGGAAAAAAAAATTAAATTCATATGTTGTCATTTTATAAAGCAAATAGAGTCATCTTTAGGACTTTCTGGCTATGATAGAAGATTTATACAATACTATGGTAGTATCGCAAAACCGTTTACCACATTACTGAAACAGGATGTGTAGTTTAATTGGTCTAACCTTTGCCAAGAATCTTTAGAAAAACTCAAAGTTATATTAACAAAGGAACCACTTTTACAGTATCTCGATTTCGGTAAACCATTTAACATCACATGTGATGCTAGCAATTAAGCAATAGGATGCGTTTTGTCTAAAGGAAAATAGGTAAAACCTACCTATTGCATATGTAGAATCAATCGTGCTGACAAAACTACAGTACAACAGAAAGGGAACTTTGTGCCATTGTATGGGAACAAAACAATATCGACCATATCTATTAGGCCAGAAATGTAATATCATCACAGATCATGAGCACTAATTTTTTATTTAATATCAAGGATCTGGATTCAGACTAATACGTTGGCGATTAAAATTAGAAGAATAGGACTATGCATTAAATACAAACCAGGAATATATAATACCAACGCTAACGCTATCGGTAGAATACATGTAACAACACGAGTAAAGCAAGAGCTCGAGAAGGAATAAAATTAATTTCAAGTTTTAACATTTTTTTTGACAGTGATGTGTTTTCAACATTAATTAGCACAAAAAAAGAAATATAACATTTCTTATATAGTATAAAGATTTCAAAAATAAATAATTAAATATCATAAAAATATCCAAAAATATAATTATTAGATAAATTGGTTATTTTCAATTTAATTTATATGAATTTGGAGTAAAATAATTGTAATTATTAATAGATATTTGAATTTCGAGGAAAAGTGAATAAGTAAATTTGTGATTTAATATACTTAATTAATTTTAGCCCGAAAAATATGTTATTTATTTGCTACCTAGATAATGTACGAATAAAAAATATATATATGTATTTTGCATTAAAATACATGAAAAAGAACGAATCAGACCCTAATTATTATATTTATATCGCAAACTAAAATATGGAAAATTAAAATGTCAAAGTTGCCTTCTTGAAAATAGCCAAATTAATTTAATATTAAACACTTAATAGTGAATCAATAATAAACAATAACATGACATTAAATCTATTTTATTTTGTTATGAGAAATATTTCAAATTTTCTTCAATCCAATTTGAATTATTGGTTGTACATACGTCTAGGGGATCCAACTAAATATGTCATAAACCAAAGGCAAATATATAAATTTATAGTCATTATACAGTATTTTCCTATTAATATATATTTATATATATAAAATAAATCGTTATAAATAATATTTTAGAAAATAGGCAAATACCGATATAATTTGTATAAAACTATGTTGTTAGAATGCTAATAATTTTTAATAATTAATATATATACATATATACATATATATATATACAGGAAAAATGAATAAATTAATTTTTATTTAATATATTATATTAACTTTAAGCCCAAAAACATGTTTTTAATTGCTACCTAGATAATAAAATAGATATATATAAAATATAATAAAATATATGTATAAAATATATATATCTGTGTGTGTGTGTTTTGCATCTAAATATCCGGAAAAGAATGAATCAGACCCTAATTATTATATTTATATCGCAAACTAAAATATGGAAAATTAAAATGTCAAAATTTCCTTCTTGAAAATAGCCAAATTAATTTTATATTAAACATTTAATAGTGAATCAATAATAAACAATAACATGACATTAAATCTATTTTATTTTTGTTATGAGAAATATTTCAAATTTTCTTTAATTCAATTTGAATTATTGGTTGTACATACGTACCAGGATCCAACTAAATATGTCATACAACCAAAGGCAAATATATAAATTTATAGTCATTATACAGTATTTTCCTATTAATATATATTTATATATATAAAATAAATCGTTATAAATAATATTTTAGAAAATAGGCAAATACCGATATAATTTGTATAAAACCATGTTGTTAGAATGCTAATAATTTTTGATAATTAATATATATACATATATACATATAAATATATATATACAGGAAAAATGAATAAATTAATTTTTTATTTAATATATTATATTAACTTTAAGCCCAAAAAAACATGTTTTTTTAATTGCTACCTAGATAAAAAAATAGATATATATAAAATATAATAAAATATATGTATAAAATATATATATCTGTGTGTGTGTGTTTTGCATCTAAATATCCGGAAAAGAATGAATCAGACCCTAATTATTATATTTATATCGCAAACTAAAATATGGAAAATTAAAATGTCAAAATTTCCTTCTTGAAAATAGCCAAATTAATTTTATATTAAACATTTAATAGTGAATCAATAATAAACAATAACATGACATTAAATCTATTTTATTTTTTTTATGAGAAATATTTCAAATTTTCTTCAATCCAATTTGAATTATTGGTTGTACATACGTGCAGGGGATCCAGCTAAATATGTCATACAACCAGAGGCAAATATATAGATGTATAGTCATTATACAGTATTTTCCTATTAATATATATTTATATATATAAAATAAATCGTTATAAATAATATTTTAGAAATAGGCAAATATTCCGATATAATTTGTATAAAACCATGTTGTTAGAATGCTAATAATTTTTAATAATTAATATATATACATATATACATATAAATATATATATACAGGAAAAAATGAATAAATTAATTTTTTTATTTAATATATTATATTAACTTTAAGCCCAAAAAACATGTTTTTTAATTGCTACCTAGATAAAAAATATATATATAAAAATATAATAAAATATATGTATAAAATATATATACATCTGTGTGTGTGTGTTTTGCATCTAAATATCCGGAAAAGAATGAATCAGACCCTAAATATTATATTTATATCGCAAACTAAAATATGGAAAATTAAAATGTCAAGATTTCCTTCTTGAAAATAGCCAAATTAATTTTATATTAAACATTTAATAGTGAATCAATAATAAACAATAACATGACATTAAATCTATTTTTTTTTTTTATGAGAAATATTTCAAATTTTCTTCAATCCAATTTGAATTATTGGTTGTACATACGTGCAGGGGATCCAGCTAAATATGTCATACAACCAGAGGCAAATATATAGATGTATAGTCATTATACAGTATTTTCCTATTAATATATATTATATATATAAAACAAAAATCGTTATAAATTATATTTTAGAAAATAAGCAAATGCCGTTATAATTTGTATAAAACCTTGTTGTTAGATTACTAATAATTTATAATAAGGAAAATAAAATTATATTTTTAATACTATATAGCAGTTTTTAAGGATGATTTACAACTTTTATTTGCAGGAATGGAATAACATATTGTAATTGGCAAAATTAAACAGCATCGTATTAATATTTTATAATGAAATATATTTCATTTCTTTTTTTTTTATGTTGAATTTTGGATTATAAATATGATCATCTAAATTATTCTTATTACTAAAAGAAATTTGTATATAATTGGATATGGTTCGTCTATATATACTTGTAAATATATATATATATATATATATGTTCGCGTGAAATTCTCGACTCTGATGTTGTCGAGAAACTATCAGCTGCGATAAGGGCCGGAATAGAAAAGAAAACCGCTCGGATGAAAATTTTATAAAGTGGACTGTATTATTGAACAAAAGACGATTGTGCACAATTATTAATTACAAAATAATAACTTAATATTAAGGGAAAGAGGGGACACTTATCACTAAATATACATAAATGACATAGGCGTATACCATACAATACGATAGTTTTTATACAATGACAATATCGAGAAATAAAGAAAAACGTCTGACCTTTACTGAACGTGATTGATGCTGATTCGAGACAGGATGGCTCCGGACGTCAACGAGGTGAAATTAGCAAGTGGGTATCAGGAGACCGAATCGCGTATTGCTATATAACACCCATCCCGGGGGTATGTACATGCGGCGATACACGGACTCCGACCCGGATCAATTTGTCGGCATCCAGAAAAGGAGCTAATTGAGCTACAGTCGGTGATGTAATGACGGTGACGGGTATCGATAATTGTGTAAAAAGTTTAGAAAAGTACATATGTTGTGTTTTTCGTACAAGAACCCGCATCGCACGATTAAGTTCTTTGCATGAAAGTGGACCCTTTGGACATGGTTCATTCAGGAAACGGGCATATATGAACCGAAGACAATAAGATGTAGATCGCTTGATATCCGGCCATTGATCGACGCTAATAGGTGTGAAATTAGACTTAGGCCATTTATCCTCCGCTAAGTAAATTTAGGACCATTCCAATGAAGATGACAAGAAACCATTGTATTGGGACGTTGTCCTCGTGACGATGGATCAGCTGGGTTATCTGACGTGGAAATATATGACCATTCGCAATTAAGGACAAGAGCAAGAATCTTTGCGATTCGGTTCGTAATAAAGATTTTGAATACTTTCTGGTCTGCCATGAGCCATGAAAGAACGGTCGATGAATCAGTCCAGGCATGGATCCGAGAAATGTTAACTGAGGAAGACAGTGTCGTATGCAATCGCTGTAGCAACTGAGCTTGCAACAAAGCGGCACACAACTCAAGACGCGGTATAGTTAAAGTCATATTAGTTTCACTGGTTGAGTGCATTGGGGCTACTTTGGTCTTACATGTCAAAAAATATACGCGTATTTCCTCATCAACATATGTCACGCGTAGAAAAGATGTAGCAGCGTATCCAACTTGTGAAGCGTCGGCAAATCCTAATAGTTGTACTTCTTTGTAAACACGAACGTCAATGTGACGAAGTAGAACAATATGTGAAAGTGCTGGAAGTTCAGAAATGAATTGGTCCCACGACACGTGTAGACGAGGAGATAATGGAGTGTCCCAATCAAGTTTATCAAGCCATAGTTGTTGCATAAACGATTTAGCCCATAAAAGCATAGGTCCCAATGCTCCAATGGGGTCAAACAAACGCGCAATAGTAGACAGAACGCCACGTTTCGTCCATTTGGTGTCTTGACAATTGGTGTGATAACCAAATGCATCATTATACGGATCCCAATGTAAACCAAGTACCTTGATCAAAGGCAAAGCTTCCGGGTCAAATGATGGACGTTGGGCACGATTTTCAACTGGAATGCGATCTAAGACTTGATTACTGTTACTAGCCCATTTTTTAAGCGAACACCCTGCTGACTCGAGCAATCGGATGATGTGGTCTTGAACTTGCACTAGTTCCGCTTCGCTATCGGCACCCGCAATAATATCATCAACATATGTCTTATTTGTCAATATTCCCTTAGCAGCGGGGAAACAAAGTTCGGAATTGGAGTCTAATGCATGAAGACATCTAATAGCTAAATAGTACGGGGCTGCACTCACTCCGTATGTGACTGTAAGCAATTCATATTCTTGTACCTCATATTCAGGTGAATGTCGCCAGAGAATATGTTGATAGGCGCAATCTTCTGGACGAACCAATATCTGTCGGTACATTTTGGTTATGTCAGCAGTAAAGACAAATTTCGACAAACGGCACCTTAGTAATATGTCACTTATATCGGTCTGTAGCTTAGGGCCCACACACAGAACATCATTGAGTGATGTACCAGAAGAAGAGCGAGCTGAAACATCAAACACGACCCGAATTTTGGAAACACTTCCATCTTGTTTCATTACCGCATGGTGGGGTATGAAATACTTTCCCGGACTAGTGGCAACCTTCATGTGCCCAAGCGATAAGTAGTCATCCATAAATTGTCGATAGGCTTCGTACAATGATAGATCCTTGCTGAGCCGTGATTCTAAGTTATACAACCGCTTCAAAGCGTTCTTGCGAGAATCACCAAGACCGTGACAATTATGATTGCAATCCGTGGCGGTCAAATTATCTTTGAGTGGCTCTAATTTTGACGACGTGTGAACTACATCGCGAAAAGGTAATGCCACACAAAATCTCCCGGTTTCGTTTCGAAATGTAGTTTCGGTAAACCATTTTTCGCACATTTGATCCTCCGTGGTTGGAGAGGCAGACTGAGTTGGTTCTTCAACACTCCAAAACTATCGCAATAGAGTATCAACGGTAGGCGCTAAAGACACTGATAATGAGGTTAATGGAGGTGGACGCTTTTCGGAATCACACACCGAGCCAACGAATACCCAGCCAAGCAAAGTCTCTAATGCCGATGGAAAACCTTCTGTGTGTATGATCTCACCCTTTGAACAAACAACATACGGGAATACGTCACCTCCTATGAGCATATCCACAGGAGCAGGTACATCAAATTGTGGGTCGGCTAGCGGTAAATGTTGGTATTGTTGCCGCACACTTGCGGGTAACGGTAGATTAGGCATGGTTGATGTTATACGAGGTAGAATGACTAAATCTTCACACGTGACCAATGGAGTCGCCGCATGATGTGGTATAAATGAACAAGAAGTTGCACCCCGAACTTGCTTAACTGGACTCTGTGCTATTCCTACGATTTCTTGATGACATTTACGACGATTAAGGCCTAGCCGAGCGACATAGTCGGCTGTAATGGCAGAAACTTGCGAACCACTGTCCAACAATATACGAGTATACTGGAGTGTCCCATGCTTGTCTCGCACACGAACGACGGCAGTGCCTAAAAGAACAGTACCACGTGTACGTATTGTTCCAGCGAATTGACTTTGTGGGCTAATAGAATCTAGTTGACCAGGTACCGAAACATGATCAGTCGAGGAGCTAGGCACGGAATTTTTCTTCGCTGAGTCTAGATGTAGAGTTGTGTTATGACGTCCACCACAAGTCTTACAACTATATTTTGACGGGCAATCTGATGCCATGTGTGATGGACTCACGCACGAAAAACAAAGTTTATTCGATGAAACAAATTCACGTCTTTTTCCAATAGTCAATTTGTTAAAAGCTTGACATCGATGAATATAATGATCATGATTGCAATACGAACATTTTTTATCCTTGACCCTTCGACTGGATGCTAAAGAAGCTGGTGATCTCAATGCAGATGTACCATTCGACGTGGATATGGTAAAGGCGGACCGAGATGCCGGAATAGACTTAGGCTTGATATAACGTGTATCTGACTTCTCTGAGCATTTGATGTTTTCCAATATCTTACATCGTTGTTGTACAAACTTCAGTAATATATCAAACGTGGGAACTAATTCTTGCGAAATGCTACTTTCAAACAGATGCCGTGTGACCGGATCAAGCACACGAGAACCAATAAAGAACAACATAAAACCTGCAAGATCGATTACATCAAGGGCCTTGATTGCCGCAATGTTCTCTTGAAAAGTATTGACAAAGGCTAAAAGTGAAGACAGAGACTCGGAATGTATTGGACGAAAAGAAAACAGCTTTTCCAAATGAGCAGTAGCAAGTAAACGCTGATTATCATATCGTTCAGTCAATGCCTTCCACGCGATATCAAAATTGGCTGCAGAAATTGGTAGGGACTTGACAATAGCCAAGGCAGAGCCGGAAACACATGTTAACAAATAATGAAACCTTTCTAAATTTCCAATGTTTTGATTTTTGTGTACTAGAGAAACGAATGTGTCACGAAATGAACACCAGTTGAGAAGATTGCCATCGAACTTTGGTAAATCGATCTTTGGTAAAGTACAAACTGACGATTCTCGGACAAAATTTGACGTGGAATTTTGTTTATGGGCACTAGGTAATACCCGGGACGCAATGGCTTGTATATCATAGTAGGCCTTTTCTACTAATTCAGATATACTTGCGTCTTTGGAAAATTCATCGACACAATCGAGCTCAACTAATGCGTCTAAAATAACGTCTTGTTCTGTGTGAACCTTTCGTACGAGAACATCAAGATTTTGCATGCGCACGAATAAATCTTCCTTGGGAACTCGATTTTGGTCAGCTAACACAGCGATTGAACGAATATCCTCGATTGACTTGACTGATTGATCCCGCACAATGCGAGCTCGTGTCAACGACTTTTGGGAAACTGCATCGCGTTTTTGTCTGGCCATATTTACGTTTTCCAAACGGCTCGATCCGGCCCGAAGGACCAAAATGTTCGCGTGAAATTCTCGACTCTGATGTTGTCGAGAAACTATCAGCTGCGATAAGGGCCGGAATAGAAAAGAAAACCGCTCGGATGAAAATTTTATAAAGTGGACTGTATTATTGAACAAAAGACGATTGTGCACAATTATTAATTACAAAATAATAACTTAATATTAAGGGAAAGAGGGGACACTTATCACTAAATATACAAAATTACATAGGCGTATACCATACAATACGATAGTTTTTATACAATGACAATATCGAGAAATAAAGAAAAACGTCTGACCTTTACTGAACGTGATTGATGCTGATTCGAGACAGGGTGGCTCCGGACGTCAACGATGTGAAATTAGCAAGTGGGTATCAGGAGACCGAATCGCGTGTTGCTATATAACACCCGTCCCGGGGGTATGTACATGCGGCGATACACGATTGACTGGCCGAGTCGAAAATATTGTCGACGTTGAGTACACGCACGATTATAATATTCCGACTGTCCGATACGTCGTTATTCAAAGGCGGTCGTAATGTCACAAATGACCTGACGGTTCTACACGCGCGTAAGACGAAGGAACGTATACTCGGCACAAACGAAAGTAGCTGAAAATTGTCGACGTGACGAACGGGTTAAAGAATAGTATCGCGACTACGTGAAGTGTGAACCTTTGGTTTGATCGGTGACGGCAGAGCGTAGGTACACGCGAGTCAAATATAACGACACAAGATCAAAAAAACATAACGCGTAACAGCTATAGCGGTGCCGAAAACAATAACGGCGTACGCATACGGATACATACATTCGAATTCGGCTGCCAATGTCGAAGTGTACTTAAATGGCCGGGCGGTGTTGACGCAGGCGAACACACGCGTCTTAATACACGAAAACGGTGCGCGACGATACGGCAGCGGCGAGGGCGCGTACACGTATATTAGTGCGCGTAACAAAAAAGATCGCGACGAAAACGAGCGCGAACATTTATACAGCCGTGTGGCTACGAGGAAATCGGGGCGTTGTTACGTACATAACTTGAAAGACAAAAACGATGTATCGTACATACATTTTGTTAAGCGATCGAAAAAAAAAACAAAAAGAAAAAAATCGACAACACTCGGACGGACTAATAATAATACGTCAAGGAAGATAACACACACGAGAAAAAAAGTTACGCGATTTCCACTATCATGGTTTTCGGTCTCGGCCACTACGCATTAACGGCTACTTGCGCAGTGTCGCCAAATGGTTCGGACGACCGGTCACACGGCGTACTTATCACGACTGGTGACGATATACATCCGATACCCAACAATATATCTAATATATAAAATATTATGATGCACTATGACTTCGTTAGGTTCTATATTTTGTATGAAGAAAATACCAAAATTGTTGTTTATATGAGTGTACATTTTGAATTAAAATTACATGGACTTATACAAACCATGTAATGTGAATATTAAATTAATATATTTAAATCATTTAAAGGTTAAACTATTATACCGTGTTCACAATATAAAATATTCAAAAAATGTATAAAGTATAGACTTATATGTTTGATTATGACACGATTTCAGGATGACAAATAAGGAATATACAAATAATGATGAAATATAATTTAGTAAATAACTAACAAAATAGTAATAATAAATTAATAGTTATTTATAATATTAAGATATTTTTAATTATAGTAAATAATATAAATTGGAATAATTTCAGTTAATTTACGTATCTGTTCTAGATTATTTAAAATAGACGTGAGGTAAAATAATTGTAATTTATATGTGATATATGAATTTCCAGAAAAAATTAATTCAGAAATTTGTGACTAAATGTATTATAGAGATTTAAAACACTAAGAAATATAAGATTTAATGCTGCTTTGAATAAGAGCAGTCTAATTAATATAATTTTATTTTACAAATAATAAATATTTAATAATGAGACAAAGTAAAAAATATTTTATATTTGAATTTAGATTCTGGATAAAACTTACCCATTCCTATACAAACCATAATTAATATGAATATTTATAGAATGTTTAATTTTCCAAAAAACTATATTTTCTCTAAATAATTTTTAGTCACACAGAGTAATTTAGAAATATAGTGAATCCTTTTTCTACTAAATACTAGTTGAAGTATATTAATGTTTCATAAAATCATAGAATTTATTCCATTAAATTATATTATTGCCTACACACATGGTAATCACTTTTTAGTATAAATTATTATATAAGAATATTAATTATTTTGTTTATTTTTATGAATTAAAATCCATAATATATTTTTGATGAAAAATACTATTAAGAAATGTTTAGATTATAAGATATACTATAAAATTTATATTAACTTTAGTTAATTTATGCAAAACATCAAAATGCGAATTTTAATGTAATTATATAAAATATTTTATTTATTTATATAAATAAAAAACCCAAATACATTTTCGATTGCAAACATTATTAAAAATATTAAGATTTTAAGATATATATCTGTTATTTTACGTAAAAACTTAGAAAGTGAATTTTAATTTTGAATTAAACGCATACCAAAGGAAAAAAAATTAATTTTTGAATGTTTTATTCTGTTGTTTGACAGCGTCGTGTATTTAACATTGGATGGCAATGAAAAATCAACATATAAACAATTTCTCGATACTTATGAGGATTAACGGTTTTAATGAATCATGAATAACCGATATTAAATTAATAAAACAAAAAAAATATATATACTACGTATTTATTATATTTACTAAGTATATATAATATACAAAAATATGCACATGTTTTTAATTAGTTTTTTCTAGTTTAATTAAATAAATGTGTAGTACAATAATTGTAATATATATTTGACATTTAAATTTTCAAGGATAAGGAATTTAGGAATTTGGAATTTAATATATTAATCATTTTCAAAGCTCTGAAAAATATATGATAATATTGTGACATTTGAAAATGTCGGGTAAATTATCAAAAATATATTATTAAATAACTAATTGTTTAATAATGGGACCAATGACAAAAATGCATTAAATTTGAATTCAAATTGTGGCTTAAATTCACACCAATCTATAAAAACCATAGTAAAAAAGAATATTTATGAAGTTTTAAATATTTCAAAAGGTTAGATTATCAATAATGGGAAAGTTAAAAATTCATTTTGAAGTTAAATATTAAATATAAAACAAGGAATTTCTAAATCTGACAATATTGATATACAATATATCATGACAGATTTATATTAAAACTCCACTGAATAAATAAATAAATTAATAAATAAATAAATAAATATATATATATATATATATTTATTTATACGAAACCTTAGGAAACTCATTTACCAAGTGGCAAATGAGGTATTTTTCATAATACGATATATAAAAGTTCCTAGTATGTATAAACGTTGAGTGAACTTATATAATCACAAGAAACTAATATAAATTTATAAAATAAAATTAAAAAAAAAATTAGAAGATAAGAGATAAAAATTCCGTAATAAGGATATATTACCGCATGGGGTACCTTAATTGGTAACGGGTGTGACAACCCCGCGGATCCCAGTCATTGGCGTAGGGAAAGTGGCGCTCCCATCGCCCAATACACTGCAAAGTGTATTGCAATAGCCCCACGCTGACTTTAAGTAGTTGGTGTGGAATGGCCCTCCAATTTTGGGGGTTGAGCGTCGGGCTAACAACCCGTCCTCGCAAAAAGCACTCAGTTAAGAAACCATCAAAAAAGCCTCGGAATTGGATTGAAAATGGCAAACAATTGGAATCGGAAAATGGGCTACGTATAGGAACTTGGAACGTCAGAACACTAAATAAACCTGGAGCTTTGCAATATGTACTCGATGCTTATAATAACTATACAATTGACATATTAGCAGTACAAGAAATAAGGTGGCCAAATAATGGAAACCTAAAAAAAGGCAATATAACACTATTCTATAGTGGCACTTCTAATGGAAAACATGAAAATGGAGTAGGTTTCATGATACACGACAAGATACTACCAAATGTAAAGACTTTATGATAGAATTTGCTATATCCATATAGCAGGAAAGATACTTGACTTAATTATCATAAACTGCTATGCTCCAACAGAAGAAAAAGATGAAGACATAAAGGACAAATTCTATGAAGAACTAGAAAGTGTATATGACACTTTACCGTTGCACTGTATAAAGATAGTAGTAGGTGACATGAACGCGAAGGTTGGAAGAGAAAATATGTATAGGCCGGTTATAGGACCTAACAGTTTGCATGAAATTAGTAACGGAAATGGGACTAGACTGGTAAATTTTGCACACTCCAAAAATTGTATAATAAGTAGTACATACTTCCCCAGAAAAAATATACACAAATTCACTTGAAATCCCTGATGGAGGGACATTTAATCAAATTGACCACATACTTATAAACAGGAGATTTAGTGGATGCATAAGGAATGTGAGGACCTATAGAGGAGCTGATGCAGACTCAGATCACTATCTAGTATATGCAAAATTTAACTTGAGACTGGCAACAAAATGGAACCTGAAAAAAAAGAAACCTACAGTAAAGTACGACATACAAAAATTAAATGATATTGAAATAAATGATAATTACGTTGAGAAAATTGCACACAAATTACAAAATATTAATATAAATCAAATAAGCTATAGCACAGAAACTGATACGATTTGGAATAGAACAAAGGAAGCGGTGGTTAATAGTGCAACAGAGATTTTAGGAATGAAACCAAAAGAAAGTAATAAAAACTGGTTCAACGATATATGTAAGAATGCAATAATTAGAAGAAACGAATTGAGGAAAAAAGCACTACAAGATACATCAGATAAGTGCATAAGAGAATATGAAGATCAAAGAAAATTAACAAATAAAACGTTAAGGAAAGAAAAACGTCTACACGAAAAGAAGAAAATAGAAGAAATAGAAATTAATAGATATAACGCAAAAAGTTTTTCAAAATGACCGGGAAGTAAAAGTAGGCTTTAAGCCACAAACAAGGATCTTAGTGGACAGTGCAGGAACTATGATCACAGAAGAAAAACAAGTCATTAGCCAATTCAAGGAGCATTTTGAAGACCTCCTGAACCGACCCACAACAGGGCATAATTTAAATCCAAATGAGGACTGCCAAACAGCAGAAATAGTAATAGACACACCCAAATATGAAGAAATTGAGAATTTAATTAAGAGGCTTAAAAACAACAAAGCCCCAGGAGAGAACAGCATAGTGGCGGAATTACTTAAAAAAGGTGGTACAATGTTGGTGAGCCAAATTACAGAAGTTATTAAGACAATATGGAAAACTGAGACTATCCCAGAAGAATGGAAAACCGCAATTGTATGCCCAATATTTAAAAAGGAAATCCACTAAAACTGAGAACTATAGAGGATTTCATTGCTGGACACATGCTATAAAATTCTGACAACACTGATATTAGAAAGAATAAATCCGTATGTTGAAGAAATAGTTGGGAGTTACCAATGCGGATTTAGGAGAGGAAAATCCACAACCGACCATGTCTTCGCACTAAGACAGATAATGTCAAAATATTACGAATTTGGAAAGGATCTGCATCTAGTCTTTGTGGATTACAAGCAGGCGTATGATAGTGTGGATAGAGAAGAGCTTTGGAAAGCACTGGTAATTTTAGGAATACCCAAAAAATATGTGAACCTAATAAAAGCATGCTACGAAAAAACATTATGTAGAGTGCGTTATTTGCAAGGCATCTCAGATCCTTTTGAAGTTAAATCTGGTCTAAAACAAGGGGACGCGTTGTCACCTGCATTATTCAACCTAGCCCTCGAAAAAATAATAAGAGACACAAACGACGACAGAAGGATGGAGATATGCAATGAACAAGTTATGTTAGCTTATGCAGATGACATTGTGGTAATGGGTGAAACCAAAGAGGAAATCATCAACTCAACATCGAAACTCATAAATGCAAGTAAAGGAATAGGGTTACATGTAAACGAGGAAAAACTAAGTACATGGTCGTATCGAGAAGACCACCAAATATAGATTCCATAGAAGTAGATAATTATAAATTTGAAAAAGTTGATAACTTTAAGTACTTGGGTGTGAACATCAACAACAAAAATGATATGCATATAGAAATAAATGAAAGAATCACTAGTGGAAATAGATGTTATTTCAGTATTATCAAACTCCTGAGATCTAAGCTGTTGTCTAGAGGATCAAAGATACTACTATACCATAGCTACCTTCGACCTGTGATAACATACGCCTGTGAAACCTGGTCGTTGACTAAAGGTGATAGCAGAAGACTTATAACGTTGGAAAGGAAAGTGTTACGAACCATTTATGGATCAATCTTTAATCCAGAAACACAGACATACGAAAGAAGAAGTAACGAAAATGTTAAGTCCCTTTATAATAAGCCAAACATACTCTCTTTTATTAGGAAAAAACGATTAGAATGGTTCGGACATGCATGGAGAGCAGATGGACAGTTAATTAAAAATGTAATAATCAAAAAAATAAATAAAACGAGACCCCTAGGACGACCCAAAACCCGATGGATTGACGTAGTTGCCAAAGATATAGTAATGATAAACCAGAACGCAACTTTTGAGACAGCATATCAGAGAGACAGATGGAGAGAGATTTTGATGGCAGCGATGGTCCTGAATGGACCGCTAAGCTGATAAAGAAGAAGAAGAATAAGGATATATTATAGACGAACAAATTGGATCATAGATAATCAAAATTATATTAAAAATAAAGGAATAAATTTCATTAATATAGGCAAAAAAATACATGATTTTAATGGTTATTTCCAATTTAATTAAAATAAATGGGTACTCAAATAATTTTAATATATAATTGATAATTGAATCTCTTAAAAAAAAAGAATAAATAAATTTGTGAATTAATATATTAAATTAATTTAAGCCCTACAAAATATAATTTTTTGATTGCTACCTAGAAAATGCAGATAAAATTTTCAACCGTGCCCAACCCTGAGGAGAGGAAGGGCAAGACGAGACTTCTGCCCGCTGGATTTTAAAATTTATTAACGTGTCCATACGTTCCGTTTTGGATGGGACAGTTCCGCTTTCGTATTTATGTCCTGTTGTCTCCAATGAAACCAAAAATGTCCCGCTTTGAAAAACGGTGATCTGTAGCATTTTATTATATTAAAAAAGAGCACATTAATTCATCACTACCAAAAACATTGTTAGTACGTATACAATGTACGTACACGGTATATCAGTATACAGTATATGAATACGAATTCATATACTGTATACTGATATACATACACATCTTATACTGTAAACCTCCATAGGTTGTCATCCATAGATAAATATGACACACAAATTATGATATTTTTAATAAATTTACAGGTGTTCCGTTTTGAGTAAAAAATATTATGGTCACGTTAATCATGAGTAATATTTATTATTTTAATGAGCCAATAATAGTTAAGAAATTAAATAATAACTTTTGATAGCATAATAATACTCGCAATGAGAACAACGATATTTAATTGTATTATAAGTGTATGACATTAAACATTTACTTAACATGTAATTTGATATAGGTTGGGTCATTACTGTTATTCGTATAATGTTATAATAATATAAAAATAAAATTATCGCTCAAATTGTTATTTCGATGTTGAATTTTCCCATTTTTCATTAAGTACTGTTTGGAATCATTTAAGTTGTTTTTCCGTTGTGTGTACAGTTTAAATTTATTTTAATAATATTTGTTAAATTACATAAAATTGGTTTTTTTGTATAATTTTGATTTAAATATACTACGAAAATCCGTTCCTTTTGGCATCTATTCAATATCAATTACTACTAAATTACCGGTAGTAAATTTCCCCATATAACAATTTTTAAATCTATAATTTTATAATATACGAGTTGTAAAATTAAGTTTGCATGAAAGTGCGGCACTCGTTGTAGATGAGTGTTTAGTATACGGGAAAAAATCTCGTTTGCTAACGCAAGTTATATTTAATATCATATGAAAAATAAAAGAAAGCATATAATAACCTAAGAAAACTAGAAAAAAGTAAAACGAGAATTGCTGGATTATGTAGAAAAAGAGAGCACGAATTCATATACTAATTAAAAGATTTGTTCTATATTGCAATCGATTTAATATAGATTCAAGAAGATATAAGTTAGTTACAATTTCAACAACCAAAAGGTCGTCCTGGCTGTATGATGGGAATAGATATGAGTTTAATCGAAGCTAAATAAAAAATATATACTAGAAACGAAAACAAAGTTAAAAAGCTAATTGGTCAATCAGATTCTTTATAAACAGGAAACGTATTATGTATTTTGAATATTTAAATAATTTATTTATATATGTAACATTATATTTGATATTAATGTATTATATACAACATGGTAGTTAATGGTAGAGAGAGAATGGTGGTGTAAATACTATAGTACGGCCAGCGAAACTAGGCGGGTGACCGTCGCGCGCCTGGTGGCAAATTACCGGTAGTGATTCCAAGTCTACATTCCCGCGTAAAATAATTTTAAAAGCGCGGGAGTTGTAATAAAAACTGAACATTCAATATTTCTGTACGTTAAACTCATTATTTATTAATTATCACATGTGCTAACAACTAATAATATTAATATTTTAATTGTTTACGCAATTTTATATATATATGTAGTAGGAAATTCACCCTTGTCGTAAAAGCTATGAACAACTCTTCTGACCACTTCATTGTCAAAATCATCAAGTTCAGTGACAGATTTCTCGCGACTGTATCTTTTTCGTGGTGATTGAAATTTAAGGTCATTAGAACTTCCAACACATAATGATTCCTCTTGATTTCCAGTCATTTTACTCTCTTTACATATCCGTTGTACAGTTCTCAGACTCACCGCACAAGCCTCGGCCGTCCTCTCCTGGGACTGTAGAAAATAATCTGCCAATTCAGGCTTGTCTTTGCACTTGGCTAAGGTTTTAAAAAATGTATACACGTTGTATATTGTTTTTTTCGTTTGGGAATGTATATCGGGTCGAATTGACATTTCGAAAAAATAATTTATCACAAATAGTAAAAAAAAACACCAAAAAAATTATAAAATATTGTACAAATTAGCCGTATAAAAATATCACATTTAACTCAAACGATAACAATCAACACATATACGAAGGGCAGAGGATCGAAGACTAACACGTTTTGAAAAAACACTATTCCTGTACACAATTTGGTTTCAATAGAATGACAATACAATAAGGCCAATGGAATGCGGTCGCCAGCGCCAGATGGCCAGTTTGAATATAAAAACGCCGCGCTCGATGGTTACCCTCACCCGCAGCTGTTTGTAGTACGCATTTTTACATTATACATATTGTATATACGATATACCTTATACGATAATAAAATATTTGTAATGTGAGGGTTCACAACTTTTTTCATAAACATCTAAAACACAGCTGCACCAGCTATTCATTTAATAAATAATACTTTTAGAACCCCTGGTTTACATGAAAACGGCCGCCTGGCGCGCAACGGTCACCCGCCTAGTTTCGCTGGCCGTACTTTAGTTACATTATAGCTTTAAACTATAAAATATTTAATAATGAGAACAAAGTCAGAAGGTTCTTAAATTGTGGATGAAACTTACCCATTGCTATACAAGCCATAGTAAAAAAAAATATGTTTAGAGTGTTTAATACATCAAATGGTAAATCATCACTAAACTATTACATGTGTAATAATAAATCAATCGTGTTTAAATTAAATTTATGCGTTTATGAACTAAATAATCATTGAGAAACATGTAGTAAGTTGCAAACAATGAGCATTACATTCAAACTAAATACAATAAGAACACCCTTAATGCTAAGTACTTAAATGAATCAATTAATTTTGTATATGACAATTTCAAATACCTACATTACTAAACGTGCTGGTGATTGATCATGCCTTAACGAATACTTATATAACTACTATTTCTATTCAAATGTAATAAAAAAAGAAATGTGTAGTTAACAATTTTAATACATGACTATTTGATATGTAAATGTCCATAAAAGAAAAAATCAAATATTTATTATTTAATATATTAAAGAATTTAAAGCACTGGAAAACATGAGATTTGAATTGCTACCTTCGAAATGCCGACTAAATTAGCAAAAATATATGTTTTAATTAATAATTATATAATAATAATAATTTCAACGTCGAAATTCTTAAATTTGTATAAGATGTAATCATAATATGAGATTAAATTTAAAGAATGCTATACAAAATATTTCCCAAAAAAATGTAAGTGGACAAAACTAGATAAAATTTATTTCTTGCTATACAAACCATAATAAAACAGAATATGTATAGTGTGTTAATTATCTTAAATAGCTAGGTGACATCAAAAATTGTATTTATCAAATAATTAAAAATTGTATTAAATTTGTCCTTTGGTATTTATGAACTTATGAACTAATGAACAAAAATAACAAATACATCATAGAGAAAGATCTGTTCCAGAATTATTATTTCGAATGCAAAATATAAAATAATTATTATTCTTACTTAAAACAAAACTGTTTACAATGAAATAAACGGCCAAGAATAAAACAATGGGTTTACATTTAAATGACGTCATTATCGTAGTTTCAGTGTAAAGTAATAACTATAAATTGTAGTAACTACATAGGTACTTTTTTGAACACAAAAAACCAACTGAAATGGAATAATAGATTTTAATAACAATAATACGAAAAATATCCCTATTCCCTTGTAAAGTAAACTGCACATTCTTATATTTGAACATGAAACATATGGTATTAATGTATTTTTTTGTTTGATCTAAATTATTGTACACATATGCTTCAATGTATTTACGACTGTGTAAAAAAATAAAAGTGAGCATAAAAATTAACAATACATAGAATTGTATCGATAACGTACAAGAAAAACCTTACTCATAATACCGTAAATACGAGTTTTAAACATGTAGAACGAGGCAGAGAGTGAATACTCAATAATATAAATACAGTGACACTTCTGAATATCGGACACCCTATGTTACAGGAATTTTGTCCGCTATTCGAAGGTGTCCGTTATTCATAAGGGGTATATTTTCGAAATTCATAATGGATAAATGTGTAAAATGAAAACATTTGCACTATACAATTATATATATAATATTGTTATAAGTATGATAAAAAATATAAATGGAATTCCTAATTTTGTAAATTTAATAACAATAATATGTTTGTTAATGCCAAATTTAATATTTACGTACAAATAAAAAAAAATTAATTGATCAGTTACATATGTATAAAAAATCAGTCAGTTTGATCTGTTTATAATTTTACCGTCTCTGGTAAATTTTGAGAATAAGTTCATTTGACAAGTTTACAGTAGAAGAGAAAATAGAAAGGCTTTCTATCTCTATTGATAAAATGAAACGACCTATATCATTTACAGCAGCCAATGCTTCCCGTAAACCCCTAATGTGAAATTTTGAAGTTACTTCTACCTCAAGCATATGTTCTTTCTCATTGTCGGGGTCATTAGGCTCATCAGTGCTTTTGAGATCGTTGTCGTGAGTAGAAATGATTTCGTTTTAAGTAACGTAATCATTTTTTTCAACACTACTGTCAATCAATACGATGAGTGATAAAGGTTCATTATCTATTGTCGATTTTTCTTCTGTATCAAAATGGCATGATTGTTCATCATCTTCACTGTCTCGGTTACTGAAACCATATTGCAGAGAGCACATTTTTACAGTTTCATGCTTAATTTAGACTTGAACAGAAGCCACCTAATACACAGCATCCAAAACAATATTAGCGTTAGAGTCACCAGCATCTAAATCAGCAACAACTTTTTGAAATAGCTGCTAACGATAAAGCTTCTCAAATTATTGGATTATCCCCTGGTCTAGAGGTAGCCAATGAGACGTCATATTTGGGGGAAAAAAGACTAGTTTAAAAGTTTTTAGTTAAAGATGGGGATGAGGAACTGCGTTATCAATAAAAAAATATAGCTCATTTTTTTTTTAATTTTTTATCAAACATTGTAAGTCAATTTGTCATAATCTGTGTCGTCATTCAGGCCTTTTTATTTCAGCATCAGTCGACGAGAGATTTATTTACGTCGAATTTTTTTAATGCTCGCAAACGTTGAGCTTTACCTATGATGAGAGGACGTTCAAACTCACCAAACATATTACAACACAAAAGCACAGTCAACCGTTCTTTCGAAACTTTTCCACCATTGCATATTTCATTTTTAAATGACATAATTTTGTTGTATAGAATTTGATAAAAAAGCCCAGTCTCGTCGGCGTTGAAGCTATCTCGCTCTGCATATTTTTCGAATATATTTCGTATTTTCTTCTTCTAGTCATTAGCAGCTATTTTATCAAATGGTTGATGATTCTCTGCAAATCGATTTGTAAGAAATATTATGCCGTTTTTTGATTTTTCCAGTTGAAGCATCACACACATTTTAAACACAAAAACATTATATACACACACATACACTATACACAGGAAAATTATATACACACGCATGCGTACACGGAGAAACATTACAAATCCCTGAAACAGCCAAGGAGGGACGACAGCATCTACCGAATCGTTACATCACCGCACTAAACGACCGAGAGATGGCGATAACGTCGACGTAATTATGGCTCTCGAGAACCGGACAACAAAAGACGAAGAAAATCATTACACAAAACAAAATAAAATATTAAAAAGCATAGTCTGTGATAATATAGTATAATAATATATGTATATAATAAAATATAACAATATTTGTAAATTATATATATAGTTATAAGTACTCCAATAAAATCTTCTGGTCATATTAACAAAGACAAACACAAAACATAGGTCAGAGATTTTAACGGGGTCAACTACCTTTTCCCCTCGTGGTAATAACACCTCATATAGCGGCGTTCCATATACCTTCGGGTCTATGCAGTTGTGTATAGGTAGTTACTACCATGTTCCTAAGATAGAGTGAACACCAAAAATACAGCAACGTTTCACGAATTTCACATTCGTGCAGTTGTGGTCTATTTTCTATCATTCTTATTCCTAAGCTGAGGATACCGCGGCGTTTCTCGGACTATACGTCTGTGCAGTTGTGGTGTACCGTCAGACATCGTCTTTCCGAAGATTTGCAGTCTGTGGATGCTGGAGGTATATTTGCAACCGTGGTTCGCAATATACCAACACAATCACGGATCTTTATTCCATATTCCTACGATATCTTTAAGTGAGTAGCAAAATATTCATATTGTTAAATTAGGATACAAATTTTCTTTCTATTATAAATAAGTTTTCTTTTCTTTAAATAAATAAATTCATTAAAAATTAAAAATACGAGATTTCGCCTTTTTTTTTCAATAAAAAAACTTCAAAAAGCATACAAAAAAAAAAAAGGGATATTTCACAATTCGGAGCTTCAAAGTCATTCAATCCATGAATTCCAACAATCTGTTTAGCTTTTTCCTGTATCGCTAGTCCCGAAACAGGAATATTTTTTTCTCGAACTTTAGTAAACCAGGCTAAAAGTTCATTATAAATCACATTGCCTTAACATTTTCTCAATTTTGCAAATTAACGATCGTCATTTCCATTTTTAACCCACGCTTTGTAAATGTCATCTATATTTGACACGATATCCGTGATCTGAGTTTTTTTCACTTGAAACTTTTCTGCCAGTGTATGAACTCCTACGTTTCCGTTGTTTTAATGGAAGCCAAGAAACTCAATTTTTTCGCAAATTAATTGTGTCGATAAATAGTTTATAAGTAATCACTAAGTAACAAAACATACAAAATATTGGCAGTCAAGACACATATATTTCCTCATAATTGTCGTTAGTTATCGTAATCTTATTTTATCGTTCGATAACGAGTTTGTTCGATAACGATTTCATTATCGTCAAAGCTAATGCGAACGTGTTTTGCTGTCACTGTTTTGTAATTGTTTTTAATAATAGGTGTCCACTATTCAGAGGGTCCGTTATTCGGAGGTTTCTCCAGTGAACGGTAGCGAAAATGTTCTCGTTCTCAAAAATTATTCCGCTATTGGGAGGTGACCGTTATTTGATGTATCTGTTAGAAGAATATTTATTATATATATATATAATTAATATTATATATAATATAATATAATATTATATATATATATATATTATATATAATATAATTATATATAATCTACAAAAATTGATGACCACCAATGACGTAACACATATAGTCTGGGGATAATGCATATTTTAATAAATATTTCCATAAAATCCAAAAAATCAAATTTTGTAACATGATTTATAATTATTATAAAATAATAATATTTTCTTATTATTACGTATATTTATTTAATATATATATATATGTAATAAGCGACCAATTGGTCTTTACTTAATATATTCACAATTTCTGTACATCTAATTAACTACAATCAATTACATATAACGTAATTGTTTATGCCATATGGTTTTTAATTTTAGACAATTGACCCTATGACTTGCGCACTAACATCAAAGTCTTTATATCAGTATAAAAGAGCGGAATATTACCGCATCGACAACAGAATAATATATTATTACTAATTAATACGTATGCTTACTTTGAAAAAAAAATAACACTATCGACATGAGGTAAACAACATAAATAATATATATAAAATAAATAAATATACACATATATACATATATATCAAAATGTATATTTAAATATAAAAAAAAGCCAATGAGTATTAAATTAAATAAAAGAATATTGTTGTATAAGTTATTTATAATTACCGGTTTCGTCAAAAATTCATCAGGTAAATTAAAATAATACAACATTGTTGTTGTATTTTTTTAAATATTTGTACCTATTAAACAAAAGAACATCGGCGTGGCTAGCCATAAAAAATAACAAAGTAGTGATAACAAAGAGGAATTTACAAAATTAAAATTAAAAATAAAAATCAAAAGGATATGTAAAAACAAATAATCAAAAAGATAGAAATAAAAAAATATAAGTTAAAACTCGTGATAATAAATAAATAATTAATAATAATAAATAATTATAATAAATGTTGTTGTATTTTTTTTAATTTACCTGACGAAGACTTTTTGTCGAAACTGGTAGTAATAGATAACTTATACAACAATATTCTTTTATTTTATTTAATACTCATTGGCTTTTTTTATATATTTAAATATACATTTTGATATATATATATATATATATATGTGTGTGTATATTTATTTATTTTATATATATTTTTTATTTATTATCACGAGTATTAACTTATATTTTTTTATTTCTATCTTTCTGATTATTTATTTTTACATATCCTTTTGATTTTTATTTTTAATTTTAAATTAGTAAATTCCTTTTTGTTATCACTACTTTGTTATAAATAATATGATACAAAAATGTAAAGACGACTGAACCTTGTATAAATGTTACAGTCCGGGTCAACAAAACTAACTATCAAATTTCCCTAACGACGACGAAATTGTATAGAATTCCAATATAGAGTCTCACTATTATACGCCTATCGTTTCACTCTGACGTATTACCATTGTTTATGTATACTATATATTGCGCACTGCAATACGAAATATGCTGCGAGAGAATAATCGCCCGACAGATAACGCCATCAATACTAACAGAGAAAAATATTGTATAATTATTAATATATTTTGACGACCACCAGTTTATTCGTACAGTATTTGTATTTTGAAACACAACTTATTTTTATTTTACGACCGCGAAAGGTGACGACGACTGGCGACTTACTGATCTTCATGACCATCACCCATATCATGATGCTTGATGAAAACGAATAACAAGTATATTATTATTATTATTGTTTGAAATAATTTTCATAGGTATCAATAACGTTTTTAAATAAAGTCCAAATCCTTTAAAACAAGACAATACACATTTTTTATTTGACAAATTTCTGAAATTTGGCACTTTTGCATTTTTAAATGTATTGATTGATTTTTTAACTATACGTAGTATGTCCAATAAATACACGAACTAGTTATCTATAGCGGTCTATAGGTCATAGTACAACATTGTATACTACTCTGGGCACACGCTACAACTATTGATAATGCGACAGTAATCGCCCGGTCGTCGAAACTATTACACAAATAGCACACGTTCAGTTTTAGTGTTAAGTTTTTTTTTCTTTTGTCGAAATGGAGATAGATGGATTAACCAAACAAAGAATAATCATCAAATTTCTGGTGAAACTTAAAAAAACCTCGCTACAAATTCATTAAATGTTAAGTACAGTTTATGGATATAATGCTTACAAAAAAACAGGAGGCCCAAGAGGGCCGTGAAGACTGCAAAAACGATGCGAGACCAGGACGTCCTTCAACCACTTGTGACGACCAAAATATCAAACTTGTACAGTCTCTTGTTCTTTCTGATCGAAGAATGACTGTCCGGATGTTGGTTGATACGCTGAGTATCGGAAAATTGTCTGTGCACAATATTTTGACGGAAAATTTAGGACTGAAAAAATTGTGCGCGAAAATTGTCCCAAAACTTCTGACACCGGACCACTGAGTCCGTGAGTTCCTGGCTCGAAATTCAATCATGACACTTGACCACACCCTATATTCTCCTGATTTAACCCCCTGTGATTTTTTTTATTCCCAAAATGTAAAATGGTCATGAGGGGCATCACTAGGACGATGTAGAAACCATGCATGAAATGACAAGATAGCTGAGGACTTTGAGGGATGTTTCAACCAATGGAAACGAAGATGGGATAAATGCATTGCTACGGATGAAAAGTATTTTGAAGGGGACAAAATTGATATATAGCAAATTATGATTAATACAAGTTTTATTTTAAAAGTTCGCATATTTATTGGGCATACTACGTACATATTTAGTATATATACTATGATATGTACATATTATAGTATGTATATACTATACATACCTATCGCTAAGATTATTTTCGATTATGATTTCTACCCAATGTATTTGTGCTGTGTAATAAGTCAAATAAATCAAAAGATCCCAAAAATGAATTTTCTGTGTCTAGTGTATTTATAGAATGATGCATAGGCGTCCTCAGTTCTCACGGAAAAATGCTCTGGCTCAAATATTCAAAAAAAATAATATTTATTTTAAATAAAGATTGTTTTATAGTTTAAAATGTTTAAGTAAAAAGTACAATAATTACATACATTACATTTCATATATATTAGCAATGATTTGAGAGTTCGAGTGGAAAATAAATACGTGATATTAAGTATATTCAGTTCGATTCTCACCCAGAATGTTATTATCTTTCACGATTCGATAATTATTCATTTACACACACGTATATATATATCGATGTGTATAAATATATAACCACACCAATAACCGCTATATGGGTTACATAATATATAAATATTATGAATTAATATGCATGTGTAAATAAAAAAAAATATTTTTTTTTTGTTTAATAAATGGTGCGTTTTTATTTAAATATATATGAAATAATATTTTGCACATTGATTTATTTAAAATCGGAAAATAATTCGCCACAGGTTTTCCATTGAGTTGATTGATAAAAGTTGATCGAAGTTGATGGAGGTGATGGTGACGGTATTTTATATAAATTAAATATTGTTTTCCCATAGTTCCTGTCCACAGCTCGCGTCTTTGGTTGATACCCTGACAATGACGGCGGCAAAAACTCAATAGGACCGTCGTTCGTATCACATGACTGTAGTAAAGCATACAAAAAAATATTTAAGTATAAATTTTATGTTTTTATCAAATATGTAATTAATCTACATTACCTTGGATACATCAGCTCCTCGTATTCATAACTGTTCGAACGCAAACAATTTTATCTGATTGACAGGGGTGTACTGAGGAGGTTTTTATTGGGTGGTCAAAATTAATAGTTTGGCCAACTCTAAAAATTGATACGGGACTACTAGTTTTATTATTTTACCGAAGCTATTTTATCATAATTTTTTTACTTTTATAAGCAAACAACAAGTACAAGATTTAATACTAATTATGAAAAAGGTACCCATTATCATTAATTATAAAAATGTGCAACACAAAAATTAATAATATAGAATATTATTCATAGGTGACCCTAAGGTCTGCAGTTATAAATTATTAATATATTTTATTTATGCAATATTAAATAACTTAATAAATTTCATTTATTTATTATTTGCATGTATAAAATAGATATAGTAAAATTATTTTATAGTGAAATTGCAATAGCAAATTTTGCCCAATAAAAAAAAACAAAGTAAACAGAGAAAGTATATTTTGTTATCATTATAAAAATTGTTAATTACACATATTTTTCATCGTTATCATTATTATTAATTAACAATATTCTTCGATTTTTTAAAGTAGCCCATTTTTGAGTCATTTTATTTAAAGATATTTGATTCACCAAATCTTTTTCAGAAGAAAGTAACACTAAATTGTTTAATCTAGAGTCTTCTTGGGTTGTTTTTAAATAATTCTTGACTAATTTCAATTTGCTAAATGATCTTTCATTGTCAGCCACGATTACAGGTGCCGTCTATGATAAGCGGCACAATAAATTAGTTAATGGCAAAGCAGTTTTTAATTCATGAGAAATTATTGCAAGGTAACTCATAATATTTTTATTTTACATTCATCGTAAAACATTTCTATTTCATATTGCCTTGTTAATAGATCAATTTTAACATTATTTGGTAAAAATTTCATTGAAAATGTTAAATATACACGCAATAAATAAGGTACAATAAATTATGAAATATAATGAAGATAATTCAAGTTATAAATATTTACGTAAATATCTAGTCCACAGATAATATACGAGGTGTGTAAATAAAGCAATGAGACTAATATCATAGCTAGTTATCTGGCAGCACTAATGACTTTCCGCTTAAAAATATTTGTAGATAAACATGTAATGAGCTTTCAGTACGAGTTTGAACTTCGTAGTGTAACGTGTTAGTCTGTGGCGATTATATTCGTAAACCAGTTTTTTTTATTACGTTCTAATAATTAGTGATGACAATTTCGAGCAATGATGTGCTATCCGATTTTGTATCAAACATGGCCACAGTGCGACAGAACCTTTTCAAAAGCTTCAACAAGCTTACGGAGAAAGTGTGCTTTCAAGAGCCCAGGTTTTTAGGTGGTTTAAAGCATTTTCAGAAGGCAGAGAGTTGATTGAAGATGAACCTCGTAGTGGAAGACCTTCAACTACAAAAAATAAGGAAAACATCATCAAGGTTCAAGATCTTGCCCGATCCGATCGTCGGTTAATGGTCAGAATGATTGGAGAATAGTTGGGATTATCTCACACCACCGTTCATCAAATTTTGACCGTTGATTTCGAGACGATAAAAATTTGCGCAAAAATGGTTCTGAAAATTTTGTCACACTACAATTGCAAATAACCAATTTTTGGCAATCAGAAATATTCCCGTGACCCCTCACCCCCCTATTTACCGGTCTTGAGTCTTTGTGACTTTTTTCTGTTTCCAAAAATAAAAATTCAGCTTAATGGACAATATTTTGGGTCACTAGATAATATTAAAATGTCTGTGACTGACAAACTGAAAGCTATTCCAGTAACTGAGTTCCAGAACAACTACGAACAATGGAATCATCGACGCTAGTGCTGTGTGAATTCCCAGGGTAATTACTTTGAAGGAGATAATGTAAAATAGTCAATTTAATTCAATAAAAAAATAATACAAAATTAATCTTATTACGTTATTTACACACCTCGTATAAAAACCAAAAGTGGTGGTCGCTAGCCAGTAGGGAATACCTACATAATAAATTAATTGCATACACGTTTGGTTAGTTATTTAGAGTACCTACTAACATTGGGATTTAAAATCTCCTACACTATCAACATTTATATCTTTATTGGCGCACTTATACATTATTCTTCCAATAATTCAAATCCAGTAGCACCAAAGAACATTGTAACCCAAAATAAAGTTTGGTGTCAGTAGTCCACTTTTTATCAATATCACAATCACAATTATTTACTAATAAATTGGCCAATATATGTAATGTATAGTTGTTCAGTTTTTATTAAATGGCCAATTAAAATTCAAATTCAAATTATTTGGGGGGGGGATTATAACCACCTGTTAGGTTCGCCTCTGCTGATTGATAAAGCTTATTTGCCTGGAAGGTACACATATAGCAATTTCTAAATCGGGTATGTTATTGATATATGAAATCATTTCTCTGATATCGGTAATCTCTTTATAATCACTTGCAGTTATCATTTTCACTACTTCAAACTACTTCAATCTGGACTAATAGATTCGGTCTTACGATTATAGTTCTTCTTAGAACATAATTAAAAATTGAACGTTTCAAATTTCCGAGTGTAAATAAATCTTGACAGTTGAGTAATATAGATGACCTTTGTATAATTGAAAACTTGGAATTAGTATATTTTCATCACGGTAGACAATTTTTAAAATTGAGATATATTTATCAGTCGAAAAAATATTCTCTTTAATTTTTTGCGGTAAATTAAGAACAAATGATAAAATATTTCCCATAAGTGCATATATTCGTATGGAAAATTTCGAATTTCAGCAAATGTGTCTTGATGGTGTTATAATACGAATATTCACGTTGAAATAATCGGTCAGATGGAACCCGATAAACAAAAACATACGCTCAACAATGTCACTGATAAATGTTGCAGTTACAATTAGATAATATAGCGGTAAAGGCGAAACGTATTTATACATTTTGTTTAAACTAGTATTCATTGCCTTTGTTACCTATTTTATTTATATTACTACAGCATATTAATTTATGAATATAGACATCAGAAAATGAAAGACCGTACTTGGATATTTGTGTCTGGTGTTAACGCCGCCCAAGAAACCAATCCCTCAGCACATCAGTAGGTGCCCAAACAGACTTACAAGAGAATATCCCCATTCAAAAGATGGCTATTACCACGCAAAAAATTAAAACGTCAAACACAATACTAGAGTACACAAAATACAAACATTTTATCCCCAAAAAAACCTAACAGTGAAATAGTCCATGTTCCAATCACCCTTCAATTCCAAGAACTTTAACCTATGAAAGTGGTGATATCCAAAGTGTGGCCAAGACTATTGTTTTAAATTCATAAACTCACTTAGCTCCTACCTTCATGAGCATCAATTGCTCTTTCATATGTATTGCTTTATAATTGGCCAGTTTCCGTTCGATCACGAAATTAGTACCATTTATGAGTAACGTGTGTAACGGGGAGAACATAACTCGGACGAAAATAAAAAAAAATCAATTCTCCCCCGAAAAAGTATGTCGATCAAATTAGAGGCCATGTGTAATGTAATTAAATCAAAGATCAGTGATGCTCATGGAAGCAGGAGTTAAATGAATTGATGAATTACATAATTTTCAATATTCATTCACAATATGTTTAAAGGTGAGACCGGTTAACCTAACGTTTGCATCACAGTCATCAATGCGATATTTCCAACAAAACATATATTTTTTATGTCTACGGGTAAAGTATATATTACGAATATTTATATACTATTTTATCATTTCGGAACCGCTGAAATGAAGCCGAAAAATTTAAGCGGCCCCAACATGTCGTAGGTGCAGTATATGAACCATCAGTTGCACTTGTGCGCACACTTGTACAATCACAACAGCTGTAAAGACGACATAAATTTCCACGTTTACATATAATAAGTTAGTATTTGAACGAACGCCGAAACTATTCATTTTCAAATCCAATAACAGTTAAACACGTAAAATAATTCTACCCTCTAAAGAGCAGATTTCACTATTTCACCAACATTATTTTATAGTACATTAAAATATAAAAATATTTGGAATAGTGATAATATGAAAATAAATTTAATATGTGAGTAGGGTAAAAATAGCGGTTCTGGCCCCGGTGCCGGTGCCGGTGCCGGTGCTATACTATAACACGGCCGCCCGATCTGGTGCTATACTATAACACGGCCGCCCGATCCGGTGCTATACTATAACACGGCCGCCCGATCCGGCGCTATCTTTTTATACGGCCGCCCGATTCTCCCTATACTATAACACGGCCGCCCAATCCTCCCAATATATTTTATCATTTTCCTATAAAAAAAAATAATAATAATAAAAACACTATTATTTATTAAACAAAAAAAAAAAAATTTTTTTATTATTTTAAAATGTCGATTGCGCCCGAAATATTGAGTTGCAAATTCTAAAACCTTCGTTGCAAATTGTTACAAATAAGTTGCAAAATATTGGTACCAGTTTGGAGACGATCGGACAAAGTGGAGGGGCCAACTTCACGGACGTAAAAGTAGCTATTAGTTTCGGTATTTTCGATCCTGGCGGAACACTATTTTCTGACAGAAATGGTAGGTCATTGTGTTTCTTATGTAAATGTCGTGGATATGAAATATCCACTTCATACATGCGGCCTATAGGTGACGTTTCATCCATATTGTTTAACCCGTTAATTGTAGGTTCAACCCATTTAAAGCCGCCGTATGGCATGTATTGAGACATGGCCCATCCATATAAGTTATTACCTAAAAATTAGTTAAAATAAAATTTCTCGAAAAAAAAAATATATACAAGTACATATATATCAGAAAAAAAAAATGAAAATATACTTACAGTCTTGATATATTAACCAAGATTTTGGCTTAGTTTCATCAAAGTCCGGTGTATTATTATTGTTGGCCTTCGCATACTTGCCTGTGTCAACCCACCACGTATTCCTGTAATATAATTTATTTGTTACGTATTTCGATAATGAATTAAAAAAAAAAAAATTTTACATTTTTCGATCATCAGCACCATATCGTAATCGGACAGGAGTTCTAATTTTACCTTTGTATGTTTCAACATGGCGTCAAAGCTCAATCCGGGTACTGTGTAGTAATATGCTGGATCAAGACCATATATTGTAATACATATATCACGGAAATTTTCAAAAACGTCTGCCAGTAGTAAAACGTCTATTTTCAGATATAAGTTGCTGTATTCTCCTAGTGTTTTACATTCAAAATGGTTCCAAACTTTCTCCGCATGCGTGTAGTCCTCTCCGATAATATCTGACTCGGTTAATGTATTATAAAATTCATTTTTTGGCGGTAAATTTGTTTCTTCCAATTTATCCCAACAATCAGTGTATTCATAGGGATAAACACCCTTGCCAGAAACAAGCTCCATATCTGCGGGGGAAAACACTTTTGCTGTTTCAAGGAAATTTCGAAAATCGTCGGTAAGTAAGTTAGAAGCAAGTGTGGATAAACTTGAAGCCATAAATCTGAATGTGTCAATAAACCGAATACTAAAGTCGTTGGATACATGTTTAGAAAAAGAAATAAATTTTTCCTCGCTGTTGGGGATTACAGTAATTACATTTTTATCGTATCCGAGTTCGCGTATAATAAAATGAGAATCATAATTCGTGAGATTATGTAAAAAACACGGTATGAAGTTCGGTTTTTGTAGTTTCAAATTACAGTTATTACATAAAGATTGCCTAAATCGTCCTGTTAAATGTTGGTGATCGGCAACTTTGTGATTTTGCACAGTAAACTCTGTTTTACATAAATTGCATGTATTGTTTGATGCATGTTCTCGCTTTTCCTCAGGTGTCATATTAATTGGAATGTTGGTTTTTAATCAATTTTCAATTTTCCGCCCTACATCAACTATCGACTCTACGAAACGTTTTCCCACTTCATCATTTATCTCCGAACCGCGGAAAATAACGGGTTCTATCGGTATATGAAATTTCTCTAGCATCTCGATCGGTACTTCGTCGGACGCTTTCACCATGAACCCATAACTCATGGGGTCATGTTTATGTACAATTTCCGTATTTACACCTTTATTTTCAGAGCATTTTATAAGAAGAGCTTCGAAATCAGCATAAATTACAACAGGGTGACGTTGTGCTTTTGACCAAGCCTCAAATTGAAGTGTTTCCCCTTCTTTTGGCATTATAGGAAGAACGGCTTTATGTTCCCCACAGATCTTTTTATGTTCATCGAGTGCCGCCTGTCCACTCAATTTATTAATTTTTTTCTTTTCATTAAAGGTGGTGAAGCATCTTTTGCAAAAAAATAGTGAATGCTCATAATTAGTTTTTTGTGATCTGATTAGTCTTGAAAAGTTAGCAATATAAGTGTAATGGAATTTTTCCTTATGTGAAATATATAGTAAATCAAAATGTTCGGATTTTTCTTCATCGACGACTTTGAGAGGGTAAACAGTATTAGAGATAAAGTTATTTTTTTATATTCTTTCAATCCGTAAACATTTACTGATACTTTAGGATTATTTTTTTCAAAAATTTTGATTTCCGAAATGGACGTTGGATATGACAAACCAGAAAAATTATATTTGTTTTCATGTAATGTAAAATTTACATCTATACGCTGTTTATTGGAAGCCGTTACATGTTTGGCTAATAACGCCCATTTAAAGCATTGCTGGTCTTTGAAATTTTGTGGGTTGATAACCGCTTTTTTATTTAAAATATCAGATGGTAATTCTAAGTATGAAGTTTCTGAGCCAAACGTATTATTATATTCCTCTCCGATTTCTTAAAAAAAAAAAAAAAATTATAATTATAATATTTTAGAAAAGAATTTACAAAAAATATCCTAATTTAATTTTATGTTAAAAAAAAAATTACTTATTTAAATTTATAATAAAGTAATGAAAACAAAGAGAAATTTCCAAAAATTAAAAATTAAAATGAAAACCAAAAGAATATGTAAAAATAAATAATATAAAAGATAGAAATAAAAAATTATTTAAATTTGTTGTTTGGTACACATAACATGGGTGTATAACGATATACACTAAGCAGGAGACCAACAATCGTTTTAAGCGAAAATCCACTACCTTTCCCAATATAATTTTCTTCTTCATATAAAAGTTTTAAAAATTCTTCATCTATTATTTTAATTAAATCACTATCTGTGTATATAGTCCTAGCCGAGTTCTTAAATGCTCTGTTCTCGGATGATAATTCTTTATTAGACTGATGATATGTAGCTTCTAGTTTTAAATTTAATTTAATTGGTAGTTCAGATGATTTGATAATATTAATTATTTCCATTTTAGTAGAATTTAAAAATGTTAAATGATTTGTGATATTATCACAATTTTTTTTATAATATCGGATAATGTTATTATTGGAATTTGAGTTAATTTTAACAAATCCGGTAGTATTTCCAACGAAATCTAATCGAGCCTTTTTCTGTTTACCATTAGCTCCCTGTTTATTATTTAATTCTATAATATAAATAAAAAAAAAAAAAAACTAATATAGTGATTTAATTTATTATAGAATAATTTGTAGAAGAAGAAAAGTAAAAATTTGCTATTTATTTTAAATATAATTGCTTACCTTGTTTTTCAAATTCCTCTTGTGCCTGTACACACGCCATATCGTCATCATCATCATCATCACCCCATAATTCTCTATCGGATTTGTTTGATTCGGCGGGTACAGGAGTTGATAATTCTATATTGAATTGATTCGATGGACCGGCAACAGGTTGAGGTGTAATTACCGGTATTTGTACAGGCATCTGCACGACATTACCGCGATGAGATATTTCATGTCGAGTAAGATCATGTTTACGGACGAACGATTTCATACATGTACCACATGTAAATTTCAAAAGTTTTAGATCATGTTGAGTTCTCTTGTATCTCAACATGCTACGATTAGTGGAAAATACTTTGTTGCATACCGTACAAGTATACATTTAAAAAAAATAAAATAAAATATAACGCGACTAATGTAGAACGCAAGAAAAAAAATTCACTAAACACACAGAAAATCACAAGTCAGAAAAAAAAATTACGTTTATAAATGCTACTGCTCAAGTCTGCCTGGGTAGGTCTTGATACAATATAATTTAAAAACGTACTGATTTAAATTAATGGCAAAACCGTATTTTATAATAAAAAATATAATCGCGACTGTGCCGTCGAACACTTTTTTTTAAAAAAATTTTCGATTTTTTTCCACAGCTGACTCTGCAAAACCGTGAGATTTTGGGTAAAACGGACCTCCTGTTAGAATATCTTATATTTAAAATTTTTGTAATACAATTGAAATTCGATTCCCGTAAAGCATTCGCCATCGAACATTTTTTTAAATAAATTATTGATTATTTTCCCAGCTGACTCTGCAAAACCGTAGGATTTTGGGTGAAACGGACCTCCTGTTAGAATATCTTATATTTAAAATTTTTGTAATACAATTGAAATTCGATTCCCGTAAAGCATTCGCCATCGAACATTTTTTAAAATAAATTATTGATTATTTTCCCAGCTGACTCTGCAAAACCGTAGGATTTTGGGTGAAACGGACCTCCTGTTAGAATATCTTATGTTTAAAATTTTTTTAAAACAATTGCAATTCGATCCCCGTAAAGCATTTGCCATCGAACACTTTTTAAAATAAATTATTGATTATTTTCCCAGCTGACTCTGCAAAACCGTGGGATCTCGGGTGAAATGGATTTCCTGTTAGAATGTCTTATATTTAAATAAATAATAGTGTGTTTTTATTATTATTATTTTTATTATTTCAAAATTTTTATTTATACAATATTTATTTAAAATTAGCGAATAATTCGCGAAAGGTTTTCCATTGGGATGCTTGATAAAAGTTGTTTGGAGAAGGCGGTGGTGATGGCGAATATAAATTGAATATTGTCGGCCCATCGTTCTCGTCCTCGGCTCGCGTTTGTGATAAAAAGTTTGGTGATGATGGTGGTGAAATTATTCTTAAGGGTCCATCATATTGATCGTATTGCTAATAAAAACAATTGAAATAAGTTTCATATAATATTATAAATATAATTCTTTCGTATTACGTCGGATTCGGATTGTTTCACTAAAGTAGCAGACATATTCGCTTCCCCGTGTTCTCTCGTTAAAAGCATTGAGACATCGTTAAGCGGCTAGAAATAATATAAATAAATTAGTATGGTGGAATATTTTTAAACGAGAGTAAATAATTACCTTTAAATCGTGCACGTAATCCGACATCGCACTAATTGACAGTTGTTTCGTGGCATATAATTTTATTTGGCTAACATAGTTCTGCTCATACTTTGACATATTATTAATAATTAAATCATTATTAACGCCTTTGATAAAATTAGTCATTTCTTCATTTGTGATCGGGTTTTCCGGGTTAATTTGAGACTTTAAATACGATGATAATTCTTTAAATTGTAAAGAAATCAATGGTGAAATTATTTTCGTTTTACGTATTATAGCTTCATGAATACACCATTCCAAATATTGAAAGCGCATCAGATCTTTTCGATCGAGTAATACGCGACACCCATCTTGAATTTTTGATTCTATAACAAGCATATTCTCGCCACGATAAATCATGCTTGATAATACGATATCATTAGTACTTAATAATATTTGTTTTTTAGCTGTTTGCGTCGAATCTAATATAAACGAAAGAATATTGCCCATCAATGCGAATATACGTCTTAAAAAATCAGTATTCATGCTGATATATCTCGAGGGTGTAATAATGTGCACCATAATATTGAATAGGTTTACCGGATCGATTCAAATGTGAATAAATTTACGTTCAGTAAAATTTAATACAAAAACGGACGAGTCGATGAGCTGGGTAGGCGGTGCTGGTGCGACGTACTTGTATAATTGTTTCTTGTAGACTTCTTTATTTGCTTCAATTGAACCGGCCATAGTAGTAAAATAAGTTATACACTTTAAAATAGACGTGTTTAGCAGTCAGAAAATAACGCGATACTAAACGAATTATGATGGTGAAAATGTATATTACTACTAAAATTAGTTATACACTTTAAAATAGACGTGTTTAGCCGTCAGAGAATAACGCGATACTAAACGAATTATGATGGTGAAAAAGTATATTACTATAATAACGAACAATTATATATCACGAATCGATATTTTCATTTTATCCCCTCTTACAATAAGTTTATTACCATACGTATATATAGTCAAACGTATTCGTAGTGTAATATAAGAATAATACACATACAACATGGGGGAGGGGGTATGTATGGGTTAAGTATACCGACGGCGGTGAGAGATCTCGGGAGGGATACGATTAAAAGGTTACCACACACGTATATATATAGTCCTATTCGTTTTAAAATAATATATTTTAATATGCAATAGTAATATAGGGGGAGGAGAGAGGGGGTGTACATTTAGGTTAAGTATACCGATGGTGGTAATAGTGGGGTCAACATAGATAGGTACTATAGTGATAAAATATATTGGGACGATCAGGCGGCCGTGTTATAGTATAGGGAGAATCGGGCGGCCGTGTAAAAAGATAGCACCGGATCGGGCGGCCGTGTTATAGTATAGGGAGAATCGGGCGGCCATGTAAAAAGATAGCACCGGATCGGGCGGCCGTGTTATAGTATAGGGAGAATCGGGCGGCCATGTAAAAAGATAGCACCGGATCGGGCGGCCGTGTTATAGTATAGGGAGAATCGGGCGGCCATGTTATAGTATAGCACCGGATCGGGCGGCCGTGTTATAGTATAGCACCGGATCGGGTGGCCGTGTTATAGTATAGCATCGGCACCGGCACCGGGGCCAGAACCGCTATTTTTACCCTACTTATGTGAATTGTTATAATTAACGTTGTAAATATGTAAATCATTTTCGTCAAACCGTTCATGCATTTCATTTACGATGTTGTTAAGTATATTATAATACATGTTAACATCATAATTCTTCTTTGCAATAACATTCTATTTCTATTAACCCACCTCCAAATTTAGTTGGAATTTCTTTTCTTCTAAACGATTAACAAAATTTTCAATTTTCGGTTATAAAATTTTTAATGTTAAGGCCAACTAACCATCGGGCAAAGTAACGCGAGCATAATTTTCATTATTGCGATATTTTCTTTGTTACCCGAGTTGGAAATTGTGATTCACGATATCATGCACTATTTTGGCCGTCCGTTCTAATGACAATTGGCCCTGGTCATTATATTATATTATGTTATAAATCTATAAACGAATTATTGCGCATAATTTATTGTACCAAAACAACAAAACATATCTTATATAGTTCTACTGGTAAAGTACATGCTACAAATTTATAGATATTATTTAATCAGTTCAGAACCGCTGAAGTGAAGTCGAAAAAATTAAGCGGCCCCAACAAGTCGTAATTGCAGTATATGAACCAACAGTTGCACTTGTGCGCACACATGTACAGTCACAACCGCCGTAAAGACGGCATGAATTTCACGAAACTATGCGTTGTCAAATCCTATTACAGTTAAATACGTAATATTATTCGACCATTCAATGAACAATTTTCAGTTTTTCACCAACATTATTTTGTAGTACACGTAAAATATAAAAATACATGGAATGTTTTAGTAATTTATATTCTATAATGATCGACAATAAAATGATAAATAGTCCTATGTGATAAATCGACACCTGTGTATTGTAATAATGAATATAATATAGTCATTTTGCATAAAAAAAAAAGGATTTCAAAAGGATTTGTAAAAATAAATAATCAAAAAGATAGAAAAAAAAATTATAAGTTAATACTCATGATAATAAATAAAAAATATATATAAAACTAGCTGTCCTGCCCGGCGTTGCCCGTGCCAAAGATTTGTATTTTTTATTACAGCTGAATTACCCGGCTTCGCCCGTGTAGTAATAAATTAAAATCGTTGCGACGTACCATCATATGATACGCATAAAAGTCTTTACAGGACACTTTTTTATTTGGTATGGGTTGTTTTGTAACTGGGTTTGTCTGAGGAATATCAAAACTGTACCCCTCTTGTCCTTTCCAAAAAATTATCGGGTACTCGAGAGCGTCATAAAATCTATGAGTGTCCGGAACTCTAGTGAGCCGGTCATCATGCGCCTGAATAACGATATCCCGAGAAGCAGTTTGTTCACTACTAACTACTAAGGCAGCTATTTCATTTGTGGTCGGGGCATTGAATCTTCTTTCATGTTCACCACGTGGTACACGATCTGGGTGTATTACAACCTTGTAATTATCGCTAGTCACTCTATCTTTAGCCATTTTAAATTCATGTACTAAAATGTTGTGATTATGTAGAACTTGTTGTATTTTTTGAACCGTGTTTCTATCCAAACCTTGCACGTACTCAGAACGCCTATTAACTTGTGCTTCCTCATCGCCCATGAAATAAACTTGCAAAAATTTTGGTTGCGTATTGGTAGCAGGAAGCAAAGATCCAATTGTGTGGTATACTTGCCCTTGTATTGTAAAAGTCGGACAAAATCCTGGCATAGAAACAATATTATCCGCCCCAAAAGATGTCATGTGGAAGCACGTGTTGTATTTTCTTATGTTTTTTAGGAAACGGCGAGACTCATCTGTTTCATGAGAGAAAAGTTCTTTAAGCGGCTCAACTGGCTCATCTATTGAAGCAAGAGCTACTTTTCCTCCTGAACAACACATGCCCGCAGCTTCTTCTTTCCACTTAAGAGCACCGCAAAATCTACATTCTTTGTTCATAGGTTCTATTTTTATAAGATTGTGGCTTCCGTAATCAAGTGTCTCGTCGTACTCAAATGCAGCTTTGTCGAATACCCCCCACGTGTTTCTTCTGAATATTAGACGTCGCTGTTGTGCCCTTTCAGCAACAGCGCGTCTGCGAGATTCAGCTTCTTCAACGGTTTCTGTAGCTCTTTGTGACGCTATGCAAGTTGCCTGCTGAAGAAGCCGAGCGTGGGACTGTTCAGGTGTCTCAGCAGCCCGTTGAGATGCCAGATATTCAGCGTGGTGTTGACGTCGAGCTTGGGACTGTTCAGGTGTCTCAGCAGCCCGTTGAGATGCTAGATACTCAGCATGCTGTCGAAGGCGGTTTTGAGACTGTTCTGGTGTCTCATCAGCTCGTTGAGATGCCAGATATTCAGCGTTCTGTTGACGTCGAGCTTGGGACTGTTCTGGTGTCTCGGCAGCCCGTCGAGATGCTAGATACTCAGCGTGCTGTCGACGCCGATCCTGGGACTGCTCTGGTGTCTGAGCAGCTCTGTGAGCTACCTCACGCTCCGCCTGTTCAAGCCTTCGCAGTTCGGCTTGTGGAAACGTCTCGTTAAGTCTAGCTACTTTCATAGATCGAGCTTTATTAGAGCTTTGGGAAAGATTAGACTTACGCTTTCGCGGCATAATTATTTCTTAGGAGGTACTTTTTCTACGATATTTTTATAAAAAATAATTGTAATTTGCTGATTGAAAACAAAATCAAGCTTTCGTTGTATTATTATTACCATAGATACCATAGTATCGCGCGTTCGGTTTGTCATCGTCGTAACTATTAAAATATTTTGATAAGGATCCATTTATTACTACCAAATGTGAAATAGAAATAAATTATAATATTTTATTGTATTTAGATATATATGGTGTCGCAGAATTTTTTGTAGGACTATTTAAGATAAATATTTTCACCATACATTATATACATGTAGCACTAACTTTTTGCAGCACACGCCTGAATAGCTCGCAGATTGCAGAATTTTTTCAGACTTAAATGACATTTATCGTTATATTTTGGACAATTCACACAATATCTTTATAAATTATAGCCTATGTGTTATTCTGATCTATAAGCTACATTACTGTAAAGTTTCATTAAAATCCGTTTAGTAGTTTTTGCGTGAAAGAGGAACAAACATCCATACATCCATCCAAACAAACTTTCGCCTTTATAATATTAAGTAAGGAAGTAAGGAAGTAAGGAAGTAAGGATAGCCTATGTGTTATTCTGATCTATAAGCTACATTACTGTAAAGTTTCATTAAAATCCGTTTAGTAGTTTTTGCGTGAAAGAGGAACAAACATCCATACATCCATCCAAACAAACTTTCGCCTTTATAATATTAAGTAAGGAAGTAAGGAAGTAAGGAAGTAAGGATAGCCTATGTGTTATTCTGATCTATAAGCTACATTACTGTAAAGTTTCATTAAAATCCGTTTAGTAGTTTTTGCGTGAAAGAGGAACAAACATCCATACATCCATCCAAACAAACTTTCGCCTTTATAATATTAGTAAGGATATACAAATATACACATGTATATCAAAATGTATATTTAAATATAAAAAAAAAAAACCAATGAGTATTAAATAAAATAAAAGAATAATGTTGTTGTATAAGGTATTTATTACTACCGGTTTCGACAAAAAGTCATCATCAGATAAATTGAAAAAATACAACAACAGAAAAATATAATAAATGAAAATGATTAAGCGAAAAAAAATACATAGAGAAAGCAATGAATTTTACAATAAAAAGACAAGGAGCTTAAAATAAAAAATTATATGATAATAAAATATTACATACTAAATAGCAGAAAAATTATGTATATGATTAAAAGGCCTATGGCATGGTATTAATATTGTCTAATATATATTTAAATAAAATGTTATTTTTAAAATCTATTTGTACATTTAAAATATTTTTAAATTTATTTTGTTTAATTTCTTTATAAATATATAATTCTTCCAAAACAGAATTGATATAAATATTACGTTGTACATTTAAAATTTCTAAGTCATTATCTGTATTAAAAGTAACAAAATGATTATTTTCTAAAACGTGTTTTGCAAAATTTGAATTTGGATTAGATTTTCTTAATCTTATTTTAGAAATGTGTTCTTTATATATTGTATTAAAGATTCTATTCGTTTTACCAACATAAAATTTATCACAACTACATTTTAGTTTATAAATGCCAGGAAAATTAAATTTATCAAATTTATTATTTAGAAGTTGTTTTACTTTATAATATATTTGTTTGTTTAAATTATTATTAGTATTAAATGCAACCTTTAGATTATTTACATTATTATTTAAAATTTTTGCGAATTTTTCTAATATAATATTCTGATAATTCAAACTACAATAATTAGTTGCATTATTTATTTGTTTAGGATTTTTTAAATTATATTTAATATTTTTATGTATTCTATTGATTGTGTTTAAATTATATTTATTTTTAAGTGCGATATCATATATAATATTAAGTTCATGTTTATAATTAAATTTATTCAAAGGTATACGCTCAAGTCTATAAAATATAGAATTAAAAAATGCACTTTTTTGTGAAAAAGGATGATTGGGATCATAAGGAATAAGGGAATCAGTTTGTGTAGGTTTTCTGTAAATATTAAATTCAAATTTATAATTAATTAAACTTACTGTAAGATCTAAAAATTTAATTGTATCATTTAATTGTGTTTCTAGGGTAAATTGAATATGTTCATTAATTTGATTTAAACTATTAACCATATTTTCTGCTTGTCTTTTAGTACCTCTGAATAAAATGAATGTATCACCTACATTTCTGAAATAAGCTTTAATAAATGGACTATATAATTTATTGGAAAGTATATTATTTGTTTCATAATCAATTAAGTACTATTTTGATAAAAGTACACTTAAAGGACCACCCATTACTAGACCTTCTTTTTGCGTATTTAATTTATTGTTGTATTGGAAATAATTTTGGTTAATAACAACATTAATTTATTGTATAATTTCACGAACATCATTTGTATTAAAATTACTATTAAGAATAAGCCTATTTTTGCATCGAATTTGGGAATAGATGTATATAAATTTTTTACATCGAGGGAAATCATTCTACAACCAAGTATAATATTAATATTATTTATTTTTTCAATAAAATCGTAATAATTTCTAATCGATGTCTCATTATTAAACTTTAATTTCTGTTTTATTAGTTGATCTAAAAATTTAGCTAAATTATATGAAGGAGCAGTTCTGAAATTAACTAATGGTCTGATAGGATGATTATCTTTATGCAATTTTATAAATGGGTGTAATAGTGGAGCTGTAACGTTTCTATTATTTAATAAAAATCGTTTCTGGTTTTTAGGTATAATTGCAGCTGCATTACTAATTACATTATTAATTTGTTTTAAATACATTGAAGTAGGGTCAGATGTTAAAATTTCAATATTATTTTTCTTTATAAAATCTATAGTTTTGTTTTGAATATTATTAGTATATGCAATGACAATAGCATTTTATTTATCTACAGGAATGATTTCAGCTATATTTTGTTTAAGTTTTGATTGTATAGATTTAATAATATAATTTTGTTTCACAATTAATTTATTTTGCTTTATTATATCATTTAACTTATTTCTATAATTTTTATTGCAGTTTTCTATTAAAACAAATCTAGTATAATTCTCATTACGGTTTTGGATATAACATAAAACAGACTCACTCTGTATTAATTGTTGTTTTATGGAATTAGAATTTATAAATTGAAATGTGTTATATTTATTTCCTTTATATAATAAGTTTGTTTCAGGTTTATTGAAAAATATTGATAAAAAAATTTGTAATACTTGGTTGAAAAGTGTGTAGAGTATGTTGTATATTATATGAATTATGGGTTTTCTTAACCAAAATATTAATTTTTTCATTTATTCTGTTCCATTTTTCATGTTTTTAAATCTTAATTTATGTATAATATGGGTATTTAAAGAAAATAATTGATTATTAGTGTGATTTACTGAATATTGATTTTCTAATTGTCTAATTTCATTAAATATTGATTGTTTCTTACTATATAAAAATTTAATTTCAAAATTTAACCATTAATTTCTCTGCTGCAATTTTTGTTTTCTTTGCTGCTACTGAATTGTTCTTGATGTGAATGTTGATTTAGTTCGGAACAATCTTTATGTGTTTGCATGTCTTGTTATAGTAAATATCCATATTCATATTTATGAATTTTAAAGTTAAATATTAGTACCTATTAAACAAAAGAACATCAGCGTGGCTAGCCATAATAAATAACAGCCACCACAAAACCGGTGTCTTCATCTAAACAGCTTTTATTTGGACGTTGACTGTGTATTTGCTAACTTGTGCGCCAATCTGTGGCAGTGGAGCACTGTTTATTTTCCTGTTACGTTTGCCACGTAGAAAATACGAGCAATATGTAATTTCCTAAACGTGTATAGGTTTATATTACTACAGCTTATTAATTTATGAATCTAGACATCAGAAAATGAAAGACCGCACTTGGATCTTTGTGTCTGGTGTTGACGCCGCCCAAGAAACCAATCCCTCAGCACATCAGTAGGTGCCCAAACAGCATTAAAAGAGAATATCCCCATTCAAAAGATGGCTATTACCACGCAAAGAATTAAAACGTCAAACACAATACTAGAGCACACAAAATACAAACATTTTATCCCCAAGAAAACCTAACAGTGAAATAGTCCATGTTCCAATCACCCTTCAATTCCAAGAACTTTAACCTATGAAAGTGGTGATATCCAAAGTGTGGCCAAGACTATTGTTTTAAATTCATAAACTCACTTAGCTCCTACTTTCATAGGCATCATTGCTCTTTCATATGTATTGCTTTATACTTGGCCCGTTTCCGTTCGATCACTAAATTAGAACCATTTATGAGTAACGTGTGTAACGGGGAGAACATAAATCGGACGAAAAAAAAAAAAATCAATTCTCCCCCGAAAAAGTATGTCGATCAAATTAGAGGCCATGTGTAATGTAATTAAAACAAAGATCAGTGATACTCATGAAAGCAGGAATTAAATGAATTGATGAATTACATAATTTTCAATATTCATTCACAATATGTTTAAAGGTGAGACCGGTTAAAGTAACGTTCGCATCACAGTCCATAATGCGATATTTTCAACAAAACATTTTTTTGTTAAGACTACGGTTCAAGTATATATTACGAATATTTATATATTATTTTATTATTTCGGAACCGCTGAAATGAAGCCGAAAAATTTAAGCGGCCCCAACATGTCGTAGGTGCAGTATACGAACCATCAGTTGCACTTGTGCGCACACTTGTACAATCACAACAGCTGTAAAGACGGCATAAATTTCCACGTTTACGTGTAATAAGTTAGTATTTGAACGAACGCCGGAACAATTCATTTCCAAATCCAATAACAGTTAAACACGTAAAATAATTCTACCCTCTAAAGAGCAGATTTCACTATTTCACCAACATTATTTTATAGTACATTAAAATAAAAAAAATATTTGGAATAGTGATAATATGAAAATAAATTTAATATGTGAGTAAGGTAAAAATAGCGGTTCTGGCCCCGGTGCCGGTGCCGGTGCTATAATATAACACGGCCGCCCGATCCGGTGCTATCTTTTTACATGGCCGCCCGATTCTCCCTATACTATAACACGGCCGCCCGATCCGGTGCTATCTTTTTACATGGCCGCCCGATTAGTGCGTTGCTTTGGAATCTACGGACCAGGGTTCAATGCCGTGTTCCGGAAGTGATTTTTTTTGCATTTTTTTTCGACTTTTTTTTTCATTAATAAACTAAATATGCCCATTCCAGTAACTCTATGTGGTTTTTCATATCAAATCTGTGAATAACTTTAGTTTAAATTCGGTAGAAAAAAAAATATTTTTTTGGTGGGAAAGGGTCAAATTTTTTTTATGACGGATTCGGATAGAATTCGGTACTAGTAACGTAATGCAGTTAACCCCGCCCTTCAATTCGAAATAGTTCAGAAGTTATGACGTTTTGCAAATAAGGAGTGAGAAGAACGATATGGTCATTTCTTGTAGTCTAGTGGATTAGTGCGTTGCTATGGAATCTACGGACAGGGTTCGATGCCGTGTTCCGGAAGTGATTTTTTTTGCAGTTTTTTTCGACTTTTTTTCTCATTAATAAACGAAATATGCCCATTCCAGTTACTCTAGGTGATTTTTCATATCAAATCTGTGAATAACTTTAGTTTAAATACGGTAGAAAAAAAAATTTTTTTTGGTGGAAAGGGGTCAAATTTCTTTTATGACGGATTCGGATAGAATTCGGTACTAGTAACGTAATGCAGTTAACCCCGCCCTTCAATTCGAAATAGTTCAGAAGTTATGACGTTTTGCAATTAGGGAGTTAGATGAACGATATGGGCATTTCTTGTAGTCTAGTGGATTAGACAGTGCTTTGGAATCTACGGACAGGGTTCGATGCCGTGTTCCGGAAGTGATTTTTTTTGCAGTTTTTTTCGACATATTTTCTCATTAATAAACGAAATATGCCCATTCCAGTTACTCTAGGTGGTTTTTCATATCAAATCTGTGAATAACCTTAGTTTAAATACGGTAGAAAAAAAAATTTTTTTTTGGTGGGAAGGGGTACAATTTTTTTTATGACGGATTCCGATAGATTTCGGTACTAGTAACGTAATACAGTTAACCCCGCCCTTCAATTCGAAATAGTTCAGAAGTTATGACGTTTTGCAAATAAGGAGAGAAAAGAACGATATGGGAATTTCTTGTAGTCTAGTGGATTAGACAGTGCTTTGGAATCTACGGACAGGGTTCGATGCCGTGTTCCGGAAGTGATTTTTTTTGCAGTTTTTTTCGACTTTTTTTCTCATTAATAAACGAAATATGCCCATTCCAGTTACTCTAGGTGGTTTTTCATATCAAATCTGTGAATAACTTTAGTTTAAATACGGTAGAAAAAAAAATTTTTTTTTGGTGGGAAGGGGTACAATTTTTTTTATGACGGATTCCGATAGATTTCGGTACTAGTAACGTAATACAGTTAACCCCGCCCTTCAATTCGAAATAGTTCAGAAGTTATGACGTTTTGCAATTAGGGAGTTAGATGAACGATATGGGCATTTCTTGTAGTCTAGTGGATTAGACAGTGCTTTGGAATCTACGGACAGGGTTCGATGCCGTGTTCCGGAAGTGATGTTTTTTGCATTTTTTTATTGACTTTTTTTTTCATTAATAAACCAAATATGCCCATTCCACTAACTCTAGGTGCTTTTTCATAATAAATCTGTGAATAATTTTAGTTTTAATTCGGTAGAAAAAAAAATTTATTTTTGGTGGGAAGCTGTCAAATTTTTTTTATGACGGATCCCGATAGAATTCGGTACTAGTAACGTTATACAGTTAACCCCGCCCTTCAATTCGAAATAGTTCAGAAGTTATGACGTTTTGCAATTAGGGAGTTAGATGAACGCTATGGGCATTTCTTGTAATCTAGTGGATTAGACAATGCTTTGGAATCTACGTACAGGGTTCGATGCCGTGTTCCGGAAGTGATTTTTTTTGCAGTTTTTTTCGACTTTTTTTCTCATTAATAAACCAAATATGTCTATTCCAGTTACTCTAGGCGGTTTTTCATATGAAATCTGTGAATAACTTTAGTTTAAATACGGTAGAAAAAAAAATTTTTTTTTGGTGGGAAGAGGTACAATTTTTTTATGACCGCTTCCGATAGATTTCGGTACTAGTAACGTAATACAGTTAACCACGCCCTTCAATTCGAAATAGTTCAGAAGTTATGACGTTTTGCAAATAAGGAGGGAAAAGAACGATATGGGAATTTCTTGTACTCTGGTGGATTAGTGCGTTGCTTTGGAATCTACGGACGGGGTTCAATGCCGTGTTCCGAAAGTGATTTTTTTTGCAGTTATTTTCGACTTTTTTTTTCATTAATAAACCAAATATGCCCATTCCACTAATTCTAGGTGGTTTTTCATATCAAATCTGTGAATAATTTTAGTTTATATTTGGTAGAAAAAAAAATATTTTTTTGGTGGGAAGAGGTCAAATTTTTTTTATGACGGATTCGGATAGAATTCGGTACTAGTAACGTAATGCAGTTAACCCCAGCCTGTATTTCGAAATAGTTCAGAAGTTATGACGCTTTGCAAATATGGAGTGAGAAGAACGATATGGTCATTTCTTGTAGTCTAGTGGATTAGTGCGTTGCTATGGAATCTACGGACAGGGTTCGATGCCGTGTTCCGGAAGTGATTTTTTTTGCAGTTCTTTTCGACTTTTTTTTTCATTAATAAACCAATTATGCCCATTCCAGTTACTCTAGGCGGTTTTTCATATCAAATCTGTGAATAACTTTAGTTTAAATACGGTAGAAAAAAAAATTTTTTTTGGTGGAAAGGGGTCAAATTTCTTTTATGACGGATTCGGATAGAATTCGGTACTAGTAACGTAATGCAGTTAACCCCGCCCTTCAATTCGAAATAGTTCAGAAGTTATGACGTTTTGCAATTAGGGAGTTAGATGAACGATATGGGCATTTCTTGTAGTCTAGTGGATTAGACAGTGCTTTGGAATCTACGGACAGGGTTCGATGCCGTGTTCCGGAAGTGATTTTTTTTGCAGTTTTTTTCGACTTTTTTTTTCATTAATAAACCAAATATGCCCATTCCAGTTACTCTAGGCGGTTTTTCATATCAAATCTGTGAATAACTTTAGTTTAAATACGGTAGAAAAAAAAATTTTTTTTTGGTGGGAAGGGGTACAATTTTTTTTATGACGGATTCCGATAGATTTCGGTACTAGTAACGTAATGCAGTTAACCCCGTCGATCAATTCGAAATAGTTCAGAAGTTATGACGTTTTGCAAATAAGGAGAGAAAAGAACGATATGGGAATTTCTTGTAGTCTAGTGGATTAGACAGTGCTTTGGAATCTACGGACAGGGTTCGATGCCGTGTTCCGGAAGTGATTTTTTTTGCAGTTTTTTTCGACTTTTTTTCTCATTAATAAACGAAATATGCCCATTCCAGTTACTCTAGGTGGTTTTTCATATCAAATCTGTGAATAACATCAGTTTAAATACGGTAGAAAAAAACATTTTTTTTTGGTGGTAAGGGGTCAAATTTTTTTTATGACGGATTCCGATAGAATTCGGTACTAGTAACGTAATGCAGTTAACCCCGTCGATCAATTCGAAATAGTTCAGATGTTATGACGTTTTGCAAATAAGGAGTGAGAAGAACGATATGAGCATTTCTTGTAGTCTAGTGGATCAGTGCGTTGCTTTGCGATCTACGGACCAGGGTTCGATGCCGTGTTCCTGAAGTGATTTTTTGCATTTTTTTTCGACTTTTTCCTTCATTAATAAACCAAATATGCCCATTCCAGTAACCCTAGGTGGTTTTCCATATCATATCAGTGAATAATTTTAGTTTGAATTCGGTAGAAAAAAAAAATTTTTTTTGGTGGTGGGGGGGTCAATTTTTTATTATGACGGATTCCGATAGAATTCGGTACTAGTAACGTAATGCAGTTAACCCCGTCGATCAATTCGAAATAGTTCAGATGTTATGACGTTTTGCAAATAAGGAGTGAGAAGAACGATATGAGCATTTCTTGTAGTCTAGTGGATCAGTGCGTTGTTTTGGGATCTACGGACCAGGGTTCGATGCCGTGTTCCTGAAGTGATTTTTTGCATTTTTTTTCGACTTTTTCCTTCATTAATAAACCAAATATGCCCATTCCAGTAACCCTAGGTGGTTTTCCATATCATATCAGTGAATAATTTTAGTTTGAATTCGGTAGAAAAAAAAAATTTTTTTTGGTGGTGGGGGGGTCAATTTTTTATTATGACGGATTCCGATAGAATTCGGTACTAGTAACGTAATGCAGTTAACCCCGTCGATCAATTCGAAATAGTTCAGATGTTATGACGTTTTGCAAATAAGGAGTGAGAAGAACGATATGGGCATTTCTTGTAGTCTAGTGGATCAGTGCGTTGCATTGGATTCTACGGACCAGGGTTCGATGCCGTGTTCCGGAAGTGATTATTTTCGCATTTTTTTTCGACTTTTTCCTTCATTAATAAACCAAATATGCCCATTCCAGTAACACTAGGTGGTTTTTTATATCAAATCAGTGAATAATTTTAGTTTGAATTCGGTAGAAAAAAAAAATTTTTTTGGTGGTGGGGGGGGTCAAATTTTTTTTATGACGGATTCCGATAGAATTCGGTACTAGTAACGTAATGCAGTTAACCACGTCGATCAATTCGAAATAGTTCAGAAGTTATGACGTTTTGCAAATAAGGAGTGAGAAGAACGATATGGGCATTTCTTGTAGTCTAGTGCATCAGTGCGTTGCTTTGGAATCTACGGACCAGGGTTCGATGCCGTGTTCCTGAAGTGATTTTTTGCATTTTTCTTCGACTTTTTCCTTCATTAATAAACCAAATATGCCCATTCCAGTAACCCTAGGTGGTTTTCCATATCATATCAGTGAATAATTTTAGTTTGAATTCGGTAGAAAAAAAAAATTTTTTTTGGTGGTGGGGGGGTCAATTTTTTATTATGACGGATTCCGATAGAATTCGGTACTAGTAACGTAATGCAGTTAACCCCGTCGATCAATTCGAAATAGTTCAGATGTTATGACGTTTTGCAAATAAGGAGTGAGAAGAACGATATGAGCATTTCTTGTAGTCTAGTGGATCAGTGCGTTGCTTTGGGATCTACGGACCAGGGTTCGATGCCGTGTTCCTGAAGTGATTTTTTGCATTTTTTTTCGACTTTTTCCTTCATTAATAAACCAAATATGCCCATTCCAGTAACCCTAGGTGGTTTTCCATATCATATCAGTGAATAATTTTAGTTTGAATTCGGTAGAAAAAAAAAATTTTTTTTGGTGGTGGGTGGGTCAATTTTTTATTATGACGGATTCCGATAGAATTCGGTACTAGTAACGTAATGCAGTTAACCCCGTCGATCAATTCGAAATAGTTCAGATGTTATGACGTTTTGCAAATAAGGAGTGAGAAGAACGATATGAGCATTTCTTGTAGTCTAGTGGATCAGTGCGTTGCTTTGGGATCTACGGACCAGGGTTCGATGCCGTGTTCCTGAAGTGATTTTTTGCATTTTTTTTCGACTTTTTCCTTCATTAATAAACCAAATATGCCCATTCCAGTAACCCTAGGTGGTTTTCCATATCATATCAGTGAATAATTTTAGTTTGAATTCGGTAGAAAAAAAAAATTTTTTTTGGTGGTGGGGGGGTCAATTTTTTATTATGACGGATTCCGATAGAATTCGGTACTAGTAACGTAATGCAGTTAACCCCGTCGATCAATTCGAAATAGTTCAGATGTTATGACGTTTTGCAAATAAGGAGTGAGAAGAACGATATGAGCATTTCTTGTAGTCTAGTGGATCAGTGCGTTGCTTTGGGATCTACGGACCAGGGTTCGATGCCGTGTTCCTGAAGTGATTTTTTGCATTTTTTTTCGACTTTTTCCTTCATTAATAAACCAAATATGCCCATTCCAGTAACCCTAGGTGGTTTTCCATATCATATCAGTGAATAATTTTAGTTTGAATTCGGTAGAAAAAAAAAATTTTTTTTGGTGGTGGGGGGTCAATTTTTTATTATGACGGATTCCGATAGAATTCGGTACTAGTAACGTAATGCAGTTAACCCCGTCGATCAATTCGAAATAGTTCAGATGTTATGACGTTTTGCAAATAAGGAGTGAGAAGAACGATATGAGCATTTCTTGTAGTCTAGTGGATCAGTGCGTTGCTTTGGGATCTACGGACCAGGGTTCGATGCCGTGTTCCTGAAGTGATTTTTTGCATTTTTTTTCGACTTTTTCCTTCATTAATAAACCAAATATGCCCATTCCAGTAACCCTAGGTGGTTTTCCATATCATATCAGTGAATAATTTTAGTTTGAATTCGGTAGAAAAAAAAAATTTTTTTTGGTGGTGGGAGGGTCAAATTTTTTTTATGACGGATTCCGATAGAATTCGGTACTAGTAACGTAATGCAGTTAACCCCGTCGATCAATTCGAAATAGTTCAGATGTTATGACGTTTTGCAAATAAGGAGTGAGAAGAACGATATGAGCATTTCTTGTAGTCTAGTGGATCAGTGCGTTGCTTTGGGATCTACGGACCAGGGTTCGATGCCGTGTTCCTGAAGTGATTTTTTGCATTTTTTTTCGACTTTTTCCTTCATTAATAAACCAAATATGCCCATTCCAGTAACCCTAGGTGGTTTTCCATATCATATCAGTGAATAATTTTAGTTTGAATTCGGTAGAAAAAAAAAATTTTTTTTGGTGGTGGGGGGGTCAATTTTTTATTATGACGGATTCCGATAGAATTCGGTACTAGTAACGTAATGCAGTTAACCCCGTCGATCAATTCGAAATAGTTCAGATGTTATGACGTTTTGCAAATAAGGAGTGAGAAGAACGATATGGTCATTTCTTGTAGTCTAGTGGATTAGTGCGTTGCTATGGAATCTACGGACAGGGTTCGATGCCGTGTTCCGGAAGTGATTTTTTTTGCAGTTCTTTTCGACTTTTTTTTTCATTAATAAACCAATTATGCCCATTCCAGTTACTCTAGGCGGTTTTTCATATCAAATCTGTGAATAACTTTAGTTTAAATACGGTAGAAAAAAAAATTTTTTTTTGGTGTGAAGGGGTACAATTTTTTTTATGACGGATTCCGATAGATTTCGGTACTAGTAACGTAATGCAGTTAACCCCAGCCTGTATTTCGAAATAGTTCAGAAGTTATGACGTTTTGCAAATATGGAGTGAGAAGAACGATATGGTCATTTCTTGTAGTCTAGTGGATTAGTGCGTTGCTATGGAATCTACGGACAGGGTTCGATGCCGTGTTCCGGAAGTGATTTTTTTTGCATTTTTTTTTGACTTTTTTTTTCATTTATAAACCAAATATGCCCATTCCACTAACTCTAGGTGGTTTTTCATATCAAATCTGTGAATAACATCAGTTTAAATACGGTAGAAAAAAACATTTTTTTTTGGTGGTAAGGGGTCAAATTTTTTTTATGACGGATTCCGATAGAATTCGGTACTAGTAACGTAATGCAGTTAACCCCGTCGATCAATTCGAAATAGTTCAGAAGTTATGACGTTTTGCAAATAAGGAGTGAGAAGAACGATATGGGAATTTCTTGTAGTCTAGTGGATTAGACGATGCTTTGGAATCTACGGACCAGGGTTCGATGCCGTGTTCCGGAAGTGATTTTTTGCATTTTTTTTCGACTTTTTCCTTCATTAATGAACCAAATATACCCATTCCAGTAACTCTAGGTGGTTTTTCATATCAAATCTGTGAATAACATCAGTTTAAATACGGTAGAAAAAAACATTTTTTTTTGGTGGTGGGAGGGTCAAATTTTTTTTATGACGGATTCCGATAGAATTCGGTACTAGTAACGTAATGCAGTTAACCCCGTCGATCAATTCGAAATAGTTCAGATGTTATGACGTTTTGCAAATAAGGAGTGAGAAGAACGATATGAGCATTTCTTGTAGTCTAGTGGATCAGTGCGTTGCATTGGATTCTACGGACCAGGGTTCGATGCCGTGTTCCTGAAGTGATTTTTTGCATTTTTTTTCGACTTTTTCCTTCATTAATAAACCAAATATGCCCATTCCAGTAACCCTAGGTGGTTTTCCATATCATATCAGTGAATAATTTTAGTTTGAATTCGGTAGAAAAAAAAAATTTTTTTTGGTGGTGGGGGGGTCAATTTTTTATTATGACGGATTCCGATAGAATTCGGTACTAGTAACGTAATGCAGTTAACCCCGTCGATCAATTCGAAATAGTTCAGATGTTATGACGTTTTGCAAATAAGGAGTGAGAAGAACGATATGAGCATTTCTTGTAGTCTAGTGGATCAGTGCGTTGTTTTGGGATCTACGGACCAGGGTTCGATGCCGTGTTCCTGAAGTGATTTTTTGCATTTTTTTTCGACTTTTTCCTTCATTAATAAACCAAATATGCCCATTCCAGTAACCCTAGGTGGTTTTCCATATCATATCAGTGAATAATTTTAGTTTGAATTCGGTAGAAAAAAAAAAATTTTTTTTGTGGTGGGAGGGTCAAATTTTTTTATTGACGGATTCCGATAGAATTCGGTACTAGTAACGTAATGCAGTTAACCCCGTCGATCAATTCGAAATAGTTCAGATGTTATGACGTTTTGCAAATAAGGAGTGAGAAGAACGATATGAGCATTTCTTGTAGTCTAGTGGATCAGTGCGTTGCTTTGGGATCTACGGACCAGGGTTCGATGCCGTGTTCCTGAAGTGATTTTTTGCATTTTTTTTCGACTTTTTCCTTCATTAATAAACCAAATATGCCCATTCCAGTAACCCTAGGTGGTTTTCCATATCATATCAGTGAATAATTTTAGTTTGAATTCGGTAGAAAAAAAAAATTTTTTTTGGTGGTGGGGGGGTCAATTTTTTATTATGACGGATTCCGATAGAATTCGGTACTAGTAACGTAATGCAGTTAACCCCGTCGATCAATTCGAAATAGTTCAGATGTTATGACGTTTTGCAAATAAGGAGTGAGAAGAACGATATGGGCATTTCTTGTAGTCTAGTGGATCAGTGCGTTGCATTGGATTCTACGGACCAGGGTTCGATGCCGTGTTCCTGAAGTGATTTTTTGCATTTTTTTTCGACTTTTTCCTTCATTAATAAACCAAATATGCCCATTCCAGTAACACTAGGTGGTTTTTTATATCAAATCAGTGAATAATTTTAGTTTGAATTCGGTAGAAAAAAAAAATTTTTTTTGGTGGTGGGGGGGTCAAATTTTTTTTATGACGGATTCCGATAGAATTCGGTACTAGTAACGTAATGCAGTTAACCACGTCGATCAATTCGAAATAGTTCAGAAGTTATGACGTTTTGCAAATAAGGAGTGAGAAGAACGATATGGGCATTTCTTGTAGTCTAGTGGATTAGACGATGCTTTGGAATCTACGGACCAGGGTTCGATGCCGTGTTCCGGATGTGATTTTTTGCATTTTTTTTCGACTTTTTCCTTCATTAGTAAACCAAATATGCCCATTCCACTAACTCTAGGAGGTTTTTCATATCAAATCTGTGAATAACTTTAGTTTAAATACGGTAGAAAAAAAAATTTTTTTTTGGTGGGAAGGGGTACAATTTTTTTTATGACGGATTCCGATAGATTTCGGTACTAGTAACGTAATGCAGTTAACCCCAGCCTGTATTTCGAAATAGTTCAGAAGTTATGACGCTTTGCAAATATGGAGTGAGAAGAACGATATGGTCATTTCTTGTAGTCTAGTGGATTAGACGATGCTTTGGAATCTACGGACAGGGTTCGATGCCGTGTTCCGGAAGTGATTTTTTTTGCATTTTTTTTTGACTTTTTTTTTCATTTATAAACCAAATATGCCCATTCCACTAACTCTAGGTGGTTTTTCATATCAAATCTGTGAATAACTTTAGTTTAAATACGGTAGAAAAAAAAATTTTTTTTTGGTGGTGGGGGTCAAATTTTTTTTATGACTGATTCCGATAGAATTCGGTACTAGTAACGTAATGCTGTTAACCCTGTCGAGCAATGTGAAATAGTTCAGAAGTTATGACGTTATGCAAATAAGGAGTGAGAAGAACGATATGGGCATCTTGTAGTCTAGTGGATTAAACAATGCTTTGGAATCTACGGACCAGGGTTCGACGCCGTGTTCCGGAAGTGATTTTTTGCATTTTTTTTCGACTTTTTCCTTCATTAATAAACCAAATATGCCCATTCCAGTAACTCTAGGCGGTTTTTCATATCAAATCTGTGAATAACTTTAGTTTAAATACGGTAGAAAAAAAAATTTTTTTTTGGTGGGAAGCGGTCCGATAGATTTCGGTACTAGTAACGTAATGCAGTTAACCCCAGCCTGAAATTCGAAATAGTTCAGAAGTTATGACGTTTTGCAAATAAGGAGTGAGAAGAACGATATGGGCATTTCTTGTAGTCTAGTGGATCAGTGCGTTGCTTTGGAATCTACGGACAGGGTTCGATGCCGTGTTCTGGAAGTGATTTTTTTTGCATTTTTTTTTTACTTTTTTTTTCATTAGTAAACCAAATATGCCCATTCCACTAACTCTAGGAGGTTTTTCATATCAAATCTGTGAATAACATCAGTTTAAATACGGTAGAAAAAAACATTTTTTTTTGGTGGTAAGGGGTCCAATTTTTTTTATGACGGATTCCGATAGATTTCGGTACTAGTAACGTAATGCAGTTAACCCCAGCCTGTATTTCGAAATAGTTCAGAAGTTATGACGCTTTGCAAATATGGAGTGAGAAGAACGATATGGTCATTTCTTGTAGTCTAGTGGATTAGTGCGTTGCTATGGAATCTACGGACCAGGGTTCGATGCCGTGTTCCGGAAGTGATTTTTTTCGCATTTTTTTTCGACTTTTTCTTTCATTAATAAACCAAATATGCCCATTCCAGTAACTCTATGTGGTTTTCCATATCATATCAGTGAATAATTTTAGTTTGAATTCGGTAGAAAAAAAAAATTTTTTTTGGTGGTGGGGGGGTCAAATTTTTTTTATGACGGATTCCGATAGAATTCGGTACTAGTAACGTAATGCAGTTAACCCCGTCGATCAATTCGAAATAGTTCAGATGTTATGACGTTTTGCAAATAAGGAGTGAGAAGAACGATATGGGCATTTCTTGTAGTCTAGTGGATCAGTGCGTTGCTTTGGAATCTACGGACCAGGGTTCGATGCCGTGTTCCGGAAGTGATTATTTTCGCATTTTTTTTCGACTTTTTCCTTCATTAATAAACCAAATATGCCCATTCCAGTAACACTAGGTGGTTTTTTATATCAAATCAGTGAATAATTTTAGTTTGAATTCGGTAGAAAAAAAAAATTTTTTTGGTGGTGGGGTGGGTCAATTTTTTTTTATGACGGATTCCGATAGAATTCGATACTAGTAACGTAATGCAGTTAACCACGTCGATCAATTCGAAATAGTTCAGAAGTTATGACGTTTTGCAAATAAGGAGTGAGAAGAACGATATGGGAATTTCTTGTAGTCTAGTGGATTAGACAGTGCTTTGGAATCTACGGACAGGGTTCGATGCCGTGTTCCGGAAGTGATTTTTTTTGCAGTTTTTTTCGACTTTTTTTTTCATTAAAAAACCAAATATGCCCATTCCAGTTACTCTAGGCGGTTTTTCATATCAAATCTGTGAATAACTTTAGTTTAAATACGGTAGAAAAAAAAATTTTTTTTTGGTGGGAAGGGGTACAATTTTTTTTATGACGGATTCCGATAGATTTCGGTACTAGTAACGTAATGCAGTTAACCCCGCCCTTCAATTCGAAATAGTTCAGAAGTTATGACGTTTTGCAATTAGGGAGTTAGATGAACGATATGGGCATTTCTTGTAGTCTAGTGGATTAGACAGTGCTTTGGAATCTACGGACAGGGTTCGATGCCGTGTTCCGGAAGTGATGTTTTTTGCATTTTTTTATTGACTTTTTTTTTCATTAATAAACCAAATATGCCCATTCCACTAACTCTAGGTGCTTTTTCATAATAAATCTGTGAATAATTTTAGTTTTAATTCGGTAGAAAAAAAAATTTATTTTTGGTGGGAAGCTGTCAAATTTTTTTTATGACGGATCCCGATAGAATTCGGTACTAGTAACGTTATACAGTTAACCCCGCCCTTCAATTCGAAATAGTTCAGAAGTTATGACGTTTTGCAATTAGGGAGTTAGATGAACGCTATGGGCATTTCTTGTAATCTAGTGGATTAGACAATGCTTTGGAATCTACGTACAGGGTTCGATGCCGTGTTCCGGAAGTGATTTTTTTTGCAGTTTTTTTCGACTTTTTTTCTCATTAATAAACCAAATATGTCTATTCCAGTTACTCTAGGCGGTTTTTCATATGAAATCTGTGAATAACTTTAGTTTAAATACGGTAGAAAAAAAAATTTTTTTTTGGTGGGAAGGGGTACAATTTTTTTTATGACGGATTCCGATAGATTTCGGTACTAGTAACGTAATACAGTTAACCACGCCCTTCAATTCGAAATAGTTCAGAAGTTATGACGTTTTGCAAATAAGGAGGGAAAAGAACGATATGGGAATTTCTTGTACTCTGGTGGATTAGTGCGTTGCTTTGGAATCTACGGACGGGGTTCAATGCCGTGTTCCGAAAGTGATTTTTTTTGCAGTTATTTTCGACTTTTTTTTTCATTAATAAACCAAATATGCCCATTCCACTAATTCTAGGTGGTTTTTCATATCAAATCTGTGAATAATTTTAGTTTATATTTGGTAGAAAAAAAAATATTTTTTTGGTGGGAAGGGGTCAAATTTTTTTTATGACGGATTCGGATAGAATTTGGTACTAGTAACGTAATGCAGTTAACCCCGCCCTTCAATTCGAAATAGTTCAGAAGTTATGACGTTTTGCAAATAAGGAGTGAGAAGAACGATATGGTCATTTCTTGTAGTCTAGTGGATTAGTGCGTTGCTATGGAATCTACGGACAGGGTTCGATGCCGTGTTCCGGAAGTGATTTTTTTTGCAGTTTTTTTCGACTTTTTTTCTCATTAATAAACGAAATATGCCCATTCCACTAACTCTAGGTGGTTTTTCATATCAAATCTGTGAATAACATCAGTTTAAATACGGTAGAAAAAAACATTTTTTTTTGGTGGTAAGGGGTCAAATTTTTTTTATGACGGATTCCGATAGAATTCGGTACTAGTAACGTAATGCAGTTAACCCCGTCGATCAATTCGAAATAGTTCAGAAGTTATGACGTTTTGCAATTAGGGAGTTAGATGAACGATATGGGCATTTCTTGTAGTCTAGTGGATTAGACAGTGCTTTGGAATCTACGGACCAGGGTTCGATGCCGTGTTCCGGAAGTGATTTTTTTTGCAGTTTTTTTCGACTTTTTTTTTCATTAAAAAACCAAATATGCCCATTCCAGTTACTCTAGGCGGTTTTTCATATCAAATCTGTGAATAACTTTAGTTTAAATACGGTAGAAAAAAAAATTTTTTTTTGGTGGGAAGGGGTACAATTTTTTTTATGACGGATTCCGATAGATTTCGGTACTAGTAACGTAATGCAGTTAACCCCAGCCTGTATTTCGAAATAGTTCAGAAGTTATGACGCTTTGCAAATATGGAGTGAGAAGAACGATATGGTCATTTCTTGTAGTCTAGTGGATTAGACAGTGCTTTGGAATCTACGGACCAGGGTTCGATGCCGTGTTCCGGAAGTGATTTTTTTTGCAGTTTTTTTCGACTTTTTTTCTCATTAATAAACGAAATATGCCCATTCCAGTTACTCTAGGTGGTTTTTCATATCAAATCTGTGAATAACTTTAGTTTAAATACGGTAGAAAAAAAAATTTTTTTTGGTGGTGGGGGGGTCAATTTTTTATTATGACGGATTCCGATAGAATTCGGTACTAGTAACGTAATGCAGTTAACCCCGTCGATCAATTCGAAATAGTTCAGATGTTATGACGTTTTGCAAATAAGGAGTGAGAAGAACGATATGAGCATTTCTTGTAGTCTAGTGGATCAGTGCGTTGTTTTGGGATCTACGGACCAGAAGCGTTCGACACCAATTTAGTGTTTGTAGTGTTCTTGGAAGTATGATAAAATTTGCTGGAAAGCAGGGTTTTCCTGATTTAACACTAGGGAAGCGTTCGACACCAATATTGTCTTTGTAGTGTTACTGAAAGTATGAGAAGAATTTGCCAGAGAAAAAATTTTTACAGAAATTTTCCCGATTAATCTCTAGGGAAGTATACGACACCAATTTTGTCTTTGTAGAGTTACTGGTAGTAAGAGTAAAATTTCCGGCAGAAAATTCAGGTTTTCCTGATTTTACACTAGGAAGCGTTCGACACCAATTTAATCTTTGTGGAGTTACTACAAGTAAAAGAAAATTTGCTTGTCAGAAAATTTCTGAAGTATTTGATTATTCTCTAGGAAGTATTCTGACACTAATTTTGTCTTTGTAGAGTTACTGAAAATAAGAATAAAATTTGCTCCGCAGAAAATTCCAACGGAAGTTTTCCTGATTATTACACTAGGAAGTTCTGACACCAATTTTGTCTTTGTAGAGTTACTGGAAGTAAGAATAAAATTTGCTCGGCAGAAAATTCCAACGGAAGTTTTCCTGATTATTACACTAGGAAGCGTCTACAATTTTTTGTAGTGTTCTTTGTTAAAATTTAGGAAGAAAAATATTTACTCGGCAGAAAATTCCTACGGGGTTTTTCCTGATATTACACTAGGGAAGTGTCCGACACTAATTTTGTCTTTGTAGCGGTACTGAAAGTATGAGAGGAATTTGCCAGATAAAAAATTTCTACGGAAGTTTTCCCGATTATTCTCTAGGGAAGCGTTCTACACCAATTTTTTCTTTGTAAAGGTACTGAAACAAGAAAATATTTACTCGGCAGAAAATTCCTTCGGAGGTTTTCCTGATTTTACACTAGGGAAGCGTTCTGACACCAATTTAGTGTTTGTAGTGTTCTAAGTATGATAAAATTTGCTGGAAAATAGAAAATTGATTATACTAGGCAGAAAAATATTAATTTTGTCTTTGTAGAGTTACACTAAGAAGCGTTCTGAAATTCCAATTTAGTGTTTGTAGTGTTATTGGATGTATGATAAACATTTTGCTGGAAACAAGAAAAATATTTACTCGGCAGAAAATTCCTACGGGGTTTTTCCTGATATTACACTAGGGAAGTGTCCGACACTAATTTTGTCTTTGTAGCGGTACTGAAAGTATGAGAGGAATTTGCCAGATAAAAAATTTCTACGGAAGTTTTCCCGATTATTCTCTAGGGAAGCGTTCTACACCAATTTTTTCTTTGTAAAGGTACTGAAAGTAAGGAATAAAATTTACTCGGCAGAAAATTCTAAGGATTTTCCTGATTTTACACTAGGAAGTGTCCGACACCAAATTTTGTCTTTGTAGTAAAATTTACTGAAAGTAAGAAAAAATTTACTTGCCAGAAAATTACTTCTGAAGTTTTCCTGATTAATCTAGGGAATGTATACGACACAATTTTGTCTTTGTAGAGTTACTGAAGTTGAGTAAAATTTTACTCGGAGAAAATTCATACGGAGGTTTTCCTGATTTTACACTAGGGAAGCGTTCGACACCAATTTATCGTTGTGGAGTAAAAGTAAAGAAAATTTGCTTGTCAGAAAATTACTTCGGAAGTATTTCCTGATTATTCTCTAGGAAGTATCACTAATTTGTCTTTGTAGAGTTACTGGAAGTAAGAATAAAATTTGCTCAGAAAATCTGGCAGAAAATCTACGGAAGTTTTCCTGATTTTCTCTAGGAAGGTCCTACACCAATTTTTCTTTTGTAAGAAAAGTAAAAGAAATAATTTACGGCAGAAAATTCTGAAATTTTCCTGATTTTACACTAAGGAAGTGTCCGACACTAATTTTGTCTTTGTAGTGTACTGAAAGTATGAGAGGAATTTGCCAGATAAAAATTCATGGAAGTTTTCCTGATTATTCACTAGGAAGCGTTCTTATCAATTTTGTCATTGGAAAGTTACTGGAAACAAGAAAATATTTACTCGGCAGAAAATTCATGGGGTTTTCCTGATTTTACACTAAGGAAGTGTCTGACACCAATTTAGTGTTTGTAGTGTTCTTGGAAGTGATAAAATTTGCTGAAACAAGAATAAATTTACTCGGCAGAAAATTCCTGGGGGTTTTCCTGATTATTTACTAGGAAGCGTTCTTCATCAATTTTGTCATTGGAAAGTTACTGGAAACAAGAAAATATTTACTCGGCAGAAAATTCTAAAGGAGTTTTCCTGATTTTACACTAGGAAGCGTTCGACACCAATTTAGTGTTTGTAGTGTTCTTGGAAGTATGATAAAATTTGCTGGAAACAAGAAAAATATTTACTCGGCAGAAAATTCCTAAGTTTTCCTGATTTTACACTAGGAAGCGTGACATAAATTTTGTCTTTGTAGAGTTACTGAAAGTATGAGAAGAATTTGCCAGAAAAAAATTTCTACAGAAGTTTTCCTGATTATTCTATGGAAGTATACGACACCATTTGTGTCTTTGTAGAGATACTGGAAGTAAGTGTAATATTTCCTGGGGGGTAAATTCATAAGGAGGTTTTCCTGATTTTACACTAGGAAGTTCGACACCAATTTTCTTTGTGGAGTTACTGAAAGTAAATGAAAAATTTGCTTGTCCAGAAAATTTCTAAGTTTTCCTGATTATTCTCTAGGAAGTATTCGACACTAATTTTGTCTTTGTAGAGTTACTGGAAGTAAGAATAAATTTGATTGGCAGAAAATTCCAACGGAAGTTTTCCTGATTATTCTCTAGGGAAGAGTTCTACACCAATTTTGTCCTTGTAAAGTTACTGAAGTAGGAAAAATTTACTGGCAGAAAATTCATGGATTTTCCTGATTTTACACAAAGGAAGTGTCCGACACTAATTTTGTCTTTGTAGTGTAACTGAAAGTATGAGAGAATTTGCCAGAAAAAATTTCTACGAAGTTTTCCTGATTATTCACTTAGGAAGGTTCTTCATCAATTTTGTCTTTGTATTAAGTTAGAGAATAATATTTACTGGCAGAAAATTCTACGGTTTTCCTGATTTTACACTCGGGAAGCGTTCGACACCAATTTAGTGTTTGTAGTGTTCTTGGAAGTATGATAAAAATTTGCTGGAAACAAGAATAATATTTACTCGGCAGAAAATTCCTACGGGGGTTTTTCCGATTATTTACTAGGGAAGCGTTCTTCATCAATTTTGGCATTGGAAAGTTACTGGAAACAAGAAAAATATTTACTCGGCAGAAAATTCCTACAAGGGTTTTCCTGATTTTACACTAGGAAAGCGTTCAACACCAATTTTGTCTTGTAGTGTTCTGAAAGTATGATAAAAATTTGCTGGAAACAAGAAAAATATTTACTCGGCAGAAAATTCCTAAGGAGGATTTCCTGATTTTACACTAGGGAAGCGTTCGACACCAATTTTGTCTTTGTAGTGTTCTTGGAAGTATGATAAAAATTTGCTGGAAACAAGAATAATATTTACTCGGCAGAAAATTCCTACGGGGGTTTTTCCGATTATTTACTAGGGAAGCGTTCTTCATCAATTTTGGCATTGGAAAGTTACTGGAAACAAGAAAAATATTTACTCGGCAGAAAATTCCTACAAGGGTTTTCCCGATTTTACACTAGGGAAGCGTTCAACACCAATTTAGTGTTTGTAGTGTTCTTGGAAGTATGATAAAAATTTGCTGGAAACAAGAAAAATATTTACTCGGCAGAAAATTCCTAAGGGGGATTTCCTGATTTTACACTAGGGAAGCGTTCGACACCAATTTTGTCTTTGTAGTGTTACTGAACGTATGAGAAGAATTTGCCAGAAAAAAAATTTCTACAGAAGTTATCCCGATTAATCTCTAAGGAAGTATACGACAACAATTTTGTCTTTGTAGAGTTAATGGAAGTAAGAGTAAAATTTCCTCGTTAGAAAATTCATACGGAGGTTTTACTGATTTTACTCTAGGAAGCTTTCGACACCAATTTTATGGTTGTGGAGTTACTAAAATTAAAATAAAAATTTGCTTGTCAGAATATTACTTCTGAAGTATTTACGATTCTGCTCTAGGGAAGTATTCGGCACTAATTTTGTCTTTGTAGAGTTACTAGAAGTAAGAATAAAATTTGCTCGGCAGAAAATTCCAACGGAAGTTTTCCTGATTATTCTCTTGGGAAGCGGTCTGCACCAATTTTGTCTTTGTAAAGTTAATGAAGTAATAAAATTTACTCGGCAGAAAATTCCTAAGGAAATTTTCCCTGATTTTACACTAAGGAAGTGTCTGACACCAATTTTGTCTTGTAGTGTAACTGACAGTATGAGAGGAATTTGACAGATAAAAAATTTCTACGGAAGTTTTCCCGATTATTCACTAGGGAAGCGTTCTTCATCAATTTTGTCATTGGAAAGTTACTGGAAACAAGAAAAATATTTACTCGGCAGAAAATTCCTACGGGGTTTTTCCCGATTTTACACTAGGGAAGCGTTCGACACCAATTTAGTGTGTGTAGTGTCTTGAAGTATGATAAAATTTGCTGGAAACAAGAAAAATATTTACTCGGCAGAAAATTCCATGATTTTCCTGATTTTACACTAGGAAGCGTCTGACACCAATTTGTCTTGTGTAGTGTTACTGAAGTATGAGAAGAATTTGCCAGAAAAAATTTCTACGGAAGTTTTCCTGATTAATCTCTAGGAAGTATACGACACCAATTTTGTCTTTGTAGAGTTACTGAAGTAAGAATAAAATTTCCTCGAGAAAATTCATAAGGAGTTTTCCTGATTTTACACTAAGGAAGCGTTCGACACCAATTTTATGGTTGTGGAGTTACTGAAAGTAAATGAAAATTTGCAGAAAAAATTACTTCTGAAGTATTTGATTATTCTCTAGGAAGTATTCGACACTAATTTTGTCTTTGTAGAGTTACTGAAGTAAGAATAAAATTTGTTGCAGAAAATTCCAACGGAAGTTTTCCTGATTATTCTCTAGGGAAGAGTTCTACACCAATTTGTCTTGTAGTTACTGGAAGTAGGAATAAAATTTACTCGGCAGAAAATTCTGTGGGAAATTTTCCTGATTTTACACTAAGAAGTGCAGTTAATTTTGTCTTGTAGTGTAACTGAAAGTATGAGAGGAATTTGCCAGATAAAATTTCTAGTTTTCCTGATTATTCACTAGGAAGCGTCTTCATCAATTTTGTCATTGGAAAGTTACTGAAGTAAGAATAATATTTACTCGGCAGAAAATTCCTACGGGGTTTTCCTGATTTTACTCTAGGAAGCGTTCTGACACCAATTTAGTGTGTAGTGTTCTGGAAGTATGATAAAAATTTGCTGGAAACAAGAAAAATATTTACTCGGCAGAAAATTCCAAGGGTTTTCTGATTTTACACTAGGGAAGCGTCTGACACCAATTTTGTCTTTTGTAGTTACTGAAGTATTAAAAATTAATTTTCCAGAAAATTCTAGAAGTTTTTCTGATTATTCTAAAGTAGTTACGACACCAATTTTTTTTTGTAGAGTTACTGAAGTAAGATAAAATTTCCTCGGCAGAAAATTCTATGGAGGTTTTCCTGATTATTTAGGAAGATACACTTCTTGGAAGTATGAAAATCAAGAAAATTCTATTTTTCTGATTTTACACTAGGAAGTGTTACTGAAAGTATGAGAGGAATTTGCAAAAAAATTTCTGAAGTTTTCCTGATTAACTCTAGGAAGTTCGACACCAATTTTGTCTTTGTAGAGTTACTGGAAGTAATAAATTTACTCGGCAGAAAATTCCTACGGAGGTTTTCCTGATTTTACACTAGGAAGCGTCTGATCAATTTTATCGTTGTGGAGTTACTAAAAGTAAAAGAAAAATTTGCTTTGGCAGAAAATTACTTGAAGTATTTCCTGATTTATTCTCTAGGAAGTATTCGACACCAATTTTGTTTTGTAGTGTTACTGAAGAAAATTTGCCAGAAAAATTTCTACGGAAGTTTTCCTGATTATTACACTAGGGAAGGTTTACCAAATTTTGTCTTTGTAAAGTTACTGGAAACAAGAAAATATTTACTCGGCAGAAAATTCTAGGATTTTCCTGATTTTACACTAGGAAGCGTTCGACTGTAATTTGAGAGGATTTGCTAAAAAAATTTCAGAAGTTTTCCTGATTATTACTAATTTACTCAAGAAAAATTCTACGGAAAATTTCCTTTTGATTTTACTAGGAAGTGTCTGACACCAATTTGTCTTTGTAAAGTTACTGAAGTAAAGAAAATTTTACTGGCAGAAAATTTCTACGGAAGGTTTTCCTGATTATTCACTAGGAAGCGTTCTGACACCAATTTTGTCTTTGTAAAGTTACTGAAGTATGAATAAGAATTTGCTCGGCAGAAAATTTCTACGAAGTTTTCCTGATTATTCTCTAGGAAGCGTTCTACACCAATTTTGTCTTTGTAAAGTTACTGGAAGTAGTAATAATTTACTCGGCAGAAAATTCCTGAGGATTTTCCTGATTTTACACTAGGAAGTGTCTGACACCAATTTTGTCTTTGTAGTGAAAGTATGAGAAGAATTTGCCAGAAAAAATTTCTACGGAAGTTTTCCTGATTATTCACTAGGAAGTATACGACACCAATTTTGTCTTTGTAGAGTTACTGGAAACAAGAATAATTTCTCGGCAGAAAATTCATACGAGTTTTCCTGATTTTACACTAGGGAAGCGTTCGACACCATTTTAGTGTTTGTAGTGTTCTTGGAATTATGATAAAAATTTGCTGGAAACAAGAAAAATTTACTGGCAGAAAATTCCTGATTTTCCTGATTTTACTAGGGAAGTTCGACACTAATTTTGTCTTGTAGAGTTACTGAAGTATGAAAAATTTGCTCAGAAAAATTCCAACGGAAGTTTTCCTGATTATTCTCTACTAGGGAAGTTCTGACACCAATTTTGTCTTTGTGAAAGTTACTGGAAGTAGGAATAAAATTTCGGCAGAAAATTCCTAAGGAGGTTTTCCTGATTTTACACTAGGAAGTGTTCCGACACCAATTTTGTCTTTGTAGAGTTACTGAAAGTATGAAGGAATTTGCTTGTCAGAAAATTACTTCTGAAGTTTTCCTGATTATTCACTAGGGAAGTTCGACATCAATTTTGTCTTTGTAGAGTTACTAAAGTAAGAATAAAATTTGCAGGCAGAAAATTCACAGTTTTCCTGATTATTACACTAGGGAAGCGTTCGACACCAATTTTGTCTTTTGGAAAGTTACTGAAGTAGGAATAAATTTACTCGGCAGAAAATTCCTATGAAGGATTTTCCTGATTTTACACTAGGGAAGAGTACTACACCAATTTTGCCTTTGTAGTTACTGAAAGTATGAGAAATTTGCCAGAAAAAATTTCTACGGAAGTTTTCCTGATTATTCACTAGGAAGTTCTTCACCAATTTTGTCTTTGTAGAGTTACTGAAACAAGAAAAAATTTACTCGGCAGAAAATTCAGGAGGTTTTCCTGATTTTACACTAGGGAAGAGTCTGACAAATTTTGTGTTTGTAGTGTTCTGAAGTTATGATAAAAGTGGAAAAGAAAAATTTACTCGGCAGAAAATTCCTAAAGGTTTTTTCCTGATTTTACACTAGGAAGTGTCGACACTAATTTTGTCTTTGTAGTGTACTGAAAGTATGAGAGGAATTTGCCAGAAAAAAATTTCTACAGAAGTTTTCCTGATTATTCACTAGGAAGTTACGACATCAATTTTGTCTTTGGAAAGTTACTGAAGAAATTTACTCGGCAGAAAATTCCTACGGAGGTTTTCCTGATTTTACACTAGGAAGCGTTCGACACCAATTTAGTGTTTGTTGTTCTTGAGTGATAAAAGTAAAAAGAAAATTTTACTCAGAAAATTACGAAGTTTTCCTGATTATTTACTAGGAAGCGTTCGACATCAATTTTGTCTTTGGAAAGTTACTGGAAGTAAGAAAAATTTTACTCGGCAGAAAATTCCAACGGAAGTTTTCCTGATTTTACACTAGGAAGCGTTCGACACCAATTTTTCTTTTGTAAAGTTACTGGAAGTAGGAATAAAATTTACTCGGCAGAAAATTCCTAAGGTTTTCCTGATTTTACACTAGGAAGTGTCTGACACCAATTTTGTCTTTGTAGTGTACTGAAAGTATGAAAATTTGCCAGAAAAAATTTCTACAGAAGTTTTCCTGATTATTCACTAGGAAGCGTTCTTCATCACCAATTTTGTCTTTGTAGAGTTACTGGAAGTAAGAAATATTTACTCGGCAGAAAATTCCACGGGGTTTTCCTGATTTTACACTAGGGAAGCGTTCTGACCAATTTAGTGTTTGTAGTGTTCTTGGAAGTAGTGATAAAATTTGCTGGAAACAAGAAAATATTTACTCGGCAGAAAATTCCTAAATTTCCTGATTTTACACTAGGGAAGCGTGTCGACACTAATTTTGTCTTTGTAGTGTTACTGAAGTATGAGAAGAATTTGCCAGAAAAAATTTCTACAGAAGTTTTCCTGATTAATCTCTAGGAAGTATACGACAATTCTTCAATTTTGTCTTTGTAGAGTTACTGGAAGTAAGAGTAAAATTTCCTCGGAGAAAATTCATACGGAGGTTTTCCTGATTTTTACACTAGGGAAGCGTCTGACACCAATTTTATCGTTGTGGAGTTACTGAAAGTAAAGAAAAATTTGCTTGTCAGAAAATTACTTCTGAAGTATGATTAATCTCTAGGCAAGTATACGACACTAATTTTGTCTTTGTAGAGTTACTGGAAGTAAGAATAAAATTTGCTCGGCAGAAAATTCCAACGGAAGTTTTCCTGATTATTCTCTAGGGAAGAGTTCTACACCAATTTTGTCTTTGTAAAGTTACTGGAAGTAGGAATAAAATTTACTCGGCAGAAAATTCCTAAGGGGATTTTCCCGATTTTACACTAAGGAAGTGTCCGACACTAATTTTGTCTTTGTAGTGTAACTGAAAGTATGAGAGGAATTTGACAGATAAAATATTTCTACGGAAGTGTTCCCGATTATTCACTAGGGAAGCGTTCTTCATCAATTTTGTCATTGGAAAGATACATGAAAAAAGAATAATATTTACTCGGCAGAAAATTCCTACGGGGGTTTTCCTGATTTTACTCTAGGGAAGCGTTCGACACCAATTTAGTGTGTGTAGTGTTCTTGGAAGTATGATAAAAATTTGATGGAAACAAGAAAAATATTTACTCGGCAGAAAATTCCTACGGGGGATTTCCTGATTTTACACTAGGGAAGCGTTCGACACCAATTTTGTCTTTGTAGTGTTACTGAACGTATGAGAAGAATTTGCCAGAAAAAAAATTTCTACAGAAGTTTTCCCGATTAATCTCTAGGGAAGTATACGACACCAATTTTTTCTTTGTAGAGTTACTGGAAGTAAGAGTAAAATTTCCTCGGGAGAAAATTCATAAGGAGGTTTTCCTGATTTTACACTAGGGAAGCGTTCGACACCAATTTTATGGTTGTGGAGTTACTGAAAGTAAATGAAAAATTTGCTTGTCAGAAAATTACTTCTGAAGTATTTCCGATTATTCTCTAGGGAAGTATTCGACACTAATTTTGTCTTTGTAGAGTTACTGGAAGTAAGAATAAAATTTGATTGGCAGAAAATTCCAACGGAAGTTTTCCTGATTATTCTCTAGGGATGAGTTCTACACCAATTTTGTCCTTGTAAAGTTAATGGAAGTAGGAATAAAATTTACTCGGCAGAAAATTCCTAAGGAAATTTTCCCGATTTTACACAAAGGAAGTGTCCGACACTAATTTTGTCTTTGTAGTGTAACTGAAAGTATGAGAGGAATTTGACAGATAAAATATTTCTACGGAAGTGTTCCCGATTATTCACTAGGGAAGCGTTCTTCATCAATTTTGTCATTGGAAAGATACATGAAAAAAGAATAATATTTACTCGGCAGAAAATTCCTACGGGGGTTTTCCTGATTTTACTCTAGGGAAGCGTTCGACACCAATTTAGTGTGTGTAGTGTTCTTGGAAGTATGATAAAAATTTGATGGAAACAAGAAAAATATTTACTCGGCAGAAAATTCCTACGGGGGATTTCCTGATTTTACACTAGGGAAGCGTTCGACACCAATTTTGTCTTTGTAGTGTTACTGAACGTATGAGAAGAATTTGCCAGAAAAAAAATTTCTACCGAAGTTTTACCGATTAATCTCTAGGGAAGTATACGACACCAATTTTTCCTTTGTAGAGTTACTGGAAGTAAGAGTAAAATTTCCTCAGGAGAAAATTCATACGGAGGCTTTCCTGATTTTACACTAGGGAAGCGTTCGACACAAATTTTATCGTTGTGGAGTTACTGAAAGTATGAGAAGAATTTGTCAAAAAAAAAATTTCTACAGAAGTTTTCCCGAAGTACCTTTAGGGAAGTATACGACACCAATTTTGTCTTTGTAGAGTTACTGGAAGTAAGAGTAAAATTTCCTCGGGAGAAAATTCATACGGAGGTTTTCCTGATTTTACACTAGGGAAGCGTTCGACACCTATTTTATCGTTGTGGAGTTACTAAAAGTAAAAGAAAAATTTGCTTGTCAGAAAATTACTTCTGAAGTATTTCCGATTATTCTCTAGGGAAGTATTCGACACTAATTTTGTCTTTGTAGTGTAAATGAAAGTATGAGAGGAATTTGCCAGATAAAAAATTTCTACGGAAGTTTTCCCGATTATTCACTAGGGAAGCGTACTTCACCAATTTTGTCATTGGAAAGTTACTGGAAACAAGAAAAATATTTACTCGGCAAAAAATTCCTACGGGGATTTCCTGATTTTACACTAGGGAAGCGTTCGACACCAATTTAATCGTTGTGGAGGGACTAAAAGTAAAAGAAAAATTTGCTTGTCAGAAAATTACTTCTGAAGTATTTCCGATTATTCTCCAGGGAAGCGTACTACACCAATCTTTGTAAAGTTACTGGATGTAAGAATAAAATTTGCTCGGCAGAAAATTCCAACGGAAGTTTTCCTGACTATTCTCTAGGGAAGCGTTCTACACCAATTTTTTCTTTGTAAAGTTACGGGAAGTATGAATAAAATTTGCTCGGCAGAAAATTCCAACGGAAGTTATCCTGATTATTCTCTAGGGAAGCGTCCTACACCAATATTTTCTTTGTAAAGTTACTGGAAGTAGGAATAAAATTTACTCGGCAGAAAATTCCTAAGGGGATTTTCCCGATTTTACACTAAGGAAGTGTCCGACACTAATTTCGTCTTTGTAGTGTAACTGAAAGTATGAGAGGAATTTGCCAGATAAAAAATTTCTACGGATGTTTTCCCTAATATTCACTAGGGAAGCGTACTTCACAAATTTTGTCATTGGAAAGTTACTGGAAACAAGAATATTATTTACTCGGCAGAAAATTCCTACGGGGGTTTCCTGATTTAGGAAGCGTTCAACACCAATTTAGTGTTTGTAGTGTTCTTGGAAGTATGATAAAAATTTGCTGGAAACAAGAAAAATATTTACTCGGCAGAAAATTCCTAAGGGGGATTTCCTGATTTTACACTAGGGAAGCGTTCGACACCAATTTTGTCTTTGTAGTGTTACTGAAAGTATGAGAAGAATTTGCCAGAAAAAAAATTTCTACAGAAGTTTTCCTGATTAATCTCTAGGGAAGTATACGACACCAATTTTGTCTTTGTAGAGTTACTGGAAGTAAGAGTAAAATTTCCTCGGGAGGAAATTCATACGGAGGTTTTCCTGATTTTACACTAGGGAAGCGTTCGACACCAATTTTATCGTTGTGGAGTTACTGAAAGTAAATGAAAAATTTGCTTGTCAGAAAATTACTTCTGAAGTATTTCCGATTATTCTCTAGGGAAGTATTCGACACTAATTTTGTCTTTGTAGAGTTACTGGAAGTAAGAATAAAATTTGCTCGGCAGAAAATTCCAACGGAAGTTTTCCTGATTATTCTCTAGGGAAGAGTTCTACACCAATTTTGTCCTTGTAAAGTTACTGGAAGTAGGAATAAAATTAACTCGGCAGAAAATTCCTAAGGAAATTTTCCCGATTTTACACTAAGGAAGTGTCCGACACTAATTTTGTCTTTGTAGTGTAACTGAAAGTATGAGAGGAATTTGCCAGATAAAAAATTTCTACGGAAGTTTTCCCGATTATTCACTAGGGAAGCGTTCTTCATCAATTTTGTCATTGGAAAGTTACTGGAAACAAGAAAAATATTTACTCGGCAGAAAATTCCTACAGGGGTTTTCCTGATTTTACACTAGGGAAGCGTTCGACACCAACTTAGTGTTTGTAGTGTTCTTGGAAGTATGATAAAAATTTGCTGGAAACAAGAAAAATATTTACTCGGCAGAAAATTCCTATAATGGTTTTCCTGATTTTACACTAGGGAAGCGTTCGACACCAATTTTGTCTTTGTAGTGTTACTGAAAGTATGAGAAGAATTTGCCAGAAAAAAAATTTCTACAGAAGTTTTCCCGAATAATCACTAGGGAATTATACGACACCAATTTTGTCTTTGTAGAGTTACTGGATGTAAGAATAAAATTTCCTCGGAAGAAAATTCATACGGAGGTTTTCCTGATTTTACACTAAGGAAGCGTTCGACACCAATTTAATCGTTGTGGAGGGACTAAAAGTAAAAGAAAAATTTGCTTGTCAGAAAATTACTTCTGAAGTATTTCCGATTATTGTCTAGGGAAGCGTACTACATCAATTTTTTCTTTGTAAAGTTAATGGAAGTAAGAATAAACTTTGCTCAGCAGAAAATTCCAACGGAAGTTTTCCTGATTATTCTCTAGGGAAGCGTCCTACACCAATATTTTCTTTGTAAAGTTACTGGAAGTAGGAATAAAATTTACTCGGCAGAAAATTCCTAAGGGGATTTTCCCGATTTTACACTAAGGAAGTGTCCGACACTAATTTCGTCTTTGTAGTGTAACTGAAAGTATGAGAGGAATTTGCCAGATAAAAAATTTCTACGGATGTTTTCCCTAATATTCACTAGGGAAGCGTACTTCACAAATTTTGTCATTGGAAAGTTACTGGAAACAAGAATATTATTTACTCGGCAGAAAATTCCTACGGGGGTTTTCCCGATTTTACACTAGGGAAGCGTTCGACACCAATTTAGTGTGTGTAGTGTTCTTGGAAGTATGATAAAAATTTGATGGAAACAAGAAAAATATTTACTCGGCAGAAAATTCCTAAGGGGGATTTCCTGATTTTACACTAGGGAAGCGTTCGACACCAATTTTGTCTTAGTAGTGTTACTGAACGTATGAGAAGAATTTGCCAGAAAAAAAATTTCTACAGAAGTTTTCCCGATTAATCTCTAGGGAAGTATACGACACCAATTTTTTCTTTGTTGAGTTACTGGAAGTAAGATTAAAATTTCCTCGGGAGAGAATTCATAAGGAGGTTTTCCTGATTTTACACTAGGGAAGCGTTCGACACCAATTTTATCGTTGTGGAGTTACTGAAAGTAAATGAAAAATTTGCTTGTCAGAAAATTACTTCTGAAGTATTTCCGATTATTCTCTAGGGAAGTATTCGACACTACTTTTGTCTTTGTAGAGTTACTGGAAGTAGGAATAAAATTTGCTCGGCAGAAAATTCCAACGGAAGTTTTCCTGATTATTCTCTAGGGAAGAGTTCTACACCAATTTTGTCCTTGTAAAGTTACTGGAAGTAGGAATAAAATTAACTCGGCAGAAAATTCCTAAGGAAATTTTCCCGATTTTACACTAAGGAAGTGTCCGACACTAATTTTGTCTTTGTAGTGTAACTGAAAGTATGAGAGGAATTTGCCAGATAAAACATTTCTACGGAAGTTTTCCCGATTATTCACTAGGGAAGCGTACTTCACCAATTTTGTCATTGGAAAGTTACTGGAAACAAGAAAAATATTTACTCGGCAGAAAATTCCTACGGGGGTTTTCCCGATTTTACACTAGGGAGATGCGTTCGACACCAACTTAGTGTTTGTAGTGTTCTTGGAAGTATGATAAAAATTTGCTGGAAACAAGAAAAATATTTACTCGGCAGAAAATTCCTATAATGGTTTTCCTGATTTTACACTAGGGAAGCGTTCGACACCAATTTTGTCTTTGTAGTGTTACTGAAAGTATGAGAAGAATTTGCCAGAAAAAAAATTTCTACAGAAGTTTTCCCGAATAATCACTAGGGAATTATACGACACCAATTTTGTCTTTGTAGAGTTACTGGATGTAAGAATAAAATTTCCTCGGAAGAAAATTCATACGGAGGTTTTCCTGATTTTACACTAAGGAAGCGTTCGACACCAATTTAATCGTTGTGGAGGGACTAAAAGTAAAAGAAAAATTTGCTTGTCAGAAAATTACTTCTGAAGTATTTCCGATTATTGTCTAGGGAAGCGTACTACATCAATTTTTTCTTTGTAAAGTTAATGGAAGTAAGAATAAACTTTGCTCAGCAGAAAATTCCAACGGAAGTTTTCCTGATTATTCTCTAGGGAAGCGTCCTACACCAATATTTTCTTTGTAAAGTTACTGGAAGTAGGAATAAAATTTACTCGGCAGAAAATTCCTAAGGGGATTTTCCCGATTTTACACTAAGGAAGTGTCCGACACTAATTTCGTCTTTGTAGTGTAACTGAAAGTATGAGAGGAATTTGCCAGATAAAAAATTTCTACGGAAGTTTTCCCGATTTTACTCTAGGGAAGCGTTCGACACCAATTTAGTGTGTGTAGTGTTCTTGGAAGTATGATAAAAATTTGCTGGAAACAAGAAAGATATTTACTCGGCAAAAAATTCCTACGGGGATTTCCTGATTTTACACTAGGGAAGCGTTCGACACCAATTTAATCGTTGTGGAGGGACTAAAAGTAAAAGAAAAATTTGCTTGTCAGAAAATTACTTCTGAAGTATTTCCAATTATTCTCCAGGGAAGCGTACTACACCAATTTTTTCTTTGTAAAGTTACTGGAAGTAAGAATAAAATTTGCTCGGCAGAAAATTCCAACGGAAGTTTTCCTGATTATTCTCTAGGGAAGCGTTCTACACCAATTTTTTCTTTGTAAAGTTACTGGAAGTATGAATAAAATTTGCTCGGCAGAAAATTCCAACGGAAGTTTTCCTGATTATTCTCTAGGGAAGCGTCCTACACCAATTTTTTCTTTGTAAAGTTACTGGAAGTAGGAATAAAATTTACTCGGCAGAAAATTCCTAAGGGGATTTTCCCGATTTTACACTAAGGAAGTGTCCGACACTAATTTCGTCTTTGTAGTGTAACTGAAAGTATGAGAGGAATTTGCCAGATAAAAAATTTCTACGGAAGTTTTCCCTAATATTCACTAGGGAAGCGTACTTCACCAATTTTGTCATTGGAAAGTTACTGGAAACAAGAATATTATTTACTCGGCAAAAAATTCCTACGGGGGTTTTCCCTCTTTTACTCTAGGGAAGCGTTCGACACCAATTTAGTGTGTGTAGTGTTCTTGGAAGTATGATAAAAATTTGATGGAAACAAGAAAAATATTTACTCGGCAGAAAATTCCTAAGGGGGATTTCCTGATTTTACACTAGGGAAGCGTTCGACACCAATTTTGTCTTTGTAGTGTTACTGAAAGTATGAGAAGAATTTGCCAGAAAAAAAATTTCTACAGAAGTTTTCCCGATTAATCTCTAGGGAAGTATACGACACTAATTTTGTCTTTGTAGAGTTACTGGAAGTAAGAATAAAATTTGATTGGCAGAAAATTCCAATGGAAGTTTTCCTGATTATTCTCTAGGGAAGGATTCTACACCAATTTTGTCCTTGTAAAGTTACTGTAAGTAGGAATAAAATTTACTCGGCAGAAAATTCCTAAGGAAATTTTCCCGATTTTACACAAAGGAAGTGTCCGACACTAATTTTGTCTTTGTAGTGTAACTGAAAGTATGAGAGGAATTTGACAGATAAAATATTTCTACGGAAGTGTTCCCGATTATTCACTAGGGAAGCGTTCTTCATCAATTTTGTCATTGGAAAGTTACTTGAAAAAAGAATAATATTTACTCGGCAGAAAATTCCTACGGGGGTTTTCCTGATTTTACTCTAGGGAAGCGTTCGACACCAATTTAGTGTGTGTAGTGTTCTTGGAAGTATGATAAAAATTTGATGGAAACAAGAAAAATATTTATTCAGCAGAAAATTCCTACGGGGGATTTCCTGATTTTACACTAGGGAAGCGTTCGACACCAATTTTGTCTTTGTAGTGTTACTGAACGTATGAGAAGAATTTGCCAGAAAAAAAATTTCTACAGAAGTTTTCCCGATTAATCTCTAGGGAAGTATACGACACCAATTTTTTCTTTGTAGAGTTACTGGAAGTAAGAGCAAAATTTCCTCGGGAGAAGATTCATACGGAGGTTTTCCTAATTTTACACTAGGGAAGCGTTCGACACCAATTTTATCGTTGTGGAGTTACTGAAAGTAAATGAAAAATTTGCTTGTCAGAAAATTACTTCTGAAGTATTTCCGATTATTCTCTAGGGAAGTATTCGACACTAATTTTGTCTTTGTAGAGTTACTGGAAGTAAGAGTATGTGGCGAGTGCCAAGAATATTCTAGAGCGATCGCGCCGCGCGGCAGGTAGCTATTGTCGCGTGTCGGGTGGAACGTTCTAGAATATTCGTACGCGCCGCCTGTCGCTGCCCCGAGAATATTCTACGGCCTATATAAAGCGCCACAATCGGACCGAATCTAACAGTACGGAGTCTGTACCTTATCGCGTCGTCTTGAGTTTCATTTGTTACGTTTATTTATGTAATATATATATACAGTTTAAATTGTATTAGTTTAGTGTACTCGTATTTTACTTACCCTTTACACACTAACTATAAGTAAAATTTCCTCGGGAGAAAATTCATACGGAAGTTTTCCTGATTATTCTCTATGGAAGTATTCGACACTAATTTTGTCTTTGTAGAGTTACTGGAAGTAAGAATAAAATTTGCTCGGCAGAAAATTCCAACGGAAGTTTTCCTGATTATTCTCTAGGGAAGAGTTCTACACCAATTTTGTCCTTGTAAAGTTACTGGAAGTAAGAGTAAAATTTCCTCGGGAGATAATTCATACGGAAGTTTTCCTGATTATACTCTATGGAAGCGTTCGACACCAATTTAGTGTGTGTAGTGTTCTTGGAAGTATGATAAAAATTTGCTGGAAACAAGAAAAATATTTACTCGGCAAAAAATTCCTACTGGGGATTTCCTGATTTTACACTAGGGAAGCGTTCGACACCAATTTAATCGTTGTGGAGGGACTAAAAGTAAAAGAAAAATTTGCTTGTCAGAAAATTACTTCTGAAGTATTTCCGATTATTCTCTAGGGAAGCGTACTACACCAATTTTTTCTTTGTAAAGTTACTGGAAGTAAGAATAAAATTTGCTCGGCAGAAAATTCCAACGGAAGTTTTCCGGATAATTCTCTAGGGAAGCGTTCTACACCAATTTTTTCTTTGTAAAGTTACTGGAAGTATGAATAAAATTTGCTCGGCAGAAAATTCCAACGGAAGTTTTCCTGATTATTCTCTAGGGAAGAGTTCTACACCAATTTTGTCCTTGTAAAGTTACTGGAAGTAGGAATAAAATTTACTCGGCAGAAAATTCCTAAGGAAATTTTCCCGATTTTACACTAAGGAAGTGTCCGACACTAATTTTGTCTTTGTAGTGTAACTGAAAGTATGAGAGATATTTTCCAGATAAAAAATTTCTACGGAAGTTTTCCCGATTATTCACTAGGGTAGCGTTCTTCATCAATTTTGTCATTGGAAAGTTACTGGAAACAAGAAAAATATTTACTCAGCAGAAAATTCCTACGGGGGTTTTCCCGATTTTACACTAGGGAAGCGTTCGACACCAATTTAGTGTTTGTAGTGTTCTTGGAAGTATGATAAAAATTTCCTGGAAACAAGAAAAATATTTACTCGGCAGAAAATTCCTACGAGGGTTTTCCTGATTTTACACTAGGGAAGCGTTCGACACCAATTTTGTCTTTGTAGTGTTACTGAAAGTATGAGAAGAATTTGCCAGAAAAAAATTTCTACAGAAGTTTTCCCGATTAATCTCTAGGGAAGTATTCGACACTAATTTTGTCTTTGTAGAGTTACTGGAAGTAAGAGTATAATTTCCTCGGGAGAAAATTCATACGGAGGTTTTCCTGATTTTACACTAGGGAAGCGTTCGACACCAATTTAGTCGTTGTGGAGTTACTAAAAGTAAAAGAAAAATTTGCTTGTCAAAAAATTACTTCTGAAGTATTTCCGAATATTCTCTATGGAAGTATTCGACACTAATTTTGTCTTTGTAGAGTTACTGGAAGTAAGAATAAAATTTGCTCGGCAGAAAATTCCAACGGAAGTTTTCCTGATTATTCTCTAGGGAAGAGTTCTACACCAATTTTGTCTTTAAGACATTGTTAATGGATTACTTCACCAATCAGACAATGTTCCAGAAGATCCAGAACCAATGTCACATGATGGCCATAAGTTAATGAACAAAAAAAAAAGAGGTCGATGCAGTGCTTGTTACAAATATATTTCTCGGGCACAAGGTAACATATAAAATTTTATTCTTTTATTTTATTAATTTTTTTTAACTTATAGGATCGCAGATGGCAAGAAAGAAAACACCACGCGTATCAACAATTTCTTCACTATGTGATTCCTACTTTTGTCTAGATTGTTTCTTTCGAGTTCATAAGTATAAAATATATTGATAATAAATAACACATTATGTATTTATAATATTGATTAAATCTTTGAAAAATTATAAATTTGTTTCGCTATTTGTACTAAATCATTTCTAGTAGGCCACACAAACATCTCTTATAGAAAAATCACATTTACGTGTACCCATTATAGCACACGCTATTATTATTTTCAATGACTCAAGTGTACCATTAATGGTACACGTAGTACGAAAATAATGTTCAGCCGTGTACCATAAGTGGTACACATAAAAATATTGTAAAAACATTAAAAAATGCCGTGGCAGTTAACCTGTTAAACTCAATATCCCGACTGTCCTATACAGCATTAGTCTAAGCCGACAACCGCCAAGTCGTAGGATCGGTTTAGACGAAAACAGTAATGTAATCAACTTAAGAAAGGTCTTTTTCGCAGTCATCTAACGAATTCGTTCATTCATTCACGTCAATGGCTGACGCTTCATCAAAATCATAAACGTCTTCATCGTTTTCAGGCTCGTCGTGGTCATACTGCTCTATCCGAGTAAAAGAAGAAACAATAAACATTTTTAACACGCTTATATTAGTTTCACCTGTATGTGAGCATGTATGTAATAATTTCTCTATTTAGGCTCTTTAGAGGCAACTAAATTGACACGTGCGAGTTAAGTAATTGCGCCTCGGCACTGTGCTATCCGATTACAACACGCGTACATGTTTTGTAATTATCTATACGACGTGGTTCGCGGCGTTTTGAACACACTTTTATTATTAATCGTAAAGTACGACGATTATTTTCACTCGCCGAGCCACTCGCGGTTTCCCGTCGATGCCGGATACAACACGAATGACTAGGTACCGTAATAAAACTGAAAGCTGCAAATTTACTTACTAAAAAGTAAAAAATAAATATAGTTTAATAAAAACTAAAAAACACGCTTTTAAATAATATCGGATTAAAAAATTCAAAATAATTTTTAGTCCGATATTATTTAAAAGCGTGTTTTTTAGTTTTTTAAACTATATTTATTAAATTATCAATTAGTCATTAATGTAAACAAATCGTGTAACTAATATGAAAATCGTCCATTCCTTTTTGAGCGTTTCACAGTTTATTATGGAATCCGTCATCCTATTCACTAAAAATTAATTTTTATATATTATTTTTATCAATTTGTTTAAATAAAAAAATAATTTATGGCTAAAATTATAAGATAATATGACTATACGCATCACTGTCAGTGTCAAATACATTTTATTTACAATGCGTGTTATTGAAAAACCGATGCAAATATTAATAAAAAATATATAATTTACGAGTAAATAATATACGCTATGCATTTATTCAAATACGAAAAATAATAAAGATAGCATGGGATTGATTGCGTCAAACTAAACATCCACGTACAGTAGCGCACAGAGATTTTACAACAGCACATGCAGTTAGATAAAATTATACCCACCCACCAAATTTTACTTCACCAATATGAATATATATATACATAATATATATTTATTTATTTATTAATTAATAATAATGATAGATAATAATAAATAAGATTTAATATACTTTTATCAAATAAACTGTTACTGTAGGCACTTATTTTTATGTTATAACAAAATATTTTTTGGAAAAAATAACATAACAAAAATTTGGCTCTGAAGGATTAATGCAACGCTTTAAATAAATATGGACTAGTTTTACTGAAATTTTCAATGACTTCTCCATAATTTATTTCAACATCGTTTTCACAGGAAATGATCATAAGTCCTTCTAAACGACCATTACTCATGGTCGACCGTAGCCTAATTTTTATGAGCTTCAACTTTGAAAAACTTCTTTCAGTACTACACTTCCAATTGGCAATGTTAATGCAAGTTTCAAAACAAAATAAATATTCAGGAAAATTGTGTGGATGTTATTGTGTACAAAGACCCTGTAAACAATAAAGATAATTATTATAGTTAATATCAAATAATAATAAAAATTTATAAAAATTTACCTAAATATTGGTAATAAACTTCCACGATTTTCAATTTCTTTTTTAAAAGAAGTATTGTCATCGTCTTATAATCATCTTCAACTTCTATAATTTATTCATGGTCACTATCTATATTTAAGTCAACTTTCTTAGTACTATGGAGACTTTTTGGTAACACATCACTTTTCAAAAATACTTCAAAGCATTGAACAAAAGTTAAATATTCATTTTGAAGATTTTTTTGGTTTAAATACGTTTCATAAATTGTATAGACCATTAAAAATGCATCTTTTTGTATTTGTTGTGGGTCTAATTTAATTTCCTTCATTCTTTTTTTGTCAACAGAGAAAAATCGTTAAATAATCCTATTTGTTGTTTATTATCTTCGCAGTCTCCAAGAAACCTTCGATTAATTTCTGATGAAATTAAATCAACAGCAGAAAAATAAGTGTTAACTTGAAAATGTACAATTGGATCATTGAGTGTCATATCTGTTGCTTATTCATCAAATATTCTTTCTTTTTTTTTATCGACCTTCGGATAAAGGATTAAAATTAAAGCTATTCATTGAATCCATAAACGTATCAGCTTCAATTAATATACCATCTAGAGATTATTCATATCTACACAAAACAATTTTTTCATATTTGTTTTTTATTAAGCATGAAGCAGCTAATAAATCGAAATGAGTTTTCTGTAAAAGGCCGGAAATTGGTTCAAGTATTTTAAGCAAAACTTTGAAACAAAACGCTGTATAAACAAATATTTTTAAAAATATTATTTCTAAATTCAATTTAGTAAATTATTAAAATGCAGTGTTTGCCATTATCGTTTTATATTTATACCAGAAAAATGGATGAACAAAAAAAATGTTGAGATGACAATTTTTATTAATACAACTTTTAACCAGTACGGTTCAAGATCACAACGAATAAATTGAAATAAAAGAGTAAACCGCATTTATATAATATTTTTCAAAACAATTTCAATTTAAAAATACAATAACGTATCGATAAATATATTTACTCTTTTACTCGTTATTTTACTATGAGGTCAGTTAACGGACCACACATACAGTGGGTGACCAAATTATTAGTGACATTATGAATTTCCTATAATTTTCAATTTTAAAAATGTATTTACAATGAGAAAATAATTGGCGTTAAGTGTACTTAAGAGTTATTTTTAATATATTAGAAAACTTTATTTAAAATATAAAAATTACTTAATTTCTTAATTTTTTACTATTTCATAAAAATTGATTATTGAACAATTATAAAAAAAAACCTAAAACATTTAGTAATGCCACCACCTTTTGCTACGACATGTGCTGCCAGAGCATGCTCTCTGTGCAGACTTTTGCGTTTTGTGCCATGGAGATCGGGATTGTAATGCCACACACAGATAAGAGTTTCTATCAGTTGCGCTGCTTGGTTTGGTGGTAATAAGCTTATTGGCGATCTCTCCTTTTGTTAGTTCCCATAGATTTTCTATGGAGTTCATATCAGAAGAATACACTGGCCAAGGCAAAACGCTTACACTTTTATTGTCTAGAAATGCAATTACACTCCTGGGTTTGTGACATGGTATCGAGTCATACATGAATTTATTTAAATAATTTAAACTTACGGAACATTTGTATTATCCCTAATAAATTTGGCCACCCACTGTATTATACGGCCACTATATCTCTAAATTCTCGGCTATTTTTCTCCATTGACCGTTCGGCTCCACCACAAACTTTGTACCACACTCATCTTAATGTGAGACGTTCTTATTATTAACATACGGAATTCTACAATTCAATAACAAATAACCCAGTTATCTTTATAATTATGTCTGCAGTTTACTAAATAAATAGTTTACTAAATATTATAAAATGATATTAATTCGTCAATACCTATTATACTAAGACGTTGAATTGACGATAACGTAGGAGCGATAAGTGATAACGATAAGTGATAAGATCGAAAAATCGTAGCGTTTGTGATTTCACATAAACGTTCGTGGAACAACAACAACGCGTCAGGCCTGTTTAAAAAACAGCTGATTCCCATCTGGGGGACCTTGGCGACGCCCATTCTTTTACCATATTATTTACCATTAAAAATCGGAAGATAAGTTTTTTTTTTTTTGGTATCATTGACGATTGACCACTGTCGTTGTCTGTACAGCGGTTTGTTTCGTCGCGACTCCTTGTTACGCGAGAGCGTTTTCCTCCCACAGTCGTTTTAAATAATTTTTTCGAAATCCTTCTTCGCTTTACCGTAATTGTCGCGATGGCCAGTCAAACGCAGGGAATTCAACAGCTATTGGCTGCCGAGAAGAGGGCTGCGGAAAAAGTAGCCGAAGCCAAAAAACGTGAGTAGTCAACGATTTAAGGTGTGGCTCTTCAGATTTTGCACGATGTCGGACCCAAATTCATTTTCATTAAAATCCGACACGGTTTTGCCGTTTGTTTTTACAATTTCCCAAAGTAGTACACTCTACTCTGTAGTTCGTAGCCAGCGATTGTGTTCCGATGACCACACCTCGGTCGTTTCCAAACATCTCGCATTGTAATTTTTTATACATGTTCATCATGTGTGAACGCCTTTTTTAAAAAGTTTTCTGTGTTGGCCATCAAATGACGTTTTCAGTAGACATGGTTTTTCGAAATATTACATGATTGTTTGGTTAACAGTATTTATTTCAGCAAGCTTTAGCGTACATTATTATTGTTATATATATGTTCAGGCAAAGCAAGACGTTTGAAGCAGGCCAAAGAAGAAGCTCAAGATGAAATCGAAAAGTACAGACAAGAAAGGGAAAAGCAGTTCAAAGAATTTGAAATCAAGGTGAATATATTGTTTATTTTTTTAATAAAGCATGATCTTAATGCGCTTTTGTTTTCAATATTACAGCACATGGGTTCTCGTGAGGATGTAGCTGCAAGAATAGACGCCGACACTAAAATAAAAATTGAAGAGATGAATAAGGCTGTATCTGTTAACAAACAGGCAGTCATTGAGAAAATTCTCGAACTCGTGTATGATATCAAGCCCGAGTTGCACAAAAATTTCAAAGCTACAATCAACAGAGAATAAATGCGTGTATCATAGTATTTTTCATTTCATTTTGTTTTTTTTTTTTAATTCCATATAAGAAATATATTCTTGTACAAATTTTATTCCTGTTTTAGTTTTCGTTTCATTGAAACATTCCAACTGTTGTTCAGTTTTTAGTGTATTGTTGTATAATGATTATTTATTTTACTAGGATTTCAACATTAAGCTGTTATGAACGTATATTGTTTTGTTTTTCGGAAGTATTAAAAAAATAATATTAAATCGATAATATTATTCAATGTTAAATTTATATGAAGTATATTATCTATGCCAGAATTATTCGCATGAAAATGTTATATAATTAAAAATATTTAAAATTTTATATAGGGATTTAAGCATAATTTTGGTCTTGGAAGACTCATGGTCACCCTCATATATTGTCTCCATATAATATGTGAAAAGAATTTAGGCGTCATTCATGACAATGCAACTTAAGTATCATATTATCAGATACCATCCTTGTTTTTGTATAGGCACAATCAATTTTTGTCGTTCCCACATATATAATTGTATATACTTTTAAATAGGATATTATTAGAAGGAATTTTATTATCATTGCTGTACAATTTTCTGTACAACGCTGATACATTATTAAGTATTAATCAACCTTTAGTTGCTGTACCATTTTGTCTATTAAATTTTGTTGTATGTATTTTGTACTGCAATTGAAGAGTTCTATAATTGTGCTAGTGAATACTCAAATACATATTCAGGTATGTAGGCATATAAAAACAACATGCCAAACAAAATAATTTATTTTATATTTGTACTTTTTGCTCACTTCAAATACAAACGGTATTTATTTTACTTTGAAAATTTCATAAACAGATAGATATAATGGAACGGTTGAACTTTATTAATTGCGATTAGTCGTTAACTTAATTATAATATTTGTAAAACATAAATTTCTGGTAATGTCTTTTTTTTTTTTTTGTTAAAATTAGAAAATTAATCATTCAAATGAAGTAAACGAATATACATTCGTATATTTTGTTTTGAATAACAATAAACAAAAAACTATAGACAATAAGTAATAACAACAACACAATTGAATTATATTTAGCAAAATTAAATAGTTTATTTGTGTTTTTGTCAATCGCTAGTGCATTGTCGTTTATTGATTTTCTACATATACGAGTATGACTAACTTAACTAATTTGATTTAGTTAATATTTAAATAACACGCGTTTAAACAATTGTGAAAAATGTATACTCAGTGCGTAATAATTTATAATTTAATCTGAAATTTTTTTTGTTCATTTATTCCGCCATAAATAGGCTACACACAATATTCTAACACTTTATGTCGTGATCATAATCTGATATCTCATTGGAGTAATAATTTCTAATTATTTACTTGAAATAATGTTGATTAAATATAATAAATTAACAAATTCATACACTATGAAGCAATTGTTAGTTTACGTTCTAAATATTCTTTGTCCGACTATTCGTGTTTAAATATGATTGTTTTTGCCATAAAGGATACAATGTTGTAACACGTTATCATCACCTGAAATCACGTTTAAATTTATCGTTGTGTGCACAAAGTTTATTCAACATTATGCATTATAGAATAAAAATCAATACGCCTGCAAATAATTGCATGTTAATGACTTTTTTCGGTGTAATTCGTATCATTAATTGACTACAATCATTCATCCGCATTGCTAGTAACGCCAGTTTCTTAAATTTTAAATCCATTTGTGTCCAATTACAAGAATATATTGCAAAGTTCATTGATTCATTCTACGTACAAGGTAAACAATTATTTTACGAAAATAATATGAAATGAATTTATAAAATTACCTTCTCGTTTAAGTTTCCAATAAAATAACAATACAGATATAACAGTATAATACTATACAACAAACCAGATCCGACCTTGAATAAGTTACACAATGAAAACAATTCTTCCGATACATACATCTTCATGTAAATAAATGCAATTATTCGAAATAATTCTCTATTATATTTCAATGTCTCAATAATATATATATTAGATTTACCAAAATAAACGCATAGGTCGTGACAACGATTGCACCCGAAGTAGAAGTAATGTATATCAGTACAATAGGCCGTATATACGATGTTAAAAATAATTTCATTTTTCTAAAACAAAAGAAAATTGTAATGTTAACCTATATTTATTCTTATACAAAGTACATAACTCGGACATTGTATATAATAAGACTTTTTTAATTGAAATCCACGATTAAATCAATGCATTTTAAAAACGATATTGAACGAAACTCTGCGAAGAATTCATATTAGTTTACTGAAGTTTTCATTACAATATATTTTAAAAAGTTATGACCAATGACTTTTTACTAAATATTATTAAAATATGTTGAAAAAAAATGAAAAAGTTTATCAAAAAGCCGGAGAAACAAAAACTTTTCTGATTACCTTAAAAACAAGAAAAGCCAAGTTAATTGAACAGATACTGTGGCATTAAAGCCTACTCAACGAGATAATAGAAGGTGCCATTGAGGGCAATAACAGCAGAGGGCGATCGTCATTGGACTAAATTAGTCAAATAGTCAGAGATATGGACTGCAGATCTTATGGTGAATGAAAAAGGAATGCGGAGTGGAGAATTGCTGCCAACCAGTCTTTGGGCTGTTGAAGCATGAAATAAATTTTTAATTTTAAATTTATTATTTTTTTTTATTGAAACCTTGTATATAGGAAAACAATTGGTTTTAAATGAGTTTAAATTTAAACTTTTATTGGTTTTATTCTTTGAAATTTTTGGGTTCATAGAAAAAATTATGTTTATAGGTAAAAAAAGAACAATACGACATTGATACAATAATACATTCATCGATCTTTCTAATATATAAATAGTAGCGGATGCTGTAGATTTACATTCAGGGGAATTTACCGGATGTCTATAATGTTGTTTGAATAAGTTATAGCTTTTGAAGAAAGAAGAAGGGGAATTAGTACCTATCAATTATGATTCATTAACTAAGTTTAATATAATTTGAATTAAATATTAGGTAACAAATAGTCAAATGACAAGTTGTAAAATACCAAAACATCTTAAATGTAAAAAAATATACTTACAAATGAAGTTGTTGTTGATCAAAAATAATGGTTTTTAAATTATCGTAATCAATCATATAATCATATTGGTTGTCTGAAAATTTAAATTTAAATGACCTTATACACAAAAAAACATATAAAAATGCACAATGAATTATTAATGATAAAGTTTTATTTAATAACTGATAAAATAAATTAAATTTTTGTCAATTTCTATAACTGTATACTCGTATAACTTTATTATTATTATTATTATTTTTTTTTTTTGGTTGATTAATAGGATCTATTAAATTTTTTTTTTAGAAATAATGATATATTTATTTGTATATCTTAGAGGATAATAATAATTCTTAAAATTATTGTTAAAATATTCCTACCCATTTGGTGTTCGTTTTCGTGTCCAATATTCTGAGTTGCATTTTCGAGTAATTTGTAATGGCCGATTAGTGTTGAACAGAATGTTATAAAGAATATCTCGGTTATAACCATTAAGTACGTGACACTTGTGAAATTAAAAAATTCGATTATGTAAAATATAAGAAAATACTGATTGTAAGTGCTTATAGTTACAGGAAACCGTAAATTTATGATGTTCTTGAAACGTATGTCGTCGTTATTAGTCGTAAATTTATTAGTGAAGAAAGGAAATATTATCCATGGGGCAATCATCATAATAGCGCCGATGAAATATAAATTAATTATTTTTATATTTGTATTATGGTTTTTGTACAAGATATTTTTATTACACAGTTTAATTGTCAATAAATTCAACTTTGTTATGTCGAAGAGTTCCCAAATTTGGTCGGAGTTATAAAATAATACCCATACCTTCAAAACGAAAAGATAAATTTCTATGCCACTAAACGCGTGCAAAAAAAAATCATATGAACAGTAACTGTCCTCCATTTCAATGAAAAATCCTAAATTCCCGAAGATAAATATTAACTGGTCGATCAAAGATATCACAATAAGCGATAAGAGATATACATTCCAGTTGTATATTTTTGTAACGGTTGGATCGAACATCTTATAGAATCCGCATAACTTCAATAATGTTAAGTCAATGGCGACATCATCAGTTTTCATCGTGCAGCCAGTCGTCCGCGGATTTATCGATTTAATCTGTAATTGAAAAAATAATACATGTATTAATTGAAAGATGTAAATAGTCGTGTTGCAGCAGTCGTCGACAATAAATAATAAATAAAATTACGAGTATATTATATTTTATAGTTGAACGTTAGTTATTGACCTACGTACAACAATAATTGGCCCGCGTTACGTTGTGAAATTTTAGTCGTCCATGGATAGCACCCGTATGGTAACGGTTTTGTTGATGATTTTTACGATAATGGCTACATTTCAATAGACATATTATATAAAAATAATTATTTCTTCTAAATAATTATTAATTCTGACCAAAAATGCGTATAATGTATTATTAATAATAATAAATTATAACTTATTAGATTATTTCTTTGCTATCTACGTATATTATGTTAAAAATATTATTTCCAAAATAATAATAGTATTAAAATGATAAATTAAATAAATGGACCAACGCCCCTTACCTAACCCCTTGAGTGTACAGAGGAAACGATACACATGCCTTAATCATCAAAAGGCTCGTTGTGCCATGTCCACTTAGAGGCGACACGGTATTCGAATGGTTCAAATAACTAAACCGTGTTTGATAAAAAATTTATCATGTACGTGGAAGAGCGAAAGGCGCCGAAAAATAATTACGATCTCGTACATTGAAACATTCAAACTTTCATTTCCTGAGTTGCATCTATAAGATCGATTTTAATATATAATATTTCAAATTTATTTTTGTGATTTTTTAAAGTCGCGTAAATTCAGAATTGCTATTATTACATTTTATATCGAAGTTATTCAATTATGAAAATGTGTACGTACATATAATAGTTCGTTAAATAGTAAATAAACCGAAGTAATATTATATACAATAAATGAACGCCGCGGGGTGAGTTGCAACCATTATAGAATTCATACGAAATTGAATAAAGTTGCGAATTATTATGAATATAATCCGACACTCCCGTGTTAGCAGACACAACTATTCATAAAATATATTACTCAGAATATTGTACTTTTTAAATATTTCTATTTTGAAATAAAATACGAGTATTTTAATGAATAATAATTTGTAATGTTTTAGAAATGATAAAGTTAAAAAAAAAAATAGTTCACGGCTCACGAGTAAATATGTGTAAGTGGAGATAACGTGCGAAGTATTAATAATTTTGTAGTTAAGTGGTCACTCGATGGTAAAATTTAACAGCGAATACATTTATTTTAATAGAATTAAAATTGTTTTATAATTCTATTTTAGCAATATACAATTGACACATAAAACGTATTCAAACTGTGTAATTTACACGAATTCCATAATGTATTATCGTTTCCCTATAGTAATTTATAATTTCAAAATTAAACCAGAATTTTAATTCAAATTAAATTAATATAATATAATTGTATAATTACATCCATTTTAATAATAACATATTAATAAACAAAATATTTTAATTAATAATATTTAAATATTTTACTAGTATACACACTTATAATTCGAATCACGTCGATTTTAAATGTGTTAAAATGAGGATAAGTATTATATATTCATTAAGTGCAGAAATTTAATACAACGTCTGGTCAGTACTACAAAATGGCCAAAGTCATGTTATTTAACAGTATAACACATATTTTATATATATATATATATATATACCACATTTCAATACTTGCTACGCAGGCCATACAATATTGTAAGAATACGAAATAAAATCTAAACCATTAAGAATCGTGGTAATACGCGTACTGAACAATAAAAATTAATTCATGATTATTTTCTTGGTAAATTTTTTACCTACGAAGTATATTTATTTAGGTCAACGGGAGACGTATCAGTCGTCCATCATTCAATTCAATTAATTTTGTTTATGGTTTGCCATAAAAACTCAGGTACGACTTTCATTGCTTGATAAAGGGGGGGGAAGAATAATTAGAAAGAAATTGTTTATATACGAAATAAAACATGTAAATTTTCGGCTACGTATACGTTAGTTTAAAGTTGAGAAAGTTAATAAAGATTCAAAAGAAGGAGGGTCAATAACGGATTCTCAGTACTTATTAAGATGCATGTTTTAATAAAGAAGTCTGAGAGCATCACGATCAACTGTAATTTGTAAACAGTAACAATTAAAAATATTCGAGGAAATTATAATGTATGAATATTGTATATAAAAATAATATATTTTTTCCGAAAAGAAATTTATCATTGCAACACACGTGAAATGTAAATTGTGGAGTTTAGAAATGAAAATGAAATTATTGACGTATAAATAAGAGAAAAATATAACGTCAACGGAATTACGTCAACAACAAACAAAAGTAATGATTACAATTATTGTACATGTTTCAAGAAAACAGTTATGAATAATTAAATACTATTTATTTCTATGCTAATTACAATTTATGAGTTCAAATAAAATATAAAATGATTAGAGGGTGGGAAATGTAATTAGCGAAATTGCAATTATCATCATTATCGATAAAATTGAATTATTATCTCTATTAACGAATAAAAATCCACGATGAACGTTTTAATTTTAAATTTTTGCTTAACTTATAACATAAAAAAAAATAATAAAGACATTTATAATATTATGCTTACGTATATGCGAATCAATAAAACTTAACCTTATAATTAATGTACTATAATAAACAAAGTGTCACACTAGCAATTTCCATGCCCTTGATATAAAAATTACCCTTGACATGGAAATTGCCCTAGTCACGTATCCATGGCATTTAAATATTTCGATCACGGGTATAAGTTTTAATGTTGTGTCACTGCAAATACGGATACAAGTTATACTCGGAAATAACATATATATTAATTTATGAATGGTAATTAAATAATAATAATAATAATAAAAATATAAAGAAGTGCTACAGGTATTATTAATACTTTAAAGTGTTTTAAATAAACGAAAAATAGTTTATAATAGTTTACAAATAGTAAGAATAATATGAGTCAATTAGTTCAATACATCAATAAAACGGTCATTTAAAGAAAAAACAGCATCAATCGAGCTTCTCACCTTTTAAACGAATTTTTTTTAGTATGAATATACGAACTTAAAGTAATTGAATTACCTATTCAATACAATCCTTATAATATTACATTTAATTAATTATTATAATATTTCATATTTCATTGTTATAATATAATACAATACCAGATACTATACCAAAAATTCTGGCGTTTGAGAAAATATTCTGTTGGTTAAGAATTAATATTTTTTAACGTCCTATTAACTTTCAGGCATTATTGCTCGTAAAGACCAATATTTCACCATACTTTATTTTTCGAAAAATTTACGACCTGAGCAAATAATTCTGAATTCAATGATTTCATCTAAATCAAACGTTGAATACGCATTCCCTTTTGAAAATCATTATTTTCCTAACGTAACTTAGACAAAGGTCAATAATAGTTTTATATATTAGTATAATTTGGTTAGAAAAATTACCTAACCGATTTAATGAGTAAAAGTAAAATTATGCGCACATCGACACACTTGGTGCAGTGCCTACAAAAAGTAGCATGTAGAGAACAAAATCAGAAAGTGTGTTGTATTTACTATAGAACAAAAAAAAATTGAATTAATTAAAATTAATTTTATTCTGTAACATTTAACGTACACGTAACAAATTATTTAAAAAAAATATCAATCCAAATAAGGATGCAATTTTTCTTCTTATGTGTTCAACTTTTGGATAAAAATAATAATTCTATATATATATTTTTTTCTATGATTTGATTCTAATGATTAATTTATGTTTGTCTTTTCCACAAATATTAAATAGATAAAATAGTGTTATTAAATCGTTAAAAATATATTATAATGACAAATACTGAAAAGCGTTTAGTAGTTAAATTTAATTTGAGATACATAAAAAAATTTTTTTTCAACGAAATATTTTTCAAATTTTACTTTTATATAAACTAAGAAAATATTCATATTTTAAAATAGGTTAATTTAATATAACTAAACAACTTACTTTAAAATATTTAAAACACACATATATATATAAAAAATAAATATATATATAATGTATATATATATATATATATTTCTTTTATTTATTAGTACGAGTATTAACCCACCTTTTTTTACTTTGTTTTCACTACTTTATTATTTAAAAAGAAAAATTCAATTTCATATATATATATATATATAAGGCCAAGTATATTTTTCTAATAACATAGAAAATACCTACCACACAGATGATGAAATTTCAACACTATATCTTGAATGACTGACAATAACTACCACAATGTTCCAATACTTACTAAAAATTGAACCTTTGAGAGGAAAATGTGTGAACTGTTTCCCTTTATAACGATATGACGATACCTCGAAATAATATAAATAATTAATTACTTGGACTTGTGCTTGTTTAACCTACTGCTGTAGGTCGAGCGGTTTCAATGTAAACATATCCCATCACTCGGGTTAAAAGTTTTCTTAGAATAAATTTTGTCCTTTTTTCATAAAAAATTAATTTAAATGTAATTGTTAGGTATATATAAAAAGAAATAAAATGTAGCGAGCCGTGGGTGTCGTAAGGCCGATAAATAAATTATTTAGGTAATGTTTTATTATTACCATAAATTTTAAAGCAACGATGTCATATTGTCATATCATTGCATTCAATAAAACAATTCTGAACACGAAGCTTCAGTGTAATACACTTAATCGGAAAATTTTAAAATGGCAATAAAAAATAGTGTGATTTAGGATTGTTAAGATTCTTTTTAAATATATAGTCGAAGTAACGTAAACCCTATGTTTGTTATAACAAAACTAACATGTTAGTTCAACATTTTATTATTGCAATAAACAGCTCAAAATTAGAAGACATTTCCTAGAAAAAATTTTACGTGAATATATATATCTAAATATAAATGAAATTGTTCTGAGTCACATATTCATAGTCAACATAGAACCCAACCTATTAGAACTATCGATTTGAAATGTTGGGGGTAAATTTATATTATAATTTCACCTTAGTGACACTAAAGAAGGATTTGAACAATTTTGATTTTAAGGGGTAGAAATGGGCAAAAGTAAATTTTTGGTGTAAATTGTATTATTATTATTAAAATTTGTTATGTTACTACTGTTACCAACATTCCATTAAACTATGAAAATAATATTATCTCTCCTTGACTAGCTTAATATTAATAATTGTAACATTTGGTGAACATGTTCTGGAGAAATGTCATAAAAATTAATCATTATAAAGTAATGGCTTTTAATTATATATTATACTAAAGTAAACAGTGTCGGATTGGGGAAATATTACTTAACGGGCTGGAATATTTTAAACGGCCCAAATTAGGGTGATAATTATTCAATTGCAAAAAAAAATCTTGCGGTCTCTACATTCTTTATTATAATTCCTTAGTAAGGGCCTAAAATAATAATTAAGATGACGGCCCATCGAGCATTGTCCGATCGCCTCCTGGGCCTGAAATTGAAAAACAACAAATTAATTAACATATTTCTGCATATTATAATTTTTAATGAAAGTCCATATAAAATATTAAATTGCTTTACGTGTAATGTTGATATAATACTATTGCAACAATTAATTTTACAAGTTTTGAGGAGCACAACTGTAATGTACCTATACAAACATTTGAAACTTCAAATTTATACCATTTATAGAATATGGAGAACTGCATTCAATCTAAAAAACCTGATTCAACTTAACACGAACCGCAATCAGAACCTCCAACAGAATTCTCTGATTGTTGGAATCAAAAACAGGTCAAATATTTAACTGACTAGTATCCTTGGTTCTGTAATTTATATACATCAGAAAATCTTAGGATGTAGAAATTTAAAAAAATATAATGTGAATTTAATCAAACAACAAGGTTTTTTACGCTTTAAAAGAATGGAGTAAAGGAAAAGTAGCTGCAGTCGGGGAAAACATTTGTAAACAACAAATTTATCTACAGAAAAAAATCGCAAAACACAATAATTCACAAATACACTTAAAAATATAACGCATAATAAATAATAGTAAATTAGAAATAATATCAAGTCAAATTTTAAAGCTATCTAATATTAACGTAGACAATACCAAAAAAATTTTAGATCCTCATATTTTATAGCTAAAAACCAGAGACCATTCACAGATATGCCTGAGCTTATAGATCTACATCAAATAAATGGACTATATATAGGTTATGTACTTCAAACTAATGAAGCCTGTGGTAATATAATTGATCATATAACTTTAAAAATGAGGAAAAAGCTGTGTAGTGAAATTGTTGTAAATAAAAGTAAACTCTGTATTATTGTAGACGAGTCTACTACCATAAGTTATAAAACAATGCTAGTAATTTGTCTAAGGGTTGCTATAGTTAGTAATGAAGAAGTGATAACATTTTTTTGATATTGTGGAGTCACAAAACACAACTGCAGAAACTATCCATAGTAATATTATAAATAATTTATCAAAATATGGATTAACCAGTGATTTTCTTCAACATCACTTTGTAACATTGTAAGCGATGGTGTATAAAATATATTGGAGAGGAAATCGGGAGTTGGTATCAAATTATAAAGATTATACCCAAGTATTATTGTTTTGCATTGTTGCAATCATAGATTGGAGTTGTCAGTGTTAGGCACTCTGAAAGAAGTGCAAAGAATAAATCATTTTCAATATTTTATGGAAAAACTGTGGTGCGCATCATATCATCAGTCACCAAAAAATATGAATGAATTAAGTTTATGCGTTGCTTCACTAGAAAAAAACTGTTGACAATTTGAAAAATATTTACTAATAGGTGGGTTGCCTCTAGGAAACGAACAAGAATGAATTTAGACCAAGAGCTAAAGAAGCTAGTCGTGCATGTACAAATTTAAAATTTAAAGATATTCTATTGATAAATAATGTTAAGATACCCAAAATACACTTAGAGCAGTTTTTTAGAAATCTTGCAAATAACATGCGCTCTACACTTTTCTTATTTTAAGCATCAAACACAGCTACTTCTGGTAATACTTTCAAAAATAAATATGAAGAACTCCTCAAAGACATAGAAGTACTTGAACCTTAATTTTGGCCTGAGAATTGTGATATTCAGTTTGGAGATTAAAATATGAAAAGACTGATAGCTGATTTTCAAGTTGATAAAACATCTAGTATTCAAGGTTTTAGAGAGTATAAGGACATTAGAGCTATATCATTAATATCTTCATTAAAACCATTATTAATGACCATCAAAACTATTGAAATTTCATCATCTGAATGTGTAAGGAGTTCTGTGCTATAAATAACACTGTCACATCAAAAAGAAACGCATTAATTATATAGATTATAGAACATAACATCACTCCTCTTCATAAAATGTGTTGGTTCCGCAGTAACAGCTTTTAATTCAGACAGCTACGTAAAATCATGGATCTTCAATGGATGAAGAGATACGAAAGAAGTATGCCGCCCAAAATGTAAAGGAAAACCCATTGATGAATATTCTCATTTATGAAAACTTTTAAATGAATGATTAATTTATATAAAAATAAGTTTGTAATTTAAAAAAAAAAGACAAGCTGTACATTAATAATTATTACATTTTTATGATACGTGTTTAACGGGTTTATATTAATACTTTTTAGGGGACCGTAAAAGGAAGTGTGGGTGTTAATGCCCGCCTCGATAAAGTGAGGGATGTTAAAACACTATTCTTTAAAAAGTAACTAGAGTACCTCTATTACTCTTTTACTTTATTCCCAAGTCAAGCACTGTGTTTAAAAGATAGTTTATCAGTATTCGTGTGTATATATATATATATATATATATATATATATATATACGTTAAATGCATAAGGTTTATATGAATATATTCTTTCTATATTAAACCTTACGCGAGGATAATGGACCCATCTAAAAATCCTCGTATTTGTCCCATATAATCATATTTATCACTATTAAATCTCTATAATTACTACTAATATATGATACAATAATACATTTATATGAAAAATTATTATTTAATAATTGTAATATATTGTATGTTATATACATATGTTTAGTAGGTGAATCTAGTTGAAAGGAAGAAAAAAAACAGAAGATAAAAATTGAAAGTTAGTTTATCAATTTTCATGTACATATATATATATATATATATATATATATATATATATATCTTTTATTTTTAAAATTAAATCTTATAGGAGGATAATAGACCCAATTAAAAATAATAATCCATCATTGAACTATTTTTAAAAATAATATTCGAAATAAAACATAAATAAAAATTCAACATAAAATAAATATACGTGTATTGAAATATTACATTTTTGTATGTGTATTCCAATCATTTGGAAAAATAACGAATATTGTGATTCACAATTTAAAGCAAAAAACATATATTTGAAATTTGTCTCTGTATCAATTTATTTCACTGCAAGGCTTATTACGTTTGAGACATGCCGGAGCCCAAGGGAGGCAGTTTGGGAATCAATCCCTTCCCTTGTTCTTTGGTTTGTAAAACTCAATTCAAAGACTGAATGTATAACTATAACTATATAACTAATTATAACTTATGAGTAAACATAACATAAGATATACATATATACATATTTTTTTTTAATCTTCAGATTTATTTAATGACATCGATGGTCCTCCACTCGTCTTTATTTTATTGACTCGTACATGTTTCTGCCCCATACAGTATAAGCAATGATTATATTAGTTCATTAGCAAAGCACATTGAAACAGTGGACTCTAAAAAGGACGTTATTAGTTATTTTCACCACAAATTCATTTCACTCCTTGGAAACTCAACCAGAGAAAAATGTTTAAACCATGTAAGAGAATCAATGTATTATTGCATTATGTTTGATTGCACTTCTGATGCTCGTTTTCACACAGAGCACATGATTTATATTATAAAAGTCAATGGAGGAATTTGTATATTGTTTTCTCTATATTCTGTTATGTATGAATAATTAATATGTAAAGCTGTAAAATAATATATAATCAAAAATCTTAGACGTTCATTGTATACAAAAATTAATAACATAAAATATTTCACAAGTTTTTCAAGGTGGTAAAAACGAAAGAAAAAATATTTTAAAGCACTTATTGACACTAACATGATTTATTATTTTTACTAAATATATTGTGTCATTTTTAGATTTGAAAACTGGCTGAGTAATACTTGGATTACTTGTTAAATAAATAAATATCCCAAATAGTGCAATAATAATATTATTATAAAGCGACCATGTAGAAACAAAAGAAAAAACACTAAAATTGTTCATTCAAAAAATTATTTTTAATAGTACATTGAGAAAAATAGTATCCATAAATGCGTATTTAAGTTCTTTTCAAGACTTGTTCAAATATGTGTATTCGGAAAACATTAAAAAACTATACTATACCCCCAAAAGAAATATATCTTCAATATTTTTCAGTTGTATTTCAATTCAAGTGTAAACAGCAATTTACATGAAATCGTTTGATTTCTTCAAAAATTCGAATCGATTCTTTTTCAAAGAAACGTGTGATGCCCACATGTTGTTTACAAAATACAAATATAATCTAATAACCTACAGTCTAGTCTTTACATTCCAACAAGGATTATACAATAATTGTGTCAGGATTGGATGTGAAATCGAATTGAAATCTGCATAAAAATTAACATTTATTGCATTAATAATAATAACAAAACATAATACACTCATTAATTATAAATATATATATGCTAAATTGAAAAATAAATGTACGTGAATACAGATTATTTTATTGAATTTAGGTGTGTGTATGTGAATATATATATAGTTTTCATAATAAATTGTATATAATAATAATGATAAAAAAAAATAAATAGCTTGAAAAAAATATTAATAATGATAATTATAATAATATATAAATTGACATATGTATCTTTCATTACTGTCAATGTGTGGTGATTTTTAAAGTTTTTTTCCAACAAAGAACTACAAACATTTGTGCGGTAAAAGATATTGTTATCGTTACTTATAGATATAATCTATACTACGTTATTAATATTTATAATATAATATACGTTAGGTGCGTTACAATTTTCAATATTATAATATAATAATAATAATATTAACTATGGGCTTTTTTTATCCCTACATACATTTAATACTGTTTTTAAATAACTATAATAATACTATTTATAATATAATCAACAATATCATAATAATATTAACTAAACATCAGTTAAAAATACATTTTTCCTTTCCCTTCTCCCCTTTTCCCATTTCACAAGTTAAAATTTCCACAACACAATAGAATTTGTTTCCAAAAACAATATTACAATAATTATAACATCAATTTCATGAAATTTATAAACATTTGGTATAGTTATATATATTATATATGTATTGTGTATTATATATTTTTGTCGCAATACTTATAAAGGACACCATGTACATTACACACCTATACTTAAACATACGTTTATTCTACAAAACACATAATGTATATAAGTAATGATATAGCATGCTATGTACGTTGAAATATAACACACACAAAAAAAAAAAATTTTAATATGATAAATATCGTGGAAAATTATACATAGATTAACATACATTTTTTTGTTTATATAAATATAATGTATAGAAAAAAAAAGATTTAAGGTAATATGAGTAAAATGCACCTGAGAATTGTCAAAGTATCGAAAAAACAAATTTAATGAAATTATTTGTGTAAATAAGGAAAACAGATGTACAGTGATTATTTTCTTTATGGAATTGATAACGGACTGGTCGAATACAAAATATTATATCTCATATAAAAGTGGTCGATTCTTATTCGAATAATATTATAATATTATAATAATACTTTTATTATCAATTAACATACGAAGTCCATAAAAGAAAAAAAATTATAATATCTATTAATATAATGCTTTGGTATACACTTTGCTGCCACAATATGCGAATATTGTTTCCCATATATTATATAACATTTTATAATTATGTTATCGCTTTTAATAATAACAATTAAAATATAAAAATAGATAATAATAATAATAATAAAATGAGGTTTAATATTAATTTTATTAGGTATATTTACAAGATCTTTGACATAAATTTATAGTAATATCATTTTCTCCTATAAAATATAATAATATAATATATTATATTCACATAGTATGCGTTATACTTTGGTATATTGCGTTGTACAATATTTTATTAATATTATTGATATAATATTGTTGTTTTCGTTCCGTAAAATGAAAATGTGTTAAATAAAGCTGGTTTTTGAATGTAGTGGTCTCTGGAAGAAGAAATTTCAGGTGCAAAACAATTCATATATTGTAATTACGGAGTGAGAGTTATGCTTTCCTTTGCCCTAAAAGTGAAAATGAAACCCTGTAACATACAAAAAAAAAATTTTGATTAAACCTTGTCGTACCGCAGTACAAAATGTCACAAGAGACAATATTATAATGTAATACATAACATTTAAGTAAATTAATTTCAAAGAACAAACTAAACAATTTAAGTAAACTAAAAACTTGTAAGAGACTCAAGTAAAATATAGGCATTTCTATAAATAATGTCAGTAGTGGTTATATCAAATGCTGTTCTAGAAGTAATATAAATTATTAAATTTTGAAATTGAAAGTATTATTACTGAATAATTTTCAAGTATTTATAATGCGTTCAGAAATTAATACTGTGTTATTTATCAGTACAAGTATTGCACTAATATTATAATCAGGGTTCGGATTTTATAGCACCATAAGTCCTAAAATATGCGCTATAATATGACCAAAAAAACCGTAAAATATGCTCTATAAATATGCCCTAAAAACATCAAAAATAGCAACAAATAAAAATAAATACAAATCAAAATTGTATTCAATTTATCATATAACTTTATTAAATCATATATTTATAAAAAAAACTCAAATCTCCGTTAACAGTTTAAAAAAATTTGTATGTGGAACAATAACAGATAAGAAGGTATAAATGTATTAATATATTCGACATCTCCGGGCTATTTAAAAAGAGATTATGACATGTTAAATAATATCATATTATTTATTAATTTTCAATGTGAAACAAAAATGTGGGAATTTTTCTTATTGATTCATATAAATGAATACTATTGTCTATTTGTCATTCAATATAAACGAGATTTATGAAAAATATAAAATAAAGCGCTGAATTAAGAATATTAGCAAAAAATAGCACCAAAACTTCAAAAATAGCACTAAAATTTTAAAATTCTTCAAATATGCAAAAAATAGCAAAATAAAATTTCATATTTAGAGTCCCTGGTATATAATACAAATTTATAGCCCACTCTGCTATTTTTATCTCTATCTTATAATAAGTATCAAATTCGAACCCTGATTATAATTAAAGCAATACTCTACAAAAAGAAAAAAGTCATTCTAGAGAATATTTTAGTATTTTTATTTCTTCTCTGTTCATGATCAATTATTGTCCGTTCACTAAATTCCTGGGAATAAGGGTATAATGAAATAAATTAGAAATTCTTCTCATGTACAAAAATGTAAAGTGATTTTAAAAATTCAATATAAATACAAACAGTTATAAATTCTAATTGTTATATTTATTTAGATATCTCCTACAGAGTTTTGAAGCGTTTCTACAGGAGTTTATTAACGGGGAAGAAAAACGGATTTTTCCTATGAGGTCAATAATAATATTGTCAATACATTTCAGTAATTCCCTGTGATATCCGTTACAAGCGCTAACGAGTTTTAATTTTTACTTCCTTATTGGACATTTAAAATGAGAGGAGTGTTTGAAGTTTCCTTGTTAATAAAGGGATAAATGTCATATTTTAAGGGAACGTTATTTACATACTGTCATCGTTTATCTAACGGGCAATACAGATAAACGTTATTTAGAACATGAATAGTGGCGTTTAGGTTAATTAAAATTTTTTACAAAAAAGATACGGGTTATTCGAAATAAATATTGTTTAGAAAAAAAAGTTTTAACGTTTTGAATTTTTGTTAAAAAAAAGAAAACTGCTGCTTTCAAACGCATCGGTGAAACAATATTTTATATTTTACGAAAAAGATCAATTACAGTATGTCATTGTTTTGAACATATTCTCACTCATCATGTCGTTTTTCTATACTATATTAAATAAACGGACAAACGGAGACAGATATTTATTAGATAGATGGTGTTCTTGGAGTATGGAAGAAGAATAACGTAAATTCGAAATATAGTTACGAGCAAATGTGAAGTGGTATGTGCATAGTAATAAGAAATAATTGTGAATTATATCTGCGCTGGACGTTACGCGAACACCACCACCACCGTACCTTCAAACCGTCGATGACGAATTCGGGTTGGTAGTGTAATTTTTCAACAATTCCCTCAGCCTGAGTATTTCTTTGGACGCGGACGTCAGTTCCGACTGCAATGCCAGTTCTTTCTCTCGTAGCCTCTTGATTTCGTGTTGGCAATTCTGAAACGACGAAAAGAAAACGATGAGCGAACCGAGAGCAAACAAAGACACCTACATAACATTTAGGCACATTAGTGATAATTACTAAAATTAATTAATACTTAAGTTTTTGAGTTCGGTCTTGTATCTTTTTTTTTAGCGTCTACTCTTTTTATAATACTTTCGTATTATATATTAAAGTATTTAGAAAATACTGTGTTCTTAGCATTTGTACAATTCATATACAATAGTGAACATGTATTTAAGAGTACAATATAATTGTTTTATATTATTATTATTACCACTATTTTTTAAATCATGTATATCTATTAACACTTTAAGATAAGAATTATTATTTCATTTCAATAATAGATAATATAGCGCAAGTGGTCAAATGAATTAAAATTAGTCGCGCAATCGTATTAAACTTACGTTACAAAAAAAAAAAAAAAAAAAAAAAATCCCTATTAACATTTTTTTCTTTTTATTATTATTTTTTTAAAGAATTTTAAAAAAGACACGACTTAATGATCACATGCTATAATGACGGTGTACACTCACCACGTTCTGTTTGAGTAACTCCAGTTTGTCACACTTCAGTCGGGTCACGTCCTGCCGAAGACCTTCCACCCGGGAGTCGCCATTCTGCGCGTCACAGCACAGACTGCATGGCTTACCGCTAGGCGTCTCCGCCGACGACATGCTCTCCAGACCGGTGTCGCTGTCTACCGCTCCGCCAGCCATGCCCAGGCCATCCAGTTCGACGCTGTTCAGCGACGATGAATCGCTCTCCGACATGGCCACTCGACTGGCTCCGCTGTGCATTTCAGAGAGAGAGAGAGAGAGAGAGAGAGAGAGAGAGAAAATAATCAATATCGACGATAAATCGAAAAGAATCGCCGTTTTCTAAGGAACAGCTGCTGTTTTTACCTTGAAGTCCTGTGCACCGGATGGATATCCGGACTGGATATGGGCGACGAGGGTGAACTCTTTTTACTGCCCTTAGATAACGATCTGCCAAACTGCAAGAGACGAATTACCAGATATTAGGCGTATAAACATTAAAAACGCCGAACTATTTTGTGTTCAGTCGGTTCGAATATTTCCAATTATGAGTTCGTGTGTATCTATCCGCACTGCTCAAAATCTACAATTGCTATAAATAGCCCTAAATTTAAAGACTTTTTTTTTGAAAAATTCGTCTCGTCAATACAGTCCAGAGTTACATCATAATATTTGGTGCAAATTTCTGGTCTCTTTGTTAGTTTTGAAAAATTGCGAAGAAGACACGACGATTGATTTTGACGAAATTGCGTTTTTATCGTTTTAATGGAATTTTTTGTAAGTTTTTTTTCTGCAGTCGCTTAAGAGAAGCATTGAGAAAATCGAAAAATCATCTGTGTTAATAAAGTACTAACAATTTGCTACCGGTAAAACAGTGTTTCGCGTAATGACCGGTGCAATTTTCGCGTACAGACATTAAAAAAAAAAAAACACATCAACACGCATTGCAAAACCGATACATTCCTCGTACCGTTCGGAATTACAAAAGAAAAAAAAAAGAAAAAATTACGAGACGCTAAGCGTCGCGGGGGCTGGTTTACGACGGGGAAACCGTGTCGTGTTATATGTACTCAAACGGGTACTGTTCAGTTCCAGTACTCACGGTCGGCGCGGATCCGTCAGCCGAACAGCTGCTGGTCTTCTTGGAAAGTCCGCCCGAAACGTTGTTGTTCGCTTCCGCGGCGTTGGACGACAGCGTTTGCGTTTTCACTCTGGCGATGAGCGCCTTGCGCACCGTTTCGATGAATCTGCTGCCGGCGCCCGAAATGGTACCGTTACCGTACTCGGACGACGACGACGACGACGAAGCCATTGTCGATCTCGTCGAGTCGGCGCCCGAACCGGTCGCACCGCCCGCGCCGGCGCCCGCCGCCGCCGCACAGCCGCTGCCACCGTCGCCGTTTTGCCCCAAAAACTCTTTGGTCTTGTCTTTCAGCTCCTCGCACAGCGAGTGCAACAGAGACGTCCGGGTCCTCAACTGAAAAACAAAACATATTCCTTTTTTTTTTCCAATCTGTTTTCATTCTAAACGCTATGCAATCGACTTAATAATTCCAAAAAAAAAAAAAAATAATAAAAACTGATCTGACATTGACTGCGCGCTATTTTTTTTTTTTTTTTTTTTTTTTTGTCAAAAACGTCTCATATTTATATTCCTCGTCGTTTCGATCTCAAACTCGACGACCACTCACCTCCAACTTGGCGAATTTGTGCGCCTTGTAACAGGCGTTCTCCGCATTCACCAGCTTGGTGAGAAGGAATTGTTTGAATTCCGGACCGTGTCTGAACACGGCCGGGTTGGGCAAAGTCGGCCCGAAGAACGGCACGTCGTCTCGGGCAGTCACGCTCACTATATATCTGTATAAATAAATAAAAAAAAAAAAAAAAAACGATTATAGTGAGAAATAACGACGCGGTATTATTACGAGCGATCCGCGTACCTCACGTTGGGAGTGTTCGGTTCGATCACCTGGACGACAATGTAAGCGTGTAGGAAATGTGATGCTATCATGTCCGGTGTGAACGGTGTGTTGGACTCTTGAAAAACGATCGCTACGATGTCGTTACCTTAAAATGAAAATATAATAACGTAGTGTTAAAAAAAAAAAACTTACGCAATGTGTTATGTATGTCATACGTATAGGTTCCTATAACGTCGACTTTTAACGATAGAAACAGAAGTCGACGAAGAACAGAAGCGTTCGATAAGTTTATGGAGGATGGACAAGGATAAAACGTTTTAATTATTACCTATTTCAATTATGTACTTACCGATGTGCCTTTTCCTCTGCAACTGTTGTGGATCATTTTCGGTGTACGGTAATAGAGAAGAAACGTGGAATATGATTTCTCTGTCTTTGAACACTTGATAAACAGCTTCGTCGCCGGTTTGTCCAAACTGCGTATCTAGACCTCCCCGATATCTAAATATTACGGTCGAACATCATTAATATTTATTATTATTATTATTATTATTATTATTATTAGGGCTCGGACGTTGATGATTTTTGCAATTTTTTTTTTAGAACGTCTTAAATAATGTTCTTCTTACTAAAAACAAGTGATTCAATAACATGCGAATTTGAATAATTTTTATTTTGCACATTTTTAGCATTATTAAACTTTTTTTATTTTTTAGGATATTTTAACTGCGGACTATTTTTTATTATTATTTTGAAGTCATTTTTTGTACTTTTAGTAATTTAAGTAATTTAAAAATAATCTTTAAGGTTTTTTTAAATTGTAAATTATTATTATTATTATTATTACTTACCCTTTGTGGTCTTTTAGTTGTATCCGCTGACCGAGCAATTGGAGAAATTGATCAAAAGCAGGCGAAGTGTGTTGATTGGAAAACAGTTCTTCCTCGCTGGTTTGCCCGAACTTTTGGTATAACACGCCGAATTTGAAATGCGATACCAGTACGTGTTCATCGTACGCCGCTATTAGTTGAGACGCTTTACAGCTCAAGACGGGCTGTAGGTTGGTGACTGTCAGCTGATCATTTAACAGCTATGGAGAAATAGAACACAACAATGACCATTATTATTAAATTATATGACGAGTGACGAATTTTTGATTTTTGTTTGAATAGCATCTCGACAATATTCGGCCCCCAAATTTCTTTTGTGACATTCTTCCTTTTGCACGTTACCACCCACCCCTCGTCAGTCACTACCTTAGCCAAATATTTTATCATTAGGACGGCAGCAATAATCATTGCATTATAAGATTTCTTTCCTTAATCAATAATCTATGATGGTGGATTATTTATAACATAATCTTATTCTCACAGCCCTTATTTAGAATCCTAATGACAAAAATACATGTTATTTTGTAGTTATGACTTTTGTTTCAAAATCCATTTTCAATTTAGTCACTGTTGTTGACACCTTAACATACACTCATGAAAATTATACGCCCGGAGATAAATATCCGCTTTCCTCCTCTAGATTCGGTTCTGGAACCACGTGGCGGGTCGAAATAAATATTTGATTCGTAAGCCTGACCTTGGTTCCAAGTATCACTGGTATTATGCGTATAATTATAACAAAATTCGAACTATATTACTGATAAAATAATTTTAATGATTCTATATATATATATATATATTTATTTATTTATTTATAAATGTTATATTACGTATTGCTAACTGTTTTAAAATAGTAATAATAATTACTAATTTAATAGAAATTTATATTTAATTTATATTACTAATAATATATTGTATATAAAGCACGTTTTTCTAACCGTACAGATAAATAATAAGACGAGATGATTAAATTAATGCAAAGAACATTTATTTTTGTCAATTTATTTTTAATGATAAATATACTGATTTTTTTTTTTTAAATTATTTTCAAGAAGTGAAAGTACGCGTAACGTTGATGTGATGAAGGTCGTATACAATGCATATAATGGTTTAGAATATGTATAACACCAGCCGATGGTGATTATTGCGGTTTGTAGATAAATGAAAACGGCCTTATTACACACACACACACACACACACACACACACACACACTGGTGCAAATCAGGGATCTATCGACTGTTCAGCAACGAGTTTTTGGAAAGGAATACGAGAAACACAAGTAGCGCACGTGCATATTGCTGTAAATTATTTTAAACCGCGTATGAGGCAGTGGTGGATATATGGTCAGGAGAACGAATGTTCTCGTGCTCTAATATGGGTTCAGCCGGCATTTTCAAACGGGATCAGTTTTAAAATTGCTTATTTTCCTTCGACCGCCGATCTTTTTTAACTTTTTGTTCGTCAATTTTTTTTTTTTTTTTGTAACATTTATCTTACATTTTCAATAGTGTTTGATAACGCCAAATATCTATTCACATTATATTATTTCCTTGAAATAAAAAATTGAATTTTTATTTGAATTCTTTTATGGTTATATTGCGGCTTAAGAAGAAGCCAAATCTGACTAGTGCATATTAAGTGTGGGATAGTCGACTCCCTAACATTATTTAGATCCACCACTGGAAGCAGATATTTGTTCGGTAAACGTAAACATATTTATACGGTGTTACTGAAGCTAACGGTCGAAACGGTTTGGAAAAAAAAACATTAAACGGTTATACAAATTATTATTATTATTATTATTATTATTATTATTATTATTATTATTATTATTATTATTATTATTATTATTATTATTATTATTATTAATGAAAAAAAAAGAAACTCGAATTATTATTATTATTATTATTATTATTATTATTATTATTATTATTATTATTATTATTATTATTATTATTAGTCTGGACTATTTTTATCCAGATGCCGGTGCTGATTATTATTATTATTATTATTATTATTATTATTATTATTATTATTATTATTATTATTATTATTATTATTATTATTATTATTATTATTATTATTATTATTATTATTATTATTATTATTATTATTATTATTATTATTATTATTATTATTATTATTATTATTATTATTATTATTATTATTATTATTATTATTATTATTATTATTATTATTATTATTATTATTATTATTATTATTATTATTATTATTATTATTATTATTATTATTATTATTATTATTATTATTATTATTATTATTATTATTATTATTATTATTATTATTATTATTATTATTATTATTATTATTATTATTATTATTATTATTATTATTATTATTATTATTATTATTATTATTATTATTATTATTATTATTATTATTATTATTATTATTATTATTATTATTATTATTATTATTATTATTATTATTATTATTATTATTATTATTATTATTATTATTATTATTATTATTATTATTATTATTATTATTATTATTATTATTATTATTATTGTCATGCGGCGACCGATGACTGAGCGTATATATATATATATATATATATATATATATATATATGTATATATATATATATATAAGTAAATGCCGAGAAATAAATTCTCTTTCGATTGGTACGACAATCAAATAGGTCCAATGAATACGTATTGAAAATATATGCGTATTACTTTTTTATTTATTTATTTTTTTCATTTCTGTTCGGTACAAGTACAAAATACGTCTGAACGTATGTTATAAATTTACAATTTGTAGAGAAACATTTGTTTCTCGGTGTATGAACGAGATGATACGTATCTTGTTTTTGCACCAAACTAACCTGTAACGATAGTTATTACTGTTTGTTTTTCTTTTAATTACAATAACGATATTTAATGGATTCAATAATATTATTCGATATACATCGTTTTAGCTAAAATAAAATATGAAATTAATATCATTGTGCGCGCACTAAATATTTGAAATCCTATTAGATATAATACAATTTTATAATTACAAAATATCAAAAACATTTATCATTTGATATTTTATCAATTAAAAATCGCGTTAACAAAGTTTCTGTTGTTGCTTTGAGTTAAAGAATTAGTCTGTGTTATCATTAGGGTGGATAACACAGTTTCCTAGAGCGCATCGAAAACTTGTATTAATAATGTGCACTTATTCGAGAGACCGTTATTTATGCGTTTGTATTAATTTTGTGTTATTCTTCAATTTTTTTTTGTCATTTAAAAAAGTAATATTTATTTTTAAATTATATTAAAATATAATACCATTTTGAAATATGTTACAAAAATAAAAAAAAACTAAAAATCTATTAAATAATACGTATTATTGTCATTGTACGTAATAAATATGTGTTACTGTTTTATATACCTTTATATATATATTTTTTTTTTCTTCAATATTATAATTTATTCATTAATTTATTAATCGGTGCAATTTTAGGCGAATTCTGTTATTGCATCTAATAAAAATAAATATTTATTAAACGGACTTAATATCATTAAGATTATAATAATAATTGATTGAATTTTTCTTATGTACATTTATATAGTATATGTATTACATGACATCCAATAAAATTAAAACCTCAACATTTTTAAATATATATATATATATATATATATATATATTATATATATATATTGTATAAAAAAAAGTTTTGTGTTTCCAGAAAAATTTGAAAATTAACACGTATCTAATTATTGTTTACCGACGTTATCGTAAACAAAAATATAAATTTTATATATATTTACTCGGCCGCACGCAGCAGAAATAAAAATCCGAACAATATTGTAGCTCCATAGATAAACGCTGCTTATCCTCCTTTTCACATATTACGCATAATTTCCTTAATTTGTCACTCTTCAGAGCGATAGAGAGAGAGAGAGAGATAGAGAGAAAGAAGCGGTATTGAAACGAAACAGATTATCTCCCGACCGTTCTGTCATACGTTAAATTAACATTATATTTAAAACTTTTCGACCGTATATGGCAGCTGCGTTAGCCGATCATATCTTGGCACGATGTCAGTGTTATTGCTAAACTTTTTCATATCGAAAAACTTCGACTTGGACCTCGAATAATCCAGACATCCGCCACATGCGGTTGGGTTGCAGCAGCAGCACATGGCGGACAAAACTTTTAAAATGATACGAGCGACGAGTATTCCTCCCTTGAAAACCGGCCGTTGACCGTTCCGCAAAAATTCATTTTCCAATAACTTTCATTTTTCGTATTCATCATAATATTATATGCCTGTATATTGGAAAACTGGATCCTGCGAACTGCCAAATGATATAAATATTTCGAAACACGACCCGTCACGCATTAAATAATATCGAAATTTATCCCTCGTCAAATTTGACGTCGAAATTTATATATATAAAAAGACCAGAGTCATATTTTATACAAAGCCAAGCGCCTGGACCACAACATTTTGTCTTAGATCCCTAAACGGGGTGACTGGCTACCCGAGTAGCATTTTAGGTGCAGACCCCGTTTTAAATCATCAATGATGGTTCGATGGTGCGGTGAAAATCTGGTTCATAGTACTGTGTTTTTGACAACAATGAATACCGAATTTTTACATGAGTTTAACCGTGATATGAAAATGTTATTTTCGAATCGAACACCGTAGTACTGTTTAAAATAGGCACACGAATCAATGTGAGTTTACAGTACAATTGTCAGTTAAATATCAACTTGAAAATTGGTCCAATTATATTATTATGCTCCGTTTTCACAGCACTCCAACACATTGAACATCATGTATGAGGGCTGGAATAAGTGCTCGACCGACGATCAGCGCATGTGGTATGCGCTGATCATCCGTCGTGATCGAGCGCTTAGTGTTTAGTTGACGGTAAACTCGGTCGGTCGAGGAAACGTGTGAATGTGAGTAAAACAGTAAAAATTAATAAAATAGTAAAAAGTGTAAAATAAACGAGTAAACGTGTAAATGAATGTACAATGAGGAAAGATGAATCATTAAGTTAATTTTATTTCATTGAAATACGCGAAATATATTATTATTATTATTATTATTAATAATAAAAATAATAATAAATACCTATAACAAACGCGCATCATACGATTTATCGCTCGGTCAACGCTACACTAAATACCCGCGTATAGCGACATAACGCGTCAGTCGACTGCGACAAAACGGGAAAAGAAAGTGGTCACCAGATAGCACTACGACATAACATAGAGGGGGTAGCATCAATACGCATATAAATAGCGGTCCGAAACAAATGAAACGCTCAGTTGTAGTCTCGGCGAGCAAACGCAAACAACCTTGTTTGCTCACCATGTGTGTGTGTGTGTGTGTGGTCAGAGTAAGTCTGCTCATTCACCGTTTATGTTTCGTGCTCTTTGTTTTTCCTTTTTCTACACCTGCATTTAGTCTTAATAAATTCTCAAGCAATTTTTTTTTCGTTATTATTCTTCGATGTGGACATTTCATTGGCAGAGGGAGTTGACTTCATTTTCGCCTCCCCCCCTTTTGTACATGTACAATCGCCACTGTTCTGAACTGAACATAGCACTCAAACATTTTGTCTGAATCATTTAATTTCCGTCGGTTAGGAAATTAAACGGTTTTTAGCACGGTTCAGTTTCGGAAGCACCGAATTAGAACTATAAAATATTTTTTTTCCATATTGAGTTAAAACTTGAACCGAAACACTTAAATTGTACTACGACAACTCTTAATAACAGTTCATAAACCGTGTGTATATTATTAAACTGTCACGATTGTTATAAACCGACATTGAACGGCAAAAATATTACCCGGGTAGCAATTATAGGATTAGAGGTTTTCATAATAAAATATTGTCAAAGTGACCATTTAAATTGATAAAACAAATTCGTTTTGGAGTCCGACTCATAAAACAGTTTATTACGAAATTTGTACACGAGCTTTTATCGAAACGCCGCCGAACGAGTATTTGATAGAATAATTTTGCAGCTAAACGATAAAAAAAAATTTTGTGTGCGTCAAAAACAACTGAACAATAAGACAAACGAAAAACCCTGTTTACCCTTAAGGACTTCACAATAAAAAGGTGTAAATATATAAGTAGGAATACGGTTGTTTGGTTTCTGTATAAAAAAAAGCCCTTCCTACAGTTTGATGCGTGTAAAATGTTTCACAATCGGACCAAAGCAGTAGGAAAATCATGAACAGTTTGACACGAAAAGAAATCCCACTAAATGTAGTTTCTTCATTGTGTGCGCGAAAAGCAAACGGCGAAAGGAGTTAGAAAATGGAAGCCATTGTATTTACAATGTCGAATTACTTTATCGAAATAATCATTAAAAGCGCACATAAACGTTAATTATTATATATATATATATATATATAAATAAAATAAAATGTACTCAATAAACCGACTCGTATGATTTAAATGAAGCGCGCAACGCGATTTCGTCGTTATAACACGAATGATGTGTTTTTAACGATTTACTGGCACGCGTAACGTGCCTTAGCCGAGTTAAGTTAATACGATAAATTGTATTTTCGGTAAAATAACGTAAAGACGATATGAGCCGTGTATACATGTGCTGATTTACGCAATAAGTGACCAAAAGGAGAAGATTTTCGACTTTGAAACAATTATTACCGATGCCATAATTACGACGAGCTGTATAAGCTGTACACCACTTGACGGTGTTTATGTTTAACGTTTCGTCCTGGTATGTGTCGTACAGAGTTGACCGCTATACTTACAAATTCGTTTGATGCAGATGTGATGGTTCTAAAAGAACGATTAACGTAAAACCTAACAACGTTTCGTATCGAGGAATCCTCTCTCCTAAATAAGTCGGGTTTGTAATGCTATTTCGATCGGATTTTTATCGGATTGGCAAACGTGAACCAATGAACGGCATCATACGCGTCGTCGCTCCCGAAAACGAATCAATCTATCGATTTTTACGGTTTAAAAAACAAACAAAAAACCAAATCGTCGCGCTTACCCTGGCCATGTGGTGAGGCGCTGAAGTGGCGCACGACGATGGCACCAGTTCGTGCGCAGTGCCGGTCCGCAGTCGGAGTAATAGTCTGGTCTGTTCTTGGGAAGCTATTGTTTCGGTTTTCACGCTCAACAGCACCGGACCCAGTTGGTCGTCCGTGCCCGTGAAGTTAAAGTGTTCCTGAAACGAAAAAAACGAAAAAAATTACTGACGAGTCACGTGTATATAAATATTTATAAACTATGTAAATTATCCTTCAAAACCGTTTTGCGTTATCATCGGATTCGTCGATAGAACTACGGGAAGAGTTTTTTTTTTTTTTTTAATTATCGATATATTAATTTATTTGAAATTTGTCAATATTCGCGATAACAATAAAATACACCGATTGTCCACTCGAATTTCGATAAAATTAACAGTAGAAAAAACGCGCCGTTTTTATATAATTTTGCTACTAAGAAAAATGATAAAAAAAGATGGTTGTGTTTTTTCAAAAATATGCATTTACTTTCGGGTGTTGTGAAACATTTTTTTTTTTTTAATAAATAATAAAATTTTTATTAAAAACAAATTATATTACGGTATAAAATGTTTTGAAACCAGTGAAGTAAGCCGAATCGTTAATAAACGGAATTTATTTTTAAAGTAATTGTTAAAAGAAGTGTTTAAAACTGATTATATATATAAAAAAATGTATAATTTGTATTTATCATATTTATTTGTCTTTACTGACGTGTTCATTCTACATGCTCAGTATAACGCTCGGGAAAAAGTTGAATTTTATTTTTTATTATTTAAACGATAGCAATGGGAAAATGTCACCATAATTTTGAAAATCTACAAGAAAAGCGTGAAATACAGGAGATTGGGAAACGCTAATGGTATAGGTGATGTCCGCGTATAGGTGTTTGGCATTTCGTATATGGACTGATATATTGGAGAGCGAGAGAGAGAGGGGGAGGGTAAAGAACGAGATGAAATATTGCACGCGCGATCGATATGACGGTTGACACGCACGATTATTCCCACTCGTTTCGTAAATATCTGTACGAGTTACGCAAACGCGATATAATAAAACACATTTCCATTTGGACGAAACGCATTTTAATAGTATTTAGAATAATAACGTGTACCATCACGAACAGTATTCGTTAAGATATAACACGAAAACGCGGTGTTCGATGTGCGTGGTGCAGTGGTCGTTAAATACCGTTAAATGTCACTGTTTAATGTCACGTGTTCAAAATCGATAAAATGTAACAATTTTTTTTCTTCTTCTTATTCGAAAATTAAAAAAAAAAAAAAACCCGAATACAAACGTTATGCGTTGTTTTTTTCATTTCGGTTAATGATTTTACAAAAAAAAAAGAGAAATTGAATAGTATTTATTTATTTATTTTTTTGAAATTGTTCCGAACACTGTAACAAGTTATCATTTCTCAACGAACGAAAGTATTGCGTACGGGACGTAGTGTAACATAATATGTGGCGTAGGTGTGTCCTTGAAGCCATACACATCACGTCGCGACCGTGGACTTTCGCGGTCCCACAGCACGCCGGACGACCGGTTGCTCTTCTCATACAACATTTTACGATTGAGTCCGCGTGTCCACAGCGTTCGTGTAATGTAATTTATATATATTTTTTTTTTTGCCGATAACCAAATTAAACGTTATCTTTAAGAACGAGAAGCATTCCGCGCGCGAGACGACCGATTGTATTTTATATAGGTCCCGGGAGGAACCTATAAATCCACTGTGTGTATTACGAGAACGATATCGTCTCATCCCCGCCCATTTGTGAAGATCCGAAATATTATATTGGCGCGTACACTCAAAGGGATCGTGCCAACAATTGGCCGGCCTGCAGCAGACACGAGGGGTTAGTCGGAGACGGGAGAGGAGAGACTTCGCGCCGCAATACGGTCATTAAAAACTACGGATAAAATATCTGGGGGAAAAAAAAAAAAAGAGTTCGAAATTTGTTGCTTTGGCAAACTCCGTTTTTGTTTTTTTCACCATCGGAGGGCATTGCGATGTGAGTCGTATATTCGTTTCGTTTAGAATTTAAAATGGATTTCGTGTATTTTTTTTTTGTGGTACAATTTTTTAATAAACAAAGGTTACGCTAAAACGATACGAGAAAACGTAATTTTTTTTTTCTGCGGTAGACGACTCATAGAAGACAATTCTCGTAGTGGCTCAACAATCGACGTAACAATCGATGATTCAGGTAAATGTATTTATTTCACCGTGTACTTATCGCTTTAATTGATGTAGTCATTAGAAATACATTGTAATTTTTTTCTGTTTGGTCTGTAGACCGGATGAACAACGTGTATCCAGATTTCCGGATTTGTACAATCCATAGGCATATGTTTTTAGTAATTATAATGTTAACTATTGTTTAGAAAAAAGTTTTTTTTTTTTTAAAAAATATCGCTTCTTCGTCTGTATTTTAAAAATAATTTTAGTTTTTAATTTATATTCGATTTTAATTCAATTATAAACGGTAAATTTGTATCGCAATTTGGTTTTTTTTTTTTTTATTTTGAAGTATTCTTATTGTCACGGTACGAGCATAATTTTAGTCATTTTTTAATGTAACAAAATTCCATTCCTATTTATGAAAATCTTTTCATTTTATATTCATGATGTAATTGAATTTAACCAATTGCTATCTATTTTGGCGTTTAACAATCTGTATTACGCGTATACTTTTTACTATTATATAAATGCAAAATTTCACGGTTATGACGTGAACAATAAATATTATAATTATTATTATTATATGCGTAGTCAACACGAACAAAAAAAAAAAAAAAAATTAATAATAACAGCGCACGTGCTGATTAAAATAATTCTGTTACGTCTTTGTGAGTTCTTTCGGCTCGTTAGCGGTATTGCGATTATACCATATAAATACATGTAATATATGTAGTGCGCGAAAAAGCAAACGTCAAATTTTCAATTCTCTTGAGACGACATTTCAGTTGGCCATTCAAGACGGGTGTGTTAGGATTCTTTATTAGATTTTAGCTGTCTAGTTTATGTTTCTTTCATTTTGATTTCCATTCGATAAAGTCGTCGTGACGATCTAAGAGTTGTCGTTGTCAGGTATGGTGGTTTTCTGGATTTCAGTCCAACCGTCTGATGTAATTTGAAGTTATCTTGGTGGATTGGGACAGATAAGTTAAAATAACCACTCTCTGTACGCAACAGATTTATGGTGGATATGGAGTGGTTGAATATTGCAAAGTATTCTGGGAGCCATTACGTCGGTGTCGATGTTGCTGCTTAAGTATTCTTTAAACCTTAAAAATTGCATCGTATATAAATGTCAAGTATATTCGTAGTATGTGTAATGTGTATGTTATAACACGTCAACGTGCACGTCTATTTATTTCCGAGTTGCGACATCCGGAGACACAGGAAAGAAATAAAGCGAGTCGTGTTTAATACTAATAGAAAATTGTAACTACATTTATAACATATGTTAATTATAATTTTTATGATTAGGAAAGAAAACACAGTTTTTATTTTTATAAATTTCTGTTAATTGTGTTTTAGAAAAGTAATTTTTTTCCATTGGGTGTTTAACATTGGGGAGGATTTGAACACTTTCTAAACCTCTCCGTTGTTTTCGCCTATGTATATATATATATATATATATATATATATGTAAATGTGAGAATGGAATTGTACAATTCATAGATATGTATAAATATAGAATAAAATTGAACGCACACAAACTCCAATTTTAGAGTTTAACTACACGCGCTTCGATGCGAATGATGAAATCGACGAATTCAAATAGAATGAAAGTTATTTTCTGGACAAAAATCGTTTTGAAACAGTACAGGTTATATGAATAATTAAACGTATAATAATAACAAGACCTTTGAATAACATTGTAATTGTTGTATGTAAATTATAACACACTTTTAAATTTTTTGCTGCACACAAAATGCCAAAAGTATTATAATTTCACGAGTGGATTTTTATTAACGAAATGATATAATCAAATGCGTTTCACAAATCAAATTTTCAACGAGACGTAGCGAAAGTGTTTTCAACGACGAGTTTAAATAAAATTAAAACTATAAAAGTCATAAAAATAATATATATATAAAATAATAATGAATATAAAATCCAATTTTATTTTGTTATATTTTTTTTTGTCCTGTTTTGTATACTTGACGTTTTCGATTGAGCTCACAAAAACATAGTCTGTTTACACAACGTTATACGTATTCAATAGAAATGTTGTGTAATACATGCGTACAGATTTACGGAAAAAATAAAGACACGTGATTATAAATTTAAGAAATTTTAATTGTTTTACGAAAATATAATAAAACAATTATGCTAAATTTGGAGTTTACCACGTTTTCCACATACAATTCCAAAAGAAACGAAAACAAAATCTCCTCCCGAAGTGCGAGTGTAATATCGTAAAGTCGAAAAAAAAAAAAAAATCATTTTTAATTCTTACCTGTACGAGAATATTATATTGAGGTTACACCGCATATAAATAACTACGATTTATGTTGAACGTCATATATGCACGCGCTATTCGCTAGCATTTGATATTTAGAACAAATTATATGAAAATAAGAAAAAAAAAACACGTTATAATCATCACAGACGGTGTAGGATTACGTCGTACACTAGAGAAAAAAAAAAAAAAAAAATATGTCGCACGCGAGACACACAAGCAAATAATATGCGTTTAGGAAATCGTAAAGAAACGATTTGAATTCGGAACAGACGTAATAATAATCGTCAACACGAAACACGCGTACCGACGTATTTGTTATTTTCATTATGATTTGTGAAAGGTGATTGAGATTCACTGGCCAGTAAAAATCATAACTAGTGGCCCATTTTTTTTATCGATATTACGTGTACATACGTACGACATTATCCGTAAAATCTAAACTAATCGAACGAAAAATAAAAATAAATAATAACCGGTGGACGCGTATAGGAAATATATGCATTTTTTTCCACCCTTCCGTAAAAAACTAAAAGTGTATTAGGAAATAAATGAAAAACAGACGCGTACTCGTCCGAATAGAAAAAAAAGAACGTCTAAATCAATACGTCGCGATGATAACGGTATAAGGACAATATAAACGCACGCACACACACACACACATATTTATAAACGTACACGACAAATTCCAATAATATCCGTAACGGTTAACATAATAATATTATATCGTGTGGGAATCGAACGAGAGTTCTTTCGTTATACCGACGACGAGAATATCCGAACACAAAAAAAAAATGAACGAATAAATAAAAAAAAAAAACCACCGCCGGCCGATTGTTGCGGAAAACGTATTCGTTCGACCGTGAATTTCTCGAAGGAAAAAAAAACCGCCGTGCTCGAGAGTCCGGAAACACGTCGTATTTGAAATCGGTTCGCGTCGTGTTAAAAAAAAAAAACAAAATTATATTGCAATACGTATTTTATACGAGACGCACACAATACACGCGTTTGTAACGGCTCTTGAATACGAACACAAAAAAAAAAAAAAAAACAGAAAAAAAAAACGACGTACTTAAAACATAAACGGTCTTGCGCGAATTACACGTGTTACAGCATTATTTTAATTTTTTGTAAAACGGCCTGAATTGCCCTATCGGATTTTATACGTAATATTATTATTATTTATATATATATATATATAATATTGTCCGTTTATGGTAAAAAATTTTATTCTTTTTTTCATCGCGTTCAATGAATTTTAATTAAATTTTTATTAATATACCGATCAGATTTCCTATTACTTTTCTAATAGTCTTCGTGCAAGGGATTGCATTACGTTTATGAACGAAATTGTTATGAAAAAAAAAAAAAAAAATGGTGTCGCGTGAGATTTGTAATATAATTATCGTCAATACGAATTATTAAACAATTTAAAAAGAATAAATAGTTGTTTTTCACATTGTCATACCTCATGTGACATTTCATATGATTCACTTAGTTATAATCGAAGTCTTTTGTTTTTGACAACTACATATTGCTCATTTTTTTTTTTCATTAAATAAATTTAAAAAATACAATTGAAACTTTCAAACACGCCACAAGTTAATGTTGTATACCTATTCTATTATTTTTCTATGCGTTTTACACGTGTACACGATCATCCCTAAATTAAAAACTGCAAATAACTTCCAATTTACAATTTAATTTAAAATTTAAAACTTAATTTACAAGTCAATTAAGTACTTAGTACAAGCAATAATTTAATAAAACCGATATTACACTATGAGTGAGGAAGTGTTCTCGAAGAATTAATCCATTTATATATATATAGGGTAGACTTCCAATCGAAATGCTGTAAATGCCATTTAAAGGTGCAATGAACTCCGATTCACGCGGTATCCGCGGCGAATAAAACCAATTTCAAAAACTCTGCCAGACGAATTTCTCGGAACGTCTATTATAGTAAACCTATATTTATCCGAACAATAAATTATTAAATAATTACATTTTGTATATAAATTCGTGGAGAGAACAAGTAAAATATGTGTGTTAACGAATTTTCTCGGCCAATAAACCGATTTGACGAGAACGAACAACCAATATTCTCGTAATAAATCGAATACGAAAAATGTGATCTCGCGTTATTGGTGAGTATTGAAATCGCAGTAAGATGTATTATTGTACAGTACACGAACAAACGAATTGTAAACAGATTGGAAAAAATCTATAGCAACTAATCGTCGGTTGAATTAACGGATATTGTAGTTTAAAAAAAAAAAGAAAACTTAAAATGCTCTATTTTTAAATATTTTTTAATAATAGTATATGAATGCGTAGAAAAAAATTTTTTCGTATAGATTACAGTATTGTTTTTTTTTTAACTTTCGATAGATAAATAGTTAATAATAGGATTAAAATATATTTTTTTTATAGGTATTTGGTATTTATTTTATATTAATTCAACAAATTAATTACGTCTATACAACGGAAATCTAAAAAAATTTTTATCCTATAATAATTAATATTATTATATAGCGTGTAGTTTTTCCGCTTCTACGATATTGTAATTTTATTATTATTATTATTATTATTATTAGTGACGTCTTTCGCGAGTAAATGCCAACATCACCACGAGGAGTTCGTGAACTTAGTAAGCACTATATTTTAATGGGTATATATCGTATAAATATGTTATAACGGTATGGATGAAGTTGTTATTATTTATTATAAGTGTACGTCGACTGCCTTTTAGAATTCATAATAATAACATACACAATATATGTTTAAACATATAGGGCCGTTATGTCGTATACTGTGAGTATCTTGGTGGTATAAGTACACTAATTATTTACGCGTGAATTCAAAAGAAAAAATTATGGAGAGAAAACGAACCGGATCCAACAAAATCACTATTCGTTTGTGTTCGCATTATAATGTCATAATGGTGCGTATGATTTTTAGTTTGATTTTTAGTTCGTTTGAATTTGTATAGTAACACAGTAGCATATTACTAATAAAATTATTAGTAATAATTAAATTATAAATATTATTTTTTCTTGTTGTTAAGAGGAAATTCGATGGAAATCGTAATCCGTACGTGCAGTAAATGTACTCGCGGTTGCGCATTCGAGATCTGATTAAAATATCCTAGGGCGGTTTAAACTCTGCGGTTAGAATCACTTGTTTGACGGTTAACTTACGAATTATAGTTTATTTTAAACAATTTATTACGTTTGTTTTTTTTTTGAATTTACAATTACATGAGTCCCTCGACGAACGACGTGTCGTTTGGGAATAGTTTTGGTTTGGAAAATAGTTCACAGAAACTTTTCAAATGTTACAATAACTGTCATTACAGGCATGAAGTTTTAAAACGTTCGAGATGCTGTGAATGGTTTATAAGGTCGCAAGGAAGGCCAAGAGTAAATCCAATAAGATGACCTTCGTTTTGAACTACCGACAGCATTAATTAATGAGATTCATGTTGCGCGATTGAATGATTTTGTGCGGTCGAATAGTAAATGATTATAACTATTCGAGAAATGATCGAAATGTGCAAAATTATGTTCGGTTCTTATCAAGAAATTCCAAAGGAAAATCTAGAAATGTGTAAGAGCAAAGGTAAATAATGAGTGTTGCATTACAACAACGCTCTTATTACCTTCCGCTCTTGTTTATTTGCGAGTTTTGCACGAAAAATTGAACAATAGTCCTTTCTCAGTTTCCACATTCTGTTGATTTGGCTCCTGTTAACTTTTTTCAATTTTATAAGCTTAAATCGCCCTCAAGAGACGGATATTTAATACGATCGAGGACATACAATACAAAATTCAATAGGATTTAGGAAGAAGCGTTTCCTACTGGTATCCAGTAATGAAAATGCCTTTAGGAGAAGTGTGTAATTGGGTGAACATTTTAAACGAAATCGTTTTTAATAAGTCTTGGAATTTTTCATCAGATTCCATATATATATATATATATAGGTAGTGTATAAAATGACATATGTGTACACCAATAAACACGAAGGCGAAATAACTGCTTACGTACAAATCAAACTCTAATATGGCAAATATTAGATAACAATAATTAAAAAAACGCAATTATTTAAATAACAAAATATCAAAAAGGAACGCACTTATATCATTATTTTATATAAATTCGTGCGCCCCATTTGTTCTTAAAAATATATACTGTTATAGCACAGCAGATTATTACGAATAGAAATCCTGTCTAATATAATAAAGTCGAGTACCGTATAATGGTCTAGTATTTGATAGTTATTACCGATTATTAGAAGTAGTTGTGTTATCGATAAAATAACTACGGATAACTTATAGGCGAATTATGATGGCTCACTTATATTATCTGGCAACGAATTCAAACTGCAACAGAAAAAAGTTACAAACATCCGTGTCCTATTTATAACATAAAGATAATGATAGTGAAAAAAAACATAACCATTGGAAACAAAAATAAAACGGAACGAATTATTTTTTTACATTATGAACGGAGTAGTTTTACAATGGTTATTTTTTTTTGTACAACTTTTCGTCTATAAAGAGTGATCCTAGATCGTTAAAAACCTTGTAACAAATGTTATCTATTTGGTAGTTCAAAGATTACACTAACTGATGGTACAGAAAAATTAAATTAAAAAACGTAATCAATGTGTCAGTATTCAATAAAATATTTCCTAAAAGGAATACAGGATATCAAATTATTTATTTTATATATTTATCATATATACTGAAAACATAACCGTGACAGTTATATATACCACCGGGCTATTATTATGTGTACAAAAATGACAGCAATAGTTTTGTGATTTGCAATAAAGGTCTTGTCACAATCGTTTTTCGAATACAGCGATTCATCATTGCTTTCAAATTCAATTAAACTCTAAATCACCGAACGACACGTTTTGAAAGAATTTTTTTCAAGGGATTGCTTTTTGAGTAAAGTAATTGGTAGAAGAGGGACGACCGAATTCCTTGGCGTCCTCTTTACTTTCTTAAACACTTATACACAGAATACAATTGTATATGCGTATTGAAATATTCTGTGTAGATAATGTGCGCAAGAAGGGAGGAGACGGTGATTTTATACACGAATATGAAACGTTCGTTTTGTTTTTCGATAAAACTCTCAAAAAAAGAAACAGAAAAATAGGAAAATTAAAGAGAAAAAAAAAGATATTGATGTGCATTTTGTGGTCGATCGTGAGGCATGATGACGCGGTTACAAACACAGTGTGTTTCACGGTCAGTCAACGATATATATATATACTCGTATATACATTTTTTGTTTTAATATTATATAGGTACGTGACGTCATTTAAAACGTGAATATTTTATAAATAATTCTTTTATTTATTTATTTTTTCCTATTTCTATCGCATACACACACACGTAAAATATTATAACAGTGTGTGTGTGTGTGTGTAGTAAATATTCGCAAATATCGAATGTAATAATAATTCATATAGTTTTGTATATAATACGTGTTGTGTACGCAAACGTACACATATCGGTTGCCACGGAGATGAACTCGGACGAATAAGGAAATATCGTAATAATTATTATTATACCTACACAATATCGTACGTCATGTATATAAATTTATACATATATATTCTTACGCGTACAATATAAAAATATAAAATGCGCCAGTGTAATCCACGTAAATTATTTCGTTATATACGTGCATTATTTAGTATTTTGTATTCGTGAAAGTATATATGCGAAGTAACTGCGCGGATATTATGCGTATAAAAAAAAAAAATACAGCGAGTCACGACATTATAAAGATAATAAATTGAAAAAAAAATAATAATAATTCGTTCTAATCGGGGGGAAATCTGAAACGTTTTACTTTTAATTTCATTCGCGTTATTATGCGTTTGAAATTTGGAGGGCGAGTTTATTTTCCTTTATTTTCCGGCAACAAACATTAATTTTCGTTTAGGAGGCCGTCGAAAAATAATTTCTCTCTCTCAAAACGCCGTTATTTATCATTATAGTTTTACCGTTGAAAAATAAATATATTTTTTTTTTAATATATACCTAACCGGTCAAATCCCAATAATCAATTTTAATTTCGAACAAACGGTTTTTAATACAATTATCTAATCGCGAGTGTGCTGTCAAAACAGATCACGCGACATAGAAACAATATTGTAAACGTCGAACACGAAATCCGCCGTTCGTATCGAAATGCGCAAAGAACGAAAATTCACCACAGATCCTGCACGAGCGGTTACCGCTTAATAATATTAAATAGAGCTGACGCGAAAATTGGCTACTACAGTCCGAGAACGTAACACAAGCATTATTGTTTGTAGTATACTTACATCTAAATACAATATAATATAGGTATAAATGATTAAAATGTCTGGAATGTGTTTTTCGATGATGATGATGATGATGATGATGATGATGATGATAATAATAATAATAATAGCGTAATATATATTTGTCACGAAACCAATCATAATATTTTACTGAGGAACTCGAAAACGACTGCGTCGATTTTATTATTTTTTTAAACAGTCACACTGTTGAAATTATACGACTTTATTATATGAATAATATAATATACATAATGTACATAGTGCATTACACAAGCGCGTCGTGTATAAATAGATTTCTACGATGAACATGTGTTCTTAAACTAAAGTACTTATCAATGTCCGATTAGAATATATGTGAACTTATAGTAAAATATAATTCAACCTCGCGAGTCTCTCTCTCTAAATTATAGAGTAATTTACTCAAGGGGATTGGAAACTAATATTATCTCTCCTTGTCTCGCACACGCGAATCATAGTAAAATAAACGTCTTGTACTTCCAACGTACCGATCGACCTAGTGATGCGATAAAGGTTTTGAAAAAATATTTGAATTCATCGTAAATTTTACAATAGAATGACTTTTCCGAATTTCTAATTTTTTTTCTTTAATCCTTAAAAAAATTACTCGAAAAAAATGTAAATGAAAAAAAAATTGTTAATAATCAATTTTTCTAAGTCTTAAAATAAAATGAATACAAGTGATTATATAGTAAAATTCACTACGAATTCAAATCCATTTTCATAATCTTTTTATCATACTACTAGGTCGATCGATGGTACGTTGGAAGTACGTAACGTTTATTTCACTATAACTCGTGAGTGCAAGACGAAGAGAGAAAATGCTCGCTTCCAATCCCCTTAGGATTTATATTTATTCCCGTGTACAGTGCGTACACAGAATTCATTCTTATACATAATCTCATTCTACTTATGGCGTAAATGCGTTTTATCTGTGTTACGTTAAAAAAAAGCGATTTAAACTGTTAACCATTTTTTTTTTATACAATTGTAACGATTAACCTTTATAGTTATGCAATTCAAGTTATGAACCATACGGTTTTACCTAATAAATATATCTGAATAAACATAAGCTATTTACTACGGGTTTCATTCATATACTTTATTTTAAATTATGTAATATAATATATAGGAGTTATGTTGAAACCGTTTAATTATAATATAATATAGAAACTTTTTTTATTTATTACGCGCATGAGAAATAAATTATGATGTATATAATAGAGTTTTAATCTTAGATATTTATTTGACGTGACTGTCTTATTATTAAGTCAATTTGAATTTATTCCGTAATAAAAACTATAAATTCCGATCGCGTGACCTTCGAAACGTGTATATAAAAAGCACGACGATATTACTGAATTTTACTAAAAAGCAAAAAAAAAAAAAAACCAAATTAATAAATGAATCTAATTATATAAATGATATTATAAGAATATTCGTCCTAGCAAATAACATTTGTTTCTCTATAATTTCGAGTTCGCCACGCCACTGCATACCAACGTTATAGTATACAATTTGAAGTCGGAAATTACAACTACACTAATAAACGCGTAGGAATAAAATTATAGAGATACAGTAAAAAAACCTTATACTTAATTAATTTACAGACTACAGTTACACTATACTAAATTTAACCTAACCTTATTTAAATCGTATAAAAATATTAAAACATTCACACGTTGCGCAACAGTGCCGTATAATATTAAAGTAACGTGCGTACGTGTATCTCTGTTAGGTATATTCGATATAATATATATTTATTATTATTATTATACGTAAAACGTTCTCCGGAGAAGTCTTTCGAGTTTTATATTCGTTTTCGAATTAAAGAAACTATATATTATTATATATCAACGTCACAGTGGCATGGGAATTACGCGTCCGTGCAAAAAAAAAAATTGATTTAATGGCAGACCAGTATATTAATACATTATTATAATTTCTAAAATTTCCTCGATAAATGTTTTTATTAATTAATAAAATTCATATATACGTATATAATTAAAATATATTCAATTTGGGAGAATAATAATATATACAGGATGATCTATTTTTTTTTTACGTACAATAATGTCTTTTCGTATATTATATTTGAAGAGAAAAAAATCAAATTTTTAATCAAAGTTAAAAAAAAACAAAAATGATTATTTGAAAATTTAAATAAGAGTCATACGACAATATAATATACTCGTGTATTTCTTTCGGTATTTTTTTTTTATGGAATTAGGTAATTATAAAAATACGATTACTTAGAACGTATAAAGAAATAATTTGTGTTCGAATGACACGTTACTTTTAATTTACACTCTGCTTCACACACAACATTCTCTTAAATAACAAGATATCCCTTGACTATAATACCGATTATTACATATCATATATATAAATTTATCGAAGATTTATATTGACAAATACTATTGTAGCGTTCGACTCATCAGTGCAAAATATATTACAAATGAATTTGGCGTGGCGTATAAAACTACATAAACAATACAACTACTCAAGAGGACGCCATACAGGCAAACGGAACGGTGCAACGCGCAAAAGAGAACTCGCTGGTTAGGTGTACCGCGAAAATACAGAAAATGTTCAACAATTAAATGATGTTCACGATAAAACCGTTTCACAGTGGAGAAAAGAACTGTGAAGGGCACACAATTGTATTTGAGGCATAACGTGTTTACGAAAAATAAATTACAATATTATATTTAGGGGAACGGAGATATTATTAAAATATCTTTAATTCTTAGCATGCGAATGTGAGGTTTTTAAAAAAAAAATTGTATTTTTAACATGCTCATAACTTTGTAAGAATCTTAATATATTTTTAAAAATGGCTATGTTATTGTAATTTATTTTATGTAAAAATTTGGTGTCTGAAGTATGACTATATAGCCTTCGGGGTTCTTTCGGCGATTATTTTAATGAAAATCATAGGTGTTCTCTAAAGTCTTACGAGTATAAAAAAGAGGAAATGTTCCATTTATCCGTGTTTTGAAGTGGGCTAAACGGATTGTTTTTCGTTTAAAAGAAAAACGGATATTGTTTCGTTCACACTCAACGCGTATCGCAATATTACACAGAAATAACGCCTCGTTCCGGAGTTTTTTTAAAACCTTTTTTTTTTCCCACTCTCTCTCTCTCTGTCTCTTTTTCGTTATTATTTAAGCCGCGGCCCGTTGAAAAGCCATACAAAAAATAACACGGCGAGGTGTGATGACGGGCTTTAAAGGACTGACTGTTGCAGAGAGAGAGAGAGAGAGAGAGAGAGAGAGAGAGAGGGACCCTCGCGAACGACTATATTATACCACGGTAATAATGCAGTAAATAATAACGTATCGTCGGCTCGATCTCGGGGAGGAGAAAACGACCGTTAAGTCGGGGTCGCATACTAATCTCGTTCTATATTTCTACTCGCGTTACGCGCATAATATTAAAAACGAAATTCTGGTCGTCGCCGCGTGCGCGCACGTACCTCATATAAAACATGCTAAATGTACGCTAAAATATATTACGGAGAAGACAGGGACTTTACAGGTAAAATAATAAATAATAAAAAAAATACGTGGGATCCGTCGTTTTCTCTTCAGCAGCAGCAGCAGCTATTTATTGTGGTGTGCCCGCAACAACAGCAACGGTGGCGTTGATGTCTCTCGAGTGTGCCGAAAAACGCGCATAATCCGATGTGTGGGGGGGGGGGTGTAACGCATAAGTGTCTATTGAAATTATAATATTATACTCGTGTAGATCGTCCAGCAGCATCCAGCAACAATGGATATTTGAAAACGACCGGTGAGCCATATGGCCGCGTTGTAGCGAACGACGCCGACGCTCGTGCATGACAAACCGCGCGCAACTCGGCCGAACTCGTAACACACACCCATTGTGTGCCGTGTAAAAAGTACGTGCGTATAAAATACGCCTGTCGCGCGTTCGCGTACCTCTCTCTTGTCAGAGTAAATAACGAAGACGGAAAAATGACGTGGATTTATTATTGGCAAAACTAGCGGGTGTTTACAACGTCATACACGGCACAATTACGAACGTCGTATCCGTATGGGAGAGGATTTAAATAGGGCGTTATTGGATAATTCGTAAAATGTAACTGACATTTTGGAAAAACGTGAACGTTCAAACAATCTCGGATACTCGTATTTTATAATTTTATTATTTTCTTTAATAAGAACGGTATTAAAATGTCTGATTTTCTTCGTTTTCCGGCTAACTTATCGAGTACTTTGTCCGTGTCGACGTCTGAATGCGCGCGAGAACCTTTCTTCGGCGGCCCGATCAGACCGCCGCACCGTACCAGTTCGACAAATGACCGGTTAACAAACTAAGGAATACCATGATAAATACTATTATTATTATAACATTTTGTAAATCACAAAAAAAAAAAATAAATATATTTATATATATATTATTGTTTTTCATTTATTATTATTTATTATTTTATTTTTCGTCTACGTTTACATAATACGTTATGTAAGAAAAAAATTCGGGGGATTCATCTCTCATACGTTTCCCTGCCATCCGGAATTACGCCACTGATGCTATTATATTACATAACGGTATGTAAGTCTGTGTGTGTGTGTGTCGTCTATAGGCTATTTAAAATAGGTTAAAAAAAGTGTCCAGTGGCGCCGTACCTAATGAAAAAATGGGCGAAGTCGGTGGGTTCGGTAGGTTGTAAAAAAATTTAAAAAATATCGTACTCTATTACTCGTGTGATAATTTTATGGCGTTTGACCGATCGCTCGGTGGTTTAGATTAAATTTATGTCTGGACGGTCTCGACGTGGAATACAGCAATGTTTGTCTCACCTTAAACTCAGGTCTCCGGCGCCACTGCAATAACTTATTAATATACGTACAATATAACGCGGGATATGTATTACAATATAAAACTATTATGCGTGACGTGTGTGTGTGCGTGTATACAAATTTGTTTCATCGAAATACTCGTTGTTATATTTTTGAATATATATGTATATATATATATATTTTTTTTTTAGATATTAAACATGTTGCTCGACGGTATTATTGAAAATTCGGTGTATTGTGAAAAGAAGAGTTGGACGAAATTGAGAATTCGAACATGACAAAACGAAACTGACGAAAGCATATTATTTGATATTTTAATTAATTCATACGACGAAGGCGATGTAACAAATAACGCGAGAGATGGATTTCAGCCAGGAATATAGAAAAATTGCGTTCAAATAATTATATTGCACAGCATCACAGCATCAGAACGTTTATCCCGAATTTATATATTAATTTGAAAACACCAAATATTACTGTTCCGCCGTATCCGGTTGGAATGACGATCGGTATTGAAATCAAAGCTTATAAAAACCGAGCCTCGGACAACGCGATATGTGTCTGAGATATAATGGAACGTTCGGTAAACAGAATATGTTGTTGTGTAACTGTTGATGAGGAAAAGGTATATTTATTGGCAAGTGTGCGCGCAAAATTATTAATTTAATTATTTCTGTCCGTTAGTTTTTAATTTCAACTACATTTTGTAATAAATTACATTATGATTAAACAGGTATTAGAACTGATTATAAATTAATTGTGTGTGTGTGTGTTAAACATTGTATTTGAACGTACCACTGTAAGCAATCATTAAAGAATAAAAATAATAATAAGAACGAAAAATATGCAACGAGAACCGTTGTGTTATTTAAAATTATTTATATTAAAGAGCCAAATTTGCCGAGAAATGAAAACGTGACTTTATATATTTATTTATTTCGTTACGTCGAGAAGTCGTTCTTTACACCGAGTCTTAGAATTTTTTTTAAAACACGACGTAGGGTGGAGTTATACACAAAATTTGATGAATTCGTCACGGTGGATAATTTATTTTTTAGTTCGATAAACGTGACCTTAACCAAAACGTTTTTGGGTACTAAGAAAATTACAATATTATCACGCAAACGACATTTATATAATATAACATTTTTTTTTTTCAATAAAAAAATCCATATAATCTGGTCATTACATTTAGAACGAATGTCGCCGTCACTGCAGGTTATGCGAATAATTTTCTTCGTTTAATTCGCGGCGTGTTGAGTGTAAAAATATGTGTTTTCGAATATATTGATCACGCACACGAAACGAAAAATCGGATAATTTTTTTTGTTTTTAACTCTAGCGCGTATACGTCTTCGACGAGGTGGGTCATAGACCTTAGCTGGTCATGTTAACGTATAACGCCGTTTATATTGTATAAACGAATGCCTATACAGGAGACTCGTCGTTCAAGAGATACGTTTACAAAGAAATTACAGACGCTGTGTGTGTGTGTGTGTGTGTGTGTGGTGTCGGAAACTGCCAGGACATGGAAACGCGCGTAGGCGTATATCGTCCCACACTGGAAGTTTATTCGGGCGACGTCACGTCGTCGTCGGATATCTGAAGCCGTCGGTCGGTCGTATACACGAGAGAGAGAGAAAATCTCCTCGACGAAAGAAATCGTCGAAATTATTATTGTGGAAGATGATGGGGCACAGTATGCAGGTTATTCATATATACTGTAATAATTGTATATCATGTGAGTACTAATGTAATAATCTTAAAATAAATTATCGTTCGCCAAAAAAAGAAAAAAGTGTCAAGTGTAGACGACACACGGTGTTATTCGATTTCGATGAGCAATATATTTATTTATTTTTCTGTGTAAAAATCGAGTGACATTTTCTTGTTTCTTCGTGTAGATTTACCGAAAACAACAACGACTTGAAACGCTGTAACAATTTGTCGTCTGAACGAAAATACTATTTTAGAACACTGCGACGCAGAAACGCGTTTCACTAAACTGACCGTGAATTTGATAAAATGATTCGAAATTAAACTATTTACAAATGAAACGAAATAAATTTATCGGAAACAAAATAAACGCGGACGAATATGGAAATACTTTATAGACGCCTGCCTAGGTGAACATGGTAGAAAACGATAATGCTACGGAAGTTAATGATAACTGTAAATATGTGAGTTTTCGTATAATAAACTCTTTTTAAACTATACGTTTTTTAACGTAAAATTATTAATAATCATCGAAATCCGAACTAATGTGTATTTCCCAATTTTACGATTAAAACACATATTTTACGGTGTTTGTATGTGACGTTTACGCATATATTTTCTTAAATAATAATTATTTCGATAATATCCAGATTTACACGTCTGCAGTATGTCGTGATATAGTACTATTACTATTATTGGATTGTAAAATACACTTTACTGATCCATCTCTTTGCGGTTATATTAGCTGACAAAAACCAATTATTTCTTATGATTTAGTTTTCATAAGTAATCATTTTTAATTAAATTCCGCGTGAGTGTATGCGTATGTTTATTGATTTTTAAGAGCGCGCGTGTACATACATATTCAACGCAGGATATCTACAGCCATGACAATAACACTGTAATAACGGGAAAAAAGCTGCAACCGACTACGTAGTGTTCGAAACGATAACAATCGTTTAATTACGCGTTAGCGAAGTCGGAAACCGACGATCATAGGCTTTTTTTAGTACCTATACGTGCATTACAATAATCGTAATAATAATAATAATAATAATCGTAATAATAATAATAATAATAATCGTGATAATAATAATAATAACGGACTACACTTTCCCTAACGCCACATAAAATCTTTTCGGTAAATGAATAGGAAAAAAACGATGGTATAACTATTGTTCCGCTATTGTAACTATTGTTATCATCGTAATTTCTTATAATATTAATGGCATTAGTAATCTGATATTATCAGATCGTAATTGTCGGAACATGAACGGCAAACGTGCTTTTTGTAAATAAAACGAAATCGGCACCGTCGCACGGGGAAGAATTCGAGACTTATTAAAGAAAGTGCCACATTGGGCATTTGTTTTTAATTTTAAATACGTCGTGAAAAATATACTATCACCTGCAATGGGAGCAGCAGAAACCCTTTATACACTTTAAAAAATAACGGTTATGTTTTTCGGATCGAACGGTTTGATAGATTGTACACGTATTTTAAAATATAAAATGTTCGAAATTTATCTAATTTTATTTTTATTATTATTATTTCTTTCCGTTCGCAACTTACGCGATGAATTTAATTTGTTCATACATTATAATATATAGTGAAATGTCGCATTATCAGTGATCTTGATTGTTGATTCGTATCCGTGTACGTCGCGTCCTCTCTACTCTCTTACCACTTAATATTTATACAATACGTTATCGCAAATACGCTAACGAATCGATAGAACGTCATTATTATCACTGCGTCTTCGGACCTGCTCGTTTACGATGATCCGAACTGCTATAAATTATTAATGCGGTTTAGAAAATGAACTTTTGTGTGAATTAAAGTTCGTTGTTGTGTATTCCGACTTCATATAACCTATATTTATATGAAAAAGGCTTTTAACGATTAAAAAGAAAGAACGAACGAACTGTAAATATATATATATATATATACACAAAGGTATTGTAAATGCAAATGTATATATATCTGTGTGTATTCGAAGTTCGGTCGAATAGCTATAAAAAAAAAAAGAAAAGAGAGCGAAGAAAAAAAAGGTCTCTTTAAAATAATTTCAATTCGATTAAATGTCTTTTCAGACGTGAATATTTCTTCTTTCTAGCTCTTTTAAATGTATTTGCGTATTTACGAGGGCGGATAAAATACCGTCACTAAAATACGTATAAATAGAGATAAACGAATGAAACAGATTTCAAATAATAGAGGAAGTATATTTCTATATAACTTAATAAATTATTTTTCGACACAATCCGTAATTTATCGCATAATATATTTTTTCAAACGACGGGTCCATGTACACGGAAACCATTGTTTGGATAGAACTCCTTACTTTGATCTGGCTACCGCGTCGGAACTTCGAATTAAACTCATTCATCCGATTCAAAATCAGTCATTTTCTTTCAATTTAGAAACACGTTGGAATTCGTTCGGAGCCAGATCTGCTGGACAAATATAACTTTGAATTCGAGTCGAACAATTTTTTTGAGTTTTTTTTTTTTTTTTGCTACAAAGATGTTTCTTGTTTTCAGTTTTTGAACAGTGCCACGACACGACCCCTCGTATCAATAGTATAGGAACGTTATACATAAATTCAATGAACACAAATAATTCTGAGCCCCAAAGCGCACGTGTAAGCCAACCCCTTTCTTGCAGCAGATGACTGAGTCTTAAATTTCCGTATGGCAGACGATAAAAGACGATGTCGATAAATTCAATACCGAAGCCGTATCGCTGTCGGAATCACATAATGAGGAATTCGTGATAAACAGCGGGCGTGCGTTTCTATTCGTTTGCGATATACTGCGCTTGAGAACCCAATTACAAACGAAACGGAATAATGCGTTTCTTCCGCGATTATTCTCGAGACAGTGTGCCACGCGAAAAACAAAAACGACAAACGCACGAGCCAAATTGAAAGTGAAACTATTTTATCCGCGAGACGACGGTTCGAAATTAAACCGTTATAATAATATTCACCGATTATGTATAGCGCATTCGGAGACATTATTTTATCGGTCTCCCGTCACCGTCGTGTGCACAACGAACGCGGGCGACAGAGATTTCGTTCGAACGCCTACGCGTACCAGTGTCGTCGACGAGGAGGTAATTTTACCCTCCCTCCTCTACACATCGTAACGAATCTCGAACGTGTGAAAAATTGTGTTAGTCGACGTGTAAAAGCCATGTGGGATGCGACAGTAGCAGCTTTACCTTTACCTCGCGACAGTGGTCTGCAGGTGTAAATCGGCGGGGGGAAACGGAAAAAAACAAAAAAAGGTGGAAAACGTCAGCTGGACATCGAAAAATTCGAGTCGACCGAAACAAAATGATAATAATAAAAAAAAAAGACTATACGCACGAACGAGCGCGTTTCACGCGCCCTGAAGACCACGACCTGCACCACCTGCCGCGGTCGTGTTCAGGCCGGAAACGACGCGCACTTTTGCAGGTGCAAAGAAACGTTATCGAATAACCACCACCGCCGCCGCCGCCGTCGTTGAATTCCGTCAGGCGAAATGCCGCACCGATGACGTTATAAAACGTACGCGCCGTGTTTCGTGAATAACAAATAAAAGAAGAAACGCGACGCGATTAAAATCAAAACGATTTATAATGCGACATTATGTTATTGTATCGCAGTGTACGCGAATTTGAAAGCGTCACAACGAATCGGACGGTTTCTCTGTACTTAACCCATAGCGAAAAACGGCTGGCCGTTGCAACGGCAGCGACTATGAGAATCTGGATCGAAAGGGCGAGGGATCAATTTGCCTTGGCCGTTAACCACCCCAAATGATGATATTTCGTAACAATTTCGTCGTTTTACTCACGATTTGTACGTCTTTAGGAGGGGAAAACGGGACGGAACGACGGCTTATAAAACGCGTTCTCGTCGACAATATAGCTTCTAACAGTGCTCGCACAGTACTTACTTTTGAAAATATTATTTCAAACGTGGAATATAACTATTAACGTTTAAAAATATTTAATTCTCAATACACGCGTAGACATTAATTAATTAAACATTATACAACGCGTACACGTTATAGGAGAAAAATATAACATTCGTGTTTCTACACATTCCTCTTGTTTTATCAACTAGTTCAATTGCCTGCACACACTTGAGACTGTATTTCGATTTTTAACGTGTGATCATAAAAAAATCTACGCGAATAATGTAAAAACGTTTATTAAAAAAAATATATTCCTATTATATAATTATTATTTAACCAACGTATAAACCCAATAGGTTTTTAAAATTTTTTTTTTTCAATTTTTAGTTACGCTAAAAGCGTAAACGTTAAAGGAAATCAATATTATTACAAAAGCAATTGGAATCCAATGTTTTAAATTCATTTTTTTTTTTTTCATATACGGATATCGTGATTACATTTTCATTGATTTCGCAGAACACCGCGTTTAGTACAAAAGGAGGAAGCGCAGGAGTTTTAAGCTATTTTTCGCCATTTCAATCCCTAGTGCCTTTGGCCGTGCAACACTACCATCGAAGTGTCAATTTGGTGTTTAAACAGCCGAGACGAAAAATTCAGGTGAATAACTCATCACAACATTCGGTTTCAGTAATCGCAGTGACGATAGAACCGATATCGTATATTTTTAATTTAATTCACCGTCGTACAATAAAAGCGGACCTACATAAATGTTTATACCGTTTATACAGTAACGCGTTGCGAATACACACGACTTTATCCGCATTAAGCCGAAACGTACAGCGCGATAACCATTAAAGCGATATATATATATATATATATATATATATATATATATAATATATATAATTTCTTTTTTTTCTTCTGTCTATTTAGGACAATGGTCTCACCGTCCGAATAGCCGTGCGCCATTACGGGATTATATTTCACCGTTTTATTGCCGCTGTAAAACGTGTATACCGTCGCGTAGTCGGCACCAAATGCACGGCGAAAAAAAAACAAAAACGTAAAATAAACATCAATCTAAAAAAAAAAAAAAAAAAAACAGACAGAAATTCAATGGCGACCAAGAGAACGTTCTCGGCCCCACGACAATATCGGTCGCGTGTAAATACATCTCGGAATCACGATTTGTGCTAATTTCTCAGCGAAAAATAAACGCTTTTAAATTGCGTGCGCTTTTTTTAAAATTATTAATTAGGCCACCGAATACGACTTTTTCCATTTGCATTTAAGTATTGAGGAATTTTTTTTTTTTAATTACTTTTTATTTATTTATATTGTAAATTATACGTAATTTGAAGATGAACGGTTGTTTTTTTACTGTTATGAAAAATTCGACGAGTCAAACTTATTCTTATTCCACGTCTAATGACGAATTTCAGGAGTTTTTTTTTTCATTAATTAAAAAAGTAATGATATTAATATTAATGATGCCAAAAATTAATTAATGAAAAAAATGAAATTAATTTCATCAGTATCAAGTGATAACGAAAAACCGATAGCTGTTAAATCAAATAGGTACGATGTACGTAATTCTAATAATCATACGGTGATATTTGGATTTTATTAATGTTTGAGAGCTTAATAACCGCAGTAAGCTGATCCCTCAGAGTTCGGACCACATTGGCTTATAAAGTGGAATTATATTTTTCTATTATCATTACGCCGAATAACCTCTTCCAACTACGCAAAATGCTTACGTTACTTAGGCCTTGACAGCAGAGATTAACGCGGGAATGGACACTAAACGTTTTATTCTGACAATTTTATGACTTCTTCTTACATCCAAAATACTTTCTCAAAAAAAGTGAAAAAAAAATTAAATTATCAGCGACTCGATGGATAAATCTTAACAGTCATAATAGTTATTATAAGAGGTATTCGTATTATAATAATATACAGTCAAACTATGGATTCGACGAAACGTTTTGCCGACAACGAGACTGTACGGTGTTGATAAATGAGAAATCTTGTTTGTTAAATATTATATATATATATATATATATATATGATTAGAAAAATGCGATATTTATTTTACAGCGAATTAAAAAAAAAAAAAACCGTTTTGATGAAATAAAAATAGTGCATAAATAATAAATGAGCAATTATTTCAGAAAAAAATTAATAAGTAACTAAAGCAACTATCAGCAGTTGGCATATAAAACAAAATCAATTATTTGATCAATAATCTTGCTTTATTTGAGACATTTGAACGTAACTTTAAATAATCAAGTACCTATATATTTAAATACACTAAATTATTATAATTTTGTTATACGAGTATTTTACAATTAATTTGTATTATTCATTTATATTTACATGTTATTGTGTTAATTTTATAAACACAGAATTAAAAAAAAATATATATATATATTAATTTCCAAAAATACATATTGATGATTGTACTATTATTACCATAACTATATAATAATACTAATACCATTATTTAATTACTATTCGATTAAATGGTAATTTACAATTATTATATTTGATATTCGTATATTACTGACAACGTGTGAACAAAAAAAAATTATTCTAAATGTATCAGGGAATACAAATACTTAGGGAATATTATTGTTATAAAGTGTTCAAATACATATTCTGAATACTTTTTTCGAATTATTCGAAATGTGTAAATATTTTAAATTATACTAATATAATTATAATGTGTTTAAATATTTTTTTTCACCCAATTCTGAAAACAAGGGGTTCGGAAATGTTAATTTATCGCGGAATCATTAGTAGAATCATTGAGGGACATCCTTTCTATATAATTATGATATTCGTCTCGTCTTTAACCACTTATGTTGACGTCTTATTGTTGGCGATTCCGCGTCTCTATATATTTACTATAATGACAGCTGCGAGTACACGCCCGTACAGTGAATTCGCACGCAAACGCGACATTAACGAACGACTATAATTATAATAAAACGCGTACACAACAATATATTATAGAACAGTGTGAATTATTACACTACTGGTTTACGGTACGAATTTCACATAAACATACAGTGTATAGTAATACTGTCCAGATGTTGCCAGTGTCTTCGACTGTATTATAAATATAATTTATTGTGTCTTGTGATGGTCTTGTTGGTTTTCGACGAAACGAAAAACCGCGCGTCTTTTTATTTTTTAATCGTAAAACACACGCGGGTGTATCGAAAAAAATACAAGAAAAAAATAAAGTTTTTTTTTCCAAATATTATATTATACTATTAAACATGTTGGCGGTAGAAATTTAAATTTCGATTCATTACAAACTATATGATTGTATAAAATCTAAAATTCAATTACTTATGTAATTGCACGTCATAGTTCTTATTATTATTATTATTATTATTGTTATTATAAATGATAAAACGGTATAAAAAAAAAAACAAAGATTTAAGGGCAATTGATTTTAATAGTTTTCTTTTTAATATTATATATCTATATAGCATTACGTATTTGTACACAACCAAATGTTTTCTCGAATGTTTGTGCGATCTTCCATATATAAATGAAAGTGGGCGAGAAATACGTATAATAACGCCTTATTATTATTATTTTTTTTTTTTTTTGTATCCGAACGAAAGATGTAATTTTTCTCAAATACAATAAATCAGAAATTATACACGACTTTAAAACCGTATACGCCAAGTGAAGAATATATTTTATTTTAATATAGTAGTCGTAGTAGTAGCATTATTCGTATTTAATCGCGTTATTCACACGCGATTATTTGTCGTCGCATACGAATTCGAACACTGCCACACCTATTGCGTCTATTTTAGGATTTTTTTTTTATCTTCGTGTTTTTACTGTATTTATTTTATGTCGAGAAGTATTGTTGTGCATTGTTTGGTTTTTAATAACCACGTTATTTATATTCATTAAACATCATAAAATTTGTTTTTGGGGCTACATTTTTTTTCAAATTCACCATACTCAACTGTACCCATAATATAGATAATACTATATGAACAGTAGAAATGAGAGTACGGCGCTATTGGATTCCAAGATTTTCTAAACGCAAACACTTATGCAGATTAATTGTACGAATTACAACGTAAAGGGGGTACGAGAACTATTTAACGGATAAATTTAAATTTAATGCGATATTTTATTACGCCGTCGTCCTTTGGAAATTAAGAATTTCTGACCACTGGCATCGGTTTGGCAAATGAAAAACCGCGGAACTCCGTACAAAACAATATTAAATAGTAATTCGAGTTTTGAAGTACTCGCCGCCGATACATTCTTTTTGGTATTTCACTTTCCGACTCACTAAAGCCGTTAAGGCCCTTTAAAACAAACTTATCCCTATTCATACTTTCGTCTGTATTCGCTCCGTCGGAAATCCGTTGTTACCGATTATTTCTTCGACGCTATTCTCACCACGGCTTCTGTTTCAAAACGTCTTTGGGCTGGACGTGCCAACTCCTCGATTCCCCCGTACAATTCTCCGAATAATGAAAATCCGAGGTCTCTTCGCCTCTCTGTTCGCGCGGCTTGTGGTTATTTCTATTCGGCGGTCCACAAGAGTTTTCTCTTTACAACTACGTTTGTACAATGTTTTTTCGTATCTTTCTCGTCTCCTTCGGATAAATATTTTCTGCATTACGTTTCGCAACAGTTTACCCCGTTTTCACGTCATTCGTATCTTCGCCGTCTACCTTACTGATTTCAAGTACAACAATTGCTCCGTGTCTGCGTTCGATTCAATTTCTTTCTTCGCGTTTTTAAAAAAAAAACTTCTTTTTTTTTTGTGCACGTAACCTCCGTGTCCTCTTGTTCCAACGGTGTTGTCAGTGATGAATTCGTATTGAATTCCAACGCACGATATTATTCCGAACGATATTGCGATGTGACAAAAAGGAAAGAAATAATCGTCTAGAACGTTGCGTTCTAGCGTGCGGATACGAGAGAAAACAAACGCCTCGGTAAAAGTGTTTTTTTTTTTACAACGGGCACGAAAGCGTCGCGCGCGCTCGATTCTCCTCCGTCCGTGACGACCGTGTAATTTAAACACGCCGTGTTAGTAGTATAATTGTTATATTACTTTGTACAATTAGGGATGGGATCTTCAACTCAGCGATGAGAATCAGTTCATTTGAATCAGTTCACTTAAATGAGTTGACTCACTGGATCAACCACGACTCCCAAACTCATAAAATTAAACGAATCTTGTTTGATAATACGTCATAAAGTCGCGTTTAGACAGGGCGAGTCCGACTCGCAGAGACGGCTGTCGAAAGCAAATCACGCTCGCGGCGAACTGTCGATATCGAAGCGTGCGTCTAAAGGAGATTGGAGTCGCTTAAACGTCATCAACGTGCTATGGGCTTATGGTTCACTATGAATCAATTTCATGGCACTTCCTCACGAGAACGATACGCGAGTTGGACTCGCGCCGTCTAAATTTGATATTCTTGACAACGACTTTATACATAAAAAAAGTAGTCAAATTCACATAACACTTATCGGTATATCACTGAATCATCACGAGTTATGAGCAATTAATAAAATAATTAAATGACATAAGAAATGGACAAATGATGAACCTTGGTTAAGAGTCATTATTTAATAAAGATTCACATGATTCAGGAATCGATGGGTTATGTTGATAACACGAATATGTGATACTACGGTGAGCCACACTGAGTCGCTGAACTATGGCACACTGATTCAACTCATCCAGTACACCTAAAAGAGTCAACTCTTCGAGTCGAGTCACTCACGAACTACCCAATTACAATGAAGATTTAAAGTGGAACGGAAAAGACATTATTTCATTTTTAAATATATTTCAAAATTATCCACGTTTATGGGACGTTACAGCAAAAGATTATTTGAATCGGAATATGAAAAAAGGTGTCGTACAATGAACTTTTTAGATGATTCAAAAACTGCAGGAATTCCTGGTACACTTGAGTTGATTTAAGAATAAAAATTAAGAGTTTACTGGACACCCATTGAAAAACTGGCGAGTAGCAGCCGACAATAATGTGGTAACAATGCGACCGGGTTACCAACCGCTGGTTAGCAGCAGCTGGCAACCAGCCCAGTGTGACCCGTGCTTAACGGCTGACGGTCCCGGCGACATCGAGACCGGCTCGGCGTCGGATAGAGAAAACCTGTTCGAGTTCTGTGATAAGCTTTTCGACGGCCAAAAACGAAAGAACAAAAAAAAACAAAAAACAAAAAAATGAATCAGTGATTATAAAGATTTTACAGTTTTTTTTTTATTACTAAGAGGAATCCGAAATCAATGCGATGAATCGTTTAAGAAAAAAAATCAAGACCGTTGGTTTTCAACAAACGTACAATTTTTCAAAAAAAAAAAAAATAAATAAATAAAATACATAATTTGTCGGCAAAACTTGAAATGTTTATTACGGAAAATCGTGACAAACGATTCAGTTGAAGTAACGTACACGTCTGACGTTGTATTCGATTTTTAAGATTCAAAACCAAAAATTATATTTTTTTTAAAAAAAAAAAAAAAATTAAAAATTTATAATTACTATAAATAATCGAATATCGCAATAAATCTTTTGGAATTTTTTTCTCCCCGATATAATATAAAGTCACGTATTTGGTGCGAATATTTCAAATTCCTTTAAAATTAAATTTAAATTCCTTTAATCTTTAGTTTCAAAATTACCAAGAAATAAAAACAATCGATTTCGTTGAAATCGCGTTTTTATCGTTTTTTTTTTCGGTTAAAAAAATCTATTTTTCCGGTAGAATTTCAATTTTTTTGTTTATAAATGCTTTTGAGAAAATCGAAAAATTATCTCTCTAAAGTACTAATTAGATGCAATTTTCTACCGGAAACAAGCTATGACTGTAGAGATCGCGGAGCGCTCTTTTTGTGATAAAATTTTCGGGTTCAGGCATAAAAATAAACACTTTGTAAAACGATTACATTTCTCGCTCTGCCGACAATCTGATAATGAAATTCAAATCTGTGTGCTTTATTGCAACTGTAGTCTAATAGACAATACTTTTGAAGAATATTCGGGAAGATACTGAAAAAACTATAGATGTACACTTCTCTGAAACTTTATTTAAATTAATTATCAGAATAATATATCGAATGTTAAGTATCCAAATGAATACTTCGCGTTCACGTGTTTTTTTTATAAACAACTTCAAAATATATGCTTTCCAAACTAGTACTTTTGACTTCCGACTACAAGGAAATAATATAAGTCAGCCATATCAACACATAAAAAAATTAAAAATTAAAAAAGTATATATTATATACTTTTTCTTAGATTTCCGACCAGTTTCTAATTTATATCAATTATAATCAGATTAACTATTTGGGATGATTTTCTCGGGGTTTTTTCTCACTATAATTTATTCTGTACGACACGAATAAAAAACGAAGTATTTATAGGTAAGTGTTCGTATTAAAAATAAAAACATATATATATATATATTTAAATACTTTACGCAAGACTAATTATACAAGTTTAGGAGAATTCTGATTTTGTCACTATATGTTTTAAAATAATTTCGAGGCCACGTGAGTGTTAATATTCGATCGCGTTTAAATTGTGCGCGGCCCACCGAGTTTGACTTTTATTGTTATTAGATAGCGGATTTTTAAGGGTTTAAAAGCCAAAAATATGATACTAAAATATAATACACGAATATCCTCTCGATGTTTCATTAAAAATCTGGTAAAATATACAAAAGAAAAAAAAAAGCGCTTAACCCGGATCGCTCGTATCGTTAGAAAAATTCTAACATACAACTTATTCTAAGAATAACTATGGTCGATTGAATGATAAATAATCTCTCTTCTACTAATGCTCTGTCTGCACAATTATGAATCAAATAATACCATAATTGTCGATAAGATTAAATTATTTGACAATTATTTCCAGTGGAGTTGTCCATCGACGGCGCGTGAATCGTCAGTAATAATCTAACGCGCGAGTGATTACGTTACTTGAATCGTCAATTACAATCTAACGCGCGAGTGATGACGCGGTGTTTTTTTTTGTGCGTATAAAAAATGGACCCATGCAAACAAAACCGCATTTATTAAGACGTGCAACAGTACAGATAGTCTCGGACTATCACCTCGACAAAAAATACAAAATATTACGAAATCTTAAACACCACTGAATGAAACCACATCTCAAAGATCTCGTTTAATCAAAAGCCCCAAAAAAATATTCTCCGACCTTCAAAATGTACGAAATACATATTTTTTTGCCACGGATTTTGTTATCGATAATAATCCGTCCAAATTTCTTACTCTCGCGGCGATACGCGTAAATCCAATAAACGTACCTAAGCGACAATCGAAAAAAAAAAGACCACACCGGGGTTCACGAACGAGGGATTACGCTAACGAGCGTGTGACGCGAATTCGAAAATCTAGTCGATGAAATGATAATAATTGGGGATAAATCTCTTATAGCATACAATTTGTTTTCTAGTTAAAAAAAATTACAAAAACCGTCGAAATCCGAAAACGAATGAACACACGATTTTTTTGTCTTCTATTTTCACGCGTAATATATCACGATATTGTGAAAATAGAATATCCTCTGACATTTAAAATAGTTATTTCCTCTCTCTCTATAAATTCCGTTATCGATTGAATCGTCTCATTACATTTTTTTTGTCACCCTCGTACATTGCAACCAGTAAAATACGTGAAATCCGCTCTTTGCATACTAATTAACACATTGTCGAGAATATTAACGTTCGGAATTTTATTTATACGAATATTATTCTAAAATATTGTCGTGTCGACGGAAATCCGAACGCGAAACAAAAAAAAAAAAAAAAAAAAAAATGATTTCCTTTCTCCACCCCGAAAACTCTCCGCGCAGAACGATATTTATTATAATATCCATTGCTTTGGCGTCGAGCTGTTATTGTATTATATTGAACGGAATGCGCCGCGGAGGTGAAAAGATAAACACCACAATACGCGTATTATTATAATATTACGAAGAGATTTTAATGACTGCGCCGTCCGGTTTTAGTATATTATTATTATTATTATAACGCGAACAATATAATAAAATTGTACGATGTGTAATACCTACTCGCGGGCGATTGTGTTCACAAAACATTACAGACACGGTGTGTATAAAATCAAAATATTATACGGACGACGGACACACGCACTCTGGAACTCCTCCACCCGGGCCGAGTGGAATAACAAAATAAATTAAAAGTGCCCGGCACGAAGAATATACACTATTAAAAGAGTTCTCTTTTTTTTCTTTTTCTTCCGAAAATTAAATAGAAAATTATTCCACACACACACACACAAGCAACGGCGATCACAACGATTTAAACTTTATAATAAACATTTAATGGACGAAAATTACCGCGCGACTCATATATAATACGAGTATATTACGATGTCCTAAGGGAATGACGACGACCGTATAATACGTTACGCGTACTATATATCTATATTATGACACCACGAATTATGTTTGTATGAAAAAGAAAAAAAAAACCAATTTATTTTTATTTTTTTTTTTTTTAAATAGACGAGATTTTGAATGACGTGTGGACATACTGTCTGTTCGGAAGGAAATTTTACGTTTACTAAAAAAAAAAAAAAAAAAAAGAGAACAATTTCTCACGACACATTTATTTTTTAAAGACAATTTAACGGATCGGCGGACATTACTGTTATAGGAATTGTGACGGTATTAACTGTAACTGTTTCGTCGTCAATTCATTTATATCCCCCCCCCCCAGTAATCCATTGATCCGAATCGTGAAAATGGTTAAGAGGAAGTTCTTTTTTTCTTTTTCTTTTTTTTACGTTTTGCACGTCAATTCGTACGACCGCTATCGTTGCAGTCGGCGTTTGTCGCCGGCGACTTAATCGCTATACACTTAAAATGATTGCGTTGTTGCGTCGGAGCAATACAATATGCTGGAATAATGATTTGAAAATCAAATACCGTTTGGTTTATTTTAATACTTTATCCGCGTAATGAAATATAACGTGAAAATGAAAACGAATAAGGATAAATGTATATAAAACAGTTACGGAATTCTATGAGTTACACTTGGGAAAAAAAACATTGGCTTGGACACAAAGGACGCAATACATTGCATAGAAACAATTCCAAACGATCATGGCGAGTGGCTTGGGAACGCGCGACTATTTGTTCTGTACCATTTTATAATTTTTCCATCCAATAATAATAATAACAACGTTTGGGGTCACACGACGAACAATACCCACACATATTTTCACGATATAAGCAAAAACGTGTATTCTTTCGCTTATTCCACGTATATGTTTTTTTTTTATTTTTTATTTTAACCGAATGAGAACGTGTTTGTCCTTTTAGCGGCTCATATGAATTTTACGATTTTCTTGAATATTCATGTTGGCCTTTTATTTTTTTCATTTTATACTTTATCCAGTGACATTGGCACGGTGTTCAATTTTCTACCGAACCTCAAAGTCCTTGTCGTACGGATTTTTTTTTCAAATAACGAGGTCGATAAATTCATAAAAGTACAGTAAAAAAAAAAAAAAACCTATAGAATAGGAAAATTGAAAATATTACTGCCGTTTACAGGCAACAGAGAACTCAGTGATCGTGACTGCTGTAAAACGGTCAATGTGTTGACGGAACGTCGGGGAAACGAAACATTCCGAATTTTCGGTTGTAAAAAATGAGAAAAAAAATTGATACGACCGACCACCACACAGCTACCGATCACGACTAGCTCGTCTTTCTCCGCGTTTGCGCAACGCGTCCACGAGATCGTACTGCGCGCCTCGTACTGTGATGATGGTGTTGAGGTCATCAACTTCTTCGGGCGTGGGTACATATTATCATCGTCGTCGTCGTCATCGTAAATAGTAACGGACGACGGCCGTGACAGTAGTTGAGGCTGTGTAATAACAACAACTACGCCAATATTGTTTCCGACGGGTTGGTACGTATCGTGTCGTTAAAATTTCTTTGCAAAAATTGTAAAATATACAATTAAAAATTGACGATTTTTAAACCCCACCCATCGAAAATAATTTAGAATACTAGAAAATAGTTGATTGTTAGGAAAATGTGATTTCTATTTTCCAATCGACGACTTTCGCCCATTTTTCACGAAATAACGTTGAGTCGTTTGGCTATGGAGTGAAATGTTATATACTTGCAGTGTTCCCGAGAGGTGAGCAAAAAAACTCGAATATTAATAATAGTAAAGTATAATAATTAATATCGATTCGGTTTTATTGTATATAAATGTATGAGTAAATTTTATATGAAAATATTCTCTGCTCAGTCAAATATATATAAAAAATATAAACAATTAAATATTTCGCATAATTCATTTATGAACGCGTTTTAACATTTTAAAAGTTTCTATTCGAGTTCTGTACGAAATTGAAATTCAAAAACCAATTAGTAATAATAGAAAACTATTTATGTATTTCTTTAACGTTGTTTGATATCATATTATTAGCAGTATAATCAAAGTGTGGATTATACACGTACAAAAAAATAAAAATAAAACAAAGCACTTGAAAATATAATAATGACTCCGCAATACACGCCTATGAAATATCGTTATTATAAACACTCTGTACAAAACAGAAAACTATTTAATTATTACAGTGTACGTGTGGTGGGAATGAAACGCGAATATTGCGAATTCAACAGACGATTAGACCGGCGGAACGAGAGTGACTCGCGCGCAAAGGTAAACCGAAGGACGAGAAGCGGTGAAAAAGAGGAAAGAGAGAGAGAGAGAGAGTTGAATTTCAACGCCGGCAAAGGTTAACCTAAATCCGTACTCGTAAATCATTCGATTTCGTATTACGTTTTTTTTTTTACGACGAAAAGCGCAATTTCAATGTTGGATTCAATTTTGCAGTCGGGGGAGAGGAGATCGTCGGAACAACGATATATAGGTGTACGTATGCGCAGTATGCCGGTATAAAAAAAAAAAATGTATATATGAAAAATAAACCACTAATATATGTGTAAAAGTCGACATCAATTCCTCGTCAGTGCCGTCAAACGCACACGTTTCCCCCCTGCCAGCGATATGAAAAAATATAATATATGAAATCGAATATAGCCGCGATCGTGCCCGCGTTTGTTATAAATATTAATGAAAAAAATATATATATTTATATATATACCTCTATTACGGAAAATATGATATTCTACTTCGTATCAGCTAATGAATTTCCAACGTGTGATTCAGTGACTCAGATACCAATCTTTTTTCTTGAAAACGTTTTAAACGCTTCGTTTGAGGGAAAATTATTTTTTTTTTTATTACGTTTAAAAATTGTATTTCATAAAAAAAAAAAGGAAAAATCGTTTTCAATTTTATCATCAGAGTAAAAAAAAAAAACAAAACAAGGTCGTATGCGGGCAAGGTGCTTTTAAAAATTAACACATTTTACTCGCGTTATACTTATACTGATAAAAGTAATGAAATTATAATTTTTTTTTTCGTTAAACTGATGAAATTGGAACAAAATTCGTTAGAATATTTATATTTATCGACACAATGTGGCCTATCATTGGAATAGTATAACAATATTATATTTGGCAATTGTCTCTACACAGCGGTGATTATATTATAGCGTTTGAATAAGATTGATTAGGTTAACATTTCAGTCGAAAAATGTAAAATTCACGGTACCGAACAATCTGAATACACAAACGAATTGTTTATGATTATGTTATGAAATTTGTGGTGCTGAGGTGGATGTGCGGGATGGATGTGCATTCTCTACGAATTGAAATGAATATTTAATTTTTTTTTTTGTTTAGAACGCAAATGTTCGAAACATTTTTGCATCACTCCACCTTTATTCACCAATTTCCGACTCGAACGCATAAATATTATTTGTATATTTTATTTTTTATATAATACGGAGAAACGGGCGAACTCGATTTGCCTCCGTGCGTTTTTTCTTTCTCAAAAAAAAAACGTTATCTTATATATATATATATATATTGTCTTCCGATTAAAAAATCGCTCCGTTCGCTCGTATTTTGTTTTCGTAGCGAATTGATTCGATTATTTTTGTACTTGAATCGCCGCCCCCGATAAATATCAAAAATTTATAAACCGAAAATCAATGTAAAACAACACACTCAACGACCTTATTGTCACATAATATTACATTTTTTTTTAACTCGTATATAATTTCGATTAATTTGTTTACACAGATGCGTTTTAAATCGTTTTATAAATCCAACATTTTATACTACGGTTGTCAACAAACTACAACAAATACGAGTGCAACATACACATAAATATATTACAGACGACAAAATGTTGGTAGTAAAAAAAATAATAAAATTATTATTTCGTGAGTTTGATATTTGCCAGAGTTTTTACTATTTCTTTGTTCCTTCGTAATTATTGATTTAAAAAAAAAAATTTATCTCTTCCGAAATTATAAGGCAGTCAGTATTATTCACTGAAGAAATACTAAACTCGAGTATTTCCATTGGTATTTTTTTCAGCCTGGACGTTTTAATAAAAGCGACATTATCGTAATTGTTATACAAAAGGGAATTATAAGTTAAAAGACAAACATGATAAGAAAGAATTCGCGAGAATATATCGAAAGAAATGAAATGATATGTAACAAATGCTAAATTTTCACCATGTCGTCATGGTACAAAAATCGAGACGAAAAAAAATTGCTAATACATATATTATTATACGAAAATAACGGAAAAAAAAAAAAAAAAAAAACGATTTCCTTGAACTAATTCGAACGTCATTCACATTGTGTTATTATTATAAAAATAATAAGGTTCTCGTTTCGTTAAAAACGACTGTAATCTATTATGTACAACCGCAAGTCGATGGACTACCAGCAGACTAATATTATTGTGTATTAAGTGTTGTAATTCGATCGTATTTTGCAGTAATTTAACCCGTTGCACTAGATAATATTATTGTATCGTCGTTTTTATAACTATTTTTTATTATTGTTTTCATTTATTAACGCCTGTGAGGAGAATTATTAATTAAGATTAACCTTGTCCGTTTATTATATACCTTATATATAAGATTCTTGTAAATAAACGTATTGTTCGTGAAAAAGAGAGAGAACCAAGTCTTGGACGACTTTAATACCAATTTTAAATCCAAAGTTTTCAAACATATACATTTATACTTTTTTTTTTTTAAATAGTTGACCGAACAAATTCGAAAACAATTATATGGATTACGTATATATATATATATATATTTTTTTTTTTTAAATATGACACTCCGATAATATCTTAGATTCAACCAACGGGGTTTTAATATAATTTCCCAGAGATCTGCACGTCCGCCTTATTTTATATACGAAACACACGTGCTCACATCTACCTCAAAATACACGTTAAAAACAATCGAAAATATTAAAACGTAAAAACACGTATTACGTTAACCACTAATATCAAAAATATGTACACGGTAAACAAATAATTCGTCGCGATTTCCTCTTTTCGTAAAATATTTTACTAAATAGTAAATGGTATCGTATTTAACATATAAATCCAGAGCGAACGATTAGACTATCATTGTACAATTAAAACTATTTCGTTCGGGGTTATATATATATATATATATATATACACGCGCTAATAGTAAACTGTAACGTGAAACTGATTAAGACGACGAGTAGTAATGTTTTGTATCTGTTATTAACGTATAAAGCAAATTTAAAATAATAATAATAAAAAAAGAAAAACAACAACGGTGTAGAGAAACAGCGAAATATTAGAACAAAAAAAAAAATTTCTTACGAATCTATTGACTTGTTTTGAGTGGAAATCGAAACGCGCGCGAACTATGTAATTCCGCGTGGAAAATAGTAGTGATCCGCGGCGATCTCGCGCTATAATCCGGAACAAATCAATATCGTTGAATTGAATTGAAGTAAATTGAATTTCTTGTAATAAATCGTACGGGTTTTTCTACACGCACATCGTATAATAAAAATAATAATTATTGAAATTTAACGCGCAAACTCACCCTTCCCATGTAGTATCTCCGATAGGCTTTGGCCGTGTCGTCCGTCTCGATTTTGTTGTTCCACGAACCGGCTCCGCCGGAGGACGCGGTCGCAGAGGGCTCGTACTCGTTTTGGTCCTGACCGTCGATCCAGAATCCACCGCATGTCGGCAGGACGATGCTCGGATACGGTTTGGGTCCTTTCAGCGTGTCCTCCAAGAGTTCTCGGGACCCGTTTCCCGTTGCCACTTCCGGTGTCGGCGCGCCGCTACTGGACCGTTCGTCTCCTCTGGATGTCTGTAAATCGTACGCGCGCAATTATTAGTTGGTATTGTTCGAGAGGAATTATTCGGAAGAGTTTTTCTCTTTCAGGATTTCTTACGGTAAAATATTCAATTTTCACGTTTAAGACCGAACAATTAAAATTCGAAGTAAACGTAAGTTATTCCGCGCCTAAATACTGAAAACGGCTATATAAAAAGCGACAAGTTCGGTAAGTGCTAAATGAACCAGTAGAAGCGTCGCAATTATGCGCATCACAGAACAATCACTGACGTAAAAATTACATTTTAAATTGTAATATATATATATATATATATATATATATATATTATAGTATTTCACGAGACGCGAATTTACGCCTCGTTGGTCATCCCGCAGAACACGCTGTTGATTAATTATTATTATTATTATTATTATTATTATTATTATTATTATTATTATTATTGCAATTTATATAGTTGGTAATGAGAAAAGGACGCGGCGATTATGACGTCGTGTTTTTAAGTCCATCTTTTTTTTATATATATATATATATATATATAAAGCGTTAATAGTAATAATAATAATAATAAAAAAGGGAAACCTTGAAACCGTATACACACGTTATATAAACCTTATATCGACGCTATTATGCCAAAATTAATCGAATTATCCGTAGAACGAATGAATCGTTCCGATGGTGATGGTTGGGACGCATTTTCGCGTGAATCGCTAACGATAATAATAATAATAATCGAACATCCACGACCTCGCAGCGCAATGTACTGAATAAGTGTCTGGCAGCGTGCACTTAAAAATGAGCGTCGAAATAGAAATTGGCCACGTAAATTTATTCGGCGGAGTTTTTTTGTGTCTGTCCATTGCACTCTATAATAGAATCATTTCTACAATCTGCGCACTCTCGGTAATATATATATATATGTTAGTAAACGTATAATATCACGAGACAAGAGTTGAGATACGTTAGTTTGTCGGATTTATAAGACGTAAGTACTAAGTATATACGAGTTCATTTGGTAAAATTATCATTATTATTATTTTTTTTTTTTGAATTTGAAAATAACAATGAGGTCATTATACACGTCATACACACGTCTGTACATGAAAAATTCCACACGAATATCGGACAACGAGTCGAATGACTGCAGGAACGCGCGCGCTATATTAAAATAATAATTTTGTTCGTATTACGCTTAAATACCAGCGGCCTGGGAACGACAAACAACGGCGATAACGATTTTTTATATATATATATATATATATACACACGTATTTTATAATAATAATAATAATAATAAAAAAGCGAACAAACGGTGAACAGCGGACACGACGGAGAGGAGACCCCCTATTTACTTGGCCGCAAGTTTACTAGACCGTGAGCTCGATTTCCTGTGTGTGTGGAGCAGGCACAGGAAATCCACCTGGATTATATCTGCAGTAGTAGGTATACTTTAGTTGGATAAAAAAAAAAAAAAGACGTGTTGATTACGCGAAGCCCCGTTGTTAAATTATGAGCAGCGTAACGTATAGTAATAATTTCCATTCGCAGTGTTTTATAAATACACTCTAATGTTTTAGAAAAACGAAAATACTCTGACCGTTTTTCGGCGTAATCTACCATAAAGGAAAAGAATATCGTCGTAGTTTGAATGTCAATTTTTTTTTATGTCTTACAGTGACTTATTTACGGATTAACTCCTTCACAGAACAAAACGGTCGATTCCGAATATCAATTGTCGCGCATTAGGCAGATTATATTTAAGACGTTTCAACGCTACTGTCGACAACGAAATATACTCCATTTAAAAAATATGCCGGTTATAATGACGATTTTACCAATCTCACAAAAGACCATTGATACATTTAGTGTTTATTAATTTGTATTGAATGAAACGTAAAATATTGTGAAATTGGTTGTTTTTAAACGTGAAGACTTAACACGGGTTTATAGTTGTGCACACGGTTGGCGGGAAGAAAGAAAGAGCATTAAAACCGAAAGAAGTTCACATTGAATTCTTTAATAAGAATAGACGTTTGGGAATTTCTATTATAATTTTCTGTTTTTAATCCTAATAAATATATAGAAATAACCACGTTCAATTACTTGATGAGTAATTTTTATTGCACTGTTTTATTTATATACAATATATGCGTATTGCGAGTAAACAAAACATAAACGCACCACAACAATTTTACAACATCCCGATATCATTGACGATTCGCGATATTTTTATTACGGCATTGTACGTAAGCAGTTTCAAATATAAATAAACTAGTGACAATCTTATTATTTCGTGAAAAATAATTTAAAACCGAGTAATATGCGCAAAAAAAAAAAAAAATTAAAAAAAATATTTAATCGGAGAAATGCGTTCTTAACCGTTATCATAATATTGATATGATGTAAAATAACGTGGAAATTCGTTGTTTTCATCGAATGTTTTTGAAAATTATTTCGACATTTTATTCGGATCCGTATAAACGCGTATTGTATACGTTGATCAACTCATGCGTAATATCATATAATTATGGACACGTGAAATATTACATTGTACTTAATAATTTCTTTCTTTTGTGTGTTTTACAGTCAATCGATGTTGTAGCCGTTGCAGTTTTCTCTCCTCGATCGTAATAAAACATATTTTCCATAGAAAACTGTTTCCGTCGAGACCTGAACGATGTTGTAACCTTATAATATAATACACAAACACACAATATAATACATAAGGGGTGGTCTTTGTACGGGGTGACTGTAAATTCCACCGCGATATATTCTATACGTAATGGATTTTAGAGCCGAATTTATTACAAGGTAAACTCCAACGATACAAACATTTGACCAGAATAAATCAATGTGAACTCCACCGTTGGATTATAACTGTTTTTAAGTGCATCAGTCGTCAAGATTAACTAAGTGTGTACCCCTACAGTTGCTGGCCCACGACTTTCGACTGTCTCATCCAATAAAAACAAAGACACCGCGCGATCGATCAATATTGATTTTATCGCGATTACAGTCACATTTTTGGGACTGCAGCAAATACAACAAATAATGGTACGAAACATTATTACACGCCTCGTATTTACATAGTCCATCGACGGGAACGCGTGCATTAAGTAAAATGGTCAACCGACCACGAGACAGAGTTTTGTTACGTTTCAATATTTGTTGAAAACAAACTCAAAGTCTGCGAGTTTGACGTTCATTTTCACCCATAAAAAGGCGTAAAAATGTAATATAATCAATAGAATTCACATGCGACCGGGTAATGTCTAATGCATGGGCAATGTCGACGTTATCCCGGTTAATTCGACAATATAACCAAATTCTAAAAACAATCCATGGTCAGGATAAATAATCGTGTATTTGAGTAAAACTAAAACAAGATCAGCTGGTCGTGATTTAATATATTATGATCTATAAAAAACAAATTGTTCTCTACAATATATTATATGTATACATGATATTGTTATATCAATCTTATTTATTCCATTTTGGAACGCGTCATAAATATTATAGTGGTTATTATATTATGAAAAGTTTCTTTTAGGTCTTAGTATAGAACGAAATTGCGGAACAACAATCCCCTGCGACAAAGCATCGGAAAAAAAATTGGTGACTGATATCAAATTGTAATAAATTTATAAGTAAAACAAATACAAAACTTTTGTAAACCAGGACAACGGATATGAGGTTGCGAGAACATTATTTGAGAGAATGGGAAATGGCAAAATAAATAAATACCTCAAATTTTCAAAACTCAATAAGTACAAGGAGGAATCGGTGCGATAATTCAATTTGTTTATATATGACGAAATATTGAATAGAATAATATTTGTTTTTAATTAAACGTTTAAATATTAATAATTTATAATGTAATTATTATTATTATTATTTTCGATTGCCGGACGTTTTATGAAAAGTGCGCGTGAATCATCACAGCGTATTACGATTTACAGAGCTGTCACAGATATATATCTTAATTAATAGATTACTGCAATTACACTTCTATACGAGTATACGTGTGCACATAAGCGGGGAAATATAGAAAATTTTTATTTCAATTCAATACAATGTCGGTCGGGGATTTTTTCTCCTCTCTGGAGATTTTTATTAGAACGCCTTCTGAATCGTCTAGACGATAAGTCAGACGAACAATTTATTCTTACGCTACATTTTTTTTCTCAATGAAGCGTGTGATTTATGTGTAGATCCGCGACGTTTTAAACAGTTCTATAACGCTTTCAATTCGTCATTGTGAAATGTACGATCTGTCTGAACGTCTGCTTCGATAATAGGAAATACAGTGTTTCACTGTCACACGTCCTTTGTCGACGACACAACATCCACGTTTTACGTAATCGGTATATATATATATAATGTTCAGTACTTTTTCGAAACACCCTGTGTGCACAAATGTATATGTGTTGTATTGCAAAACTTTAGGTGTTATGAAAATATTTAAACGCCCCGTTATACATAATACAATATATATTATACAGTAATAATATTTAAATGAATTATTCATGACCACGTAATCGTCACCAGGAGAAAAACCCCACGTTCGTTTATACGCACATACTCTCGTCGCTCCGAATAAATTTGCCAATAATTTTCTACTACTATACATAATAATGTAATACACTTAACTGCTCATCATCGCGTAATCCGCGTATATAACATTTACACACTGTACGCGCGCACAACGAATTCAACGATTGTGTAATCGTTTTATATATTTCATAAAACAGGGGGGAAAAAGTTAAACGTCACACCTATTTTAATATAATAATATACATAAATAGTTGTGACGTAGGAGTAATTTTATTAGGAAAAACTCGGTCGGTTTAAATCTGCTACTGTTCTCTAACAACGATAATAATTTATTTTTTAATAATCGTGATTAAATGTTAAGTGCGTATAAATCGCATTACATTTTTTTTTTTTTTTTAAATAATATTCTTCTCGCGTTTTGTCAAAACGAATTCGATAATTAATTTGTTTATTCGTGAATATGCAAAGGCGAACGTCGATAAAACGTTGTTCTCGATTTTGATCATAACTAGTTGCAATAACGCGAAAAATATATTATACAGATTCCAGAAAATGACGTATAATAATCAATAATCATCCGAGATCTATCTGTTTGGTGGTCGCATATCTGATATATGGAATGTCTAGATTAAATTATCGAGAAGATGGGGATGAGACATAATTCACTTTTTTAAAAAAAAACCCCCCATAACATTATTATAAGAATAAATTATATAGAAAAATGTAAACGATATTCAGTCGTGTTCACACGAACAAGAAATGCGCAAAATTGTACGATTATTATGCATGAACACAATATTATTATTACATCAAATATAAACACAGTACACGTAAGCGAATGTCTTAATAATAATAATAATAATAATAATAATAATAATAATAATAATAATAATAATAATGATAATAATAATAATAATAATGATATGTGTATTTCCGCTGCAGTTAGGTTATGTAGAAATACATAGTGTTATATTAATGTTATTAAAATTATCTAAAATACTATACCAAAATGTTATCTGGAAAAAGTATATCTACAATTATATATTATCTATTACAATGAATGGACAATTTAACATGTTTAAAAAAAATTAATTTGATTAAAGATTAAAAAAAATAATAATAATTGAATTAATTTACATTACAATACAACATATATATATATATCAGGAAACGGTCAACGTGTATAAACAATATATTGTAGTTGATATTATTTCTAGAAAACAAAAAAAAGTACGAAAATTATACGAGCATATTTTAATACTTAAAAGCTGTATTTAAATTATTTTCATACTCGGGGAATACACTGAGTTTTTAGTTTAAAATATTGTCACGTTTAAAAGATCGCGTGCAGTGATAATTATGAAAAAATATCTTACTCTAAACGATTCATAGATTTCATATATGGTTCTTACGCTGATACGTTCATACAGTTTTAGGAGTTCCGAATACGTATGAAAATTAAATTCGTAGGCACATATACAGTGTTGTTTTAATACTTTTAAAAATCTTTTCTATACAGGAAAACGTGTTTTTAGAAACAAATTATAGCGTGGATGATACCAAAGAGACTCGTATAAAATATATAAACAATGATATTATTGTATACGCACAATCCTGCAGCAATGGGTTCGAGGAGTTTAGGGCAATAAAGGGAACGAACTACAGGGATTTTAATAAGAGGAGGCATCTGGAAAAATGATGCGGCCGCGAGATTGCTACTGCGACGCAACGTATATATATTTATGATTTATAAAGCCCGAGGATAAAAGAAATCGTTCTCGTATATTATCCTCGAAGAAAAAAGTAATATGAAATAAAACGCGTGAGTATTTATTCGTATAAGGACGTACGAAATATATTTTATTCATGTTCCGATTTGTTGCTTTGTGCGCGGGTGTATGTACGTACGTGCATAACAAGAAAAGTTTTTTTTTCTCTTTTTACGTCCATTTATTCCCGCGTGCGTGTGTTCGTCTTCCTATTTTTCTTTTTCAAAAAGTAATGTAAATTGTTATTGTAAACCGTACACGCGTGTGTTCAAAATACAAATAAATGTCAACGAATACGATAGAATATCGAATATTATATTCGCTCGAACCGCGTATTACAACATACTCATTTCGACCGTAGTTTTATACCATTGTATTTTTGTAGTATTTAACATTTTTTTTTTCAATACACGATTTTCAGAAAAAGTTTTTAAGGTACACACGATACACGAAACTGGTGTGTTATTGCCGAACTGACACGTTCGAAAATCTAATACATGTATACGGTATTATTAACTCCTTAAAACATTATTTAAAAACATAAATGAAAACAACGAAACGAATATAAAACGGAATCCCATATCGGATTGCAAATTTTCAAAACATAATACAGTGTTATTGTTATTATTATATTTGATACATTCAACACTCGAAGAATAAGTGTAGTATACCGTATTGGCTGCAATGTCTAATTTCGTTAGAGTTCATCGTAATTCGACGTGAAAAAAAAACTGTTCTTTTAATAATATAACAACACGCTGCTCGTGCAAAACAACAAACACTTGTCGAAACCAACATTTTTCAACGGCGGACTTCCTTACAACTTTATAATATATAATTTCATTCGCTTTGTAGGTAATTCGTATTATTTGAAATTCGACTAGAACTGTACCTATTGTGTAAGTATCGAGTAAAATAATTTAGACACGGACACGAATCCGATATGGAGATGTGTTTTACGATTTTGCCATTTCACAATCGAAACGACTGACACGCCAAATAGGAATTATACGGTAAACGAAAGAGTCTGATCAGATTTTAACAACGTACCATCATACATATATTACGCGTTTGACTACTGGAGGAGTATGTTCAGGTAAAAAATGAATTTAATCTCAGCGATTACTATTAAATCGGAAGACCATTATAACTCGTCAATCTTTATAAGTAAATATATATATATATATATATGTCTTGTCGACAGGATTCTGTGACAGACAGCTATTGATAACCTGATTTGCTGTTGCCGTCACTGCCGAGGAAACCGATAACACGCAGTTAGATAATTCGGTGAATATATTATTATGTGCGATATAACGTGTGCGTTTTAGAAATCAAATCGCACGTTAAAGTTATATACTACACGCGTCAATGGCTTCATAAACACACTACAACTGTCTAAAATAATCCGTGTTTCAGTTTAAACGTCTCGGAGCGAACAGTTCGATTTTTGTACACCGAACAAGAATTGTGTAAAAAAAAAAAAAAATGTTTTGTATACGTAAGTATGTCTATATTATGCGACATCACGACGACGTTCGGAAATCGAAAATATACGCGTACGTTACATGAAACTCGTTAAAACGAACGAATCGTTTAATATAATACACGTTCTATCAGGATTCGTACGGTTTAAACGTTCAACCCTCGTATTCGACACGTTTTATACCTACTATAACACTGCGGTGTATTATAAAATTTGTCCGAACGTTATAGAGCATAATAATACACAACGAAAAGGAATTCAATCATTGAAAACGTGCTGCCATCGCCGTACTACACAATAATAATTCGTTTTAAATCTTCGATTGTTAAATCCTATTTTTCTATTTGCCGTCGTATTATTTCGTACGGTAACATACAGGGACACAGTAACATTATGAATGGCAAGTATGTAAGAATAAATAGAATACATCTCTCGGGATATATGTAGTGAAATTTAAATTTATCCATGTCCGATGAAGTACTCCATTGGTACTATTTATGAACAGTACGAACTTCTCACTTGGGTATTCGTCTGTAATGGTCTGCTTGTCGTTCCCCTTCACAATCACATTTCGAGTTTTCGTTTAATTTCCACATCATCCGTGTACAGTTCTTCTTCACGACTTGGGATTGTCCATCCCTGACGTGGGAGTTCAAAACCTTTGACTCTTTGTGTTGAAACTTTTATCAGCTCCTTATTTGACACAATTGAACTCAGCCATTAGTTCTGACTAGCTTTTTTATGCCTACTGCAGCATTCCGACTGAATGAGAATTCCCCCTGATTTCGATCCGTTGTGATTTTTTTTTTTTACTTCAATCTTGTCTCTAGAATGTTTTCCAGCTGTTTGTGGAGTCGTTGGATAGGTATGAGTTTTGATAAATAGTCTTATTAACGCCTTATTTCTTTTTAATTTTTGGTCGTACAATATTCGGAAGTATTGGAAACTCTGGTAACAATATTAACTCCACTTAACAACCGCATGTCATTATTTAGTTATGTGTCCACATACCCTGAATGGACGCTATTCGATCATACCGGATAGTACCACTCGTTCCCCGTCTAATTCCAATATTGTGTTTACATTATATTACACAATATTCACGCGGTTGAACGATTATTAAAAGGGACCAATATATATTACGTTTGAAACTACCGAAATGGTATTTGTACGTACCTAACAATTGCGCTTAACCGTATAACGTGTACGGGCGCATAATTTCAGTAATCGCGAGTTACAATTCCGGAACTCGGTATCAAATAGTTACATATAAAATAATTGTGGTAAAAAAATATTTTCAAATACTCTATTCCAATATTTAGACACTAATTTCAGGAACTCAAAGGACTCTGAACCGCATCTAAAATATATTATTTTATTCGTAGACCACGACGCTTATCAAATAAATCGTTTACACGTAAAATGTATAACGTCGTCGTTATAAAATGTCAAGTTTCATGATATCGGGGGTCCAATCCATTCGGTTCTGTCGCCAATATTATTTGAAAATGACATTTTTATAATAAATTACTCCAGGAATTCAATTGCCAATTGCTTAAAAATAATAGCTATTATAGATCATCTCTGATCACCAATCTCCGGCCGCCATAAACAATTTGTTCGTTTACACGATACGATTATTTATAAATCGCGTCACCTACACGCGTATAGTCTGAATATTCAGGTATACAATTAAAAAAATCGTTTACACGTATTCAATTTCAGTTTAAAAACGTTCGACCGCCGCACGCGTGGACGTCTAGTTTTATTGTCGATTTCTCGTTGTACAAGATAATTAACAACAAACGATAACTTGAAGAACGAATCTTCACTGGTACACGCGTGTGTACATATTTCACTTACACAGACGCGTCCCCAAGGGGGGGGGCAAAGGGACGATCGTCCCTCCCCCCCCCCCAAAACGATTTTTAACGTATAAAATTACTATCACTGTCATCAAAAAAAAAAAAACAAAAAATTATCAAGATTATTGATTTAAAAAATAGATTCGCCTCCCCCCCCCTCTCTTGAAAACTGTTCCCCCTGTACTTACGCGTGTGGTTCGGGTGATATACGTCTGCGTGTACGAATAAACGTAATGAACACGAATATTTTTCAAACGTTTACCGCGCTTCTCCGGCATCCAGAGCTACCGGGACTCGGACAACACGAAAGGCACAATGTATATAAAATTTCCGGTGAACTCGTAGGAAACCGAGCGACTGACTCGCGCGAGTTCCGGCGAACGGAAATCCGATATATATATATATACGCGTATAATAAGAAGGAGACGTTTCGCAGCACAACAAATAACTACTTTCCGCCGTCTACGATATACGCGTACGTATTGTAATAAAACATAATTCATACGAACGATAATAACGTACGACGTCCGTCTCGGATGTCGCCCCCCCCAAGTGTAAATACGAAAATCTAATCTCGATACTCTTTCGTTTTCCTCTCCCGAAATCATCTCTCGTCGCGGACACGACAACAACGGGCAGGTGTGCGCGTATGGCGGCGCACAGTCACAGACGGAGGCCTCGTGCGCGCAGACATTTTACGCGTTTTGGGCGCACACGTGCACGGAACGTACGGACCCCGTGCGAATGATCGCGAAACGGAAAAACGTCGCAGCTATTAAACAGTGGTGCGACGGGGAGGGAGGGACGAGAGGACGACGGCGGAGGGAGACCGATACGCGTTTGTATTGGAACGCGCGAACCGAGTTTGTCCGAACTTGGTCATTGATTTCGGTTCAGTATATAATATCACCCGCGCGGTTTGTATTCATTCGATATACAGTCGATACAGTTGGCGTAGGCATGGGGCAGCAGCAGCCTCCCCGTAAAACGCGTCTTTTTTTTTTTTTTGAAAATAATTATTAATCGATCTTTTTTCAATATTAAAATCGATTTTTTTTTTTTTTTTTAAGTACTCCTCTATCGTAATCGTGTCTGCTGCAATCACATTTATTTTATGTCAGTACATTCGTAACAAAGTCGTGAACACAAAACGTCCTAGAAGAACGCAACTCAATAAGAACGATCCAAGTCGTTTAATTGAGTCTCGGACACAACACTCGTCAGTTTATTAGCTCAATTATATTTTATGTTACATAAAGTAAGATGTTTTGATTAGCCAACCGAAGAACTCAGCACAAAGTATGGCTCCTTCTCTAATTATAAAATCACACCGCGCGACACCGTTTTACGTTTGATTCGTCGACTTTTTCCCGAATCGTATAAATCATTTGGCCATATAACTCTGTCAAAGAGTCTTAACCGTGACCCAGGGGCAACAAGGGGGGGCGATAGGGGCGATCGCCCCCCCCTAGATACTTGTGTATGTACCTATATCTACTGACAACTAAAATTAATCGAACTAAAACTAAAATGTAATAAAACATTTTTTAAAACTTATTATTTTCATATAATTTTTCGATAATTCTAAGTTGGCAACAGATTCGACGGGCCGTTTTTCTATTCGCCCCCCCCCTAAGGGATAAAGTAAATATGCCCCTGCCGTGACCTCTAATTTCATTTTTTTTTTTTTTTTTATAATGAATTCTTTCTTTTCAGTCCGTCACTTTCGAACTCTCTAGGCCATAGTTCCTTATCGGTCTTCTTCCGGATCTCCTCCTTTTTGGTCGCCTATTGCCTCTTCGACTTTACTCCCGTCGTCTCTATTCGTTTTGCGTGTCCGAACCTTATGGGAATCTTCACGTAACGACGTTAAAAGGCTTTTTTATCATTTCTCTTATTTCCGTGATTTTTTTCCTTTTCCGCCAGCCGTTCATACGACAATTTTCAATTACGTATGGAATGTCCGTACTGAACATCACTTTGAACTGGCATTTTTTTTTTTTTTTGTAATTCTTCCGTTTACGTTTCGCGTAAACGCGTTTGGAAAAAAAATTGACAATCCCTCAATCGCGCGCACGTTTTACAAAACGTTTCTAACCGTTTTCAGCCGTTCGTTTTCTACCGGTTTCGGTCGTCCACGATAACCCTCCAAACGACGACGGCACGCCGTCGCGATGAATCGCCATCGCGCACGCAATTTTTCTTTTTAATTTCACGTCGTTCCGAACGAACCTTTCACGACGCGAGGCGCGCGATCCGCATGCGCCGCGTTTCGCACAACAGCTCGCTCGTCCGTCACTGGCGGCTTTCACCGAAAACCCCTCCCCTCACCCACCGCATATCGCATAGGTTAACCGGTACTACCGTGTGTAAACGATGACAGATACACCCAGGGCCGTATTACCGCTAAGGCTGTGTATAGGCCAAAGCCCGGGGCGGCAATTTTTTTTTTTTTGGTGTATTATATCAATACCTATGTAAATTAGGCGGTAAATTTATTTCAGTCTATGGGCGGCAAAAACCTCAATCCGGCCCTGGGTACACCGCTTGTAAATATCGTCGTACCTATCTCCTTCTCGTTCATCCCGCGACGCGGTCGCCGTTCTACAATCGGACGACATTGTTTCCGTCCGCTCGTCACGGATCGCGGTTCTTCGCGAATTCCGCCGATTATTATTATTATTATTATTATTAATTGTCGCGGCCGGGCCCGTATTTATGGAGGGGGGGGCTCGGATGGGCAATCGCCCCTAGCGGCATTATTAGCAAGAGATTTAGGGGCGGCAACGTTTTGAAAGGTCATGAAAATGTATATATATATGTTTATATATGGGGGCGGCAAATTTTACGATGTCCCTGGCGGCAATTTTTGTAAATATGGGCCTGGTCGCGGCCGAACGCGGGGAGAGCACACAGCAAAGGGCTTCTGGTGGAATGACGCGACCGGCACCACGACGTACGTGACGACCGACGCGCATTGTCGTCGATGTGTGTGTGTGTGTGTGTGTTGTGTGTGAGAATCGAAACGTGAGAAACGGTGTTGGGGCGGTCGGCCGCCGCCGGGGCGCGCGCAGCTGGCAAGCGGTCGTCGTCGTCGTCGTCGTCGGCCGGATGCGACGTTATTATTATCACCCCGTCGCCGCCGCCGGTGCGTACAGCGCGCGTACGCGGCGTTTATACGTAGGGGTTGACAGCGGCATAGGTACCACCGGTGGGTAATCGTTTCTATTCAAAACACACACACACACAAAAGTAATAACTCCGCAGGTATACACCATTGTGATTATTATCTGTGTGTAGTGCACAACACGCACGACCGTCGGCATCGATTTACTACCGTTACTTCGCCATTCTACGCCCGTCGCCGAATCTCGCGCGTCTTCCCTCTCCGATCACACTTTACGTCGCGTCTATTCCCGGCTACCGTAGTCGCCTTTTACGAATCGTTCCCGGGAATTCAACATTCAATCGCACCTAAACCATATTGCGAACTCGGTATAACGGGGAATCGAAATCGCAACGAGCTCCCGTCCCCCCCGAGACCGTCCGTTGCACTTTCGCGCGCTCCGACCGAGGGGGGAAGGGCACTCTTGATCATCAAAATGTACCGGGTCTCCTCCAGCCAGACGTACTTGGACACTTCACGGACTATTAGCTCTAAACTAACTCGTCGACTACGACGACCTCTCTTTTCCAAACACGCCACTCGTTTTAACGAAATACATTCAAACAGACTTAAGGCCGAAACCAATAAAGGCGGTCATACGGTATTCAGCTCTTGGGGATCGAACAAAAATACTTCGAAACCGAATAAACTCCAATGATTTCAATCACAATGCTTCCTGCGTCGTATTATAATCGACGCATCCGTTTATGCATCGAATCGCACATATTACACAACGACCTTTCAACAGTACAAAATCTCCGATCTATTTGTCCGTAACGTCCCAGGTGAACCCAGCAGACGTTTAAAACGTAAATGGCGTCCGCGACCTCTTAAAATATTATAAAATAGAATAATTTACAACGTAGTCGCGAAGTTCGACCGATGGATGGATTCTTCGACCCCAACTACGGTAGTATACCGTCTGAAAATTGCGAACGAGAAAAAATTTTCACGATATCGCCCCCACACTCGCCTCACGTGTGCTTACTGCACACATATTGTACAATTTAAAAAAAAATAAAATATAAACGTGTATAGAAGTATCCGAACTGCGTACTCCTTATACCGCGCCTAATTCCTCTCGAGAATAACGAGATTATTTTTCAAGGACCACCGTTGGAACGAGAAACCCAACAGCTGATTTTAACTGACGTTCAAATTACGTGGAGAAGTTATCGCACACGATATAAAAACGTGTCGAGTGCGTTTTTTATGTTTCGGATAATGTCGTCGTCGCCCGGAAACCGCACTCGACGACGTAACGGAAATGGAAACGCACTGCGTGGCGTGTAGATGATACACGGTGGTATAGCTACCGAGACTGTTCTAGACTAGAGGAAACTGAAAAAAATAAAATACGTTCCTTATCAGTTAAATAAACTAAACCGCTAAATAAAGAATACCGTTAAACAGACGCGGAAATATTTTTAAGGTAAACTGTTTTTTTTTTTTTTTCATTGTTTTATACGATATAATCACGACGAGTATGATGAAACTGCGTTCCGTTGGAATCCGATGTTTTCGAAATTGTATTAACAAATCAATAATAATAATAATAAATACGGCACAACGAAGAAAAGCCGCGTATTATTCGGTAAATATTCAATCGAGTAAAATATAAAAACAAAACACTATTTTTGACAATCGAATTCCGACATTTTGCGCGATTGGTCAATAAACGTTCGTTTTTAATAAGTATTATGAAAATATCAAATTGCCATTAAACGTACATTTATTGCGTTTCATTTGATTTGTCGTTACGAAAATATTTCAGCGTTTTTCGATAAATACGATGCGAATGATCATACAAATTACGTGTAAAATCGTATGTTCTTCGGATATTCAGAATATTACCAAAAAAATAAAAAATAAAAAAAACATCCTCTGTGAATTGAACGTACATTTAATACGGTATATTATTTATGCATTAAATGAGTACAATTGAAAATTGCATTTTCTTTTATTAAAACTGTTTTGAACGCTTGTTTGATGATGCAAACGAGATTTGAAATGTATTGAATGCGGAAACAAATTTGACTTTTTAAAAAAAAACTTAAGAGCCCATATAACGAAAAATCACCGTCTCGTAAAAAGTAAATTAAATAGCACCCGCGCGAATAAAAAAAAAAAAAAATAGAAACTTCATCTTAATGAAAACATCTTTGCGCGCGAGCAATGATCAAAATCAAATCCTAACGAAAAAAAATTTCAATAAACAAAAAAAAAAAAGCCCATTCTTCTGTTGAAACAATTGAAATATATTGGTCGTGTGTGCGATTTATCAATTTTGAACGTTATAAACACGATCAGCTCAACGAATGTCATCATCGGCTTCGTTTCGAATGTTTTTCCTATTTTATTATTATTATTATTATTATTATTAATAACCTGTATGCGAAAATCTCGATTTAATTGTTGCTATTGCGGAACACACGTACAGTTTATAGCAGATGTCGAGTATGTTATTTGTAATATTTTTAGTTTTAATTTATTAAATAACATAGGAGTACGCGTTTCGGTCACTCACGATTTCAACGTTTATTACGAAATTGTATTATAATAATCGCGCATAACCTTGACCGTAGAGTAATATACTAAAACAGATGTAATCGCGACTATTGTCGGCTGTCACTAAAATATTTTCAAAACAATTTCGCATTAAAATATATTTATAAAAAAAAAAAAAACGTTTTAATTATTTTTAGGGGTAATTCTCGGACAAATGGACGGCGTTAATGAAACGCGGAGCATTTCGCTACTACATATTCTCTGCGTCCGTCTCTAGTCTCTTGTTTTTATTATTTTTTTTTTATTCCAAACACACGCGAATCCCCCGAGTCGATAATATCATAAAAATAACGACTATGAGCGTACACAATTTGTGTTTTCTATCCGACGCAATGTTTGATTAAACTCGTCACGAACACCGTCAACGCACTCGTGTACGTATGTGTGTCGCTTCGTGTGACAAAAACACGACAGACAAAAACAATATCAAAAAAAAATATATAAATATATGTAAGTGTACACACGAGCGTCTGCTGGTAGTTGCCGGTTCAACAGACCCGCGGCATTCGTCGGTGTGATTCCGCCATTATATTTATAATACAACGTTAATAACTCGTCGAAAATCCACTCGAGTGTGATAATTATTATTGTAATCGTTTATTGTTTATGAGTACTCTGAGGGCGCAGTGCGTGCGACGTTGTTTATGGAGAGACTTGAAGGCGCGTGAAGAGAATACGATTGGTCGAGGATGTGTAGCGACGACGATTGATATAATATGTGGTATTTATTGTCGTATAAAACGGAACGCGAAAACGAAACGGTGGAAGTGTAACGGACACTCTCGTTTGACCGCAATGTGACGACGGTTTAAGCGCTCGATGACTCTTGAATGTACGAGAAGTGTGTGGCCGTGAAACTCGGGACGACAGTATAGACGTGTTAGAAAGAATTAATATTACATATACAGGAATCAATGAAACGTGTTTCGGGTGCTGCTGTCTCGAGAAAAACGCTTAAGACGGACGACGGAACGAGAGATTACCAATACGGGAGAGTCGAGAAAAAGAGCGACAGCCACGGCAAAGTATCAAAAACGAACGCGTCCTGACATATTATATAATATTATACAGACAGACCACCGACATTGAACCGCAGTCGGTATAGATTCCAGAATACAATTTCATTTACAACGATTTTACAGATCAATACCATTCAGAAATCGAGAAATTTCTCGTGAAAAACATTTTCCATTGGCCATAAAAGCGTTACGCGTAATTTCGATTTTCAATCATCGTCATCGTCGTCGTCGTCGTCATCGTCAATCTCTAAGGGCCTTGTTGAAACAGCCACGTCCCTGTGTTGGATGCTTTCCTCTTCGTCTCTTTGTATGATGTGCGGTTCACAGTTATTGCCCAATATTTTTCTTTTCGGCATTTCATTCAAGAAGTCGTTATTTCCATTTAGCTTTATTTATTTGTTTTTTTTTTCATTATGGTTATCAATAGAGTCCTTTCGTCTTTCTTTCTTTTCAGCTTGTTCTTATCATTTTTCTCCACATTCACATTTCTGCCGCTTTATGTCGCTCCCTCTCATACTGTCCTATCATCCGTGTTTCACAAAAAAAAATTTTTTTTCCCGTTTAAAGCGATCGATATGAAGTGTGTTGAATTGGAAATTTCGCAGTTCGTGCATGTCCAACGGGAAATGACAAAGTCGCGCTTTGACTTGACTTTGACAGCACCATTGTGTTTGTCGAAAGTCAAAAAATCACCATATTATTAATGATTAATGAATAAATTACGAGGACGTGAATAAAGGATTGGGAATAATAATAAAAACAATAAGGACAAAACTTCTAACGGCCATTGCGACAGTATAACGAGGAGCCGTAGCGAACCAAACAAACGACGACGAGATAATATAACGAATAACGGAATGCTATTGAAATTGATGAGAAAACCGTTTCGTTTTTCCGGTACTATGATTTGTACGTCTGGAACTGGTCCGACAAAGCCCTCCCGGATCGTCATCGTCCATCGCACAGCGTACACCGGTTAAGTAGCGTAATATTTTGCCATAAACGTGTGTTTATGATAGCGAACGTCAAAACTTTTAATTCAAAAAAAAAAATTAATAACAAATTACGCGCTAAATAATTTTTAGACCGTAATTGTTTAATAATCCTAAAAAAAATATTCGCCCGACATTTAAAACAAATTAATAATAACTATAGAAAATATTAAACCAAAATCACAAAATAATATGCGCGGATGAAAGTGTATTATTTTGTGATTCGGGTTTATAATATTTTCTGTATACGAGTACATATAACAGTCACAAGTGCTCAAGTGTATTTTATTAATAGCACTACTATTTTCCTGACACGACGTTGTTGTTGTTGAAAAAAAAAAATTAAATACATAAATGGTGTGCGTGCTGCAGGGAGAGCGTATTTCGGGGAAACATCTCACCATAGGATTTTTGTTAAACATCCGACTTTATAGTATTCGATAAAGTTCTACTGATGTCCTGTCCGTAACTATACTGAAAAAAAGCGATCGACGATTTTCAGACGTCTCTCAAGACGCGTTCTGCTTTAACGTACCACCACCGTCTGAGGAAATGCTCGTGTACTAACGCGCGCCACTGATTGTAAATATTACGGTGTATTATGGATAATAAAATACGATAAAAACGTTAATAAAAAAATTGTAAAAAAATTATCTTAAAATGGAAATGTTATCTCCCGTTGTGCGTTTTTGGACGTATAAAAGCAGACTTGGGTAGTATTCCCAATACCAAAAAACTGTATTCAGAATACATGATTTTTTATATGCTTTTCAAAAATATCCTGAATACAGTATTCTGAATACTTTTTTACTCTAAGACCAATCATGTTTTAAATAGTACCAACGTAAAAATAAAAAATTGTTACTTAAATCCAAAAAAAAAAAAAAAAAAAGTAATTATTTCGAAAAAAAATATGTGTAACAGTAGTAGATATTTAAAACAACACCGATTATCTTATGGCGTTTGGTGTTTGAATCCATCCTTTTTCAAATAATCAAGTACGTTTGATTACAATATATATGTTATTATAATCGTGTTATATTTTATAACTACATTGGTAATAATAATTAATTTATTAGTTATCGCGTTAATTTATAAACACAGAATTAAAATATACGTATATATATATTAAACGTCATAACAACACGTTGACGATTGTTAGTATACGATTAAATAATAATAATAACAATAAAAAATAGTGTTTTAAATGTATTTGGAATAATTTTTGTGAAATATACAGAATACTGTTGTTACGACGTGTTCGTATTATGAATACTTTTTTTCAAAGTTATCATCGAAATATGTGTTCCAAATACTGTTAAAAATTTGTTTTATCCGAGTCCGACTTATAAGTACGCGTCGTTATTTCTACTCTTCGCGGCGTTATAATACCCCCACAACTATCATCGCCCATCAACTCGACATTGTTAATGTTACAACAGCGGCGGATTTAAAAGGGCAGGAGGCGGCGACAGGACCCCCCTCTTGGGTCGTGCTTTTATTGTGTACGTGCATTTGCAAAATTTCGACAAAAATTCGGTAAAAAACATAAATAACGAATTCTGTTAGACGACGATAAAGACGGTAATATAATAGAACGTGTTAACGTGTTTTCCTTCTCCATGACAGCTAGCCCACATTGCCCGTTCGTTCGATGACCGTTTTTAACGTCCCGTTCGTCCGACACGAGAACAGCCGTCACGTGTGCGAGTATGTTACAATCAGGGCCGGATTTAGGAATGTGGGGGCCCTGGGCCCACCTTAAAAGTATATATTATATTTCGATAACATATGTTTAATATATTATTATAAGTTAATTTAATAATATATTAACATTTACACGTATTTATCTACAACAGCGGTCGGGCGGCTTGCTATACAAGTTATATGTGTTTATTTATAACTGTTTTTCTCAAAATTGAAAACCATACCTTATCGCTTATCCTACTCTACAAGTCATAATAATCGGTTTTAAATTACTTTAATTTTACCATATAAATGATTGAACAATTTATGATTCAATTTGTGATTTAAATTTATTTTGCAAATATTATATTGTGTTTTATACTTGGATGCGAAAAAATCCCATTAAGTGGAGGCCCTTATTTTGTGGAGGCCCGGGGCCCCCCTGGCCCCCCCCTAAATCCGGCCCTGGTTACAATTCATACGATAAGTGCGTATTTTATATAGTCTTGATAAATGAAAATCAATACTGTTGTTATTCTTTTAATGGGTATTCGAAATAAGATTTTTTTTTTTTTTAAAAATTCGCCTTCCCTCCCTCACGCGACGTCTGGATCCGCCGTCATCGCGTAAGAGAGACGGTTCAAAACGATAATATACCGTTGTCAGAAAAATGAAATTAAACGACGGGGATACCTGTAGGAATCCCTTGATGTGTTCCGAACTCTGACTGTGCCGAGTGCCGTGGCGCTCGCGCCACTTCAACACGCCCATGACCGAATGGATCCAACCGGGAGGATCGCGGACGTCCGCCGCGCAGGACGTTTGTCGCCGCCGCGTTGTCGTTTTCGACGCCGTCGTGATTTACGGCGACGTCGAAACACGGACGGAATTTGTGATTATTCTCGCGCGCACGCGCACGTGCGCTAAAACCAAGCCCCGAACGAGAAACTAATGGAAAGAGCGGGAAGAAAAAACAAATAAAAACGACGGAAATTATTTTGTCACTCGCGCGCACGGACGACGACGACACTGTGCCGGGAAAACGCGCGAAACGCCAAACGACGGTTGCGACCAGCGCATGACCACCGCCGACACGACCGACGACTACGCACGACGTTCACGCGCGTACACCGTTCCGTTGTAACTACGGACCGGGGGGCGGTCGCACGCGAGTTAGTCGCGACCGCGGCTGAGCGCGCCGACCCCCCACCGCGGACGGCGACGACGCGGATAAAACGTCGACCGGTCGCGCGATAAGGAAAAAAATAAATAAATATATTCGTATTTCGGTACTCTCGACGGGGCGTATCGAAACGTGTAAGCAAATCGGGTTGGGTAGAAAACGAGAAAGAACAAAAATCGAAATATATTATCTGTCGGTGCACGCTGATAATATGTCTTGTAGTCACTGAACTCGGTCGCCACGGGATTGACCGTTTACGTTAGTACGCGTTTGTCGCATTATTGACTCCGCTCTAACGCCGCTTATAGCGACGTCGCGTCACCGACACGACGTTATTACCGTAACAGTTTTGTGTGACGCGGAATCTCTTACCGATCCCCGGAGCTGAGACATTGCCGTGTCGGAAAAGAAAACAAAACTCTTGAAACGCCCGAGGACACACGGCCCGTTTGAACTATTTTCTTTTCAACGGCATTGCCGAGGTGTTTGGGCGTCGCGAGTACGGACGCGAGTATTGAGTGTTCAACAGCAACGCGGCGGCGCTTAGAAACGACATGTTTCCTCTCTCCACAACACACACCCCGCATAGCTCATAATAATTATAATATTTAATTTTCGACTGTCGATTCGATTAGATTCGGAGCGGAGACGAGGTACATATTGGTTTTACGCAATGACTTTCGTACTATGGTTTTTATTCTTTTCTATGTACACGTTCTTGGACTGGAAAGAACATGATATATGACGGTCTCGTATCAAATTGTAACTCCGTGTACATGTCGATACTTCACTTTCGCTTTCCCAAACAATTCATCGTTATGCGTAATTCAAATTTTCCAGCCGTAAAAGCAGTGATTTTTTTTATTTTAAAGGCGGACGATTTTCTACAACGCAGATCCTGCTAGGTCATTCCAACTGTATTCAAATAATCACGCGAACACCGAGTACCACGGGAAATTTTTAAGTTTTCCACGAAGTGCATTATGCACCAAAGATCCAGCTCGAAATCGTTTTATTGAACGCCAACGATTTCATATCGCTTTCAAATCTCTAGTAACATCGTAACTCTCTATAACTTCAAGTAATTCGCTTGAGCGATATCCACAACGCTCGTTATTCATTTTTTGACATTTTTTTCTTTTTCGAGCGATTTTCAAGAATTGAATACCGATTTTTTTTTTTTTATCAGCGAATTGGAAAAATAGCGTTTGTGTCGATTTGGGAAGCACGAGAAGTACATACATAATCATTATTCAAACAATATCGTTTAAATAACGGCATTGAGAGAGGCGATCGCATTCTCATCTGCAGACGTAGTTTACTTCCTCGATTCGCTTCAACGAGTAAGATCGAATCGACATCCCGAAGTAACAGAACATTTTGGGTTCGTGATTTCCAAGACTATGCTGGATATATAACTGCGTTATGGCACAAGCATGCAGTAGTAATAGACAGCTGTTATGTAACGCGTATAGGATGAACAAAATAATTTCTTTTCTCCTAAGACACTACGACGTCCTATTACGTGTAACATCCTGCATAATACGCACTGCTTTTGATACGTCCGTTTTTCCGACGGATGACAACATTTTATTGAGACTCTCGTTTATAATGACACGCTTAAATAGGTGTAACCGCGTGAACAGTGGCAGTGATTAATGTCGACGCTCGTTTAAAACGCTCTCCGTGTGTAATAGACTTAAGCCAAGTTCAATTTTTTCTGGAATAAAACTCATTATTCTAATAATAAAAATTGTCGAATAATAAAATAAAATAAAAAAATTTTTTTTTTTAAGACAACGCCCGTTTAATTTCTATATAAATATTTGTCGTTTAAAAATTGTCACTTTTTTATTTATTAAAATGTATTACGAATTCAATATATTTAATATAGATTTCTGGCTGGAACTTATGCGACATATTTTCTAAATAAATCAAAAGCGAGAATTGTTCTGTTCTTTGAATTTTGTATTTCGTTCGTCATGTTTTTTCTCTGTCCAATTGTTTGATCGTTAATTTGAATTGAGTATCAGATAAAACCACTCGTTTTGATGTAAAATTGTAACTAAATTAAATTAATTTATATTTAATACCATTATAGACATAAGTTAGACACGTGATCGTTTAAAAGTTGACGTTTAACACTTTCAGCAATATTATTAATACATGACTTGAATTGCCGGTTGAATTTACCACCTGAAAAATGTAACCTTTTTCGAAAAGCAAGTGCCTATAGTGATGACCAAGCATAGTGTGTGCAAACGACATTCTATATAGAAATTAATACGAATAGAGTTTAACGTTTACAATATTGGAATAAAAAACAATTTTGAATCAATATTCGAATATTTAATTATACAAATGACAATAATTATACTGTCATTAAATAATTATCGCCGAATATACTTTTATTGTGCGTCGAAATAATTCGAAGTTTCCATTAGCAAAAATAATATCGAATTGTTCAAATAACTCATCGATCTAGTGTATAGTGACTGTTCGAAAATGCCAATCATTAAAATATGTGTATTTTTAACGAGTTCTGCTAACCCGAAATAATATCTCCTCTGCACGGTTCACCGTTCGGTGCGTGAGCGTCTCCTGCAATTTTACATAATTCATATATGGTTCACTCCGATGCGACAATATTGTAACGTAAATAATACTCGTTTTAATAATATACTAACAACTTATTGCCAATTGTAACACCACTCAAAATTCATATTTTTTATTGTTCAATATCAAAAATAAATCGAGGTTTTTTTTTTTAACTGACATGATTTTCGGTTGGCTTTCGAGTAAATACAATATTAATTATTGTGAAGTTTACATTTAATATTGTATTCTATAATAATAATAATAATAATAATAATAATAATAATAATAACGAATTGACATCTGATTGACGGAAATTACGAGGATTCATTAAAATATTAATGTTAGATGAAAGTAGATTAAAATAAATGGTGGGAGAGCGATGTCGAAAATTCCATAGTACACTTTAATATTGTTTCCATTTGGATATTTTTTCATAAACTTCTATTCAAATTCCTCAGTTGAAAATTTAATATAACTTAATCTAAATATTATGATATCTATGATATATAATATTATGATATATTATGATAATATTATAATATCTCAATATTATGGTCTATGAATCATATGAATATAAAATAAACAGTAAAGTGTTTGAACCAACCTCTGTAATTAAAAAATGTCCATGTAACGGCAAAAATATTATATAATCTTGCAAAAAACATCCAAAACTCAGCTAACAATGGACTTAGAAAATTGATTAAACCACTAAAATTCTTTAAAAAATACGGACAAAAATAATCAGTAGTCAATTGAGGGGGGGATTACCATTTAAGAAAAAAAATATGTATTGCGCATGCAAATACCCAACCAAAGGAAAAAAGTTCAAATGGCATAAAAATATGTATAATTATATAACAATTAATTAAAAAAAAATTCAGATAGCATGACTCTGCGCAAAGATATTAAGTGTTTTCAATTAGCGTTTACACACTGTATATATATATATATATATATATATAAAATGTATATGAATAATTATGAAATAATATAAAATAAATAATTCAAATAAATTAGGACGTTTACAACTAAGAATTGTGACTTTCGTAGATAGTATTTAACATTTAAACGCCATTGTCAATTATTATTTGATTAATTATTTTAAATAATAATAGTAATATTATTATTATTATAATCTTGTTGGACATTTCGGAAACTTTTTTTATCTTAAAGTATATTGTTTGTCATATTAAAGTACGGCTATAAACAAAAATCAAAATCCCGAAATAACATTTGCAACTAGTTTTTAGTCGATAATAATATTTGATAAAGAGGCCTTCACAATAAAATATTACACTCTTCGACTTTTGTAAAAAAAAAAAGTAATAATAACTACACGGTGTTCGAATTCTATATGTAAATTTTGTAACCTATAATGTAACGCCACTATTTAAATTCTGTTTGGCCTGATTTTGCGATAAATGCGGGTATAACGTCCTATTTTTCAAAAATCAATATACATATAAGAGCCAATGACACAAATTTTTAAATATAAACATCGAAACCAGGGCTCGGATTTTATAGTATTGAAAATTTCTAAAATATGAGCTACAATTTCAATACGATAAAAAAATAAATAAATAAAAATATCTTAAAATATCCTCTAATAACGGTAAAACGAGCAAAAATTAATTTGTTTCATTTATGAAATACACTATAATAAAAGTCTCCGTCTCCATTGCCAAAATATCACGTTAACTTGATGTCTAGAAATAGATTATAATACGTAATGTGCAATAATGACATGTAGCAATGTGAGTAATTTTCTTGCTTTCTTAAATTCATGCGAGATTTATGAAAAACATAAAAATCATTTAAATTTAATGCATATTGGCGTAGAAAAAAAAATGAACACCACAATCTGTAGAATAGTACTGAAAGTCTAAAACGCGTATGGTACATGCAAAAATATGGAGTATAATATTATGTGATTGGAATCTATGGGGGCATAAAACAATTTTAAAGCTCACTCTGCTATTTTTATCCGTATTCAATGATAATTAGCAAATGCTAATAGAACCCGAGCCATGATCATAACGATGTGCGTTATTTAAATATTGCTATATACTGTGTATTATTTGCGCAATGATTTATTTGGTTTTACTGGTTATTTATTAAACCGACCTAAATCGAATACACCAAATTGTGTGTGTGTCTGTGTGTATACACAGATATCTGTACATATGACTAGTGCCTGTAATACCTATTCGCTATGTATATTAGTTACCGTGGCATCTGCCAACGAACGCGTTTACATACATTTTCAATGATGTGTAATGTCTGTAATATCATCATCGATTTATTATTCGATTATTCATGTTATGTACGGTATGGATAGTGTAATTTTCTAATTTGTAAAAAAAAAAAACAACTTTCTCCAAGCGTATTATGTTTATAATATACACTCTTTGGGACTTTTCAAATAAAACGCGAAATCTCGCAAGGTGTATGTATTTTTCATCCCGATCAATATTGTACTCGCGCGTTTTAATTTTGCCATAGAGACGAACGAGTTTAACTATAGTAGTCAATTAAGACAGAGGAGAGAGAAAAAAATCGATTTATATCGAAATAACGTCCGGATTCCAAGTCTACATTGGTATATACGATAAACTCGTAAAATTATATTTTTCAGTAACGATGAATTTTACGAGGAAATGTGAAGTTGAACAATGCAGTTGAATTTATACTAATTAATTTTGATATTACGATACAGTATATATATACTGTGGTTATATTTGTATTTAGCACATTTTTTTTTGTAGAAATTCATCACTGTTAATTTTAACACTGTTGTTGAAAAAACCCGTATTTATATTATATATATATATATATATATAAAATATAGCGGTATATTACAATATTGTATAAAATGTTTCTAAAACGCCTCGACGAATTGTTAAAAAAAAACTGTTGTATATACACAGAATAGTAAAACGAAATAAGCAATGATTTCGTTGCATTTAAATGGTTTTTCTTCTATTTATAATATACATATAATACACTGATATTATTTCTAAAAGAATTGAACATTTCCTATTTATCCGAATTATTTATACTGAATTAAATAATTTTATTTAGTACCGAATAGGCAACATTTTAATGAAAACAATAAAATGATAGAGAATTCGTTTTTTATACTCAATATATAATATAATATTGGTAATTTGTTGTTTTTATTGTAACTATCAAAAGTGTTTTTTAAGCTCAAATTAAATACCTTTTTTTAATGATTCATTTTACCTTATAAAATCTATGTCTTAGTTATCAATATTATTTTTATTGGCAAAAACAATTCGGTTTTAAATCTAAATTTCAACTTGCATAATATTTTTAATGGTTCGGTCGTTTTTTATTATTATTTAAATATTCATTTTACGATTATTTGTCATGAATTCTGAATAATAATAATAATAAGAAGAAGAAGAAGAAGAAGAAGAAATAATAATAATAATAATAAATTAGTACGAAAATTATATAATAATACGTGTTTAGACGATGGAAATAAAAAATGCTTTTTCCGTGTAGAGTCCAGTGGTATAATTTCAGGTTTTACTAGACGAGGGTGAAATTCCGACCTCCTCCATCAGAAATGAGAATTGTTTATTCTTCTTGGCATGGTTTTCGCTTTTTACTTTTATCGCGTTGAATACAGGTCAGTTGGTTACTTAGCAGTTCTTGACTGAATTCGATTATATTTTTATTGAGACTCTAACGATTAAATTATTACGTTTCGATTTTTAACGTGCGAGGAGATGTTAATATAATTTTAACAATGTACTCGCATTATAAATTTTAATTTCACCCGGATAGTTATACGCAAAACGTATTGTGACAACGCAGTTTACCGTCTACCGCAGTAGACGAGAAAAATATAATGTATACGCGTCGCACGTTTATCCGTATCACTGCGTTAATAGATCTCCGCGATGGCGGGCCGCCAGATTTCCGAGTTTTTTTCTGTTTTATTTGTATTGTATTTTTATTTCGCGCGCGCACGCCACCGCGAGGGGTTTACGGTTTGCAGCTGTTGGTTTTTTTATTCGGATTATTATTATTATTATTTTTTTTTTTTTACGCCGAGACCAACGGCGGGTAACGCGTCCACTTATCCCGCAGCATCAAACGCACACTTTTGCTGACTGCGACAATATAAACGGTTACGACATATATTATGTGTACGGCAATAAATATAAAACAAAAAAATTGCGGATATAATACGAGCGGCGGCTTTGCATAATCGATAGACGAATTTTCAAATAATACATCTCATGGCCGCCGATGCGCGCGTACGGGGTGTACATTACGCGTTATATACAGAGTGTGGCCATTGGGATTTGACAAATCTCAATAACAAAACCTATTGTATTTTCTGATCTCCGTGGGACACTCTGTATGTGTAACTAGATGAGTTATCCGGCATTGTCCGTGCACAGTCTTGAACGGAACTCGACGCCCTTTGGAAGTCCATAGTAATTTACACACACAAAATTGCTGCAACTCGTCCCGAAGGACCCTTTTTTGTAAATTTTTGGCCGAGCATATTTTAACATATAAAGTCCGTAGCGCTATTACCCCCCACACTCGCCAGTGATGATTTATTGTCGTCCAGTGGTGGTGAGTGAGCGTGCCACTGACCCCCACACATTTGTGGATCGACGGAAACGTTTTTAAAAAAATCATTTTTTCGATCATATTGAAATACTTCCAGTTTCAAGGAAAGTCGTTTCGCTAGTGGTATCAGTTGTTCTTTCTTTCAGTCCTTCCAACCGAGCCTGCAGATATTTCTGCTTCTGGTTATTATCTGTAGGAGATCTGACTTGCTCTGTTTTTTTTTGCCCATTCCAATTCGAGCCTGCAGACAATCCTTCACTTCTGGTTCATAAGATATTCAGTAGCTTTGCTCTCGGCCACGGCGGTTCTTAGCGCGTCTTCGTTCTCTTTCCTCTTTGGTTTCATGTGATCATCGTAAATGTTTCTGCATTGTTTTTGGCTTTTGATTGTACGCGATCGATTAACTGAATGGTAATTTGACTCTATGAATACCGGACAAATCTATTTGTGCACTAAATTTAGTATTAAATTTGTATTAAATTGAGTGCAGTCGTCCGGTCGTATCTATATAAGGGACATATAGATACGCTTACACATATTTTCATTTATTTATAATACATAAGTCATTGACCTAAAATATTGTATACTACGTGTGTTTATATTAATACGTGTATGAGTGTACACAATGCGAACGGCACGAAAGTTCTCACGGCATCACAGACGATCAAATAATATTTTATAGTAAGTATCTATAAAATATTATATGTTAATTCCAAGGACATAGTGTCGTCGTTTAATACTCGTGAGAAAATTCTATACTTGGAAAACTCATCCACTCAACATTCGCCAACCCTTATTTATATATATACGTATATAGATATATGCTGAAAAAACCTACTCGAAGCATTTGAAAAGCAAGACTAATATGTATATGATCTCATCATCCATCGCCACCACATAATATACCACTGACGTAGTCGTTTGAAATGTTTTTGTTATTAAAATGTTATCCGCATTGTTATATACTTCCAGAAAAATGTGTAAATAGCAAAATGTAAAAACTATGATAAAACTCTAGGTTTTTTTTATCGCACGAAGCGAATGGCAATGGACAGTGGGTTTTTCGAAATGATTAATTGTAAATCGTATTCCGCATGTAAGTATAGTCAGTGGCAAAATCGATGTAATTTTATTGGCGAAGAGACTTCCACAGTTACATTTATAATGTAACACCGTTCCTTATAGAGTTTTAAGTATATTATGTAAGAATTGTAGCGTTAAAAATAATGCAATGAATAAACAAAAACGCTTATTACGTATGTTAAACTGTGTTTAAAACAACATTTCAATTTAAGTATACATGGCTGATATTTTTTAAATTATAAATCCATCTAATATTTTTTATCAATACATTATATTAATACACCGAAACTCGACATTAAAAATGCATCATTTTCTCTGGTTTACGCTATAAAAAAAAACTTTCTGACACAAAAAGCAACACTAAACGTACTAGAATTATTCAATATGTATTAAACGTTACGCTCGGTTTTCACGAACAAAAAGCCTAGGAAATTTTCTCTTTAAAATATATACGTTTTTGTATGTAATAAAAAAAAACTAAATATTTTTTTCAAAAATTGTATAGGTATAAATATATTTTTATTGACGATATTATTGAAATTGAATAGTTTTGTACGAATTAACGTGCGATTTATTTGAAAATCTTATAGAAAAAGAAAAACAATGAATAACGAATACATTTCTTTTCTCTACTCGTTTTGCTTCAAATGTCACAACTAATGTTTGTATTTTAATTTGAATTCGGAAATTAGTAAAATATATTTTACGTTAACGATTTTTTTTTTTATACGATCGACGTGAAAGAGTACGCAAAAAAAACGTAGAAATCTCCAAACTCTTATTTTATTATATAATAAACCGATTTTTTTTTCACAGACTTTAAATTTTAATTTAAGAAGAAAAAAGAAGGTCTTAATATATTTCGTTTGTTCAATGAAAAACTAAACGGACCGTTTCGTACACGCACGTGCTGCTGTTACTTTAGAATATATCTATAAAGCGCTGATATATTAGGAATATTTTCTCTGAACAAATCGTGACCGAAAAAAAAATTAAAACAACAACGACAACAAACCAATTCGACTACAGCGACGAATAATTCTTACGTATTTAAAATGACTGTCGCATTCGTGTCTGAAATATGATATACGAGTATATATTATATATATATGTATATTTGGTTTATTTTTTTTCATTTTTCACTTTTTTTTCTTTTATTAAATCTGACAGCAGCCGAGGTTATATGCGCGTACACGGGCATAAATTACTTCCTATTCGAACACGATATTATTATTATTACTATTATTATTATTATTATTATTATTATTATTATTATTATTATTATTATTATTATTATTATTATTATTATTATTATTATTATTTGGCTTATTAACGTGCACGCCTGTCTGTTGTGGTATTTGGCGTAAGTAGTGCGCGTCCGATAATAATATGCTATGAGGATGGAGTAAAACGTCACAATATATTATAATATAATAATTATTATTATAATGGCCCGGGGGACACGTATTAGATGTATCACGTAATTCTATAAAATAATAAATACATTGTATAGGAGGTATGTATTATAAAATATTACACGTTTTGGTGGTACCGTTTGAGTAGTAGTGCCAACTATGGTATAATGTTATAAATTTAACAATACACAGAGCACTATTTTACATTTGTACGGTTAATACGTAGTGGATTTGTAAATGCGCCGTATAAAATCTAAAAAGTGTTATCTAAAAAGTGTTCACGAAACACTTTAATGGTATGCCATTATTTTTCAAATAGCGAAACCTCTAAATACCGTACACTCTCGGTTGCCGTAATTTTCTCCGTTAATTAGCGGTGTCCGCTGTTCACAGTGGGAAAAATTCTTGAATATAAATTAATAACTACGTGCGTACAACGTTTGTATTATTATTAAAAAATGATGATATTATTATGTATGTAAAAATTAATGAAAATATCAATAAAAATAATTTTTAAGACAAGCTACACGAAGACACTCCATTGTGCATAGCGAACGGACCGACGATCGCACGAGGAAATCAAGAGAAACGCAAATAAGAGGAAAGGGTGGAGAGATTGCTGTAATCTTACGGATTGATTGCGGGAAGAAGAATAATCGAACCTCAATGAATAATTAATAATATTATTGAAAGGCGTTTCGTAAAAGTACGCCGACGGTTGCGCGGTGCGATCGTATCGTTTAAGAGACTGAAATGTATATTTTTTCGTACGGCGTAAAGAACTTTACGCGCGATTCCGAAATAATCTGTTACTACTCGTTTTGTAATCGCAACGAATCGACGAAACGTGATTATGTACTCCCGCGGACGACAATTGTACGTTACGCGCTCTATACTGTAAAATATTTTCAGAATCTGTACTCGAAAAACGTATAAAACGATATTGTCTGACGTGAAAAACGTTTGTGTTAAATCACGTTTGGACAACTAATAAGTGTGTATTATAAGCGCGTGCATATACGCGTACATCGAGTTATTGAAAAATTAGTGTTCACGCGAATCACTGTAACACACACACACACACACACACGCCTCTAATCTGCCTAGGTGTAATGATTTTGTAAAATTACAAAACGCGAGCATTTAAAATGGAATAACACCCGGGCTCGACTCGGGCATACTCGGCGAAAATATTTTATTTTTCGTTTTAAGTATTTATATTCAAACGCTGTTATTTTCGAATTTCACAAAAAAAAAAACATTTTGAAATTCATTCCGAATACTTCACGAAACAACACGCGTCGCAATCGCGCGCGCGCGCGTGTGTGTGTAGCTTTTGAGATCGTTCGAGAACAATTGCGTGTTTATCGAATGTAAAAAAAAAAAAAATCGAAGTCGTCGGATAAGACGACGCGGACGGCCAAAAATAAGAAGAATCACTACTACTAAATAAGACCCGTAATAATCGAATTATTCGCACGAACTGTAAACGTTAAACGTCGAATTTTCGCTCTACAATCCATATCGGTCGAACGCTCCTCAAGTGTGCCGTGAAAAACGATAATTGAAATTTCGTGTACGAAACATCGAAAAGCGTAGACGCGGCGCGTAGGAGTCGGACAGAACGGGCGCCCCCGTGTCGAGTCCACGACAAGTGTTTGCGTACACGTATAATATAATATATTATATAACGACAATATAATGTAAAAAAAAAAAAAAACAAAAATGTCTTCTAATAGTGGAAATGCGTTGGATCCGTTTCTCACGAGACGACTAACAATTTTAACGTAATTTTTTTTTTGTTTTTTCCTGTTCTTCCGTAGTTAGAATGTGCAATACGCGTTTTCAATTCGGTTCGAACATTAATCGGCGTTCATTAATCGTTTTATTATAATCTCGTAAAATAACGAGATAATTCGATGATACACGACAACAGTATACGGCCCAATATCAAAGGGCCGCCACCGCTGCGGACGGTGGGGTAAGTATTTTTTTTTATTATAATAAATCGTTCAACGCGCACGAGCGCGTTCGCCGCCGGCAATAACGGCAAACAAAAACGTTCCGAGCGCTGTGTTCACCCACCACCAGCGGTAGTCGCAAATCACTGCGATCACTGCGCGACGACGAATACAAACGTGGGAACGTGCGAAACGATAATAATATTAACCGGCCAAATCCACGATTTCGTCGTGCATACTACGACGCACGCACTATAACAAATACGTTTTGTTTTTTTATTTTTCCTACAACGTCTTATTGTTTTATATTAACGTCTTCATAATTTTACGAACGGAATTTTTTTTTTTTTTTTGTATCTATTAATTTGTCCACGCGGAAAATATTGAAGTAATTCGATTTTTATAACAGACGTAAAAAGTGCGTTGAAATGTCACATAGCGTAAAGTGATAGGTGGTAAATTATAACAGTAGCATACCGATTCGCGCACATATAATTACTGTTTGGATAATAATTATTCGAACGTAGCCCTTGCATCCATAAGCGATCCGGAAAAAAACAATTGCAAAATAATTATCTTGACTGATGATTGATAAGGCACATAATAATAATAATAATAATAATAATAATAATAATAATAATAATAATAATAATAATAATAATAATAATAATAATAATAATAATAATAATAATAATAATAATAATAATAATAATAATATTTAGTCGATTGTTTTGCAAATATATTCTTCTTCTTGAGCTTTTACGGTCCTTGAAGGACTTTCGCTGCCTCTACTACTTTTTTTCAACTATCTCTATATAGTAAATATATATAAATATATAATATATATAAATATATTCTGCAAATATATAGTAAAACGTAATATTACTCCGTATGTATCGTATAATACGGTAAAAAAAAGAAAAAGTTGTTGCGAGATTAGTATTAAATAGAGAAAATAAAACTGACTGAATTACGGCGTTATACGTGCGCGTGTGAAATCTTCTAGATTATATAGTATTATGTAGTATCGGAAAAACGGGATATGGCTTATGGTATCCATTAATCGTCAAGTGTTAAAATAAAATAAAAAAACGCCCGTATAGCAAATGGCGATTTTAAAAGCGATATCGTTATGAGTTTAGCACTACGAAAATGTCAAAATAATATTTTTATTGAACGACCCCGAGCCGATTTCGACGACTTCGACTGAAATTTCGATAAGATAGCCGACACTTGTTCGATACAACAACATCAACAAAAATAGTGGAAATGCGTTTGTCGAGAGACGAATGAACATTTCGTTTTATATAATAGATAATTGTGCAAACGACATTGGATATAAAACGTAACTTAAAACCTGCCGCTGGTAATTCTATCCGTTTCTCGATGTCCGAGAGTGTACGTATATTATACGAGCATCCCCGAACTCGGTATAAAGGAAAAATCCGATTGCTTTACGGTATTTCGCCATAATTTACAGTCTTCGTCGACGACGACGATGACGACAATAAGAATACGAAATAAAACTATAGAAGCGATAATATGGCAATCGTTATTATACGTTCGATTGTGTAAAATTGCTGTGAATTCAGGTCGCGGGGTTGTAAGTGTGTGTACTCGTATATACGGATTTTTCGATATACAAACAGTCAGTTATACGTTATTTTAGCGAGACGACGATTACGAAATTCGCACATCGTTTAAACGATTTTTCTCGAACGCGTCTACAATAATTTCGAGCCGTGTAGTAATTTCAGTCTAAAAAAAAAAAACACATACAAATCTCAATATCTCCTCTGATATTTGAGCCGAAACACGTTTAAATCGAAAATCGTCTATAATAATATGATAATAAACGTTTAAAATCTGATCAATCATTTCAGTTGGAAATTATCACGAAAACCGTTAAACGCGCTAAAAACGCGAATACCGCGAATTCCGGTATAAGAAACAAAAATGCCATTTTTTCGTTTAACGGCAACGACGTATTTATTGCATTTATTATTCCGGGTGATACACAGTTTAAAGGTTTTGTTTTTTCATACTGTGTCTAAACATTTCGCATCCACGAACCCAATAAAACGACGAAAACTAATAAATAACACGCATTTTCGAGTTATTGATTAACTGTTTGCGAGCAACAGTTGACAATCCGTTATGGAACAACTCGAAACCGCGAAAAATCCTAAATAATTTCCCTGGAACAACGTAAATAAAAAAAATAATAATCGATACTTATATATAGAAAGAGATATATCGATTGTCCTCGTCGATAATTACTTAATCGATTTTCATACGGTTTTCACTATTTTTAAAAATTACAAGGAGAAAGTCATATGCAATATTTATTACATTTAATTAATACGAGTGAAATACCGTATTCTCTATACTCTGCAGTGATGAATCATACAACAGATTTCTACTGATGTTTCTATTGCTGAAGCAAAGCGGAATCCGGTAGGAGTGATTGCAGTATTAGTGGGGGAATAAAGTTGTACGATTACAAGACCCTTTGAAAAACCACGGCATATACATTTAATGCCTGTAACGTAGCGTATATTTTGTTAGGTTTTTGGCCGCGCATGAACAACGCCTAAATCAAAATCAAATTTGAGTAGAAAGACAGTCCAGTAGAGCACGCGCAAGTATATCATATAACGAGAAACAGCAAAACAACAACAAGTTCGCATCTGTTAGCTTGATGAGTGGGGGAGGATAGTAGGAATCACGTTCAAAAAACGTATATAATTACAGCGCTTTCTGCATTTTCATATAATCGCAAAATCGAATATGAAAAAATAAAAATATTCAAATTGGCGACATGAATAAAACCCGTATGCACTACAACGTTAATTTATTAAAAAACGAAACGTCCGTTCTTTGTTGAGCTGAAGGAGAAAGATAACACTTCTTATTTTTAAAAAAAAAAAAAACCGTCTGCAGAATCAATGAAGTACTTGATCTTTCACTCACGCCTTATGTCGAAACATTTTTCAAATAACGCAAGAAGAACATAGAATAACATATCGTTTCAAATCGACATCATTTGGCGTAAATATTGTCATTACTGTTGATTTATTATTACGATACTTTACATTTTATTTAAATGATTCAAACGTTCGAACGAGATGACATATTATACATAACAACACTCTTAAAAATAATAATAATAATAATAACCAAATAACGTTCATTCCGAGCGAAACTGGATCAAGACAACTAGTAATAATGCGTAGCGAGTTTTGAAAATATTACATTTTACGGTTTTGTACCACGCACTTTAATTTTCATATTACGGATAAAGTATGTCGCATACAATTTTACAACCCAGCGCGATATTATCTCTTTGAATTGCTAAACGCATTATGGTCAGAAGATATTTTTACTTGATATTTCTCCTTCAAAAAATTATTCCTAACATATTTGAATTTACAATAATAATATATACGTGCACATGTGGAAGTATTGTACGCATAACCGTCAATATTCAAACCGTATAACAACTGACGACACATTTATCATGTACGATTCGTATAATAATAAAAATTCTATTAGCAATATGAGAGAATAATCATTTTTGCAGCAACAATTCTCACGTCTAATAATGTTATCGTCTAGTTACATTTTTAATAATAAATTATACAATTCAATTAGTTAACCTGAATTCTTACTGAAGTTCGTTGTTGACGTTCTGATTATTATTATTATTATTTATTTTTTTTTTTATGACATCATCTAGTGTAAAACCATATTTTCTTTCTATTAACAAGAGTCGTCCAAAGTGAATCATCTGATCTAAATGCCTCGTTTTTAATGATTTTGTAAATTAACTAACGGGTAATGTACTTACTAAACCGCCAAATGGCGAATGCTCATTAATGGTTTAGTAAATTTTGGTATAAATTCAAATAACGAATTATAATGTCAGCTAAAATTCATTATCAATCCAATGTTGAATATTATATTGAGTTGTATATATATATTTATTTATTTTTTTTTTTAGTTTTTTTGAAATCTTTAAATTCGTTTTTTTTTTTTGAAGGATTTTTTCCGTTAACGAATTTTGGCCAGGAGCCGTCGTAAACCACGCATATTTTTTAAGAAGTAGTTTTTGTTGGCAATATTTCTTTCGGACAATCGATTATATCATTTTATAGTTTTTATAAAAATATGTTCGTGTATATTCAATCGTTAATATACTTTGTTTCCAGTTAATAATATTATAAAACAAACTGTAACGTAATAATATAAATATAAAAACACTGGCGAATAGTCGCATTACGAAACGTTAAACCGTACGACTCAACACTGTTTTTACCACAAATTACACGCCACAGCACACTAAACGTATTACACATTGTATTTCATCGCCTATGATGATAATTAGACCACCCAAGTATTTTCTGTAGATTTTTACAAATAATCGTTCCACGAATCGAAAACATTTCAACCGTACGCGTACATATATAAATAATTATTTTAAATAAAATCTCTACTAGAAGTAGATTATACATTTTTTAAAGCACGTATAACCTACGATATGCGATATATGGTCATACGATTTTTTTCCTATAGAGTCTATCAGAATAAACAGTCAACCATTTGTTGAAACTAAATAAACTTAAATTTTGAGCATACACGAACAATGTAAGTTACCAAATTATTACCATATCCTTTCTTATAATCAGTTGTAATTAAAAAATAAATAAAATACCCTAATATACATTTTAACAGAGAGCAAAATATCGTACTTGTTTCTAACCTCGTTACTACTATATTGCATAATAAGAATATACTTTATAATAATAAACCAACGTTCTTAATACTTAATACTTAATATTAATTAGAAATAATATTTAACGCGTAGCCTTCGATGTCGAAATTTTTAATTCGTGTGTGTGTGTTAACACACATCGTGAATAGGTAACATATTTTTCATAATATCGTTGTACACCGCGCAGTTTCGATGAAATTATGTAAAAACTCGGTCGACGTTTTGTATATTCTAACGAAACGCGTACACTGTTTATTATGTTTATTTTGCCGAGCGAACGTTTTTATACCAATTGCAAAGTGCTCTGGTAAAAATAATAAATAATAATGATGATGAAAAAAAAAACTGTATGTATATTTACAACATGTCTCGTTCTAGAAACGAACTCTGATTAGGCGCGTACCTCCCTTCTTGACGAAGCTTTTTCGCTCTGAAATAAAACGCGAGATTGAAGAAAACGCGTATAACGCTCATTTTCCGGGCCAACGGAGAAACTGTCGCGGTAAAATTAATGATTTCGCGTCCGAGACGGCCAGGACGGTTTGTACACGCCCCGATGGGAACTCATTTTTCTCTCTCTCTCTCGCACTCTCTTTTTTTTTTTGCTTTTTCTCGATATTAATGGTTGTTCGTGAAAGAGAAAAACAATATACGAATTTAAATTATGAAAACGGTTCACGCGACGACGACGACGACATGATAGAGAAAAATTTGTTTCGGATGTGTCGCGAAGTTGTAGAGGAAAAAAAAAGAAAAAGGACGATGAACTCAGCACCGCCGATACGATCGGCTTGTTCTCCTCACAGGATAAATATAATTACATTAAAACGTCTATTGCAAAAGTTATCGTACGCGCATATCCCACTTAAAACCGCGCTTGTTTTATAAGAATATACGCACTTGTGGTAATCCGACGCGTTCTTACACATTTATAATTAGTTATTAAAATATACTCAATATTTAAGCGGTTAATATTATTGAACGTTATTTAAAAATTAGGTTATAAACTTTTTTCTTCTTCTAATAAACACAACGAAAATTTTATATATTCGTGTAAAAAATTTTTTCGGTATTTTAATCTATTTGACAAACTATTATGACTAGATGATAAATGTTAACGATTTGCTGCGGTAAATGTCAAAACCAAAAGAGTGCTTCGTTTAAATTCAATCGTAAAAAAAAAAAAAAAATGAACGTCTACTTTCTATTATTATTATTTTTTTTTTTTCTTTAACTAATATCGAGTTCAATTAATGTTAAATCTAGCTCATAATTTCCTACAAGTACATCTTATAAATTATATCTATTGAGGCATTATGTTTGCTTTTTTTCGAAGCTAAAAACAAAACCTGATTGTGGATTTAACCTATTTATATTACGTTATGTAGCGGTGTTATCGTGTTTCATGTTTTATGTGTATTAATGCGGTTTTTAGTTGCAATCGGATATCACGTTCGTATTGAGAATTTTTAATAATATATATATATACTCGTATATATCGAAAATAACGTAACTGTAACGAATATAGGTGAGTATTCTGTTTTATTTTCGATGAAAAAAAAAAAGTTATCGAGATAATAATATGTTTATGAGTTTACGGCGAGGCATACTTACAGAAAACAATACGATATTGACACTCGTGTATTATATTAATGTAAAGCGTGAGCTTAGTCGTGTATATTTTCAGTAACAGAATGTTATCTCGTAGTTTCAATCCTACGTTATTAAATAATCGTGATTAAATATGCCTCGTAAAATTCGATTCCACGTTGCACGAGTTACAGTAATAAATTGATATTATTTCACTTCGTACGAATAATAGTATGTCCAGTTTTAATACACAACGAATCGGTCCGACGTGTTGCGGAACGTTCGCTTTCCATTTCATCTATCGCAGCCTACAACAAGCACCCTCAAATATTTTTTAACGAGTGAAAATCGTGCAACGTTGCCAGTTATTCCTCGTAATCTTATTCTGCGTGCTGCACAATTTAAAACGACATATTATATATATGTGTGTGTGTGTGTGTGTGTGTACAAAATGTTTGAATAATAAAATAAAATGTAAAATTAATTTTCATAAAAAAAAAGGCTAAAAACTACATATTTATACACATTTTTATAATTATTTATACTCGTTTAATACGAATGAATTTACATTTTCAGCGTAAATTATACTTTTAGTTATTATTTTTTTGTTAAATATTAATTCGACTTTCGTGTAACTGAGGTTTTTTTCATTATAGAAAATATATTTATGACAAATACTTGGAACTGGCGATATACACGTATAGGATATTCACTATATAAAACAAAAAATAGGCTGTTGAAATATTAGTTTTGCAAAAACAGTACAGTTACGTGTCGGAAAATATTGTATTGTAATATCGTGGCCATATAGGTAATCATTATTACGCCTGTATATTATTATAATGTATACATTGTGTAGTACTATATCATAAACAGTTCATGTCGGAAACGTTGCGTGTTGAATTCGCGTTTTTTTGGACTGTAAATCGATTGCACACAGCCTTATTTTCCGAACGCGTGTGTCCACTGTACACACCTTTAAGAGTTATGGGTTGTGTGGAGAAATCGATTTTTTTCTTTTTTCTTTTTTTTGTGTGTGTCTTTACAGGTGGCTGTACAACGATTTTTTTTTTTTTTTTGGCGAAATTCGTTGGAAATTCGCTTGAATGCATCCGACTGCTCGTGTCGAAGAAAACCGCGCGGATTAAACTGTGCGCCACACGACGGTTCAAGCAGCGAATCGGTTTTAGAGCGTTTGTGTTTTATTTATACACATCGGTTAGTTTTGAACGCGACGAACGAGCAAAAAACACGGACAACCGTGTACGGGATTTCGGGAATAAATAGACGGACAAATATTGTCTATAATATTATTATTATCCGATAATAATTGCGGCGGAAAAAATTATACGCGCGAAATTGTATTCCCCCCCGTATTCGTTAAAGCCTCTTCGAACATCGTCGTTTCAACGTTTCGTCGTCGCCGTTACCGGTCGGTCACGTGGAAATTAATGATTATTTTTTTAGAAAAACAAAAACCACCGAAATGGCGAAAATATAAAAACTGTTTTTTTTTTTTCCCGTTCACAGTGTTCGTTAACCGGTGGTCAATTCGAGTCGGTTCGCCGACGACATAAATAGACGGTTCCCATTGCCATTATTTTCAGAACAATAAAACGTCGTTTTCCATCAGGCGTCCGACGGTCAATCGTAACAATATAACAACAGCAACCGCCGCCAGATGTGTGTGTGTGTGTGTGTGTGTACGGCCATTGTAATTATTTGAGGAGAAAAAACGCCATTTCCTACGTAAAAACGCGTAATTATCGTTCAAAACTAATTTCGTTTTATTCTTGTGTGTGTGTGTATACATATGTAATAAAAACAAGACGACTTTTTTTCTTTCTTCTCTGTACTACACGCTGTAGTAACTGTACGAAAAGTGAAGAGTGAGTGCGGAATTATTGGGGAAGGGGGGGGGAAAGTACACTGTTATAACACACCGGAGTTACGGTTGTTTGTTACGAGAAAATTAGTTAACATTATCAGCTATACGACAGCGGTCGTCGACGCATTTTTATTTCGTAATTTCTAAAATCGTGTTCATTAGGAATTATTTTCGATAAAAAAAAAAAAAAAAAAACGGTAAAATACGCGTAGGGTACTCCGGAGTTATAGAATCGCGACGTAGAAACGATGAAAACCGTACGAGTGCGAAAAACCCAATCGCATTTCGTATACACTGCACAGTTTAAATCGCGCGAAAAAAAAAAAAAACAATTACGAGAAATGCGTAAAACGTCGTAGTAAGAGAATAGAATGAGACGACGTCGTGAAAAGTGCTAAACAGATGAATAATATCGATTACGTCGTCACTTATAATTATGTATAATATATAAAGTATCGACCTGGTTTCGTACAGCACGCGAGACTAAAATTATTAGGTGAAATTCGTGCGGACGGTGTTCGAAACGTTTTACCGAAGCGTTTCCAAAACAATTGCCGCGGAGTATTTCTTAGGAAATTACCCTACGTATTATAATAAACGTCCCGCGGGCGCGCATATTTTCGCAAAAATCGAGTTCACAAATGATTTTGAAAAAATAACCTAGCGCGTTTCGCTCTGAAAACGTTGTGCTGTTCACTTACCGATCGACCGTTTCGTCAAACGTTTTTACGTTTCGTTTTTCTGGGAGATCATGAGAAAAACGAAAACGAAAACCGTGCTGGAGACGGACGTCATACGAGTGAGGAAAAAAAAAAAATGTATTGACACTGTTTATATTATTATGACGATGCGTTGTGAACAAAACACATAATAATAACCGACCGCCGCGATTTGGCACCGGCACGTTGTCAACGTTTGAGATTTGCTACGAATTTGCCAGATTTCGCCTGCTATTTTTACATTCTTTCGGTCAGTATAGTTTACAAGTGGAAAATAATATTAACGTCCCGGCGCTGGTAAGTGGTGGACGGGGGGGGGTGGGTTAATATTCTCTGAAAATACCAATAACATTCTAGATTCGAACGATTGTCAAATCAGTTTCAAATCGTTTACTGTTGCTGCTGCGAGTTAGGTCAATGGAACGAGCGACGACGTTTCATATAAAAAAAAAGAACGTGTACGGGAAACCTTTAAAAAAAAATTAGAAAACTCAACGCGACGAAAAAATGAAAGTGAACGATACAATAATAAATATGGATTAAACCGTTCGGTCGTTCCATGAACACGGCCGGCATTCGAGTGCTACCGAGATCCGTTGCAGAAAACCCGTTGGAAATTTTAGTGGTCGACGTATGAGCTATTGAAGGGGACAATACGGCTGAACAACTCAGCTCCATTTCAATGCCTTACCCCTCCCCTACTATGTAGTTGGAATTTCGAAATTATTCCAATGCCAATCGTTTCCGCTACGCTTGTGCCCGCTAGTGCCGCGTTTGTGCTAACCTCCTCCGGAGAGAGAATTAGAGCAATGTTTCTCCTTAAATTAGGTAATTGTAAATATTATTCTACATCGATCGTTTAAATCCTTTATATCACTAACAGTTTAAATTCCACGGATTCAAAAATAACCGATTACTGTCAAATCATATAAGTATTAGATTTTTGGTTTAAAACCGGTATTTTTAATATTATCTTAAATAATTAGTTGTGAATATGTATATTTATTTTTAAAAAAAAAATAGTACCATATAGTTGTATTTTAGAAAATGCATAATCGTTGTGATATTTATCGATGTAATTCTGTTCGCGTTGTATACCAAATACAGCGTTCGTGTATTTTAATATTAAAATTATTATTATTACTGTTATTAATGTTTCTTAATATAAATATTTTTTTCGCCATGTTGCCGCAGTCTCTTACGTGGTCGTCGTAATCGCGGTGTTTATTATAAATTCGCATTAATTTTTTTTAATAATAATAATAATAAAAAAATATCATTTTGCTTTTTTTTTTTTTGATTGTTTTTCTTGTTTGCGTGTCATCGGATCTCCATCGTCGTCTGGTTTACGTTCACCTGTCCACTGTCCGTTCGAGTCAAATTACAATCCTTCATTTCGTCATCATTGTACTTGAGTGCCATCGAATATTTCGTCATCGCGCCAACGCTCAACAATATTAACACTTCCGATTTACACTAACCTTTCACATTTGCAATTTCATCCTTTTCGAGGAATGGGTTATTTCCATGCAGTTTTTTTTTTATATTAATCTTCTCGATTTATTTTATTATTTTTTTTTTTTTTGCACGATTTTTACTGAATATTAAGTATCAGTCCCCCTTGCCCTGTAGTATTGAGATAATTAATGAATATTTATTTATTTATGTAAGCAGCATAAACCTAACAAACGATTGGCATTGGAAAAATGTCGAAATTCCAACTCGGGGGAGGGAGGGGCACCGTTTAACTTTATCTTAGTTCGTATCACCAAAAAAAAAAAAAAAAAAAAAAAAAAAGATGTAATAACAAAAGTAATCGATTTTACATACAATAAAAAAGAAATATTTAAAATGCGTATTTGAGTATTAAGGAGTAGGTATTTGAAAACTTTTATTCAAATGCTTTAAAAAACTGACCTATATGAGAATATATCATTGATTTGTATTATTTATGCATATTATACACGGTAGAATGTAATCAGTACAGTTGTAACAATTATTGAGTTTCGGAAATACAATTACGCGATCCTTTTTCCAATCCGATTCCGACTCGGGAGGAGCAGCGGCAGTGTTGAATCCAGGTATATTTCAGGAGGGCATTTGTCCCCCCTGGAATTTTATTTGCCCCCCCTGATAATTTTAATGTGAAAAAAATATATTTATTAAATATTTAATACTCGTTACGATTTTATTATCTTCAATAATGCATATCATACAATTTATCCATTTTACATTAAAACACCTAATAAATACCTATCTAATCGTATATTTTGCCGAAATCGAAGTATATGAATTGCACTAAAAAAAGTCGACTAAAAAACGGGAGCCCCCCCTAGAAAAAATGTCTGAATTCAACACTGAGCAGCGGCATTTGAATACCCGCCCTCATGCGGTGCCTCGGAGAGGAGAGCTGGCACGAACGTGGGACTAACGGGCAACAAGCGTAACACGAACGATTGACATTGGAAAAAATGTCGAAATTCCAACTTGGACGGGGGGGGGGGGTGGCGGCACTGAAATGAAGCCGAAATTTTTTATATTTTATCCGTTTGAAACCACCGAAAACCTTCCGTATGAGAGAGAGAGAAAGAGAGAGAATCGTTCGCCGTTTCGCCTTGCAACACCTAACACGTGTATGCAATCGACGTAATAACAGTCATAGAGCGCCGCCGAAGCCGCGCGCAACATAATACACAACAAACACGTCAAAATAAATATTATTACAGTAAAGCAAACACGAGTGTACAGTGTATCGAACCGACGCCGATGAAACAGCCATTAGCGTTTGAAATGCACGTATAACGCCTAATAATTGTGCGCGTTCGTGTACGATTCACGCGCGTTAGCATTAAGCGAATAATAACAATTTTATAACATCGAGTCGCAAAAAGCGCGACGAACCACCGGCCCCCCCGGTGTATACGAAGACAGAACAAGTGTATAGCGTAGTACGATAAGTATCGTCCGAGAGTAAAAACTTCTCCGTGCAAAACAAAAAAAAAATAATATTAATAATAATAATAATAATAAAACTTCATCACGGCGCGCAGCGAAGACGGCATCGGATTTCCGACCAGCCATTTTCCGCGCTCTTTTCGTGTGGAATTCAACAGTGACCCGGCGGTTTTTCGATCGAATTGATTTTAGCGCACTGCAGTATTATTATTATCGTCCCGCGGAATCAAAAAACGCCGAGTCTCTTATATCGGTTTTTGTTCGGCGTGAACGACACGCGGAAATTTGTATTCTCAAAACGATAATTCTACAACAACGTTACTATAGGTGGTGGTACTCACCAGACCGTCTTGCGACTGTTGCTCTTCGGCGACGTCTTCGACCAGCGCCGCCGGGTGTTTGGCCGCGGATTTTTTGCTACTGCTCGCGTGCAACTTTCGCGAAGACTTGGACATCATGGTCAACCGGCGGTCGATATGGTTGGAGAAAGAAAAAAAAGATCGCGCGCGCAAAGACGACGACTGCCGGGAGTGGTTTGTAGAAAATTATTATTCGAGCGCGCGTGTCTCAGACCGCCGTTCGTTCGTTCGACGCTTTTCCTACGAAACGTCTCTAGGAAAAAAAAAAAAAAAAAAATCTGTTTTTCTCTCCCGCGTTCCCGTACGCACGCGTGTTTTTTTTTTTTTTTTTGTTTTCCCCCCAAAAAAAAAATTTTTTTTTTGTTTTTCTACGATAATACCGAACTCTGCGTGCCAACTGTGCAAACGCAAAGCCACGGACGGTGGTGGCGGGGTACCGACGACGATGCCGCGGGCGAGTGGCGGTGACGAACACGACGCAAGAATATCGTTTTATTGAACGTCGCGCCCGTTGTGCTGTTACGCGTTTCGCCCGGTAAACCGGTGTCGGTAAGAATTAGAAAACTTTTCTGAATTCTTTTTCTGAAAACGAATGTTCTTTTTATCTTCCGCGTGTGTGTTTTAACAATATCGCGGACGTTTGACAAGAGTACATAATGTCGAATACACTGACGTGAGACGCTTTATTCGTAAATGTTTCACCGATAAATGTCCACACCTCGTATTTATCGTTGTAGATTTATTTCCGGATTTTTCGCACGTTTAATATATTAATTATCTGTCATCGATTGTCGGCCGCGTTTCTGGTTGTAAAAACTTTGTTTTTCCTTACGCGCCGCGTCATCGTTTACAAATGGGGACGCGTACGAAAATATGGAAAGCCCGTTCACAAGAATTTCCGAATTTCGAAGTGATGAGCACGTTTTCAAGTGTTTAGAAACCGGTGTCAACCAGTGACCACAACGCGTGGAAAAATATTAAATTAAATTCCACGAAATTTCCTTTCTGCGTCCGCAAACAGATGTAGTGATTCGACGTTCATCTGTGTCGTCGCATTCCGATATGCGCGTTCAGACATACCCGTTGGTTGTTTTTAATCGGAACAGTTTTGCATTTAAACGTTTTATAAAAAAAAAAAAAATATATATATTGCGCAAAATCTACGTCTAAGGAGATTTATGAAGAAATCCTAATGGAAAATTTAACAAATCGTGGAAGGCGTGCAGGTTCCGTTTGGATTGCGGCAATGGACGCGAAACCGTATACGACAGCAGTTATATAGCCAATTTCATTGTCGCTACATTTCCGATTATAATATTTGGAGTTTTTTTTTTTTTTAGATGAATATCTAAAATTGTAAATTAATCACGAATATGTATTCAAATATTTCTAAACAAACAGCATTTCCATATTACGTATATGTCAGAACAATACGTCCAGGGATTTCGTATTACAAATGCGTGATTTTTTTTTTAATTTATCCACCAAACAATAAACATGTGTTTTTTTATATATATAGACACGGGTTATTTCTCAAAATATCAATATTATAATTGTATGAAATGAACCGTATACACACACGTACATCACACCGATCTTCGTGATTCTCGCATCGATTTCCACTGTTTTGCGGCCTACGTGTTGAACGAGCACACAATAGCGCTAATACTTTCTATGTGTGTTTGTGCGCGCACTGGTGTACGCAGAGACAGGTCTGGTAACGACCAACGAACCGTGAAAATCGTGCACGGGCCACGATTTGCTTTATAATATATTACTTCGTTAATATATTAAATTGTTAGAACATAGCCCGTGAATTCGGGTCAAAAAAGTGTAAGCTTTACTTAGTTAAAATATCATACCTCATTTCTGTGTACGCTATTTTGAAATGTACATGCACACGTTACATGGTGTCATATATCAATCAGATATTTTTGAATCCCATTACGAGGAGGGTCCCTCGATTATTGAGTCGATTCCCCTCCTATCCTACTATAAACAACACGAAACTACTCGGTGATTTACACCGGAATTTTTAAAAGTCCATCCCAAACATAATTTATTTGACGTTTTGATGGAATCCGGTAAATATTTCGATCCCTGTATTTGAATAGTCGAGTACATTATTTTGATCCCCATAATTTTCACTGTAAATTATTATTAAAGCAAGTTGTCTTCCGAAAAAAAGAAATGATTTCCACGGGATCAAAAACTTCTGTTTATCGTTACACCCCATGAAAAAAAGTACGTACACCACCTACATAAGTAAATTATGCTTGCCAAATCGGTTTTACAACGACTTCAACCGTGCGACGTTTATATTTTTATTTGAATTCATAGGGATTACTCGAAAACCATCAATTTACATGAATAAAACTCTAAAATGCGCTTATATATTATTCACGTCACTTAAGTCTTAACCGCGAGAGTATTAAAATCGTAAGTACCGTTTTCAAAAGCGAAAATAGCGCTATTTTATTATACAAGTTTCGCGTGTTTTATATACGTATATATATGGAATTATATTCGCTGATGACAATATAATATTTTCGGCGGTAGTATTAAAAAAAAAAGCCATTTTTATACCCATTTAAAACGCTTTTATGAAACAATTCTTTGTAAAAATAAAAGTTATTACATATTATTTATTGTTACAAACACCTTGATTTACTTATTCCAACCGATGCCTCGCGCCACGAGTTTTCGATACACAACTACTACAAGCGTGCTAAATAGACGAGTGATTGTGTAAGTAAAACTCGATTAATGTTTTTTTAAGTTACACGAAAAGTAATTAACGCGTTTTCGCGTTTTATTCGCACAAAAAAAAAAAAAAAAAAATTCTCGAAATAAAAGATGCCACTCGTGTGTTCCTGCTGCAGTAGCGAAAATTGAGTTTGTAAGTATGTCAAAATATATCCGCACACTGAAAATTCGTGTAAAAACAATTGCGTATTAAACGTTATTATTATTATTATTTTTATTGTATTTTAATAATACATTTCGCAGCGCATCTGTACACGAGAAAGCATATGGTAATGATTATAGAGAATTAAGTCGATTTACGATCCATTAATTTCGTCGGCGAGATCAGCGCCAGATCGCACGAGCGAGTAATCAAAACAAACGGCTGTGAAACTATTAAAATGTAATTTTCGTTTCACAAACCATAAAATGTGTCGGGCTGGAACGCGAGAAAACAAATAGCAACGCCACTCGAGCGTAACTTGTGATATTATAATTTGTATTGGAAATCCGCCGAACAAATTATGCTCGTTATTTGGACAACAAATTATAAAACAATGTCGTATCTTTTGTAAAAGAAAAGAGCCTTTTTTGTCAGTTTTTAACGTTTTTCATTACTATATCCACTTATTTCGTCCAAAATAATACGTACTTCTCGGCATTTACTAAATCCGGTACTTTATTATAATCATTTTGTAATTCGACGAAGGACGGGTTTGTTTTCGAATGTGAAAAAAGCTGGAAACTTTTTTATTATTTTTTAAAGTATACCTGTTGTTTTAAAGATAATAGGTATTATATTTTTAATGATACTTTATACGTACTCATATTTATTATAATACTTAATACCAGACATCGAGTTCACATTAAGTATTAGATATCGATAATTGTGTATATGAGATTTAAAAATAATTTCTTTTCCCTTTGCTCGTTCGTTTCAATTATGTCACGATTTAAACAACTGTATACTCAAATACGATTGCGAATACAATTTTCAATAGTTCCTATAATAATAGAACATAACAAACATGTGCGGAAAGCGTACGGATCTGTATTGATCACAATTAATATTCGACTGGATAATGATGTCTGTTGACTGTCCTATCACGAGTTCGAGTAAAAAAGTATTTAAATATTTTTATGTTTCGCTAAAGTAGTTCGCCAACACTATTCATAATCATGATTGTATTACAGTTTATTAAAAAAAACGTTTATTAAATTCAAGTGTAATATGTTCTCGTCAGATAAGTACACCGGACGAATATCAAATTAATTGTATTATTCGTAAATGGCACACAACTCGTTGGCTAAATGGTATGATTAGAAAAATGATCGAATTCGTACAGTAAACGTCGATATTTACTATTCCAGTGTCTATTATTTTTACCGAAAGAAAGTAATAAGAAAAAATAAATATATATATATATATATTATTATTATTACTATCTTGTAGTAGTGATACTCGTTAAAAGTAGTATTCAAACTGGAAATTTGACACACGTTTATATTAGTGTCGAAAGAATGGACTATTCTATTAAACCACGCCAAGTTTTACGTATTGATGACTGATGGCCTGAGACGGTCTCGGTTGTTTATGTTATTATATTTATTTATATTGACTCGATCATCTGCGCAATATCGTGTTTACGTTACACACACAATTCGTATGTTACACAGTTTTTAAAAAAAAAAAAAAAAACGCTTTTACGAATATTATATTTAATATACTAGTAAAATGTTTCTCCATTAATAACTGTAATGTATTCACATATATATATATATATTATTAAATACTCGTACATTAAAGTTGTGCAATTTATTACAAAAATCACCGTAATTTATATACTCCATAGTGCGTTTATGGAGTAAAAAAAAAAAAAAAAAAAAATCACATTTATAATTTTAAATGAACGTGTGAATAAATAACACTGGTAGATTTTAAAGGAAGATACTTAATGATATATTTACTTTATAAATATCATATAATTTACAAGAAAAAGAACCATTAAAAACGTTTATATATATACGATTGATATATGTATACACACACTATTAAGTACTTAACTGCAGCGGTGAATAAGGACGTAGGTATATTTCCAATTCGGGAGAGGAAAATTGTTTTCTAAGGTAAAGTAAAAATACGTTTCACGTGCATACGGATATTGAAATAAATGAGTTTTTGTTCCGTGTTATTATTAATTTAAAAAAAAATAATTATAATAATATTTATAAATTTTTAATAATAATTTTTTTTTTTATAATTTTAAGCTCAAATACTTTTACTTCATAAATTGCTCATTTGTAAAATGCACGGTATTGGGTAATATTGGTGTGTACACATATTATTATTATTATTATTATTATTGACCGCCAAACGACATGCACGGAGTGTGATAGATACAAAATATTTATATTTTTACGTGATAAAAAAATTGAGTTTCGTCTATTTTAATATGACAATGAAACGCCTTATTTCTTGTAACCGAGTCCGACAGGAGTGTATCGACGAAATCAAGATTCGATGCAGATTCGTAACGAAAATCGGAACCATAATACTTAATTCTTTTTATTTTCGAAAACCGAAATCCAAATGGTACTATTATGGTCAAGTAACAGTCAAAAGTGGCAATATTCCGGTAAATGTTTTCGCGACGATATCGCGCACACACATATTTTATTGCGAACGAATTGAACTCGAGTGAAATACGAAAGACATTTTTCAGCAGCGTCTCGAATATCAATCTAACGAGTGTGAGAGATAGATGACGGTATATAAAAACAAAGTGCCCGTGTGCATTTATTATAATAATGATATTAATAAAAACAAAAAAGGAAACGACCAATCGAAAAAGTGACATATTAATAATGAATGCGCGTGTTCGTAAAGTGTCCAACTGTAGTCCAGACAAACGTTACGAACAACAAACCGTTCATACGATATTTCCGTTTTGTCCAACGCTTTCGTTCAGACGCGTACGAGACGAAACGTTTGTTACTGTGCAATCCATAAAACGTTAAACGGTGGAAAATTCCAAATGTTTTTTTTACATAATATCATATTCGTTGAATACCGTAACATTCAACTCTGGGCCCGGGAAATAAAATTTGTGTTCTGGTAATAATATGTGTACCTAATCGGTTTGAAACGTTTTACACGACGCGACAATTGTTTCCGCTTTCGAAAATGTATTTCATTCGTGTTTCGATTCCCAAAATCCATTTCCCGAGAAAACTGAAAATGCGAAAAATATTGTAACCAAACGCCGAACGAAATGCGTTCGGCAATTACTTGTATAAAAAATATAATTGAAGCACGTAGGTGCCGCCGCCTTCCGTCGGTCTTGTCAGAATATAATATTTTTATTCCGTATATTATACATAGAATAAAAATACATAACAAACGTATGAAGGGACACCGACTGTGAAACGATTTCCGATCGTGTGACGTATCAGTTTTTTAATAATTACTTTTTTGTTTCGTTCGAAAAATCTCGTATTTCCATTGAACGGTGATGGAAAATTCGTTTGCAATAATATCTAGAAAGCGCGCAACAGTTGAATCCATCGGTAAAACATGATTTTTTTTTTTCGTTTCTTCGTCATAGTCATATTTATTTATTTTTTTTCGAGAATTTCAAATCGAAAATCGGATTCGATTAGAAGATTTCGATAAAAAATGTGTACGCCTTTTAAAATAATAAAAAAACTACGGGCACGCGGTGTTTAACGATGCACACGTGGTGCGCTCTCGCGGAAAACACATCGAAGTATGCCGTACGGGATAGCGGGCAAACAGATGGCGCTGTACGTATACACTTCAAAACTGTAATAATATTTTTGTGTGTTTTTTTTTTTTTTTTAATAATTAGTTGAGATAAATTTTTTTTTACTCCAAAGTTCTGAAACTGAAAAGTTTCACGTTATCCTTACACTCAGACGAGTCTAATTAATATATTACAAGAAATATACCGACAAACTCAACAAGAAAGCAAAAATAATTATTACTATTTTTGTATACGTTAAATGAAAAAAAAATGATGTCTTGTACATTTTCATATATATGTATTTTTTTTTAATCATTATTTTCTGTCTGTTTTAAGTACAATCATTTGAGTAACTCGTTGTTAAAACAAAAAAAAATAAATAAATAAATATATATTAAATAATTACTACTATTGTTTACAAAGCGGTTTAATAAGAAACGTGTTTGGAATTTGGTGAAGGTTGACTATAGTTTCTAAATTACACTCAGTAGACGATTTGTTGGGTTGGTATTTTTTAAATACACCATGAGACTAATCAAAATGACTCGGACGAAATTGTTTCAAAAATAAATTGATTCATACTTTAATCGTTGTCGATTGCTATGTGTCCGCAATGGTCTGTAATATAAATCAGTATTTACCGAGATTCGAGAAAAAATTCGTTAAAAAAAGAGAAAAAAAACCGAATTACAGTCGATTAATACGAATTTATTAATTAATACATTTTGTTTGTAATCATTTGAATTCAACACGTTCAATATTATACTTATCGATAACTATACTGAATGCAAATTTGCGTAAAATTCAAATTTTAATTTAAAATACATACAACAGAACTTACGAAACACTAAAATGCAATATTCGAATTGTAAAAGTATTATTATTAAAATATTTGTTTAGTAAAATATAATAACAATGCGATTCCATGAACGATATTTTCAAATCACCTAAATAATACAAATATTATATTTACATCATAAAATCAAGCGAACAGTTTAAAAATGGAAAATAAAAATGTTTGAGTGTGTGGTCGAAGTAAAGTGGAGAATAACTTTATCGAGTTTAAAAAGAGTTACGTCAATCGATTCGTCAGTATACGGAATACGTTTTATTTCCTTACTCTATCGTTATGAAATTAAGGATACTAAAAAATAAAAAAATAAATTGTTTTACGACATGTGCTGCTGGTGTTATCCGTGACGACATTTGTTTGTTTTTTTTTCTCTTTAGTATTGCCATGTTTTTTTTTTTTTTTAACTATCTTTCTTGAATAAATTATTCTCCACGTAAAGGGAGTGAACATACATAGTTCTTTTGCCATGTAAATATATCATAATATTGTTTATTTTTCAATTTGTTTGCCGTGCGAGGCAATGGCCGTAGTCATGGGAGCCGATAGAGCTGCAGCGTTCCCCCTGAGATGAATAAATTTCTTCACTTTTTCAGTAGGCACCGTCCATTTTCTATACATGTTAATTATTAACATATAAATTATTTAATTATTATCAGCTTCAGTCCCCGGGACGAATAAAAATCCAGGAATACGCCATTAGGTGCAAGGTACGATCGGTTATTTAATTTTGTGTTCATGTAAATCCTCATACCAGCACATGTTTTAAACATTGTATTTTTTAAATTATTTAGCCGCCAATAATGGCTAAACGCAAGTCCCGACTTTGTCCGACAAACGACGATTGTCCGAAATCATTGTCACAAAAGACAGAAAGAAACTCGCGAGCTGATAAATATTTAGAGACAACTGTTAACGCGGGGGGGCTGTCGAGGAGTAGCCTCAGAGAGTTGCTGTTCGACTGCACGACGTTCAGTATATTATCGATGTATACTATGCTATACGTTAGGTGGCTTCATCTGGAGTGGGTAAAAAAAACAAATTCACATTTCATTCTGCTTCTAACCGAATATAGGAAGAACGTAGCAATTGACTTATATCCAGAAGTTTCGTTGTATCTAATTTTAATTTTTGCATTGATCCAATTTCACGAGGGTCTATGAATTTATTTTTTGTTCAAGACGATGATAACGATACTTTTCGTCCTATAGACGACGAATTATTATTGTGTACGGCCTAGTCTGGACTAGACGTACGTTATAATTAATAATTCGTAACGTATTGAGTTCAAATAATTTCTTATTCATATTAACGTTTCCGATAATTCGAATGGATTTACTAAACTACTAAATTAGTGATCAAAGGTTAAAAAAAATTTAGTCTAACCCGAGATACGATCAGCGCGAAGTCAATTATTATTATACGTTATTTATTCTCGTATTATAAAAACACATTTGTATTCTATAAAAAAGCATTTGAAAAATAAAAAAAAAAAAACACGAAATTATTCATTTTCTCTCTCTCACACACACACACACACTCTCTCTCTCTCTTGCGTTTATCACTCGGTTATTATTGTAAAACACTCGTTTTCAGTTTAATAATCGTGTCTCCAGTATTCGGCCGCGTTTGTAGCTTAATGCTAATGTAGCTTAATGCTGGAGAATGTCTCGAATTTAACACGTTCTCCCGAATAATATTTCACATTTATCATATTACCGACCTCCGTCGTGTAAACTCGACTGATTCAAACGACACGCGGCGCCAGCCAAAAAAAAAAAAAATCGGTGTTATTTAACCGACGCGAATATCGGTAGATAATATATATATATTACACGTATTACGTTTCACGTGCGTTGATATATACACGGTATTGTGTTAATCATTATGATCACGACAAACGCGCTCTATAAAATGTATACAGTTACCACGAATACGTATAGTTGGTCAATTAGAACATAATAATTAATATCACGTATCGCGTTCCCTCGACAGTGACGTATCCCTGTGTATCGGATAATTTAGAAACAAGTATTGACGATAATACAAAACGTAATGCGGTGCACGCCGACTTCTCGATAAATGTATGAAATCGCAAAAAAATGTTTTGTACACTAATGCCAAAAGTCTAATGGTCATTGTGGTAAAATCGCACACGATTATTACGGGGGAAAATAATAATAATAAACGCGATATTATATATTATAAAAAAAAAAAAAATGACATGACGGACAAATCGAAAATACAAAAAAAAAAAAATCATGAATTTGAATATAAAAATTGTTGGATTTCTGTCCGTTTCGAGACCACAGTATTATCGATTATGTTTTCAACACCTATATACACGTATATATATATATATATATATATATATATATATAGAATATGTTTTTTTTTTTTTTTTTTAAACAAAACATCGACCTCAGGAAAAAATTCATATTCACGCATATAAAAACGCGAAATATTAATTTTCACGCGGAATATATCACTGGATGATTACATCCAGAGGCGATTCGATCCCATTCCCCCCGCAAGAAAAAACATTCTAGAAAATTCGAAAATTGAGTTGCGTGAATCACAATGTGATATTAATGAAAGCTTTACATTTTTTCAAAACCCTCCTCCCGAAATGTTTTCTCTTTTATTCGTCATTGATTTCTCGCACCTTATTCATGCGTGAACGTCGATCCACGTGAAAAGGAATTTTTTACGACAGAACGGATTTTGGAAACGAATTAATTAGTTACAGTCGACTCTCGATAATTCATACCCTTCAATAATTCGAAACCTTCGGTAATTCGAAGTAAATGCACGGTCCCTTGAAAATCACGTGGTAATTCGAATAAAAACAATGCGTTCAAGCACGCTCGGTAATTGGAAATTAAATTTTGCAAAAACTGTCCCACTAACACGTGACAATTCGAAGTATATTCACCAAATGTATTTAAACTGTATTTTTATAATCTTTCTGTTAATAATTTACTATACGATCGTGTCGACATTTCGCTCATTATTTGCGATAACTATAAAATTATTATCGTAAGAACCTTATCGTTTTTATTTCTTAATCGTCTCTAATCACAATTTAACTCGTCGATAGCCGCCGTTAGCCGAATGTAGTTTTATTTTAGTTGCACTCAGTCGGTTGTAAATTAAAGTTCTTGTGATGAGAAAATGTTTTCCTTAACTCTCAGTAATTCAAATTTTTTTTTGGCTCTCTCGTTATTTCCAACTACTCGACAATTCCAACTGCCGGTAATTCGAAGTTTTTCGACAGTCCCGTCAACATCGAATTATCGAGAGTCGACTGTAACTTATATGGAATGTAATTTGAATTTTAGAACGACCGCGTATACTAAATTTTCATTTGAAATTGATTATTTGCGGACGATTATGATTATATGGCCGTTCGTTTTGTGAAGAAAAAAAAAGAGTAGGTTATGGCTCGCTTAATCCTAATTTTATACGTTTTTCGCTCGTATGATATATTTTGTTTCTCACGGCTCTTTGCAATGTCACAAATTAAAAAAAAAAAAAAAACAGAAAATTAACAATGGAAAAAAATGAAACGGCGACATTTTGTCTCTTTTTCTCACTGATTAAATCAATAGCGCCCTTTAGTGTCGCGCCGCACAGTCGCCACCGTCGTGTCAATTTATAGGTATGTCCTCGAGAGTACAACGCACTCCGCGTAATGTTCAATTTTATTTTCGAACGGTCGAAAATTCTTTTCAGATACGCTATACATTACCCGAGAAGCATTAAATCAAGTCGTTAAGAAAACCCGATAAACCAATTTAAATTAGACGCGCGAATCTGTGGGACGTCGTCCTGAGAAACTTTATACAATCCCACATTTATACGAGAAAATATCTGTATAAATAACACGCAATGTTCGTATGTCTGAGGTGTATAGAGACTCAAAAACTTCACTGAAAGTTTCACAATTCTCTCTTATTATTGTTTAGAGATTGGATCGAATGACATCAGATGACAACAGCGCTACGTTGCTTCTACGAGAAGAAAATAGGAGGTGCGCGTGAAAACGTGTGTTTGCATTTCGCACAAAATATTCCAAGTGTTCATATTGAAATATTATTGAACACTAACCCCCACCTGATCGCGTTACTACTATGGTTAACGGCGTGGCGAGCGATATTTGGATTTTGATGATAAATATACATTTTTAGACTACTCCCACGCACTTTTGTTCAAGATAAACATGCGGGAAAGAATCCGTTGTTAGGATCCAAAGAGTTTTAGAGCGTACCGGAAAAAAATTCAAGTGGCATTTGCCCATTTTATATTATGATCGGACACGATAAGAAGAAGAAGAAGAAGAAGAAGAAGATTTTAGACCACGATCGTCACGCTACTGACCAAGGGGCGAGCATTTAATAATAAGCGTCAATTTTTGTTTTTATCAACATTTTATTGTGTATATTATTTGCATTGATCCAAAGGAATTATGGAAAAAATATAAAGCTATTATGAATATGACATTCTTCTGCGTCGATTGTAGGTGTACGATTGTTTTTAACCTGTGACATACAATTCACAACGGAAATGTGTAATGCGAAACGTCGAGTTTGATAGAAGAAAAAATTTTCGGCATCAATATAAATGTCAAAAAAATACTCATGTTTATGATAGGATGAAAATGCGAACAATGAATGATGGAATATACATGTAAGGGTGCATTATAGATGTGGCACAGCAAAAACTTTTCTCATTTCATCGATATTAACAACGTCGCACGCTCACAATATAATATTCGCATTGGCAATCGCATCGTCTGGGATTGCGGAAAATTTTCCTGAAGAAAAAAAAAGCAATGTCGTAAAATTTTTTTTAACAATGAATTATCACATAAAATCCAATTCAAGTTCGAATTGATATCAAACTTCAATTTGTATAAATACGTGATTCTCGGGCGAAACCGTGTAATTCAACTATAGTGTTATACAATAGACCAGAACAAAATCCTATACAATCGTACGCGTGAACACAAAATGAGCATGTTTATAATATTATGATGCTGCAGTGAAACGTCACTCTACACGTTTACTGCTTTTTCGATCAGTGAACATATTTCTATGTACTTGTTATAGGTTACGATTTACGTTTATTGCAATACACATTAATACGGAGTGTAGAGATATACGCAAAATTTATAGATTGATATTTTTCTCGTTTTTATTATTATTTTTTTTTTATTCGAAACGTGTATATTATCAACACTGTTATCCGCGTGTAATCGTAATTAGTATTATATCATAAAAAAATAGTTTGAATCTGATGTCTATAAAAACGTTCTAAAAAAAAAAGTGATGTTTTTTCTATTATGACGAATTTCCCGAATCAACAACTCCGTAGGTTAAATTCTAAATAATCCACTGGATACATTAAAAATTATATGGTTTTTTTTTTTGTTTTTGGTACCAAAAATATTCTACAGTTTTATTCAGTATTATGCAAGATACGCGGTTCTTTAACCGTAACGCGACAGCCAATAGAATATTATTCTTATTTAATCAAAATTCCCATTACGCTAAAAAGTTACGTTTAATATTTAAAATTTTATTGTTTAACATACCGCACCTATATAGTATCCGTATTAGTTAATATTTTTGTGATATTTATTTTTTTATTAAACGATATTGAAAAAAGTAGAACGTTAATGTTTTGAAAGAACTATAATATCTTCGAGCCAGTAGGAAATATTAATTGTATAATATTTCGACTATGTATAGTTTTACAGGACGACATTTTCGAATCTAAACGCGATCGGGATCGTCTTATTAATCGTCGTATAAAATTACAGGTCGAAGACAAAACATCTATTTCACCGGACTCGGTGATAAATATTTAACGACGATTACTGGTTTCCTAATTAAAAAAAAAAAATATATATATATATATATATATTATTTATTTGTCTACTACGGAGGCCAATTCTTAAGAATAGTGACAAATTTTGTCAAATTCGACAAACATTTTATCGCATAAAAATAGGAAATTAATATGGTTGAAAAATATATAACTAAAGTCGAATGATTTTCATTCGACTGTTGGTCTACTGGATATAAAGTAGGTGATAAAATTCATGATACTATTATGTGATATATAAAATTTTGAATCGTTTCACCGACGTCTTTACGAGCTCGGCTTTCAAGTTTGACACCACTCTCGCGCTAACTAGCTATACGAACCAACAATATCGAATTTCGAAGAAATGGTAATGATGTTTGTACAATTTGCCAACACACAATTGCGAATGTTTCGAAAGTAATTCAACCAACGTATTCATTTGTCAACTCGTTCGCTTTAATTTTTCTAACACAATATATATTCTCGTATAGAAACTATAAAGAGAAAATGCATAATACGTAATGTAATACGTATAACGCTATACTAATACGCGAAAAATGTTAATTGATAATTTTTTGAGTGTGGACAAATGAAAAAAATTAATTATTAACAACATTTTGAGAGTATAACCAAGATTTTGTGGTGTTACCACAACGGTTCCTTTGGCGAACTCTTTCGCATTCGACAAAAACTGAAATATCAACAATTTCGGTTCAGGAATACCAATTGTAAATTCGTATTCGATAGAAATTGTTCACTATCGATATGATCAACGACTGTTGTCGCATGCGATTATTAACTACGAAACGATTTCAAGAATCGGAGCCTTTTAGCGTCTCTGTGTGGAAAAAAATTGTTTACAATAAAAATGGAAAATTATATTATTGTTCTTATTATTATTATTATTATTTCTTCAGTTAAACCGCTTATACGTCTATGTGTCTGTGTTTTATATTAGAAAATAGCGTCTTCTTATTTATTACACGCACGTGTTCCTCTAGCCGTATATTACGTCGGTGATATCCCACGCCCGTGACGAGACTAAAATACGTATTAGTTGGCATCGGTTACTGCGGACTACTATCGTAAACATACGGACCGCGTGATTCGTCAAACGCACACAACTACACTGGACTCTGATCAAGACAACAAACACGCGTTACATTATACGTCGTTATTATTAATGTGCTGTTGGTATTTGCACAGTACACGTAATTACGATTATTATTATATTATGTCGCGCCCAACCGACACAGGTTTCTCTCCGTCATCATAAACGAAAAAAAAAAAGACTCGATAACATTCGATTAATGCGTGTGAATGTGTCCGTGACTCTTTCTCTCTCTTCTTTTCGATAATCCGACGACCTGGACGTAATCGTATTGTTATTGTTACGAGGAACGATCAAATATACAAACCGGAATCTCGCTAACGATAAAGCTCCGATGACCCCTAGATGAGAGAATGGTGGAATTGAAACCGCTTCCGTTGTGATCGAAGTAAGTCAAGGTTTAATCATCCGATGGTAACGTGGAACTCGGTAGATTTAGCGTTATATAAAACTGTAATGACATCGATTACATAACCATATATTATAAGTGTTGTAACTAGTAAGGCGTATCTGAATCTTCGTTTCATTTTACCCGCGATTCGTTATTAAAAATCCTTTAATACGATTATTGTAGTTTAGTGAGCGGTCGTAGTTTTCAAGTAATTTTCATTAACCGATATACGTGCCCATAGTTATTACGTAATCATTTCTGTGTGAATACATTTTTATTACAGAATTTTGACATTAAACGGCGTAGTTCTTAGTGTGTCCGACAATGCGCTAGTTACGGCAATGCAGTTCACGCTGTGCCGATAATTAATATTGTTGTAATATCGACAGTGATAATGTAGACATTTCGTATAAACGATATGATTTTTTTATACTAAAAAAAGCAGTAAGAAAAAAGTAACGGGACAGGTGCGTTGCGTTTTGTACGAACGCATATTATTTTAGTCGAATAACCATAATCGTCTGGCGTTTATAAATTGCGTATTATGAAAATTATACTCACTTGGGCGAAATACGGCGGTAGAACACATCTTTGGTCGTCCAGTCGGTTGCTCTGGACCCTTTCGAGTAATTCGAACAAATCTTGAGTCGCGCACTAAAAAACACACGGTGAAATTTGATTAAATAAACATTTTCTATTTCCTCCGATAAACGATTTAAATGGGAAAACATATACGCGAATCTAAAATTAACGTTATATTACCAAATTATTTATTATAAATTTACAATACTAGCGAGTATTACATAATAATATAAGACCGTAGAAAGAAATCGAAGAATAATAATAAAAATAAATTCAACGAATATTAAGGTAATTCTACAAAAATATGGATAGTATTACCGTCAGTAATAGCGGAACGGAGTAAAAATAATTGAATTACATGTACATTGTGACGATCAGTCAATTAAATTTGGGTAATAAATGTTTTGGATAAAAAAAATTAAAAATATATTGGAATAGCTAAACATTAATGTAATCAACACGAGTATATTTGTAACACATTTCGCAAGCGGAATGATTACAAACACAAAATAATATGTTATTTCAAAGTATTCAGTAGGAAATAATTTTTTTTAAATTAGCCGAGACTGCGACAAGTCAATGACTTCTAATTTAGCGAATGTCCAGAAAATATGTGTTTATTAATAATAATATATATACTACATGGGCTAATCTGGGTGACCAAAGAACTTTAATTTAATAACACGATTGCGTTTTGACAATGCTGATAAACACAATATTTCAGTAACAGGAGAATAATCACGAGTATGGTAGGGAATGCGTGAAGTGGAAACCGTATAAAAATTTACACTGCCGAGAGCTGTCAATAGGCGTGTACGAGGATTTCCTCGTAAGAAATAAAATTAATATATTTTATTTTACAGAGCGATATAAAAATGTATATGATTTTTCCATCTTGATAATTATCTTTGATAATCGCATAATAAAACTAACAACTTTGAGTGATCTACAACAAATCATTCCAGTATGCTGAACAGGACTAAGATAATTAGTTAAAATCAATAACCATATGAAAATCGCACCTAATATAATTACAATCAGATTTTCAATAATTCCATACAATATTGGAATGCGATCCAGTAATAGTCATGTTTAAGTATTAAACGCATTGTCTCACACAATCTAGAGAATGAATTGATGTCAAAGACTAGCAGCTGTCAATAGGATTAACTTCCACAATAACAAAATTTTCGTATCATCTGTATAACAAAGTTAAATTGTTGTATAGGAAATCTTTACGTACGCTTTTGGCAAACAAGACAAATAAAAAGAGGTGATAAGTGGTCACCTTTAGGTTCACCGGAATCTTAGATAATATAAACTATGAAGTATGAATATATGACGACGGATGATCTCAAATCCCAAGTGAACGTGAAACGCCGACGCAGCGCATCAAATTTATTGGACAAATAAAGCTGACGAGGGCGTTAAAATAGAGTGTCGATCGTCATACGTTACACACGATCGTCGAATCATATATAATAGAATAGGAAATTACACGGGTAACGTGATGAAACAATATTTTGTCTCCGTTGTTGTACGAAATAATCCGAAACGCGAGAAGGATTTTCTTCCATAAATGTATTAGGTACGTAAAAATATTTACGGTAATGGTTTTAGATTTATATGCTAATTTCAAAAAAAAAAAAAAAAAAATTTTTAACTCGAAGTTATTAGCGTACGCCCGCCCATAATAATTATGTATTCAAACGAGCAGATAAAATTTATGCTGTTACGCAATTTGCGACAGACATAAGTATGTATATAACGTCGTTTTGATAGAAAATCCTTCGCGAAATAAGATTTTAACGTTTCGTGTTGGTGCCGCAATCGCTTGCGTTGTGGAATATAATTTGCATAAACACCAGCGAAACGAGATTCCAATAAATATTGATATTGTAAAATTATTATAAAACTTAATTGACTTTTTTCCTTTTTTTTTTTATTCAGTCGAAACAAAAAATAATAATTTAAAAGAATTGTTATTCAACACTATTTACTCGAAAAAAAAATATATATATATATATAAAATGTTCTCGATTAATTTTTTCGAAAAAAAATAAATAAATATTCTCAAAGAAGATAAAGAATTATAAATGTTATAAGATCGTTTTAGAACTATATCGATTCACTATCGAACAATCCGTCGCTCGAACTTATTAAGTTAACTTCAATATTATTATTTATTAATTTTCGTCGAAAAATTGTTTAAAAAAAAAGTTGTGTTCTTTTAATATCAGTTAATATCCATTTCTTGCGGTTATTCGTAACTTTATTCCCTAGTGACAGTCATTGTCGCGAACAGCCGATCAGTTTCGAAAATTCGCGGATATCCGAAACTCTTAATATTTTCTTCGCTGATCCGTCTCTGCTTATATTTTCTAGTAAACAAATATTTTATAATAATAAGCGACAAAAAATTCGTTAAAATAAACTAATAAAACGTTGCAGTTAATAAGGAAATACTTGGACGTAATTACAATTGTTAATTTCTTATTACTCACCCAATAATCGTCCACGTTCGTTGCAGTTATTATATTCATTACGTGTTACAGACGAACACGTCGCAATTATTAATTTAATTTTTATTATAATTTTTTGTTTTTTTTTTTTTTTTTGTGGTGATCCTTATTTTTTCAACTTTTTATTTATGAATTCTCCATTATTTATTAGAAAATATTATTTTGCGTATTACAGGTCAAATTTTAAAAATTCTTTATTATTGTCACGAAAACGTAATTTTTTTCAAACACACGCGATGTAATATTATACACTGTACGATTATTTTACTATAATTATTTATGTTAATGTTTTGCGAACCACAGAAATATACAAATGCGGTTAGTGTGTAAAAAAAATATATATAATAATATTAGAAACAAAATACACAAAATAACGAATAAGTACATATTATTAAAATGATATTAACAAAAAGTAGTTGTAGAAAACGGTTGCTACAAGGACATCTCGTACACCCGGCATATCAATTTATATAAAATAGCGTCTCGATAATATGAAATATAAAAACAAAAAAATTATAAAAAATGATCACAAAGACTGATAAAATTAATTATGTAAAGGCGTAAAGGACATTATACTAATAGAATACACATACATATTCTGCTGACACGGACGTATTTCTTTTAAATCGAGTTACACGTACAGTCCATAACCATGTGATTGTGTACTTTGTGCTAATACTCTTATTTCGATGTAAATATTTATGTATTTTTTTTGGTTTGAAGCATTTTAATTGTGTTATTCTCTAAAACAGCAATTAATACTGCACGTAAAATGTTACAAATACGCACAATTAATTTTTTTTTTTTTTTGTTATTTTTGTTACGTACATACCCAGATTTATAACGCGTAAAATTAAAAAAAGGAAAATAGTAATTGGTGAAGTACTTTTGAATGGTAAATAACATAATATTCGTTAACTAATAATTTTAATAAATTTCACTGACCAGGGATTTACAAAATCAAATTCAAATAGTTGTAACGAATTCTATTTGGTGAAACGAATAGAAATTATATATCACGTTCCAAAATGTTTTTAAAAATAACCATATTTTTATTTTAAATACAGAAAACGATTTCAAAATTTCAAATATACAACATAAAATTGATATAAATTTAGTTTGCAAGAATAACACACATATATATATATATATATATATATATATATAACTTAAATGTAATAAATTAAAAAATAATTGTAATTTGTTCATTTATAATTTTATTTTTGCTTAATAACCGCAGATGGCTTTTTGTCGAAATTATTAGTAAATAAACAAATTTCATACAAAATCTCCTATACTCGTATATTATTTTATTTCCAAAATACTCTTTGGCTTGATTGTACATTTATATTATCATATATACAAATCTATATAAAAAATAATGAAACGTGTGTACATATAATACAATTTACTATAAATATTTAAGTATTTATGCCAAATACATATTGAAAAATAATTAATAATTTTAAAAAAATTATCTATAGCTGAGTAAGTGAACGAACATTACATATCTACACATATTATATATAAGTAAAATTTTGCAGTGAAGAATGTTGTGTACGGATTTGAATTGTCATTTGTTTTTGAATTTTCAGAAATATAATGAAAATAGACAGAAGTAGATTCTGAATTCGGAAACGTATAATATAATATGTTTATCATTTAGTTATTAATACATTTGTATAAGTATATGTATTTGTGTTTGTCTTTTGACATGTTTTATTTAAAACATAGTGAACGTCTAACTATTTCATATGGGGACATAATACAATGTAAAAATGAAATAATACCAACAATTATAAGACAATCGATGGAAATTTAAATTCCAAATCGATCAAAATTACTTACATAATATTGTTGAAATTGCATTACATTAAATATATAATATTTAACTTATATTAATTTTTTTTTTATTTTACTATGTATTATTTATTATTGTTATGTACTATCAATCGATTGCCAAAATTTAAAAATTAAAATTATGTATACATTAAGAAAACATAATTGTATACGTTATGTATATGTAGGCGTAATAAATATTACTCTTAGGTCTCGAGCACACCGCGGCGTACCATATTGGCGAACTCTAAGCGATCTTAATTATTTATTGGCTGATCACGCACGATATGACTATTTTGTAGGATCAAATCGGACGGATATAAAATCCTTAGATCCTTAATAAAATAATTCTTTTCTAGTTTTTTCGAAATATCCACTAAAGTAAAAATAAAAATCATTTGATAAATACGGAGCACATCTCTCAGAGGACTACTAAGTCTCTTTGTGTGCGTAATCGAAGTCGATCGTTTTTACAGGACATGATTCTTTAAGAGCAGGATAACTGATTTTCGACCACGAAACTATCGTGTCTTCGTGACATAAAGCGCGTTTATGACAAAAGTATTAGAGAATCTTCCTCGTGCTTTATGTTTGATATAATTTCTTGAATTTTATTAATTATGACAGTTTAATTTTAATTATAATTTTGATTTCGACGATTCACTTCTCGGTGTTTCGTATTCTGAACAACTTGTGACGTTTACAAGTGCCAGGTGCTCCAAAAAAAAAAAAAAAAAAAAAAAAAAAAATTCTGATGAAACTCCAAATATCTAATATTTTTACAATACTATTTCAGTAATAATAGTTATTCATCTATAATATTTTCTAAAAAAAAAATCATTTTTCTTTTTTCAACCGCTTGGAAAATATTATTATTGCTATCATTGCGTTCACTTCAGAAATAACCAACAGGATTATTTAATAATAATTAATTGATGAGAATTTTCTACTTGAAAATATAATAATTTTCCGGCGATTTTTATACACTACAAAGCTTTCCCACTTTAGAACTAATTTTCTACTTTCGTATTTTAACATTTTGTCTTCTTCCGAATTTCAATGAAAATTATTATTTTTAACTTTTCTTTTAAGTCTGTATTAATACCTATTCATTTGTATTCGACCATCGAAACTTTCCATAGATTCGGCATGACATTTCTATTTTTCAACACGTGATATTAACGCGTCATAATATTGATCAACTGTTTTCCATCGTCATGTGCGATCGATAAATCCAACTCTACTATTTGAATGTAAATTACGTTTTAAAACCGTGTCATCAAAAATAATTTTTAAAAAATTATAAAAAAAAATTGAAAAAGTAAATTTTTTTCAATATTTTTTTTTTCGAAATCAAGATTTTAAAATAATAAATTACAGTATTACAAGTCGACAATCACTTTTAACCGTATACAAAATATGAAAAATAAATAAAAAAATAAACGGCGTGTCCTTTGAGTATAATGAAGAAATAAAAAAAAAAAATTGTAGTTGAAGTTAATCTGGACGCAGTGGTGCTGAACATTTTTTTTTTTTTTTTAAACAGGACGTATAGTCTATTCAAAACTATGTAACTATACATGTTATACGCTAAACATATATACCGTGTGACGGTGTAGAGGTTGTACGCGTGTGGGTTTTAATTTTCACACGTCAATTGACACGAAATTCGCCAATTTTAATCAAGTCGATAAACGTCGAACTAACAGAACAGCGAACTATCTCTTAAAAATCGTGTACTTACACTACCAAAAGTGTTTAAATATGACGTTATAATACGCGAAATTACGAACTCGTGTGTCGAATAAATATATTCTTATTATGAATATATCTGTCTGCTGTCTGCGGCTAAAAATTTTATGAAAAATATTACGTTTTAATTTAACAAATTTAAAAAAAAAAATTCATCGTAAGCTTTGACGGTCAGATTCAATGTTGAAGACTTATTTTGTTTAGAAAACGTATAAGATATTTTGCCCATTTCCAGTGTCCACTGCTACACCGAAACGAATGTTCTATACGCGTGTTCGAAACGGTAGAATATCTGTTTAAGGAACTTTGTAAAAGAGTAATTTTAATTAAAAAACAATATACGAACTATTTCGCTGTTTTTAGTAATAACTCATTAAAATATATGATATATTTATTATAGAAACGAGTAAAGAGCATTGCTCGAATGACAATTCATAGAAATATGCCCTTTATCGCAGTTGAAAATGAAACGGGAAAAAAACAAATGTTATTAATTTAATAAAATGTTTACGAGTTATAAACATTAAGCACTAAGTTCGATACTAATCAATAATAAAAAAATTAATTTTGTACATAAACTATAAATATATAATAAGATTGTACTGAGTAATCTAATGTATAAATAAAATCCTCACACTGTGTCTACGTGCGCATCACGAAACAATTACTGAAAATATCGAGATGTGGTTTGTTCTTTATTTATGGAGTAATTTACGCAGATCTTTTTAAATGTAGTTTAGGAGTTTTCGCGACAAAATCTTAAAAATATTACATACAAGAAAGTGAATGAATCATTTTCCGATTACAATTTTTTTTACTATTTTCAAATGTTAACAATCCTAACTTGTGTACAGAATATGTTACAGAATACAGTTACGTGGGGGTAAAAATTTCCATCACTATTGGTCAATAGAGAATTCTCTGCATTTGACATGTCAACGACGACGACGACAATAAGTTAACTTTTACGATTTTTTTCGTCAGAAAAAATATGTAGACACGTATATTACTAATAAACATAAATGTGTATGAATACGTCGATTGCCACGGTTAACAATCTTTGTCGTATCGTCGTAGAATTTTTTCTTAGTACATGATTTGGTCACGTGAAAAATACTGAGTGCTATGTGTGTATATATATATATATTATATATATATAAAATGTATTTTGAAAGCGCGATAAGAAAATTATTCGAAATTCAAACTACAATAATTCATTGTCTACTTTTTGGTTATTTCTATCGTGCGCGTCTAAACGTGGACAACGCCAGTAACCGAACACTAGTTATTTAGTAAATACAAATTATAATAACGTAAATATAAATTAAACCGTACGCTGGTGAAACCGAGTAATTTGTATTTAATCGTTACGAGTAGGTGGTAATATGCTTGGTGTAAAGCAGGTTCAAATGGTCGAATCAGGGAGCGCGTTTTCAAGACGATATAATTGTTACTGATCCCGTGGCTTTCAAAAAAAAAATCATGCAACACCAGAAGGGACCGCTTCTTAAGCGGCTGCCCATACACGATCAATATTATTGATCAATATTTACATCAATAAATGTTTCAATTGATTTAAAAGGTAATTACAAAAAAATAAATAAATAAAAAGCTAAATATAATTTGTTAAATTAACAGACACATACGAAATTGTAATTAATAGTGTTGCACAAATTACTTTTAAAAAGACACGTTTTGTTTGTTCGTTCAGTACACGCGTGATCCAATTTTGTTATACGAAGTACTATTTTCTAGCAACAAATTTCATCTTTTTTATTACATATTACAAAATTTTTTTCTCACACATTTTTCGATGCCAACCAGTAATTTTTTCGATTTCGAAAAATCGGACTAAAATTGTATTTCTCTTGAAAAACTAATTTATTTAAAATCAATAAAATTCGTATTGTTGGGCCAGAGATGGGTTAAAAATCAAATAAAAACTTATATCGACGTTATGCACGTGACGTTTGTAACACGTATTTATTGCGGTTAAATTATTATGAAATATTATGAGAAAAATCAATAAGATATCATACTGTTGGTACATTGGGGAATACGTCTTACAGTTTTTTTTTTTTTTTTTAATGCTTACTATTTGAAATACTCGTATGTAAAATGAATAAAACGTGAACAAAACATGGAAGTGAGATACAAAGTTTATTTGTCTAACGAAACGTAATTATGCAGAAAGCCACTATAGACAAATATTTATCTTCCAGCAAATGGGTTGTTTCAGAAACAGTGTTTTGTTTCATAATTGAGTAATCAGGATATTTCAAGGGAACATTTTTATAATGATTTTTCGCATCGACGAGTTTAATTAGTCAAGAAAATGAAACAAACATCCTAAATTTTCGATACAACTGAATTAATATTAACTTCACACTTACTTTCACTCTCATTAATATCAACTCGGAGTAATTTATTCATTTGGAATAATTAGTTTAATATTGAATTTTCAATACCGAATACGTTTGTTTCAGTGGCGCACCCAAGGGGATGGACTCCGGGTCCGGACCCCCCCCTTGACTAGTGCAATAGTATTACATTTATAGATGAAAATCCAAATTCTGATACAACTTTCATATTTTTCTGTTAAAATTTCGCATACGATATAGATAACACCAGGTGTTAACAATTTATTGATTATATTATATTATTATAATATATAATCTATTTTTATTATCTATTAAAAGTTTTGTTTTTCATAATGTAGTTTTTTAGACCCCCCCCTTGAAAAAATCCTGGGTGCGCTACTGGTTTGTTTATCGACATTTAGATTACCTGAACTTATTTGAGGCGAGTTATATTTAAAACGAATGTACAGATAAAAAATTTCACATTTTATTAAAAGTTTTGACAAATATAATTTTATAAATGATAATTTTTTTTCTTTTTTAATAAAATGAAAAAAATAATTTAAGCTTCGTTAGTAAACGAAATTGTTGAATTATGAATTTACTTTTAACACAGCCGAAAATATTTAGTAATTCCATTTTAGCGAGTTAAAAGAAAAAAGAATATGAACTTGCTCAGCTTTGGATTTTCGGATAAATGTTTAAAAATAGGAAATTATGTGGATAATTATAATTATTTTCGTTTTATCAAAGTGCAGGATACCAGGCTGTTTCACCGATAAAGAAAAAAAAGACCGAAACTCATGAATTGTTTAAATCTATAAAGTGAAGTAATGTTTCGAATTAAAAGTTTTTTTTGTGGTGAAGACTTTCCAAATTGTAGAAGTGATTTAAACGATAAAATGACATTGCCATTTTTTTTTTTGGTTTAAGATTAATGTTAAACTGTATACGTTGTATATTTTTGTTTATAATATTTTTTCCCCCAAACGATTTGAAAATCGTAAAAAATTTTGTTCTGAAATTACGATTAAATTTTGTCACGTGCTCAAGACTCACTTTGGCCTTGTGGTGTCCAGTGGTAGCGCACGTTTTGACGTGCTGACAATAAAGTTGTCCATCAGACTGCTGCCGCCTGAAAAAATAATAAAATGAAAAATGTATTAATTTATTGCGCTCGTAAAAATCCGTACACAAACACAATATCATTTACATGTTCAAAATCGTAATTATTCAACAATTCAAGTTTATGTGAAACTTGGAATCGAGTTTTTCGTTCTGGGCGATTTTTTTGTTCATTTTGCCCAAAACAACCGACGTTTTTTTCAATGATCTTTGGTGGAAAGCGGAGAAGATTCGAATTTTACGATGGGATATGAACTGACTACTCGTCTCGAACGCGGCCATTTAAAAACATTTTGTTTCCAAATATTCGTTATTTCATTTCGAACACTATGAATATATAAATGATGAATGTTATCTAACAAAATAAATAGTCGTTTAAATTACAGTTTTAAAATGGCCTAATGGCCTATTTTTCCAAAAGATTTTATTTCAAACTGCAAATCCATATAACAAAAAAGTACATGGTAATAACGGTTGCAAATACTTAATCGCCTTATAATTTGTACGATAGAAATACATCATTAATTCGAAATGTTTTGCGAGGAAAAAACGATTTGTATTCATCATGCAAACATATAATTCCGTACACATATTTTAATAACGCAGTTGAGACAAATATAATCGATTTGTTTCAATAATATATCCGAGTATACGATAAATAAATAACAAGCTGCTTGCAATTTAAATTTGCGAATATGTGTTGAAAATACCGCATACTCTACTGGACATTTAATTGAAGTGTAGTTACGTTTGATACGTCAAACGATAACGTACTATCAGCACGAATAGAAATTCAATTGTATTCGAAAAAAAGTTTTGTAGTCAATGAGATATATTTGTTTAAAATAATTTTACTTATTAAATTGATTTTCCGTGTTCGAATCTAGAATCGAAAAACCTCATTATATGTTCGTCCAGTTTCTGTGATTGATGCGGACCGCATAAAACAGGCGGACGAATTGATTCGAATTGCGACCGTCGCGTCTATCGCGTAAAATACTGAGCAATACGTAAAGACGTTAAAACACCGAAGAAATTCCATATTTTTTTTTTTGACGTTTCGAAGAAAAAAACGGCGTGGACGCCCCCGTTTCACCGTTGACGTTAATGTGAATGCTGCGCAATGATCAGTAGGAAAAATCGCCGAATATTCATTCGGCGACTTGATAATAAAAACTCGTTTACTTTCGGGAGGGGGGGGGAGAGAGAAAAACACGCAATGAACGTTGTACAGTCGTAATGTACGGTTTCAAATTAATCCAATAAAATGAATTCGTTTTTTTTAATATCATCTTATTTCGTTTTTCAATTAAAACGAATACAAGAATATTCAGCCGATTTACGTACGCATTTATAGGAACGGAAACGCTGGTGGTTAGGGGGAAATATTTAGACGACCTCGATCCGAGTTATTAAACACGTTCGTCTTAATATACACGTTTTGAATTATAACGTTTTATATTTTGTCCCACGCATGTGTCATCGTATCGTCGTATACCGTGTACGCACGTCGTTTTTGACGCGTTTCGAAACGCATCAGATTATATTATAGCCCGTAGAGCCATGATGTGTTTACTGTTCAAGTACGTAATATTATCATAAATCTATACGCGTATATTGTGCGAATGCGATTTTTATTAGAATACGATGACAGCCGTAACAATGACGAGATGTACGTATTATAAATACGACGCGCTGATTGGGAAAATAATACGAATAAAATAATATATTATTATTATTATTTGGTACGACGACGCCGCGCACAGACTATTTCGTAAATATAATACATCTGAACTATAAACTATAACGCGTTTTCTATTCTGTCCCGCGAAATCGTGGATAGAATTTCATGTTTAGAATATAGCGAATAGAAGGGGAAAAAACGTATACGTTACAAGTTCAAAAGGGGTGACCTTATCCCCATAGTAAAGAAAGCGTATTTTTTTTTTTTTAAAGAAAGTCAATCATTAGGATCTATATATAAATATATGAATTGTTCTTTTCACCGCATTTACTATTTTAGTACGACAAATCATCAGTATTTACTTACAAACGAGACGTAATAATTATTTAATAAAAATATATTGGAATTATGTAAGCGGAGTAAAAATATTCGGAAACACACTTCTTTCATAATATTTCTACGAAGCGTGTACGTTTGTCAAAGAAATACAAATATTCTAAAGGGACGAATAAAATACATCAATTTCAATTATTCATAATTCATAATAGTTTAACGTTGTAGCTACAATATACGTATATATATATATACCTAAAACACGATGTGTCATTTTTAAAAATCGATTTTTTTACATTTTAAGTTTCTAAAACATACACCAAAATCATTTGAGAAGCGACTTTAATCACTGTGAAATATGCATGTCTACATTGGATTATTGTTCGTCTTTTCTCTTGTTTAACAATACTGATCGAACGAACGTGTTTGTCAACTGCATTTGGTTTTTTTTTCTATTTTTCAGTGTTTTCAAAGTTCGCAGTAAAACACAATATTATCTTATTAAAATACTTTTATAACTGCAAAAATATATCAATAAAGATATTATCTAAAGTGTTCACATACATTTGTACGATTGAACGTTGTTCTTGGCGATTCATTCACAAAAATTGATCGAAAAATCGTTCGAAATTATTTAGTCTAGTATGAATTATAATAAATACTTTATTATTATTTTTTTTATGTTTTTATTTATTCGTGTGCAGAATTCTTTCGAAAATTTAATGTGTTTCTTTTTCGAATACACCATTTTATTTAGTTTACTGTGAAAAACCTATAAGTACACATTGGTTTTAAATCGCTATCCATTCGAATCGTTTAAAAAAAAAAAACAATAAAATGATAAAATTTATTTTTTATTCAAACGATTACCCCAGTGCCCGGAACGTACACTTAAAAATTGAATTCGTTCACGTTTAATGCGTAAAAAACGGAATCTTCTTTATTTTTTTTTCTTATAAGAATGCGTTAGCATTAATTTTTTTTTTTTTTTGTATTTATGAACCGCTTATCCGTAAAAGAAACGTATAAAATTGATTATTTATTACTCTTTGTTTATAAACCGACTAATACAATCCTCCTCCTCCTCCTCAAAAAAAAAAAAGAAAGATACAAATTTTAAACCAAACGTCACTAAAACAGCTTTTAATAGTCAAGCCAATCTGGTCAAGTGCACACCCTGTGCTCCAGTGCCGCATGCTTATGATAAATAATGAATAAGGAATATAGTGATATTACTTAAAATATTTGTTACGCACGCTTAGCCGATTGGCGTTATGTTTAGCGCGAGGAAAAAGTTCATTTTAATTTATTGACTTAAAAATTAACAATAAAATTTACGATTTTGTGAAATTACTAAATAGTGAATATACATACGCATTTTTTTTCTAATATTTATTATTTACCCATTTATTGTAAAACCCATAAATTCTGTTATATGTTATTATAATTATTATTCTTCTTATTATTATTATTATATCGAAACCATCACGAATTATAATTCTAAGACTATGTGTAACGAGATTAATAGTGAAAATTCGTTAAAAAACAAAAAAAAATAAACGTTTCTCTACATAAGCGTTATGTTTGAAAAAGAAAAAAACGATTGGACGTTCGCAAAATATGAACGTCATTCTTTCCAAACACTGCATTACACATATTATGAGCGTATGCACACCGAATAAAAATGAAATTCGTAAATCTGCGAGTGTTAGAAAATCGCGCGGGTATCGATTTTTTTAACGGTTTTTATGATTTCAAATCAGAGGTAACCGAAATGCAGGACGATTGAAACGAGGTGGAGAAATAAAAACATAAACATATTATTTACAGGTCCCCCTCATCCGTTCGTAAGACTCCATTAAGTGTTTTAGTTCTCTCTCTCTCTCTCTCTCGGTCTCGTTCAAACTATACACGACGATGTTTTACACTATTCGCACGACGACGAACATCGCATTCGTTCCGTAAGATTTATTTATCGTCGCGTTGTGTGCGCGCTAGAAAACTCTTAAACTTTTTATCCGATCGTCGTCGCGTCGTTTTTTCTTCCCCGTGTTGTGCGTTTACACTCGCTCATTATAATAACGTAACCGCGTACGCGTGCAATGCCAATACAACGCGCTATATAATATTTTTTATATATATATATATTTAACGAGTAATATAGTTATTTCTCGATCTCTCGTTCGCCGCGACGAGTACATAAAATAAAGAAGAATAAAAAAAAAAAAACACGTATCTGTACATAAATCGCGCATTGTGTTGTATACACAACGTATTTAAAACGCGCGTACACGGTATCGAGTCGACCTACAACAAAGGTGTTGTTGTTCCATTAAGAAACGCTAAGACGACAACGGGTCTCGTGCACAACGTTTTCAGTTTATTCCGCGCGCCGGTGTCGAATAATACGCGTGTTTATTATTATTATTATTATTATTATTATTATTATTATTATTATTACATTTATGCGCGAAGTTTACGATAAACTTGCAAACATAATAAATGCGTGTTTGTGGGAGGAGAAAAAAGAAAATTTTTTTTAAAAAACTTCTTTTTAAAATAAACGAACGAGAAAAACGAGACGGCGATTTTTATTCGTAAACAAACACGCGGTGTGTGTTTTTTTTTCCTCGCCCCTTTAATAATCGAAGTGAAAAAGAGTCGATAGACGTCGAATTTTCCCACGACTGATCATCGTGCGCTTTATTCTATTCTCTAAGAAATAAATTATTTCATCGCGGCACATTACCGGATACATAACACACGTGTACAACATATAATAATAATAATAATAATAATAATACGCGTTATAAGTGCGCTTACGTTTTCTTCTTCTTTTCTTTTCTAATTTTTTTTCCCCTCCGAATAAATCGTGGGAGATTTGTTTTGTGTGTGTTTAACACGCCGTGTTTAATCGATTTATATACTCGTGCACGCCATCGCGTCTCGCGAACGTTGTCCGAAAAACGCGTAAACCAAAAAGTATTTACTGTGGTGTGTGTGTGAAAAAAGCGAGCACAAAATATATTTTATTTCTTATAAATCTCGAGCTCTACCGAGAGAGTAAATATATGTATAGCGGACGGTATATTATATTCCCGTGCTCGATTATAATTTAGTTCGGGTTCATAGACGGATATTACGGGAAGGGAGGTTAAGTCGCTCCAGAACGTTTTTAAGCACCTCACAACGTTTTATAATCCACCCACAACAATCTTCAAATTAAACACTCGCAAATAATCAATATATTTATTAAAGAAATTCGATCAAATTTTATTTACTATTTTTTTTTTTTTAAAAATTAATAATTTGTATTAATATTTTACGTCTTTTTAAAGTTATCATCACTCGAAATCGTTTATTTGAGTCCCATTATCATACTGATAAAAGCATAAACGATATTGAAAATGTATTTTCCTCGATGGTAATTACCAGTTGCTTTAACCATTCCATTGAACTCGTTAAATCGTAAACCGCGTCTATGTACATTTATGTATCTGTATTAAAAATTTTAAGTTGTCGAGTTTTGAGATATTTCTCAAAAGAATCGGGAACACACGTATTTATTGTGACGAAAACGCGTAGGTTATTATATAAGATTAATTTAAGATCATTGCGTTTTCAAACATTTAAATACGCTTTTTGTTGCTGTATCATATATTTGTGTGTATGGAAGTTTCAACCCATAGTTTCGTTCCTCAGGCTCCCAGAGGAAGGATTTAATCTCGACTTGTAAATAATAATTATTATATATATATATATTTTTTTTTTTTTTTTGTCAAAGGATACGGAAAACGTACTTTACTATATGACAGTTTTCCCAATAATCAATCATTTCAATACTACTTTTCACAAAAATATCGAGATATCTAAGGTATGAAATATTATAACAACGTTGTTATCGAAAAATTCGTATTGATATTGAGAAAATGCACAAGCGGATCGACGTTCACGAAAAGGATTGTGCTTTTATGCACATTTTATGGAAAATATCTCCGTGTGAAGAGATCCAAGAGTTTAGATTATGTGCGATCACTGTTGGGGCGCCGGAACATAATATTTAAATTCACCGATATCAAACACCATAAAAGTACACACATATCGTTATTATTATCTTCTATTTGTAAATTATTATTATAATATTATGATTATCTGTGTTTTCGTTTATTATTATCGTTTTTCTTAGTTGTTTCCCGTCATCGTGCGTTTGTATAATTGTGGATGTAATCAAATCGTCGGCGCGTATTGTCTTTCGTCGTTTTTACGTGTTAGTAATTTTTACATGCACGGCTCGAACGGCCTTTCATCTGGTAAATCGACTCGAATAACAAATTTTTTTCATATACATTGGCTCGAATAGACTTTAATATTGTTTGTTCGACGGCTTTATTTTTACCTATTTTGTGTGTGCGCGTGTTCGTAAAATGTTTCATATAGGTTTACGTACGTGGCTGGCCAGTATACGTTAAATCAAATTTCTCAGTTCTATTATTTATTTGTATTATTGTTAAGCCAAAAAAAGCTAATTTATTTAATATAATCGTGATTTTACACGCGATTTGTTATTCATTTATATACGGTATTTTTTAGGAAAAGTTCAATTGGGAATAATTATCATACACGGGTGCAACGAGACGACGGCGAATCAAACTTAAAATAAAATGCAATATCAAAAGAGCGTTTTACGAAAATCGTAAAGCACAATATCAGTACAACATTATGCAGTCGAATAGTCGATAATTCGAGTAACAAGTGTTCGGTAAACCGCGTTTGACGAGTACAAGATCCATTTTTCTCTTACAGTACTTTTACCACAAAGTTTTCAAAAACAAATCTTCGATCGTACTGGGTTCGAGTACAAAATTCATTCTATTTTTTTAAATAAACGCATTTTTCATACTTTTATACCACCAGTTTATTAGCTTTTATATAAATAGGTATTTTTATTTTTTTTTAATAGATTTTATAAACATATTAGACAACTAGCTGAATTCTTCGGCTTCGACCGTGAACAGTTTTACCCGGTATGAGAGGTGTTAAGGTGTGGAATGTAATATTATTAAATATAGCTGTATCATCTGGCTTTGGCTCGGTTAGACTGTTTTGTTTTAAATACTTTTTTAATCTTTATTTTCTGTATATGACATAGCAATCCCGTGCAACTCCGTTTGCCTTAATTGTTTTTTATTAAAATGGATTAAGAAAATAGAATATGTAAAATACTAAACGCGGGGGCAAACGAAGTTGCACGGTATTGCTATAACGTAGACGGAAAAGTCTCTAAAGATTAAAAAAGTATTTAAAACAGAATAATTTAACCCGGGCAACGCCGGATAATACAACTATATTTGATAATATTACATTCCATATCTTAACACCTCTCATATCGGGCAAAACAGTTTACGGCGAAGCCGTGGAATTCAGTTAGCTGCTATATATATATATATATATTTATTTATTCTTTGAAAACTTTAAACCCTTATTTAATCCCCTTAGGGGTGAAATTTTCAAAAATCCTTCCTAAGCGGACGCCTACGTTATAATAGCTATCAGTATGCCAAGTTTTAGCCCGATTCGTCCAGTGGTTTGAGTTGTGCATTGATACATCAGTCAGTCATGTTTTCCTTATATATATATATCAAACATTAAACCCCCTTTTTGCTCCTTTAGGGGACGAATTTAAATAAATCCTTTCTTAGTGGGTGTCTACGTCACAAAACGAAACTATGTACTGACCAAGTTTCAAACTCATAGTTTCACTGGTTCCGGCTAGGCGATGATGAACAGTCGGTCAGTTAGGCTGTTAAGACAAGTTATTTTATATATTAAGGTAATATTTGATTGTTTTTTTTTAACGAAGAAAATCGAAATTATAATATTTGTATATATATATATATTTATGAACGAAATGTCTACAACTAAATACCAAATATATATATGTTAATATTAATTATAGCTCTAATTTTGATATGTGTATTGATCAAAAGAAAATTATATCTTGATAAACGAATTTATTATTATAAAATTAATTAAATTATATTCGTCGATTTTCATGAAAACCAGTAATTATTTTCGATCGATATTCTTTAAAGTATATTCTCCTGAACGTTTGTTAATTACGTATTTAAACAAATAAATTTAATTTTTTGATTCAGATAAATATTGAATTTCATTTAAGTTTTTACATTAAAAAGCCGTTTTTAGCTTTAATTAATTTTTAAACATGTTTTAAAACAAAAACATTTTTTTCGCAGCGATTATTTCCTTTCCGTTATAATTTGTCTACGCGGACGTGCACTGTACAGTTTTCGTTTCGTCTTTATTTTACTTATATACGAATATAATCATGTAAAATTCATGCGGAGCCGACAATAGCGAAATTTAATTCGTTTTATAAATTGTTGTTTTATAAATTATAATTTAGAATAAATATATTCTATATTATAAACAAGGAGAAAGATTGTTTTTTTTTTCACAAATTGTAATCCTCATAACTAATTCGGATTTTTAATATAGACACTGGGTTGTACGGAGGAAATGTACTTTTTTTGTGGTCGTTTAATGTAAGGCTTTATTTTCAAACTAAATTGGTAACGTTTACATATTTAAAAAACTAAGCAATACGATGTTATAAATTCACCACCGACCAATACACACACAGAACAGACACTGACAAATCCGAATTATTTTCCGAAGTTAAAATTGTATATAAATTGTTTATTTTCGATCCGCTTATTGTTCTTTACGCAGTCACAAATATATTTTCGAACAACATGTGAATGCAGTTATAAGAGATATAATGAAAATGAGAGAAATAACGCACACGCTATGAGAAAAATAAGCGCCGCACACATTTATTAAATTTCCTATATTTATACGAAACTCTTTAAAAATAATCAGCTTTCAACCGCTGTGTAGACGTGCGTTTTAGTTTCGAGAAGGAATTACGCCGAATTCCAAAGCAACACGCATCATGGAAATCGACGAACGTGACTGCGGTCTATCGTATAGTTTTTCCTATTTTCGAATTTGAAGTACTCGTGGAAATGAATTTTCGATGTAGTTACGACGTTCCTATAAATTTTATATAATACTGTATAATACCAAGTGTTTTGGATGGGAAAAGAGCATTGTTATAAACAAAAAAAAAACTTAAAAATTCCTCTTACGCCTATGCAGTATTCAAAAAAGAGTTTGAATTCCCTATCCACTCAATCGGATTTCATTACAATATTTGAAGGTATTCGAAATGAAAATTTTAAACCTAAATAAAGTCGAATAATTTCCAAATATCTTTATTTTATAAAACGTTTTTATAGACAAATCGTTAAAAACAGATTATAGTATGATATTTGACGGCAATGATTCATTACTAATGAATTCTGATTTGTCTAAAACTAATCAATTTCAATTTATACATAAATATATAAACGTATGACGATTTTTAAAATTTCCACCCGGAAGCCCGAAATTCGTCGAAATAACAAGACTAAAACAATAAATGTTTTTGTTGTATACACTCTTTTCGTTGCAGTAATCTGCAGCAAACAATCACCGTTCACCAAAAAGAAAAAAAAATATATGTGCGAAATTCAATACCGTCGTCGTTTAATAGTGATTGCAATACAAAAAACACGGATTTGTATACGTTAAAAAGTGAATTTAAGATAGAGTAAAAGTCAAGTTTATCGAAAAATATACGCGTGTTTTGTTACAAAATCACCAGTATAAAACACGGTTAAAACGGCCAAATATATACGTATTTGATGACGTCGAAATCGTAAAAAAAAGCACTATAAACCGGCTAGAAATCACCACAAAAACAATATCACAACGATTCGCAGTACTTTTCTAGGATTTACCGTCTTAGCGGACGTCGTTTGTTTTAAGTAAAAAGAAAAAAAAGTGTGAAATAAAGAAGTTTTTCACGTGTATCTATGCCGCCAAATGTAAAAGTGATTAGCTATTGATTCCCTCCAAAACAGCTGGTTACAGTAAATAATAAATAGATATTACGAGCGAGTTTATATATTTGATCTGTTCGTGTTTAACTGTTGAATTGGATCTTATCGTGGACCTTATAACTAATAAACCATGTAAAAATATTGTTATGCGACTAAGCAATAACGTGTAACTTCTGGTCAAATTTATATAAAATGTTAATTAAAAAGAAAAATGAAAACACCTCGTACCAACATACATTTCAACCATTTTATTTAAAAGAAATTTAAATAACATTTTTGAAAGCCAACGCGCGCCTAACCTAACCTGACTTACTTGCGTCGGTTTAGTAGGTAAATGAATTCGCGCTATTCGAGATTTAAAAATAATAATAATTTTGTTAAAACGTATTTTTACTTATAACAATAAAACTCGCTTAAGACGCTCTTTAAGGAATCAGCTCTCTAGAGCGTATTAAGCAAGAAAGCGACTTATGGCGGAAATTGAAAAAAAAATTAAGTGATTGAAATATCGAGTTTATTTTTTTATTATTGAACATAATTTAACGGGTAATTCATTTATAAATTAATTATAATTACATAAATATATTTTTGTTAAAACCATTCCGTCAATAAAACATTTTTCCAACCGTCCATACTTGCTGGAGAGTGTTTTACTTTTTGTCGTTACCTTCTACCAAACAAGCTACTTTGTTCTATGTTATGTTTATTTTTCAACAAAGTTCTTAAAGTTGAAGGAGGTATCCTCAGTTCATTAGCAAAATCATTTTGTTTTTTTTTCTCAATCAATCCTTCATCGTATTTCTTCAAAATGTTTGTCCGAAATCGATAGCGTTTTACGTTTTACACCATTATCCATAGCGAAATGACGATTGTACACTAACGAACTAACTGCACTTACTAAATCTCATAATAAGATGAAATACAACAAAACTGTTATACAATAGGTAATGATAAAACAGGTGGTATAGCGATAAAATAAAATGATAAAAACACGTAAACTAGTAAAATTTCTATTTTTATTTTCACATAACTACTAAAATTTGTCGTAATCTGCTGAACAAAAAGCGTGTTATCCGATTAGGTAGAGAAAAGCCAAGCGTCTTATAAGGTGATTTTTACATTTACTAGTATAGGAAATATCTAGGGACCGGCGGAAAACAGCTTCTTACGCAGGAGTGTCATAAACGAATTTTCCTGTATTAAAACAGAAAAAAAAATGATCGTTCGTCCGTTTCGGACTGCGAAAATAATTCTAAACAAAATAATAATAAATAGGGTACGGACGTTGATGACTCTTGCATTTTTTTTTTTTTTTTTTTGTAGACTGTCTAGCGTAATGCTTTCATAGTCCAAAATATGATTCAATAACATACGAATTTAAATAACGTAATTTTTATTTTGTATTTCCTTGTTTTTTTAGACTATTTTTGATATTTTAATGTCATTTTTTGTACTTTAAAGTAAGTTTTGAAACAATTCTTTGATAATCGATAGAAAAATCAAGAGAGTTTACTATTATTAATTTTTTTTTCACTTTTATAATTTAAAAATTCGTAAATAAATTTTAGGTATAAAAAAAACCCCCCGTAAAACGTTAAGAAAAGCCACAAATGAGAAACGTAAAATACGTCGTACATATACAATACGTATAATATACTGAAAACAATCATTAGTTGTTTAATACGCAAGTGTATCGATTATAATAAAATAATAAATGAACGTTTTTATACAAATGAGAAACGTAAAATACGTCGTACATATACAATACGTATTATTATATACTGAAAACAATATTATTGTTTATTATTTATTATTATAATAAAATAATAAATGAACGTTTTTAGTTATTATAAATTGAATTAAATTATTATTCGAAATACGTTTATTATTATTATCATTTTTCTAGGTTTTTATTTTTTTTAGAGTATCAAATCAACATCCGAGCCACAATAATAAATAATGTGTGATTGCGGTAATCCGAAATGAACATCAGTATCGTTTCGACAAAGAACGAAATAGGTGTCGACGCAAAGTATGAGATATATTATTATTATTATTAACCGCAAGTCCGTATATTTCTCTGGTTTTTGCCCGGTCGAAATGAAATCGAAAATTCATGCGAAGGACACGCGCACAAACACACATATCAAATACTACACGACTGTCTCCGGACGTTCGAATAAAAGTGTTCTCGTATAATGCACAATAAATTATAAAAAAATATATCCTGAACGCGTGAAAACCGCACACACACGCACGATACGAACAACGACGATCGAATGAGTTTTTCCTTGAGAATGGACGCACAAACGCGCGCTTTTTACACCACAAAAAAAAAAATAAAAATAAATCATAATAATATGATATATATACATTATACACAAGAGGTTTAAATGTCGTCAAGGTTTATATTGACGAATATATTGTATACGAAAAATTCGAGTAAAGACGAAAAATTAAATGAATAAAGGAAATAAAAAGAAATACGCGAAAAAAAAAGAACTCTGGTTGGAAATCGGTCGTAAATGAAAGAACGTCGGTGACGAAACACAATCGAGTTATTCGATCGTCGTTGCTGGCATGTGAGAATTTCCCTCGCATAGTTTTCAAGTTGATTATCACCGACTCGTTCGTAGTTGTATTTTCTCCAAATTCATAACGAAATAATCAAAAATTGATTTATCGATAAACGTGCAGGGATGTGGTTCTAATCAGGAAACGTATTGCATTCCGAAAGTGACGTGTCGTGTTTTTTGAACAAATTCCTCTACGCGCGAGTAAACATTAAATTATTCGTCTTCGTATTCCATTTTTGTTCTCACTTGTTCAATTTATAATTTCGTATATTTTGTTTCGCTGTTTTTGTTATATTTTTGTGTAATGTGAACGAGTTGATTACTTCGCGGTCAACGTAACGATATCACTAAATGTTATACGTGTGGTAGGCATAGCGGTGCGGCGATCATTATAATTATTTTTATTCGTGCCTATGTTAATTAATAACATTTAAAATTATTTATGTTATTCCCTTTTATTAATAAAGAAATCGAGTATAACTCATAGTGAATCCATTCGTTCCGAAATTATTGTAATTTTCGATAAAATAAATCAGGTAAACGAATTGCTCTACGAACGAGTAATGGCGTTCAATTTACGTGTGCGAATCACACGACGGGATGAATTTTCGTTCCAATTTACAATTTATTCGGTTCGTAATGACTAATTTATCACCGATATTATCCTTAAAAATATGCCTGTATAATATATAATTTATTTCTAACAAGATAATTAATATTTATTTTATTGTTCGACACAAATTATAATAATAACAGAAAATGTTAATCATTTAAATAATGACAATATGAACTAAATGTGTATGTAAAAGTTATAATAATATTTGCACGAGATTACAAAAAGAAAAAAGAAAAGAAATTTGGTACATGTAACAATCTATAAATGTAAATATTTGGGTTTTTAGAGTTTTCTCGTCAAGAATATATTACATATTACGTTTGTACGTGTTTATTAGGTATGCATTTTTTTTTATATTTTATATTGCTTAGGTGAAACGTTGATGGATAAATCTAAGCGTGTATTTAGGAGACAATTAGCGAAAAGCGGAGATTAAGCAAAAAAAAATATACACATAACGTCCGTAATGTATGCGGAGTCCAAACGTGGGTGTATACGATTTTAGTGAATTGCGTGTACTCTTAGAATCTTCGATGCGCCACTACATTAAAAAAAAAAAATGGCATTTAAAAATCTCTAAAAATAAACAATTAAATAAGAATATTAATTGACTCGAAATTGTTTTGTAGTAGTATTTAGTAAATGAGTTTACGAAACTTATATTTTGTTTTTATTATTATATAACATGAGTCATTAAATTTGATGTTAAAAAAAGAAAAAAAGAAAGTAAATTCCGTAACTATTATAACACTTATATGCCAAAATAAATAAATAAATATTATTCAAAACAGGTATTTTGAAACACATGCGTAAATTTTTATTATAATTATTCTATCACATTCAACACACACGACGCTAGGAATTTTCATGAATTATTATGAGTATATAATCTTTTGAGCGAGAAAAAGTGATTTACCTAGATCTCAACTCGAGGGAATTTGATTTTTCATTTAAACCGTTGTTATATTAGTACGGAAATTTTTTATTTTTTGTTATATCGAGTAAAAATAACTGATTTTTTTTTATAAAAAATTTGAATACCAATTTTAACGATTTTCATGTAATGATTAAACGAGAAAACGATTTGACTAGTTCTTGAAATCGGCAAAATAAATTTGGCGTTTTTTTGTCTTCTGAGAGATCCCTGAACAGAGAATAAAGTTCACGTTATTGCACGACGATAACAGTGTAGGAACGAGTCGATTTAACACGGAATTGTTAATAAAGTACAATTTTGCAAGCACAAAGAAACGTTCCGTTCTAAGTAAATCGAGCGGAACGAATGGGTTAGAAGAAATAATAGGAATAAGTTATAATAGTTTCCTTTTCTACAGATGATTATATAATAGAAACACTTGGATCTTTCAAAGTATAGAATAACACACGGGCAAAAATGAATAGATACGATATTAAAAAATAATAATAATAAACGTTATTATCCGGTCGAATTCGAATATGAAATGATAATTGTCGGTTGCTGATAAAAATTATAATATATTATATTGTAAAAAGGATTGTATTACGAGAAACATGTTTGTGTTTTGGTGGAGACAGCGCAATATAGCACTATATTCGAATGACGCGTTTAATATCCCGGGCTCAAAAATAAAAAAATAACTAAAATCATTGCACGGTTGATACCGCCCCAATTCAGTGAACCGAACAAAAAAATACATTTACGATGAGAAAGTAATTTTTTCGGACTGCGCGAGGGTGATTATTATCGTGAGGGATGACGGAAATTTGACGGAATTTCTAATTCACGCGATCACGGTACAGAGAAAATATGCTCTATAATTTCGGAAACGATTAACGAAAAAAATGTAAAAATAAACGTACGCGTGTTTATATAAAGCGTGGTGTTTAATTTGGTAAACGTTTTGATTCCCTTTCACGGCCGCTAATAAGAACTACGTTAATATGTTTTAAATCAATTGGCCGAAATGTTCAAAAATGGTATTCGACGAACAAAATTCTCCCATGATTTAGTGAAGTTTTTTTGTACCGCGCATTTGTGCAATAAAAAAAAAAAAAAAATCCCAAATCTATTACGCAATATTTATACGTAGAATGTTTGATTTTGATTGGAGCAAAGCCAATGAATACGGCAACTACAACTGTGGAAGGAACTGTTGTTTTTAACGAACCTCTTATATTTTTTAGCGATACTCGCGGCGCAATAATTTTATTTTCAGGAAACCGTGAAATTTCGTTTCGAAAACGCCGCTCATTCGACGGGAAAAAATAACTGCGAAACGAATTCGTTTTGTAACAACACTATAATGTATCAGAAATAATACACCGATTTTCGCGATCCAAGTACAGACACATATACCGTCGTGTAGTGTGCCTCATTAAACTCTATTGCCTACTTGTTTGTCGGTCGATTCTGACTGCGTGCACAAAACGTATTCTTTCTCCATCGGAAAATCAGCCGCGTTCGTTGCTGCTGTTTGTCAACAACACCAGTCATTTGTTGCGTGTAACGCCCGGAACGGTGTCCGAAAATATTTATTACAAATAAATACGAATTGAATTTTATATTTTTTCCTACGCGTACACCACGTTCGGTGTGTATAAAAAGATTTCGATTGCGGAAAAAAAGAATTCCTGTTCAACGAATTTATTTCAAAAGAATCGCGTCCGAGTTCTTTAGACGCGGATTGCACCGTTCGGTTTTACATTTATTTATGAGATCACTTATACGAATCGGCGCGAGGGGGGGGGGAGTGAATTTTTTTTTCCGAAACCGCGAATTCCGTAAAATTTCCGGAGAAAACGGAACGGCGGCGTTATATTCGTCTCGACCGTCCGGAACGTGAGTCCGTCGGGGCGATAAAAGCACGCGGAAACATATTGCGTTCGAAGAAAAAAAACCGTATTGGAACGCAAAGTAATCGCGACGGCGATTTTTTCGTATCCCTTCGTCGATTACAACCGACGCGCGTCGTTGCAGCTAACGACGACAGTCTCGTCGTTACTCCGTCCAGGTCCTGGCCCGCCGAGTCGAAACGGTTTCACGCGTATAACGAAATAATAAATAACGACGAGAGAGAGTTGCGCTGAGGACGACGGATGTCACACGATCAAACGCCGTTGCCATTTACGGTATCGATCATTCGGAGAATGCGAAAAAACGCGCGTTAACGAAAGTGTTCGAGATCCGAAGACACCCGACCGGCGTGGATTCATTCCGCCGGTCTCCTCGTTCGCGTTCTGAACGAGAAATCTCGTCGATAATTCTCTGCAGCCGTTGTGCGGCCGCGGCTGCGGGTGCCGCCATCTCGTCGGTCCCGGCGGCGCTAATTATTATTATTACCGGCCGCGAATCGGTTAATTAAAAAATAAAAAAAAAAAACTACCGTTCGCGCGCGGCCCGTGGCGGGGGAAGTGTTTGCGAGCCGAAGTCATCATGACGTCTGAGCAGCACACTTCTATTGTACTCGTGGGTTCGACGCACTTCGAAGGTACGCGCGCTCGCGCGCGCGGTTAGGTACCGCGTCGTTTTATATCGCCGGGGAATGGGGGGAATTCGATTCGGTTTCGAGAAATATTCCGCGGCGTGAACGAACGCCATAAGAAAACATCGGTGGTAATGGAATTATTATTTCGAAAACCCTGCGAACGGTCCCGCGTCGTTTCAACGCGGCGAATCGAATATTTCGTCGTTTCCCCCCCCCCCCACCCCCCGGGCTGTCGTTTGAAACGTGTACCGAGGTGAACAACACGAGAAAACAACTGCGATTTAAACGCGAACGCCAATTGAATTTTATACGCGATTCGTCCACGGTCCCCGCTGCTGCTGCTGCTGCGTTTTTGGCAGCGATTTTTCCCCTCGAGGGGACGCCCGGAGAACAAAAAAAAAAAAATACAGAACGAACTATCCGGAAAGTCTTTTTTTTTTCTTCTATTTTATCTCCGCTGACAATTTTCACTGTTGTTATTGACACGGCCGGTGTTGCTCGTTTTAAACGGCATTTCGCATTTGACGAGCTATATTCGGTAACGCGCGTTTACTTTCCGGAGATGTACGAGTGAAACCGCGCTGGGGGGCGGTCGGCCTAGTTCCACCAGTATCACCCGCCGGGCGAACCGCTCGTCGTTTCGAATATTTCTCGGCTTGGCAACGCATTTTTTTTTTTGCCATCCCGTCCGATTACATTTCACATATTTTTCACGGTCCTTGTGAAATCCGCACAGTTTCAAGGACGGGCAGAGGTGTCCCTCCAGTGATTTTAACACTTTCTCCAGACTTCTCTGAAATCGAGCCGCCCCACGCGTTCCCGTTAATCCGATAGTTTTGATTCGTTGTAATTATATTATATACGAGAACACGTTCTTTGTAATACTCGAATACGCGTGACTACGAATACTTTCTGCGAAGAATCGTTTAGAGAAAAATTTCAACAACCGAGATTGGCGAACTGAGTCAACCAATATATTACTCGTGGTAACCGACGGAAGAGTCTTAAAAAGTCGGGCTCAGCCGTTAGCGTAGTTGAACGATGTCTTTCGGAAAATCACTGTGACACTCTCTCCGGACACCGGCGGATCCGTTGACGTAATTTATATTAAATTCAACGCTGCCTGTTAACTTATAATACAAGCGTACGACAATGAAATTGTTCAAGAACGACGTTCCGGGTCGTATGAAGTGTATGAAATATGGATAACACTCTTCAAAACGATCATTTGATTATTTATACGCTTCGATTACACGCCGAAATTCCGACGTATTTCCCTACAGATATTTTTGTTTCTTTTTTTTTTTTTCTTCTCGATGAAGGACGTGCGTGTTACCGCGGCATCGTCGACGGCGTTGTGAAAGCGTTTTACTGTTTACGCGCAGACGACGATAGTACGAGACCGTGTGCGTATAAATATCAATAATGAAAACGGGAAACCAGAAAAAAATATTAAAGCAATCGACCTGGATTTCCGAAACGCGTGTGTCCTTGCACGTATAAGAATGGAATGAAATCGTAAAATTCAATTCGTGGAAAACCGACCAATGCGTACGGGAATTGACAACGTGTGGCCCAGCGTGTTTTCCTTAATCCCGAAGTCACCATCACGCGTTTTCTGCCATTCGTTTACTTGTTATTTTTATCACGGCACGTCGCTATTTCGCGAGTGTAATGCGTGCCTACATACGGAGTGCGGCCAAATGGACTCGTACGTTTCTAAAGTCAATTCAGGAAAAACGATATCAAAATCATATTATTTAGTAAAAATACACGTAATAAATTTTTTTTTTTTTTAAATTACGTTAAATAAATCACGTAATCCATGTGGACGGTACACGATATGGAACAGTTCGCGAAAGTTTTCTGTCACTCTTTCCAACGTAATTCGAGGAATTCCGGCGATTTCTCGGGCGATTGCCTCCTTGAGCTGTTCAATGGTCTTACGTTTGAGGCTTAGATCAGTGGAGCCAGGGATATCGTCCCATATAAGGATAACAAACGATCGGAAAACAGTATTTCCAAAACTGCACGAGAACGACGGGCGGTACGGGCCCCATCTTGTTGAATCTCCAAAAGTATTGTGAATCATGTTCCCCCGGATATATTTCTATTCGGAGATTTCTCACAACGATTCTCAAAGATTTTCAGTCACGCATCATTTTACTAAGCAGTATTTTCAAGCGGAGCACTAAGAAATATTTAATATTAAGTCTTACACATGACGTGTATATGAGTGTAAGAATTATAATATATTTATTAAACTATACAACAACAGTTTCTTAATAGAACTGGAGAAAATATTATTTATTAATACACGTATATGTGAATTATATTATTGAATATCTGAGTTGACGGAGTTTTGTTAAAAAAAAATTATATATATATATTATATGTTCGATGTTTTAAATAACGAACAATAATTGTTATATTAATCGATTTTTTTTTATGGTAAAACGAATCGAGCCCTTGAGAATTGTTTAGCAGAATCCTCGCTGAACTCGCCTTAAGCACAATTTAGGAACCATTTCTTTAACATGTCGTGGTACCGGTCCGGAGTCAATGTAACGGTGACACTGCCGTCATCAAAAAAGAAAAATATACGACCCCATCACAATTAAAGAAGACGGTAACGGTTACTTTGGGCTGCGAAGAGGGTTTTTTTTTTATAATTGTATAATTCATATATTTTATATGTGTATAATTCGGCACAGTAACGAAAATGTTACTTCTTAAATCGATTTTCTTCAAAAGCGGTTGAGAATTTTTAAAAAATTTCTACATTAAAGCTATTTGAAAATGTAAACTAAAAAAAAAGAAAACGTTTACGTTTCGCGCTTTGTTATAAATCTTAGAAATGGCGCAGGACTTATCGTATACCCTAGACAACTTTTACCATTTTTATACATCTATAGTTGCGTAAAGTTTTTAAGTAAGTATATACTTTTATTCTTCAAAAAAAATATCTTAAGTACAATTTTTTTGTCATTTACGAGCGTTTAAAAATGTAAATTTTACAGTATTACATTAACGGCAATAAAAATGTATTCGCTACAAATTCATTGCCATAATTATTGACTCGGTGTATAAAATACTGTTGGAATTCTATTGTTTGTTTTTAATTACAAATTCTTTTGACTACATAAACGTAGTGAACATCATATAAATGAAAATCAAATTATCGCGCGAAAATCGAGTTAATTTTATGTAATGTTTTTTGTAAACCGACGATTCGCGCATTAACCGCCTGGAGCGTTAAAAATATCTTTGTTTCGAGCAGAGAAGAAAATTGCTATTTTGAGTTAATAATGAAAACGTCGTCGCCGGTTCGCCGTCGACCGCAATAACGATAGAATCAATTTGAACGACTGTCAAAACGATTAAAAACAGTGAATTGGATCCGAGACAACGTTGTTCATCGCATATGCATATATTATGTGATTGGCGCGATTACTAATACAATTGAATCGCTGTTACGTCGGAAGTAGTAACGTGTCAAAATTGATCTATGACGACGGTCCGGTAAAATGAGAGAAAAAAAAGTAATAAACAGCGATAGAATTATGTAATTGAACATCAGTGGTAAAAATATCTGACTAATTCAACAAATATTATTTTCCGGTAAAAAGATAAAACGATATTCAAAAATCCTTTTTATGAGCTCGTCGAAGTGTGTTTTATATATATTTATTTATTTTTTTTTTTCGGACGTTGTTATGGTTTGAAGTTACGGGTCGTATGTTATTGCGTCGTTGCTAGTGATTGTCCGGTGATGTAAAATTTTCATAAATTAAAAATTCTCGCGAATATATTTTATTTATTATGACGAAATATCCTAACAAAAAATCGTTTTATTTCGGTAATCGTGGAAATTTGAAGTGCCTGGAAGACGGACTCATTGCAGCAGTGGAAGACCGCGTAAATGTATAACGCGTGTGCACTATAATTATAATAATAATAATATTATTATTATTATAATAATAATAATAATAATATTATAATAATAATAATAATATTATTATTATAATAATAATAATAATAATTATAATAATAATATTTTCGTTGGTGTTGGCTGGCGAGCACGCGCACATCCGCCGTCCAACGAGAAACGCCCGTCGCGCTCAGTCGCCCGTCCAATCCCTTCGGCTCCGGACGTCCGTTGTACTTGCACACGTCCGTGAGACGTATCGCCGGAACAATTGAGTTCTCGAAACGTCGAAAGAGAAATAATAATAATAATAATAATAATGATAATAAAAAAAGAAAATAACCCTCGTAATATTATAACGATGTATAGTAGCGCACGTTCGTATCGGTCACGCGTGTTCTCGCGTTCATTACCGTCATTATTTTCGTCGTTTAAGGCGACGAAAATCGCGCGCGGATACACTTTTGTTTTTCACTCTTAATAATCGGACGCGGATAAATCAGTTTTACTCACGTGCACCGCGCCAAACGGTTTACCACTGATGTGCGTACAAACGCGCCTACCGCGCGACACGTGGTAATAATTATTATTATTCTAATACACGACGGCACTGGACGGTGGCGGTTACGAACAGGGTTCCGGATATGACGAGCGGATGACGTTTTCGAATCGTATACCGCCGACATAAAACGGTGATGGATTTACAACTTTCGTGTTCTCGGACGGGGACACAATATATGAATATACCGAGGTACATAGACGCAAAACAAAATGTAATACAACCTAAATGATCAAATAATATCGATTAAAACCAAATCGCATGATATCCCCCCCCATTTTGTATATTAATTTCCTGAGAAAAATCGCTTGTTCTAAAGTTTTTGTCGGAAATCCGTTAAAAAAAAAAAACAGAAAAAAAGTCTATAGGACGCGTTCATTCCGTTCCGCGTAAGTTTGTATCACGAATACATTAACTGTACGCACTACTGTTTATTTTATACTGTCCAAATGACGCGTGCGACGATTCGGGTGGTCCGAGTTAACGTAAAAACTACACTGCGCCGATTCGTGTTACAGTATTCACATGCCACTCACGGTCTCACAGATTATTATGTGTACACCACAGAGAGATTTCATTAACATTCGTTTTCATCGCAGTTGGTTTTCGTGTTTATGCATATAACATGTTAGAGGTTTAATTTCAATTTAAATAATTTAAATCTCCCGTTATTATTATTATTATTTTTTTTAACCTTAACGTCTCGATTTTTAATTATTGTTTTCGACGATAAAGTTCATTTTCTAATTATCTCCTTCCGAATTTTATTTGAACATTTATTCACACGAATATCGAATATCAGTTTTTATTATTGTGCAAAAGATCTTTATAAATGTATTTTATCCACGAGTTTATTGAAATAACGTAGATTTATTTTTTATTTTTTGTAAAACAAAGTACCTACTATAATATTTCTTAAAATAAAATTGAAAAAAAAAATTATAAAAACAGTTACTATTCACTGCGCAATACGTATCGTACATATGTATCATGTATTGTACATAGCACATGTGGATAATATATATTATTTACTGTGTTCGGTTTTGCCCGACAGTTAATTAAAAACGCTCGTAATATTATAATTGTTTTTGCATAATTTTTCTTTCATCAATCACATATTCACATGTATTTTTTTTTTTATACATACAAGTTGTGTTTATTCATACTCGAAACACTATATTAATTCGTTTGTTATTATTATATAATACGAGCTACGAATAACATCGATAGCACTTGATAAATTTTAGGATATTCTAGGAATTTTCTTTCTTAAATAGTTATTCCCAAGAACAAGACCTCTACATATCCCATATTTAGGCGGACGAGGCCACGTACTTTTTTTTATAAATTGTCAGAATCGTTATTAATTATTATATATAAATATAAGATTTGTTATGAATATTATAACAATTCGCTTTGGAAAGTTCGATATGCGTATGGTTCAGTTTAATTAAATAAAATGGTTGAAAGATGATCTGAGACGGAATTTCACTTTTATACTAGCTAAGCTCGAAGTTTCATGAATTTCAAATAACCATTAAAAATATGTAATAACGTGTAAGTACACGATGAAAAAATGTCAAAATCGAGAAACTGTAAAATTTTTCACAAACGTTGCAAAATAAGATTTGGTAATCAATATATTGTCTACAGAATACATACCGTGAATGAAAATGTTTTACTCAAAATTCATTTGCACTGTTTATCTTACTATCTTACACATGTTTATATTTCCATTTAAGAGTTATATTTGAACGAGTGACAATCGCTAAAAAAAAAAATTATTTATTTAAATAAAATAATATATGTCACGTGAAACAGAAACAAAACAAAAACGTACACACCACTCATCAGACTTAAGTTGTCGACAAATTTACACGAGCAGAAAGAAAATGTAATATTTTTCTTCCGTGATTTGAAGAAAAAATTTCGCAAAATATACGTATATAATAACAATTATTGGTAATGAAATCTGTGCACCTTAAAACACATTTGTATGTATAATTATATTTTATCACACGTTCATTATAAGTATGCAAACAGTGGCGGGTTTAAAGAAACACGCCCGGCTGGATGACTTCAGAATATTTCTTATTTTGGAAATTTTTTTTGTAAAAATAATCAAATAAATACTATTGATTATGTTCATACCGTACGAATAAAATAAACATTAAGTATATTTATATACTATATTTTCTCATATAAAATGTGTTTTATCATATTTATTTATATTTATAGATATATTAGATAATAATTGAGGCAAAAGTAATGTAGTTTATTTAAGGAAAATTTAAGTTTTAAGAAATAAAATAATTATTTTCTCAACGGCGAAGCGAATTTCACTCACTCACCATAATTTACACCAATACAAAATCATGACTGCTCAGGAATTAATTCCACGAGGCTGGGGTCTGCGTTGTCATTGTCGTCAAGCTATACTCACAGATGCGCCTACACCAGCGGTATTGTGTGGAGAAATAGCGACGAAGCTCGTTTCCGTCTTTCTCGCACAGTTAAACCTATGGAAAACTAAAAACTGTCAAAAAAATTTTTTCCCGATAAAATTTAATTATTTTTTTTTTATAGATTTATTTTCGTTTTGTCCAAAACCATATAAGTATGTACATAATATCCTATATAGAATCGCATTTTATGAGTTTCTAAAGCTTTTCGTTGAATTGAAATAATCCACCCAAGGATGATACTCAAAAAATCGTAAAGCGTTTCATACTTTTAATAGGTGTACATCTGAAAACATGGATATTCCAGTGGTGTATTGGAGCGTATACGACGTACACTTTTCTCTCTTTACTTTCGAGAGTTTCAATGTTACGATTTGCGCAACAATTTTTTTTATAATTTTTCAAAAATATAAATAGGTATATATTTTAAATTAATGATATTGTTTAAAATTTTATAAATTAAAAAAATATAATCATGAAAACATATAATTAAATCTACACAGTCTATGAACACATAATACAACAATAATAACTTATTATAGTACATTTTTCCTATATATATTTTTTTTTCTTTAAATATTAGATTTGTTCTAACTGAAAAAAAAAACAATGAATTAATTCAGTTCAAATTATCTGAACGATATAACTAATCATGATAAAACTGTATTTAAATAAATTAAACATGAGTCTATATAATAAATTATATAAATAAAATTAAAAATTTTAATCAAATGAATTTAAAAAAATAAATATTTTATTAATTTATTATAATATGTAATTAAATAAATATACAAACGCCCCTCCTATTACGTATAATTATTACGTAACAATGCTATTGTTATCAAAATATAAAATTTATGATGATATAATATAAGTATTGCGATGAAACATGATAACTTCAATCATTTGAAAAAGCTAAATAACTTGGTAGTCATCTAGTTATTTCTCGGAAAATTTACCGAATATCAAGTGGCACACCCAAGGTAACAGATACAAGCCAATTGAATACGATTTGAAAACAATTTTTCTCGTCTACCCAGTCCCGACGAATAGAGGGGAAAAAAAAGCGGCGTTAATACGCGACGGAAGCGTTATATTCTCACGGTGGTGTACGGCTGCGACGACGAAAAGATGTACAAGAAATTTAATACAGTTCCGACGGGCGACGAATCGTATGGATCAGAGGTTCCCAAACTTTAAAAAAACGCCACTCAGTTCTGACAATTTTCGAATTTAAGCGACTCGCCCAATTCAATTTATTTCATTTTTTTTTTTTTATGAAATATGTTATGATTATAATTTTAAAAATATATTTCAATAAAAATAATTTTTTACTCGTCTCGTATCGATTTATTTGGTAAACAAACGTAAAAAATTAACCGAAAACCCAACATCGTAAGATCGCATGAAAAATCATCGGACGAGAAGTAGCGTTTATGAATTTTAACAGAAAATTATATAAGTGGTGTTTTAATAGAAAACCGGAAGTCCGTTAAATATTAATGGTTGAAATTAATTTTTATTGAATTGTCTCCAAAGTTTCAAAAAGATTAACATGAATTCTTTTTCAGCTCATTCTGATATACGTATATATATGTGGACGTTTTGCGTGACCCGTCAAACGTTTTATTGCGACCCACAGTTTTGGAAACCTCTGGTGTAGACGAAATGCGCGTGCGGGATATTTTAATATTGCGGGACACTCATATTTCGAATCGGGACACAAAGACAGGTGGTCGCACGTATGTAATCGTTGAAGAGTAACAATACACTTAAAAGGACTCCACACACGTATTTGTTGTATCCCGTATCTGAAGTGTTGTACAGGCGGAAACAATATATATATATATACACCATTCAGTATCTATACTTATATGTTATAATAAAAGTGAAGAGTTTGTTTGTCTGATCTGTGGAACTATCAGTCAGATTTGAAAAAGTTCTGTTTGAATTCGATAGCCCGAGGCGGATTATAGGAGGCTATTCGACATCGCGCTACGACCATTAGGAGCCGAGCGAAAAGGAAGAAGAACGCGTAGAACGCGACCACGGTAGGGCCGACAATGTCAATTTATGCTATTAAATAAATTTTAAAAATTCGGTTAGGTTTTATTTCGTCGGTTATGGATCGTTGTGTTACGCGAGCCGAGCAACAAAGGTGGCCCGAATTAAAAGCAGAAAACGGAGATGTTTTAAGTGGATTAAAAGCATTGATTAGGTACCTAGTTGTGTCAAAGAAATTAATACCCAAAAATATCTATTCACTTTTCAAAAATGGTTTGTATTTTATGCTTGTGTAATTCGTACATTCGTCTACCGAACATACCGTGTATTTTATGTAACCAAAACATCCTTACACCGAGTATTGAATAACGAATAACGAATAACTGAACTAAATCTGAATCGTATAACAGGTGGCATTTTTTTACGGGCGACGAAGTGTACGGCGACAACAAGTATATATATTTATATTATAATTTCCATATATTTTAGAATCTGTATAGGAGAATAACGTTTTTGTTTTTCTCCCATAACCATAATTGAACAATGAATTAAAAATTTAACGAATTTTCGCGGATTTAGTAGTTTAAAGACTACTATGAGACAAATAAAAACGACATATCGCTGGCAATGTTCTTTTCTTCATCGACTCCGAAAATGTGGATATAATAAATATATATATATATAAATATAATTGTAACGGACGGGGTGTGTATATGATCACGTGCAAAGTCTGATATTGCAATATTGCCCCGTATGACCAGTGGCGGGTTAAGTGAAAAATTTATGGGGAAAGGTGCAAATATAATTTCCCGCGTTCGAATTTAAATTACAGACTAAAATTTCTTAAACATAATTTGATGATACGCACAAATGAGTAAAAAATTATGGAGGAAAGAGTGCTTATTAGCGTTTTTTTTTTTTTTTAGAAAGATTTTGAAACGCTTAATAGATACGTTATAATGTTGTATTATGGAAAATGTACAAAATTAACTCATTAGAGCCCCACTTCTAATTCTCCCGAAAAACAATTCCCCTTTTAAAATAGTTACGCTTTTAAATATCTCCGTGAACGGTCAATTGAAAGGATTTCATCGCGTCGGGTAGAAAATAAAATAAAACTCTTATGTTTTAATGAATTCTGTCTTAAAATTTTTTTTCTTTTTTACGTATAAGTACGTATGATACACTACAAACGCCTCGTTTTTACTACGGTCCTGCGTAAGACAGACGGATATACAACAAATTCGGGCGTGGAATCATCTTAAGTGGGTAAATACGTGACATGGCGAACGGGAATAAAATTCGACGATTGTCAACGGCACGCGACAAGAAATAAATAACGGTATAATATTACAAATACACGCTCTCCCCCGAGATCTGAACGTAATAATAATATATGCACAGCGATTAGAGAAAAACGAAATAAATTAATGCAAATGCGACGGAAACGACGAAGGTTATTGGAAGCCGAAGAGCGACGGTTACACGGCCGATTTCACTTCATAACCGAACACGCGCTGTTATTATTACTATTATCGTGTCGAGGTTATTATTATTATTATTATTATTATTATTAAATAGGTACGTGCGTTCATATGTCGTTCAATACTTAACGCTTTCCCGCGCACCAATTAAATATCGCGCGTGCTTTAAGAATAATAATAAATAAAAAAGTAGTGAAAACAGAGAGGAATTTATAAAATTAAAATTAAAAACAAAAATCAAAAGGATATGTAAAAATAAATAATCAAAAATATAGAAATTAAAAATTATAAGTTAATATTCGTGATAATAAATAAAAAATATATATAAAATATATATAAAATAAATAAATACACATATATACATATATATATATATATATATATATATATATATATATATTAAAATGTATATTTAAATATTCAAAAAAGCCAATGAGTATTATATAAAATAAAATAAAATAAGAAGGTTATTGTATATGCTACTTTATTACTACCGGTTTCGACAAAAAGTCATCATCAGGTAAAATATTAAAAAATACAACAACAATAATAATAATAATAACAATAATATAATATTATATATATATATATAAACGGATATCTATTATCATACGAGTAGGTACGGCAAAAACACACTGCAACGTATTGTGCGAAATAAAATTGTTACACATCCTCGGCGCTTCGATTGATCCGCGTGCGAAACATTACGCAAAAACGGTCTATCAACACTTATGTGCGAATACAATACGTCTGTTATAATATAAACAAACGAAAATCACTATCGGAATCGGCTCTGTATAATATTTCGTCGATCGACGTGCGATTATTTCAAATTAATATGAGCAATTGACTTTTACGCGCCCGGATTACCTATTCGGTTAGGCTACTGCGGCAAGTGAGGTGTCTTTCACGATTAGCAGCCGTCAACTATTAATAATTTATTATTTTCATGTTCCCTCAGCACCGTCGGCCTTTTGATTTTGGACGAAAACATTACTTGTGCACGTGAACGTGCAATTTTTAACACCTAATGGATTATTATTATATAATTAATAACAATCAGTATTAATTTTTTCTTATATTTCGACAAACTAATGTTGTCACCGTGCCGATTGTATCGATCGTGTCTCTGGTTTTCGAATACTTAAATCATTTCAATCCGTCAGGACTTCCAACGCGTAAACTCGTTTTGGAAATGGTGAGCGTTCCGACAATTTCCATGAGAAATTCAAATGTCCTGTGAAATCGTGTTTTTGACCGGATCACGGTCGAATCGTTTTTCCCTGGTACAGTTCACAGCCAAATCGTTTCAAACATAAAAACGATAATTCAGTTGTGTTGAACGTGCCCGATTGCCCATGAGATCATACGCTTCGGAATGTCTCACAACAAAACACAGCAACAGACACTGAAAGTCGCAAGACTCCGTCACGAATCCCTGTTTTATTCACGGATAATTCCGCTCGTTCTTTGGCGATAGCTCCGCAAAAAAAAAAAAAAAAAATACTGTTTAAATATTTTATACTATAAATAATAAGACTTTTTTTTTATTTTCTATAAATACTTTTTTTAAACAGACAAATAACGCGTAAAATAAAAATTTAATTCCACGCGCTTGATCTAATTATTTCGAAATTCACTATTTCTATACATTCAAAAAAAAAAAAAAGTAAAATACCATCTGGCGGTTAATACATCTATAGTTACATACGTGTCCAAATCGTATTTATAGACGACTTATATAAACGTGTTTTGTTCGTATTTATCGTGTATTTCGGTAGATATTCTTTTAAAGGCAAACAATTCACAAAAAAAGAAAAAGAAACAAAAAATAAGAGGCTAGACATTAACGAGTCAAAAAACCAATCTAAATATTTATCTTGACTGGCAACATTTAGTTTAATTACACTGACTATTGTTACTCGCATTAATTTAATGTGTTGTTTTTTTTCTATCGAAACCAATTCGTTTAATTTTGAATTTTCATTTCCAACAGCTTCATTGTCAACATATTCCATTTGAACACGTTCAAAAAATATTATGTAAAATATATATTGATATACTTCAATAAAACCCATATAACACGTTAATATGTACAATCGCGTATATGTAAAAAAAAAACTTTCGTTATTTCTTAAAAATAATAATATGATAATATACAACGAAATAATTGTAATACGTTTATTCGAATTGCGTCAACAGACAGGTATATAAAAGTAGAAATAGGAAAAAAATTGAATTTACCGGGATCGAAAAAGAAACCAAAAAATAACCTCCAAATATCAAATAAATCAAAGAGTTCGGGTTCCACTACAGTCTTTGAACTAAGTTTTTCAAAAAAATTAATTTCTTTAAATTATATGCAAAAAACGAAAATCAAACGGACGACTTAAAAAAAAAAATAATTCAAATCGAATTAATTTTGTTTACTTAACTGAAATATTTTAATTTTTGATTAACCGAATAACTTTTCACTCGGAAAAAACAATTTTCTCGCCTTAATTTCAGCAAGTTGAAAAAAATCGTTATAATCATTGTCAAACAAAAAACTTACGGCTATAAGCTTAAAATTTGTTTGTTTTTAATCGCTCGAGCGTGCGCATACCCGTATTCTCATCATTGTCTTAACCAGATTAAAAGATAGAGCACACGTCTATTCCTGATCACGTGGTTTTGTGAATTATTCAATTAACGTTCGAAGAGATTCGGATAAAGTATTATTTAAATATTCCGAGAAAACGTTAAGTTCTTTCGCGAATATTTTAAATTCTAACATTTATCACTACTGCCGTGGTGACTATTGTTTTTTTTTTTTTTTTTTTATTATTATTATTATTATTATTGCGCTCTAACTGTTCGTCCTCGGATCTTAATTATAATTTCTCAGACATTAGTGGATATTCGAGAACACCGTTCGTACATTCTGCACCGGCTGATCGACTTTACACGCGAATTGTAAAAATGTATTATAGATGGAAATCGAAAGCGTTACACAAAACCAAAATGTCATTAAATTTTTGCGTCACAATTCATCGAGAATATTACAATCAGTTTACGAAAATTATCATTTTTTTAAAAAAAAATGTTTTCCATTTTCAGACAAACAAAGAAAATATACAAAGAGTGTAGTTTTCGTGGAATCGCGTGTAAGCCACGCGTTCGATGTGTCCAAGTTAAACGGTAAGTTTACTAACAAGCTTCTGGAGTTCGTGCCAACATCGAAGGTTCCGTTTTCACGTCTCTGATACGGAGCGGAGGTGTATATATTTATAAACCACTTGTTCAATTGGGCATATATATTATACGAAGAGACAACCGAAAATACACGCGATGAAAGCAACGAGTGTGCCAAGACTAGCTGCGTTACAAACTGTCCCGATAAATCACGCCGATGAAGGAGGCTGAAGGATCAGGTTCGCGAAACGATATTACATATTGACGTTTTCGTGAACGGTTCGACGCGATTTCTATACAATATAGTGTAATAATGCTAATACCCAATGGAAATATCGTCATCGTACACTTCTTCGCCGTTGAAAATTATAATACTATCAATTTTTAAAACATAAATTAAAACACATTACATAATTGATCGTACAATACGACCGTTTTATACGCGGTAAACGTCTACACCACTTTGCAGTTAGAATGTTTACACTGTCTTTTGACTTTGGCGCATATCTCTACAGGCCTTTTACACGTGCATAGAGAATACCCTAAAAGATGAAAATTTTAATTCATTAAGACAAAAAATTATTTCAAACACATGCGTTGAGCTATTCCCGCATTAAAATAATATATTACATTCTAATGGTTTATGGGCGATAAATCAATGCAATAGGACGTAATGTATTAAAATTTTGAGAAAAAAAAATACTGTTATATTAATGACGGTAACCTATTTATTTATTTTGTTTGTTATACTCTTTAAAAGCAAATGATATTGCGGTTGTTACAATCTTCTTTAACCCTGAATATTCTCGTGCCAAAATCAACAAGTATATATTTTTTTAGACGGAACTATTTCCCAGCTATATATAAGAACACGTTATTAATTAGATAATATCTAAACGTTGGATCCTATCGAGACACTTCGATTCCATTATAATGGAAGAAGCAATTTCTATTTTACCCAACAATAATATTTAATACAAACTGTTTTGTATTCAACTAGCTCGTGTATATTATTTTATCCTATTAAATAAAAAGTAAAATGTAACAGGAAATTGCAAATGCACAAATTTACGTTGATGAATTTTATATTTTATACTTACATTGTATTTTAATGTCTTGAAAAAAAAAACTCAAAAAACGTCCGTCATTAAATGATATTTAAAATTTTAAAGAGAATATATGAATCGGAATACAGAAAATGTATATTTATATACGATTTATGGTCTTTCTTTTATGTAGATTTTCACGGGACGTTTTTTAAACAACCCGAGGCCGTATTGCGTCTTATTATTATATCACACGCGTGGAAACCAAATCTCCAGATCGATCTTTGCCCAAACACACAACGTCCGAAAACACATAATATGTAAATGTAAAAATACATAAAACAACAGCCCACTTCCGAACACAAACTCCGGGATTTTGTCCTTTATGCGCGTACACGGGTTTCGTCTCGTGAAAATATATATCGAACGAACCGCGGCTCTGCACGACGCTCGTTTAATGTTTATTATTTAAAAAAGAATATACTAAGACTTTTCAAACGCTATCGAAACCATCCGTTGCTCATATTATAGTAACAATTTCACTAGAATTAACTTTCACACGGTGTTCCAATACACAATTTATAAATGTACAAAAAATATATGCGAGTAAAGAAGAAAAAGAAGAAGTTATTTACGAGAAGTATTAAAACCGTTATTATTTCGTACGAACCCAGCTACAGTGTATAATACGCATAATATTATCATGCATGCGCCCTGTCTACAATGCGATACATACAGATTCACAATTCTCTCTAACTTGTTTTTCTCTATTTAATTTTAAGTGATTTATTTATTTATTTATTTATTTTTTGCTCACCTTACCGTTTAAAGTTTAAATTTTCCGGCGCGGGGATCGGTTTCGGCATTAACTAACAGTCTTTCTCGAAACAGTTCTCTTTTTTACTGTCACCATCTCCTTGTCCACCTCGTAAAGCGGTCATTTTTTCGAGAAAGAAAACTATACACAATCCAGACGCAAGAGATTTACGCGATAATAATGCATACTATAACAGAGTTCGTCGTCGTATAGGTAATTCCGACGTAATATATAAAATTTGGTTACACATTTCATATATATATATATATATGTGTGTGTATATTATAACCGTAGAAAAAAATATCCGAAATAAATGCCAAACGGTACTTATACAAATAATAAAAAGTCCAACGTTGCGTGTAGATAAATTATTACTGAGTTGAATATTAGCGCGATAATAATAATAATAATAATAATAATAATAATAATAACATAAAGTATATTAACGGGAAAGAATAGCGTAGTGTAACACGTCACGGTACACGCGTGTGTATTGTCTGCAGCACACCTTATGTATATTATATAATTTTAATATAAGAAGACGGATGACGAGCAAAAAGTCTCGAGACGAGTAAATCAAAGTAAAAACCGTTATTTTTGTTTTGTTATATTGTAAGTACTACGCGTATTACGAATATGAAGTCGAATCGTAATTCAATTGAACGGAAAAGTCGAAATAAAACGTACGGTATTACAAAATACATATATTTATATCTGGATACGCAGTTAAAATCGTACTGTTCAATACAATATTCGCACAAAAATAACCGAAATTAAGTGGTGTTTATTTTTTTTTTTTTTTTTTTTTGCGAGTAATTATAATAACTCAACACGTATAACAACGTATCGATCTAAGTACGGTTAAGCATAACTATCGGTTCGATGACTAAAATTGACTCGCACGATTTTACAATTATTAATATTATACATTTTATTTATTGTTGTGAAAATAAATATAATATAAATAAGTATTCGGTACGCATTCAATTTCGTTGGGATTGTGTTATTGTGTGAATTTTGAATGTCTTTTAAGAGGGTACACACACACATTATTAATCGTACAAACATATTATAAAAACTTAAATTTATATACGTATTTTCGTTAATCACAATATAATATCCGTTGTTCGCGAATAATAGAAAAGTATACGTAAAACAAATCAAACTGACACGATATATGTTTTTAGCATGTTTCAAACATTGATTCCAAAGAATTGTCTTAAAAGTTGCGTTCTGTAGAAAGAAGATAACCAAAACTTTAAATGACGAGTTATGTAATCGAGTTGCTTTCTGTTTTCTTTCTCCAATTATTATCCGATTATTATAGATATCGTTGTTTAAAAAGAAAAAAAGCACCGTCGTAGTCCATAGGCGCAATTTGGGGAATGCTTAGCACTCCCAAATTTTATATTAGCACCTCAAAATTTTTAATTGCATCATCGAATTTTTATTTGTTGTAATTTATGATATATTGATATAATATCATAGGCATTAGGATACGTAAATACGTTTATTTCTAAGATATTTCATTTTCATAATAATATAGATAATTGTTTATATTATTCAGTTTATTGGTTCACATTGGTTGACATAAATCTAGCACTCCCATAAATTTAATCCAAATTGCGCCTATGTCGCAGTCGTATTTTGGATAGTAGTTGATAATTTGATAACGTATATAAATCGTAATAATTACGACAAACGCGAATATTAAATAACGTTTCATCGATACTCGACGACAACAATCGGCATTAATTGCCAACGTTTTACATACGTTTTAATAAAAATTAAAAAAATGCGATATTATAATTTTTATACAAATCGCGGTTGCCATTTTTAAATATTATATTATTAAACAGCAGCTATCTCCTACGTATTTCGTGGCTGAAACGAAAAATTATTATACATCATATTGGGAAATATATAAAGAGTTACTTTGGATATTTATTCTATTTATGTATTTAGTATTCTTATTACGGATAAAATCAATTATTACCGAAGGAATTATCTTTTGAAAAACACGTTATAAACAACAACAAAAAAAAAAACACTTATCCTTACAGAAAACGCGTATAATACGAATATATTTTTATTATTATTATTTATTTATACGAATTACTCGTTACATTCAAATTAATAAATCGGTCAAACGATGAAATAATATTAATAATAATTTAATTTAATTTAATATAACGTATAAAACGTAGTAATAGTTTCTCTACAAATTGAGTACTATTCGATTCGATGTTTTTGTATGTATTCGTGTCGTCGAACGTTAAAGTCTGCGTTAGTAATCATCATCATCAGTTTCTAAAGGCCAAGCCTTGTTGTTGTAGCCAATCATGTCTGTCATATGCCATCCTTTTGAGACTTTGGTAAGAGGTACAACCCATTCGTCATAAGATTTCTTCAAAGAAGGACTTACGCGGTCTTCCCCTGAATCTTTTTCCCTCTATTTTTCCTTCCAAAATGATAGTGATGAACACATTATGTCTTAGTAGATGTCCAATTATCTTTATTGTTCTTTTCATTATTGTGTTCATCACTGTTCTTTCACCTTTGATCTCTTTCAGCACTGCTTCGTTCGTCTTATGTTCTATCCAGCTTGTTCTAGTCATTTTCCTCCACACCCACACCTCCATAGCCTCCAGTCTATCTTTTTCATACTTTCCTATCGTCCAAGATTCACAACCATATTGTATTAATATACTCTAAATGTATGTTTTTACGAATTTCTTCCTTGAACTTATACTTAGATGTTTATTAGTAAGAAGTGTCCGTTTTTTCTCGAATGCTTGTTTTGCTGTATATACGTGGTTTTTTCAATAGTTTACACGATTATTCTCACGTTCGCAGTAACGATAACCAAGGACGATAAAAAATATGAATCTAAGTAAAACGCGCGATACAATGTGTTTTTCGTTTGCATTTTTTAATTTTTGTGACCGATAAATTTCGTCCAGTTCCTATGCAAAAGTCAAATTCCTAGCCAAGCGTCACGCGTCTTTGTAAGTACGGAAAACTTTTTTCAAATAATGTTTTGGCTCAACAACTTAAAATTTATGTCGTGTAAGTAAATATAAAAATTACACTGGATCCCCCGACACCATTTTTTTTTGTTTTTTTTTAACGTTATTGAAATTGCAAGTAGAACGTTTGAACAGTACGCGTTTTCTCGGCAAACATTGCATCAATCAGTGTACGCCGAACCGATTGATCGCGATCGGAAAGAAAAGCGACATTTGAATTCGTCAGAGAAAAAAAGGAGAAAAAAAACGATGTCGCCGACGGAAAATCGTAATACCTATAAGCGTTTATTTTACACAATTATCGATAAATAACAATCAAACGCCGAGATAATTTCACGGCCGAATCCGTACGCGCAGAATCGCCGTTACTCGAACGAGTACCACTGCTGCGGTATTCTTTCCCATAAACCCACAAACCGGTGTGTTTTATTTACGAACTGTTGTTTTAGGTCTACCTGCGTCTGTCCAAGGAATACGAATCCTTACGGCGGCCGCCGGTGGAAAACTTCATCGGTGGTGGCCGATGGTGTAGGCCCGGACCGTTGTCGATACCCCGTTGTCACGAGAACGTTGGACTGACGGAGGCGCGTGGCGAAAAACGCCGAGAGAAATTTTACATTTTCGTTTTTGTTTATGCGAATAAAAATGACATTATAAGGCGGATAGCCGAAAGTCCTGCGGTGCGAATAAAAATGGAAAGAGTTCGTTGAAAACCGTATACGCGCAGTAAATAATAATAATAATAATAATACGGCGAGTTATCAACTGCGGCGCGCGCGCGCACATCATCCGCACACACCAAACAACGTGTTCGCACTGTCAATCCGTCGGCCGGCCGGCGGTGGCTGCGACGGCAGCAGGTCCCCCGCACCACAACGGGGACGCGTCACACACAGATTTCACCGCAGAAGAGAGGGAAACCGGCTACAATATTTTTTTAATAATGCCCGCGTATATATATTATTATTATTTTTTTTTTATGATTATTATTATTATTATTATCATTATTATTATTATCATTATTTTTATTATTATTATTATTATTATTATTATTATTATTATTATTATTATTATTATTATTATTATTATTATTATTGTTATTATGGTACGCGAATTACAATAAAATTGTCGGCCGGCCACAATCCGCGGGGCCAGTTGCGATGTACAATTGTTATTATTATTGTTAATATCCGTCGGAACTGTATGATTTCACACGTTTCTGGTACACCCAAGGAGGCTGATCCCTGCGACTTGGGTTCTTGAAATTCTCGATTTTATAAATAATACGCGCGCGCGCGGTGTAACGGCGTTTGAGCGGATCGAGGAGAATAACGACAAGATGTACCCGAAAGATTCTGCCAGAATGAACGCTCCGATCTTTACAGTCGTAGTCTGTTTCCGGTAACGAACTGCGTCTAGTTGAAGCGATGCTTTATAGTAATGCGATTTTTCGATTTTCCCAAAAGCGCTCTCCCATAAAGGAAAAAAGAAAAAGATAACATTTTAACACTACCGAAGATTCACATGAATACGATGCGATTCCGTAGAATTCGCCAATTCTTATTTCTTAAAAATTTTGAAACCGATGGTTACGGACACAATATTATGTAAAGGGGAAAAGAAATTTCAAAAAATTTCTTTCGGTTTTGAGAAATTTCCTATTCGTAATAGCGGTAATTTTTAAAAAATGTAATACGATTTTAGACGTACGTTACTTTAAACAAAAAAAAAATCTTGAAAATCCTTAGTCACAATTTTCCTTAATAAACATCGCGATGTTTTAGACAAAATATAATTTATTTTTTGTGGAAAATTACGTTTGTACGGAACTAACGATGGTCATCGACACCGACAACGTCCCGCGGCTCGCTACCATTTTTTTTTCTCGTACATTTCGAATAATGCGATAAGAAAATATAAAATCTAATCTGAAATAACGTTTTGGAATATTTTTTTGAAACGCTTGGGTCGTATTTTAAAACAAGACGAGACCCAAAACTAATGGAAATTAATTCAAGAATACAAACGAAAAATTATAATATTACTATGGACTCGGGAAAATACTCAAAATCCATATTGAGACGACTGAAGGTACAATAATTATTTATACGTCTCGGAGAGACGGCCTCTTAGAAAATCCGAATAATATTTAATATAAGGTGTATTCAAGTGAAAAAAGATACAACGATGAATTGTACATATTGTGAACTACTCCAAACTGATCAAGAGAGATCTCAAAAAGGAGACTGATGCGAGCAAGACATGCGTGGACGAAGCGAGAGTTTTTAGTAAGGACAACTGTATAGAAGACGCTTACCGGTAGCGCAACCGTTCGGAAGACCGTTTCGAGTGAAATGTGCGAAAATTGAATAACTGATTTTCAACGAAGCATAGCAACAGTCGGCATGGAAAAATGGAAAAAAATATGTTTGGCTAAAACAAAAAAGTAAGGTCCAACGAATTTCGGGATGTGTTCAAAAATGACCAACGAATCGATTACAACCGTGTTGTGGATGGTTTTTGTCAGGTTATTCTCGAGTCCGCGCCGCTGAAATCGTCCGCGGCGCAAAGTAAGAAAAGCGTATAATTTAAAAAAAAAAAAAAATTATCCAACAAATTTCTGGAGTTATCGCAACGATGACCAACGAATTTGGTTGAAAATTCGTTTCGTTGATAACTGTTAGCGTTGCGTAGCCGTTATAACTTCGCGGACGTAGAGGATGTGGAAAATTTCGGAATCTACGGCGTTATACGGTTAGGTTAAACACTGAAAACTCCGCGCGGACACCTAAATTGTGAGAATAAATTGGAATTTTTTTTGTTTCTTCGAAATTCCTTTTGATCCATCTACGATAATTTATGACGAAATAAACCGAATAACGCATATTATTTTCTGTGTGACGTGTGACTCGTGGCGTTAAAAAAATTTGCGTCACACATTGCACACTCGATCACGCAACGTCGCGAATTAAACGGGAAAAAAAAGCACCGGTCTTCAAAATCGGGGGATTTTCGGAGGGGGACAATAAATTGTGGTGTATATTATCATAATGTCATCGTTATGAATATCGTTTTGAGGAGGTTTATCACGTATACGTCAATGTAATTGTGCGCGCGGCGCGACCGTGACGATTAGGTTTCTACAATAACACTGCATGCTATTTTAGAACGACGGAGAAAATAACGCGTGTCGTCGCACCGCGAATGAAATCGCCGAATCTTTTGTCGCGGAGGAAAAAAAATACGTATTGTACACACAGAAAAAAAAACTAACGACGTATTATTACGCATATTACGCTTCCGGATTGTGAAAATCAAATCGTTACACCGTATCGAATACTATCGATTCGAGCACTTACGATTTTGTGTACAATACGCAGAAGTCTACGGACCACGGGGCCCGCGATCCCCGGTCTTTCGAGTTTTTTTTAAATCGGCCCGACAGGCCGACTGGCGGCGTTTTAGTCTTGAATCGAACAAATCAGCAAGTTACGAGACTGTAAAACGATGGATTCTCAACCGATTTCGCCGTTGAAATGTCAACCCGCGTCTGTAGCGAAATCCGTTTTTAAACGTGCAGCAGAGCACATCGGGATTTTCGAGAATCTGTTCGCCGCAGGAGCTGAAACTACGCTCCCGGTGCTCCTGCACCATCGTAACACGTGGCGTTCGAGTACGGAATCGAATTAAATGACGGACGTATTCGAGTGAGACGGCCACTGATTGGACCGACCTAGTTTGACGTAGAGTAATCAGAAATATTGTCTCACTAAAGCAATTTCGAATTTCCCGTCGAGTTGCGAATGTACGCCGGGAACAAAAAAAAAATTCATTTTTTCCTTTCGTAAAATTATTGTAAAATGCACGGTACAACAGTTTCGTAGTCGTTTTTCTCCATTCGTACTAAAAGACGATTCGTCGTCTCTCTCTTTCTTCAGTCTCGTCTACAACCACTCCGCCTTCCCCTTCAAACAATTTCGTGATCCGCGACGTCGAAACGTATCTCAGATTCGGCAGTTCGTAAAAAAAAAAAAAAAAAAAAATTCGAAGAACCCTTGTACAACGGATCAACACGTGGTGTACGTGAATGACATTTACGTGTGAAACATATACGCGTAAATCTTTAAAGGAACGATCGATTTTTTTTTCTTTTGTTTTTTACCGCTTCAGAGTCATTTATGAGCGAATACCTAACGCGACATACGACAACCCGATAACCAGACTGAACGCGATCAATTTGATGTATCTGTTAAAATTTGGAAATCGCATTTTTACGTTATTGTTACTCGATGAACACAACGAATTCCTGCGATTTCCAATTCGTAAAAACTATATGAAAATATAAACAAGTCGAGATATGATCTCGTAATCGATTGTAAAATCATCGATTTCCCACGTAAGTATATGTATTCTCAATTGTTATATTTAAACCATTTGCGTATTTAAAGTATGAGCCATTTCTGTTCCCCCATCTCCGCTGAATGGTCACTTTTGTATACATTTATTTTTATACAAATGTTATCAAAAAACATATTATAATACGATTATATATTTCAATTTTAATTTTCTTGAAAAATAATAAAAAGGAGTTGAAAATATTATATACCATAATCGTCCATATCCACAATCATAGTGAGACAAAACGTGTAATTTAATCGTCTATTTTTCCGTTTAATTTGCGAATTCGTGAGTAACAAATAAGTAATAATAAGTCACAAAGTCTTTGCATAAAAATATATTGTAATCGATCACTGTCGAGTCTGACAATTTAAAAATTTATAAATAATCATTACCCGTTGATTTGAAAAAGGGAATAAGAACTTTGTGTCGAATCGGAAAACAATTTTGTCCCCGCCGTCTCGCAGATAGGGCAGAAGAGGAAAAAATGAGGCTCGCTACAAATATTCCGGCTGCCGTTTGACCAATTTCTAAAAGAAATGTCGTACTGTACGACGGTTGAGGATTTACAAATGTTACCAAAAATTTAAAAAAAAAAAAAAAAATGTTTTACACGAAACAATTTTTACAATCATATGTCGGCCAGATGGAGGGGGGGGAAACTCAAAAAAAAACAATTTAATTTATTATTTTTGAACACAGTAGATTTCTGACGTTTAGACTGTTGAGAGTATAAACGCAAGAAAAACGTTTCAAGAAGTTCACATCTAATTTCAAACCGTGAATCGTTTGACGTTGCGATATGAAACGATTGAAAATGATTTTACATAGAAATAATACAAAATGTACACGAATAAATATATACGAATTCCCATCGACTTGTTTCCGGAAAACGTATTACGTACCAGCGTATTGCCGCGGGAAATTAATGTATTTTGCCGTTCGAATTTTCTGAATGGTTGGATAAAAGGTGGACGATACGTGTTAATATATTACTTTACGTACGGTGACCGAGAAGGAGATAATAAATGTATCAATCTCATTTCACGGGTCGCATTTATATTTTACACGTGCCTCCTAATACACTCTTCGCACGCGTAATAATCGTACGTATCGGTGTATTGATATCGTGCTATATAATTGCGATACTATTCATGACTTATAAACGAATTGACGTTAATCTTTTTATTTCGCGTGTAAAAATCGATTCGAAACAATTGAGAATATAAATGAGTTGTGACGAATGTCGCGCACAAGAGTTAAGAAGGACTTTTGGAACCGTTGCGAAAATGCGGAAAATAAAATTATTCTCTTCGAAATCAAAAAAAAAAAAAAAAAAAAAAAATGCACGTTCAATCATTATTTATGATTGAATCAAATTAATAGTTCGCAATTCGGTTGATCATTTTTTACGGTATGTTAGAAATCAGACGGTAGGAAGAGAATGTGGTTTGTGAATTAAAACCGAAAACACTAACAGACACGCATAATGGAGAAATGATAGTGCGTGTCAGATGTAACACGAGGACGAAAATTTGTAATTTTCATTCGTACGTTTTTGCCTCACAAAACGCAAAAATCGTAAAAACCAGACTTGGTTAGTGTTCCGAACTTTTTTTTTCTTTTTAAGCGCAGTCACACGATTTTAAATAGTGCCTACAATAGAAACAATAACTTATTACTTAAAATGTAAAAAGTAATTATTTCATAAAAGAAAAATATATATGAGTAGCAACTTGTATATTAAAAACAATATCAATTATTTTATCATTAATCTTGCTGAATTTGATATTTGAAACCCAGTACATTATTCAAATAATCAAGTATATTTGATTAATCTGTATTATATTTTACAACAAATTTACTTATTATTTATTGCGTTAATTTAATACACAGAATTCAAAAAGAAAATTATTAACCCAAAAACCGCCAAATACATATCGATGACTTTTTATACATTCGATTAAATAATAACATGTGATTACTATATTTGTTGATATTAGTATTACTGAAAACTAGTAAAAAAAAAAAGGAAAAATATATTCTAAAAATATTTTAAATATATTTTGTGCAGTATTCCAAATACAAAGCAATAAGGAGATCTACACAAAAACAGAAAAAATAACAGACACGATGAGGAGAAGAAGAGTGACTTTCTACGGACACATTAAAAGAATGAATGAAGGAAGAGAAGAGAATATTCAACTACTTTGACAAAAACACTAAGACACAAATGATATGGATCAAGGAGGTCAGTAAAGACATGGAAGAAATGGAAATAGATGGATGGGAGGTGGAGAGAAGAGAAGAATTCAGAGAGAAGATCAGAGGATTCAAGGGTTTTCGAGAAAAGACATAAAAGAAGACAGAAGCAAAATGGACAGAAGAAAGAAGGAAACAACACGGAGAAAGAATGAAACAGTACTGGAGAAGAAGAAAAAATAGAGAAATACAACCATAAGTTATTTCACGTGGTCCGTAGTCGGCCAAAATCGAAGAAAGAAGAAGAAGAAGAATAAGCCACTACGCTCCGTATCAATTATAGGATCGTTATTTTGGAATTTGACATTCGAATTAATCCGTCGTATATTAATTATGCGTTCCAGGGTTAAAAAAATAAATATTTATTAACATACTTGCGTATTATCTCCGATCAGAATTGTAATTGAATTTAAATCCGGCGTTATTTTTATTATTACGAATTAATATGATTCGAAATTAATTCACACGGTTTTTATCCGGCCAAGCTTCAAACGTACTCGTATATGCGTATATTATAATAATATACCTACTCGTTGCCAACGGGTGTCGCGTCGTATATAAAATCCGAAACGACAATTTTCTTCAATGCATTCTGCTGTGATTGGTATTATATTTCTTTGTTCATCAAATAATTCCCTACTTCTCCGATCATAAGCCAGAATTTAATAATAAAAAAAAAAAAAGTAAACAAACTAAATGTCAATTTGTTTTTTCTCGTACATTATAGAACAATAAAAAAAATAAAAACTGTGTGCGCACGTTTTACGCAATATGTGAATTTTTTTATATACATATAAAGTTATTATAAAGAAACTTGAAATTTTAAAAAATTGTACTCCTCTACAAGGCCCAATTAGTGTACTGTAGGATCATTTCTCTGTATATGTTATAGTGGTTCGCGTTATAATCAACAACACGTCGCGTGGTAAAAGTTTCGAATTGGTTAGTAGTTGCCCAAACTACGGTCGATAACCGTAATTGAAAAAAGTCCGCGGCGAAAATCAAATCAAATTGAAGGGGCTCCGTGCGAAAACCAAAGAAGTCCATTTTTTTTTTTGAAATTATTCGAGAGAGGACCGTTAAACTAAATAAAAAACTTTAAAAAATGTAAATTTGTGTTTTCCAACATAACAAAATGTATTTTAAGATAGTCGAGTTAAGCTCATTTTAATTTTAATTAAATCTCCCATCTCCGAAACTATCCTATTGACGTTTGAAACAAATGGACTTACCTGGTTATTTGCTCGTAAGTTCCATAAAGTTTTTAAGTATACTTAATATTACTTGGTTTTATTATTAAAACAATATTTTAAATTAATGTTCTTCGGTATAAAAATAATAAAATTACTAGTCAAACTAAAAAAAAAAAAAAAAAAAAAACAAGAATATAATTTATAGTATGATAAACAGTTTAGAGTAAACAGATCCGGACTCACCTGCTTCTTGTTCGTAATATTTTTAACCGGACAAGTCGATTTACTAAATAACTTCGCTGGAAAATAATCGGACTTGATTTCACGTATAAAGAAAAAAAATCTCTTTAAGAAACTGCGAAGACAAAAAAAAGTGTACTCGACTGGTTTTCACAAGGAATACTTCAATTGCGCACAAATAAAATAAAAATACTATTTCTCAATTGCAATCGAATCGGAAAAATAAACGCATTTTATTCGCGAATTTCACGTAGACAAGTATTTCGTCTCACTCGTCGTCGTCTCACGGGAACCGTACTCAGCAAATCAAAAATTAAATCCGATTTGTGGTGAAAAACCGCCTTTATGTCATTATATATATATATATATATAAATAATATCGGATACCTGATGATCTTTCATCCGAATGCGACTCGAAAGTAATCTAATCCTGATGCGCGAGTCATTGCCGCATTTCGGCTGATGACCCGATTTTTTTATTAACTCAGAAACAAACAGAGAAATAATAATCGCCGCGTGGTATATTCTAAATATTATACTCGAAAAACCGACGTTAATTTAACATTAATTACATTAATTAAAAAAAAACAATTTTACGTTAATAAATTATAAACGCGCTAAATTAAATTAATAAACACTTTGAGCGACTGACTTACAAATCGTGTTATTGTTCAAATTGTAATTTATTTTTATTCTCGGAAAATCGCAAGAAGTCGGTTTCTCTGCAAACCGGGAAACAAATTCATACGATCCCATACGTATAGAGTTGCACGACCGACCGTACTTATTTGATTTAAAATATTTACCGGACGTGAGGAGAGTCATGAAAATACAATTTTTTTCCGTTTATTTTTCGTCAGGACAACCTATTATTCTTATCCAGCGCATTTTCTATTCGAATCAAATACTCCGAAAAATTTACTCGAATTCGACGGTTCCGGTAGAAATAAAAAAAACCACGAGATTACATCAGAACTCCAATCTAACACGTCGTAAGCTTCATTCACATAAGTGTAACCGATGCGCACATATAGAAAAGTGTACTCAGTCCGGTACGGTGAAAATTTCACTTTATTTTTATACGCTGCTGATTTTGAAGTCCGCATACACTGCGCAAAATACACACACACACACGTGTATATTATGAAATATGCAACCAACAACCACCTGGTCTCGGAGGAGTCTAAGTATAGAACGGATATCGATATTATTATTATTATTATTATTATTATTTTCGAAACGTGACGGAATATATGTAAAATGTGTTAGGTTTAATAGTGGAGAACCTTCTCTCTTCCCCCGAACCAATACCTCAAATCCGCGTATACGAGTATAGTGCGGAGTTTGCGTTTCAGATAACTTCGCGACCATTGCGATTTTCTTTGTTTTTTTAACATATTTTATAGGTGTGTGAATATTATTGTTACGCACACGAGATATTTTTAAAAGCAAAAAACCGAATGACCATAAATCAGTGCAATGTGGCTAGACCCGATAAAAGAAGTCGGGCGGGCGATTTGGTCATGAGTTTGACGCACAGTGGAGTACGCGGAGTAACGACTGCGTTCGAACTGAGTACCTATAACACAAATATACAAATAAAACGTTCGAATCTTTAACGGCCGATTATTGTATTCACTTATTAGCAACGATTCGTGCGCGCGTATTCTTCTCGGTTGTAATTCTCTCGGTCAGACATAATTAATGATTAACATTATATCGATGTCGTATAATTAATAATTGGTTTTTTTTTTTTTTGTTTTTGTTAGTTTACGAGGAAAGAACATTTTTACAAAGTCGATACGCGCAACAGCAGCAGCTCATCGTCCACGGCGGTAGCAACCAATTGACGTTTTTCGAAGACACATTTGTATACGGATGAACAGAACTCGAATTCCATTGCGAAAATCGAGCGGGCTCGAACGTTTTCTCGCTAAAGATGACAAGGCTGCGGATCACCGCGGAACGTGTGTTCATTTGTTGCAAAACTAATAACACGAGTGTGCGCAAATGCAGTGAAAACTTCGCGATTCGAAACGCCACACTAGGTCGTAATCCTCATTCAAACAAATAATAATTACACTACACTGTATAAGTCACGCAAAATATTATATTTATCACTTCCAACTTAGTATTGGCTCGTGCCGTTCGTAAATTTGCGACTAAAAAGTATACGACTACGTCATGGGTTGCGTTCCGGTAGCAAATTGTGTCTTCCAGTCGCTACTTTTTTACGTTTTTCGATTCGCTCGGTAGTTTCCTTAAAATTTGAAACGACCGTATATCTACGTGGAAAATTTTCGATATTTTATTAGACGGATTAATATATAAATTATTCAATGTAGATGTGTTCTAGTCGTAAATAGTGTAATTTTTGGTATAAACGACAGACAATTTTAAACAACATCCTATATGTCCTACGTCATACTTTTAACTACGATTCAAAAAAATCCTGAATCACGTTTTTTTTTTTATTACCACTTTAAATTTCTCGACAAAAATTGTATTACACTGAAGCTCCGCTCAGATTCGTTTTATATTCGAATGCAATGAATTATCATTGTTTCCAAATTCATAACAAAACTGTAAAACTTTATCTAAGTAATTCACTCAAACGATCTCCACAACACCCGCGACTCAGTACACTTAATATATATATATACAATATACAAATATTATAATAATGTGAGGTGCGCATAAACAATATATTGTTTTATTGACTATCATAACGTTTATATTATGACGTGACGTATAGCAAGTAAGTAAATACGACATAACGATATACGCATATGTAAATACACGGCATGTTCCGCTATAATACATATTACGTCTTATTATTTATTTATATATTATTATAGAAACCGGTAGACTGCAATTATCGTTTTGACGGCCGGTGCGGACAATAATAATAATAATAATAAAACATTAGCTACTTCCACATCTACGCGCGCCAATAAATAATATAATATTATACGTAACAATAATATTCTGTCGGTGGGATTTGTGTGTTTGAATATTATAAATTTATCGTTCGTTCGAGAAAAAGACATACGAGCAGCACGAGCGCGTTTTGCCCCCGCAAACCACCGCGAACAATAAGTATTATAAACGTATTTCGTTTCGCAGTAAATCGTAAATAATATTATGTAATAATAATAATAATAAATGATTTTTTTTTCTTTTTCCTCCGAAGACTGCTTGCAATGAATGGAAAACGACGTTTCAAAAAACAAAACATAAACCTCGTGTGGAAACACGTGATAGTCGTGGGGTACCTATGTATATCGCATTTTACGATTATAGGCGTGCGCAGGATTTTTTCGCAAGGTGTGCAGGAACGATATTAGTTGAGGTACATTTTTATTGACTTATTTGAACGAGTAAGATAAGCGTCGCGTATATTGTGTGTTGTGACTAAAACGAAGTTTTCGGATATTATTACGTCGATGAAAACGAGAATATTGGAAATAATTTTAATACAACAAATTTGAATTCAAATAAAATAACCTTTTGAAAATAAAAAAACTATAACTACATTATACAAGATACTGATTGACCACTTATCAGTATATATATGTATATAACGTATGATATGAAAAATGTATAAGGAAAAAGGAACAGTACTTGTCACTTGATGTTAATAATTAAGCATATAATAATATTCGTAGAAAAATATTTGAAGCAGGCGGAATTGTTTACGGAATTTACAATAAATGTTTGTAAATATTTGAACAGCGTCATAAATCGTACGAATTTATGCGAAAAATTAAAATAATGTTTTTTTTTCTCGTACTCGACTTTCAATTGTGTTTGTGTGTATGTATATACTATTTTGTCATTTTACTTCAGTTGCAGTGGTAATTAATTAGAATTTATTTATAGAAAAAAAATTCTGATAATAAAAAGACAATCAAATAATCTTCTAGGGCTAACACTATTTTCTACCATGAAAAACGCGTTTGTTTTTTTCCAATAATTTTATAAATTACTTCGAATTTCGGTAGAATTTTTCATCCATACCTTCTCATTCGCGTTAACTAAATTAATGTATATTACATAGTAAATGATCGTTCAATTTATAGGAGAAAAAATATTTAAAAAAAAAAAAAAAAACACGGCTCATAACGCTAAATATGCATAAAAATATTATTCACTCTATTCACAGGAAACAAGCAAAAGTTTTTGACTAACTGGCTAAACTTCACTTAAATTCATAGTGATCGGAACATATATGAAATAATAAAAACGATTTCTAAAATGATGAACGAAACACAAAATAAACGGTTCGTACTTATAGCATAAACCCACTTCCGTCGTATTTCTCATTTAAAACCATAAATACATAAATCTATAGATGTGGTATTCATTTAAATTTTATATATTAGCTTAAATAAAAAATAAAATAACAATAATCGTTTTCGACAGCTGTTGAACATCCAACACGGTTATTTTTAATTATTGAATTTCTATAGTAGTTGTCAAACAACGACTAAGCTTTTGGTAAGCAGACTAAAATTATTTGCGTCATTGAATTGCGCGGATTTTCGACGTTAATCTGCAATAATAACATTTGATGATGCGATAATCTGTGTTCGAATAGTATCTATGAAGGCACGAACACTTCACGGTTACAACGACTGTTCGGATGAAATCCGATTTTGTGTCAAACTCGTGACTTATAATTGAATGTGTATTTTTTCGTTGCAGTATTGAAAAATGTACGACGTACATTTTGTACGTATTTAATACACATTCGAGACATAATCGCAAAATCGAAATATTAATTAAAATCCTATAAAATATGCGAGTTCCGTAACGAAATTTCCGTGACACTGCGAATGAAATACAATTAAAAACAAAATGTGCACCAATAAATATTTTATACGTAATACACGACAGGCCGAGTTTAAATTCGAAAACTTCCGACGAATCGACACTGTGCTGTGTTTCGAACAATTCGAAACACATTATAGATTGTACTGTTGCGCGTGTACAATTTAATATAATACACGCGTATTTGAATTTTCGCAAATCGTATTAACCAGCTGGTGGATACTACGTATATACGTTGTACACCTGAACTTCAGAAGACGTTAAAACTTATAATATTATAATATGCGACAAATGTATCATCAAATTGCGCATGTCGAGCACTAATAATAATAATAATATTAACAGCGCGATGTACGAAAATTTATTACTTAGTGTAATGCGATTTATTCAAACGTGCATTACAATATTATTATTATTATTATTCTTCTAGATTTTGTATTTTGTACAGTACAAAATTTGAACACTTTTGAACGATGAAATCATACGAATTACGTGTCCGTATGGATACGATTTTCTGCTCAAACGCGCAATGTTAAAGTATACCATACCCCCGGAGAATATTTTCTTGTATTTACTTATAATAATACACAAATAGCGGATAGTTTAGTGACTATTGAATAATATTATACGATTCTAATTATAAGCTTCAACAGTGTATAACGTATTAAATTTGTGTAATAACGAATTTAAACAAATTCCATCGATTACGTGTTATAACATATTTTTAGCCGGTCTTCGACAAAGAGAATAGACGATGATTTTTTTTTTTTTTTTTTGACCAATTCACACAATTTTTTCATTCGTACAGAGTTTTATTTTTACTTATTGTTTGAATACATAAAATATGTTAAATAAATATTTATTAATTATTTAAAAAAAAAAAACGATTTTTTCTTTCTTTTAGTTTTAATTGTATCGAGGTGAAACACCACGGTGTAATCCGACGTCCATTAAATGTACGTATTATTATAAAGTTCACACAGTCGTAAATTATTTGTGAACGTAACGCGTATGTAAATTAGTTACTTACGCGTATAAATTAAATAAATTGGTCTTGTAAATATATATATGTATATATATATATATATCCACGTATATTATTTAATCGTATTCCGTTGTCAGTGTTATCACTATTATCTCTACTATCGAACATACGGAAGAAAAAAAAAACGTATTTCAATCGAGTCGGTAAATTAAATTATAATAACCATATTTATACTACCTTCTCAGGACTCCAAATCGCTAGCGCAAAACACTATGGATAGAAATAATTCGGCGTCTATGTACTCTTTGACAATGAATAATTTGTTATGGTTTTGGACCGAATAAGCATTTATATTTACGTCGTATGCACACGTGTGTGTGTGCTTGTGACGAAAAATCGCGTTAAAGTGGTAGATATGACTTCAAAATTTTTCACACGATTTAACAGGAGTAATAAACAAAACGAAAAAATCAACTTAAATCATACAAAGCGAATGGTGAGAGTCACAGTATCTGCGAATAAGAGAATAAAATTTGTTTAGAAAACGAAACGTATCTTCGCGTTGAAAATTCTGTTTCTTAAACGTATTTATTTATAAATATATAAAATATTATGTAAATATATATATATATATATACACGTTGTACTAAATGTGAGTGTATGTACTAATATTATGTATAGTGTACCCAGACTACCGTTAAACAAACAAAACGGTATATATATATATATATATATTTTTTTTTACCAAGTCGGAAAATATGTTGGGACTTGGTGAAAACGTGTAAACATTATATCATCATGGTAATCCTCGGTTTTGTAAAAAATATTCGAAAATAAAAATAAAATGAATTCGCCGCGCTTGTTGTGGATATCGGACTGAGTAAATTACTTAGACATAAATTTTAGAGCTTTATTATTATCATTTTGAATTTTAAAAACAATGATAAATATTCGTAATCGAAAAACCATTCTGACCGATACTAGTAGTAATATATTATTATAAATGCTGTTAATATATTATTTAAGCGTCAAAGCCTCTATTACGTTTTGAGCTCTCAAAAAAAAAAAAAATAATAATAATAATTGTCAATGTCCAAAAAAAATATATCGAAAATGTTATCATTTTTTTTTTTGTTTTCAATTTGCGCGTTGTTTTATATTACGTTCAAGAAGAAACTATTGGGATAATCGAAAAACTGTGTGAAATAAGGTACCAACTAGATACAATTTGCTACTGGAACGTAAAGCGTGTCAAAATCATCCGACCACTCCATCCACAAGAAAAAGTGTCCAAAGACAAAAATAATAATAATAACAAAAAAAAATAAATAACGCTTCATTATAAAACATGTTCGTCGTTTTATTCAGAATCTCTAAATAGTGTTTAAATAAATCATAACACGTCAACACGTACAGTTCATGACATAATATCCAATATACGTTTGCAATTTTACATTATTATTTTATGATACATATTACAGTTTACATACTCATTTATATAATACGTATTGTGTATAATGTATACGAATAAAAATCGTAAATAAAACACTATAACCGATTTCCATTCGAAATTTTCATAGTAATATATAAAAATATTTATAAAAATGATTACGAATCGCAGCATTGTGATTGATTGTTAAAACATTGCACGTGCACAATAAACCGAAAAATCTGCGGAATAACAGAAAAATTATTTTGAATTGTTCTATTATAATAATCGGAAGGACTGAAAATCGATGATATACCAATTACACTCCAGTAGCTGTTTGTTTATGTAAATAAATATCTATTCTCGTTTATTGGTTTTCGATCGCACTTGAGAGGACGCCACGCCGAATCGAGAACGTGTTACAGCGTTCTCAACGAATTGAGAACACTGTCATTATTATTATTATTATTATTTAGTAAAATATATTTATACAAAAAAACTGTATGTTCAATGAAAATGTTCAGGTCGAAAAATCAAAATGAACATGGATTTATTATTAAATGTACTTAATAGGTTTTTCTATTCGTTTTTTTTTTTTTTATTTTGCACTTCCGTGTTTAATGTTCTGTGTATATATCCATTTTTCGGTTAAACCATAGTTAATTTATTTCTATAATATGTTTCGTTTAAAACACAGAAAAATTATAAATAAATTTGAATAGTAATCGATTAATATATATATATACGGTTCCCATTCTGCCCTGACGAATGAATCGCCTAGCCGCAATATTTTGTTCATTTTAATAGTAGTCCATACGCGTTTATATTGTACATAAAATCCAATAGTGTGAAATGTAAAAAAAGATTTTTGATTGAGAAACCGACAGTAACCGACGACAAGCCTTTGACGACCACGTGTACGACGTTCCCGATAGGCGCGCCAGTTACCGACACGAACAATTATTGAAAATTAAACAAACCGTGTTTTGGGAGATGCGCGTTTCTGGTAAACTGAGTAGTTTTAGCGTAGAACAACTTTTATACAAAATTAAAAATCATAATTCTATCTAAACACATTTGACGTGAGCGATTTTCGTTAAAATTATTATAGGTCAAGTTATAAGACTTTAAAAAAAAAAAAAAAAAATAGAATATTTCAACGGTTTTATAATTTGACTTATAATAGTTTTATCGGAAACCGCCCATGTAAATATTTGGATAATATGATCTATAATTTTATACAGAGGTTGTTGTATACGCAAGCACTATTCCGTTTACCAAAAACGAGTATGTTCCAAACCATGTTTCACGCCGGAAAAAAGCGTAGTGTGACGGTCCTGTTAACGAAACGAAAAACGTCAAAAACGATTTATTATTTATTTATAACCGTTCGGTCCAATTCGAATAACGATATTGAACATTGAACACCTTGTCGTCATCGTCATCATCATAAACGCGTTTGGCACGACGTAAATAAAATAATATCTCTGCCATTCTCGTCGGTCGATAAAATAATAACAAAAAAAAAATAAATAAATAAATAAATAAATGAATAAAAAATGATAATAATAATAAAAAAACAGAACCCACCGTCTAATATATTATTACACTGTTCACGGTTGTGGGCGTATATACACACGTATATTGTGCGCTCGTTCTCTACGATATACTTTTATTTTTATTATTATCGTGTAATGTAAAACGCAATAATACACGGTCCATTAGCCGGTAGCGTAGTACATAATAATAATAATAATAATAAATATAATATTATATATATAAGTACACCTAATCCCCACGTGTACGTTAATATTAGTGCGTGCAATTGTTATAATATCACATTGTTGTGATTTTCGATCGTCCTGTGCATATGATATAGCAAAAGAGGGAAGAAAAACACGTGTGCTTGTACTGTGCGTATGTAGAATAAGCGATATTTTATATAGAAAAACTCTGTTGGGCGCAGATATCCAGGTATTTAATTTTTTTTATATCCACCTGGGCCGAACAGGGATGTTTATATTACATATTCGTATGTAAAATAATATATTATAATACTCGTATTCATATGCGAGCGTATACGTAAACTATGTACTGTAATAGGGGATGTGACGATGTGACGCACCGTTTGTCTACCGAATTTTGAAATATCTTTCGAGAAAAAAAACCACAAAAAAAAATACATATATCCTTCTACGTACACCCTTGACATATTATTATACCCTGTAATATATAATGTAGAACACCAGTTTCTTCTATCGAATTTTATGTTTATTCAATTCCGTGTTATCGTGTAGGATACTAAAATATGTTTTAATTTCGCATTCCAACGAAGTGCATTTTCCTGTAACGCGAAAAAATGAAAATTAGCGAAAATACTATGATAATTTTTATTTCGTGCTTTTATAAACAATTTAATTATTTAGAAATTTACGAATTAGAAATACTAAATCAATAATGACGATATCAACGATTCGATAGGGAAAACAACACAAAAGTGTAACAATCGGTATAGGAAGAATACGGTTTTTATCATTCAAATAACCTTACACGAACTAATCGGGTCACATAGCGATAAGCAGCTGGAAGATCGCCAACAATCCTTTCGAAACCATCGCAATCATTTTCTCTAACAAGGCCTCCCGAGACACCAAAAATATCATCATCAAAAACGAACAAAATTATGTACTTTCGTGCATCTGCACAGCCAACAAACTATACTTTTCCAAACACGTCAGGATCACACTAACCATAGCCAAAATGTTATAAAACGCCTCAGCCACTTGAGTCTAGAAACTGTTCAATCTCGAAACATCACGAGAAACCCCACCACAAGAAACCGTTAAAGAAAACCCATTTGCAATAATTCATGAGGTAAGACCCACCACTCACCATTATCAACTCCTAGGCTTTTAGTTCCCTCTCACAATAATTACATCATTAATCGCGTTCACACCAGCCAAAGATCCAAACTCAATCCCGTTCTAATAATAAACTCACAATTATCTAAAAACTAATTCCATAAAACATACACAACTAGTATATAATAATCTGGAAAAAGCGTATGCTTGAGACGAATATGCTTATCTAAAACAATGAACACAAACGAAATTCATTCCAATCACTGACATCAAGATAATCATCTATATATTTTCCTTATTTCTAATTTAACCTAAAAATATTATATTTCAAAATCTTGATAATAATGAATACTATATGCGTTGGATAATCTGAAAAACAACGATTTCAACGATTCGCCGACACAGCAATGAAACAGCTACAAGAAACGGTGAACAATTGACGTACGAATGACCTTTAGTTTTCATATCTCTTTCCGATCACCCGTGCGGTCGATTACCACTAACTCTGAAAACGCATAGATGAATTCAACGAAGAAAGCGGACGACTGGGATATATAAACGATAGATTAATTATTAAATTAGCCGTTCTCGCGGATGAATTGTTTCCACATAATCCGCCATCGGCCGATTAGAGAACCTAATGGAGACGAATGAGTTTACCGAGATCTAATGTATATAGTCATCGTACACAAACGATCCATAAACTGCCGTTTTTACGGCAATACGCACTCTTTCTCTCCAATCACTAATACGATCGACTACGCATCAACTTCATGAATGCATCAAAGACCGCGGACCGTAGAGGCAATCTGATAAACGAGTTGACAATTAAAAGTTATTTTTCGAAAACTTATCAGTGGGACTATGTATAAAAACAGTAGGCGACAATCATTAAATCTCCAAAATTACTTCTACCACTTACCATCTATTTGGGTGCGCTATATTCGAATCCTATTTTCCCGCATACTTACGTACTGAGTGCCAAACTTTTAATGATACGGGATGGCTTGAACAATCCACGTAACTGCGTTGCGAATTATAGGACATCAGTGAAGTCTAGGAACCATATATATATATATTATGCTTGGTCCTGTCGAACGCATCCTCTGTACGATCTCTTGTAACGCGTAATTTAAATACGAATAATATAATACGTATCAAAAAATGTATAATAGAATTTAAACAACAGTGGGCGAAACTGTAATATGTATATGTAAAGAAAAATATTTCGTTATTTCACGACGAGACATATTTACAAAATTCGACTGATAAAATGGACAATCTACATTATAATTTGACTCCATCCTGTATGATTTCGAAAATACATATTTACACACACACACACACAACGTATACGAGAGCTCATAAAGTGTACGAAAAACGTTCTCATTATGTCATTTAGTTTTCACTCAAAAGACGACGGCTAGGTCAGCTAAGGGAGTTGAAATCGTGAATTTCAGTACGTATCGTACTATAACACGCTAACATTAAAGAATCACAAAGTGCGAACACAAATTGGTTTTGGTAAGAACGTTAACGTCAGCCAACCTAGTAAAGTGTATACGTATTGCCCATTCAAATATTGGATATTTTTTTTATACGTTTTCTGACGGTATTTTCTATATATTTTTATTTCAAATATTTTGTACCAAAAACGAAACCAGTTTTGTTTGATTTTTTTTTTTAAATCTTTTAAAACCAATGAACTTCAAATATGTTTCTAAATTATTTAACGAAGCGAAAGAGCAGTATTCCATATGCAATTTGCCTAATGTGTGTGAACGCGAGTGTTGTCGTTGTGCTAGTGGCAAATTATTATTTATGCTAATGTATCTCGGACTTATCCATCCGAATAACCCAATGCCACGCCGTTCACGTGAGTATACATAATTCAATAACACCAAGGAGTTCAATAACTTTACGCTTTTTATTTCTAAAAGTTATACGAAAATTCAACGACTTAATTTAATTCCCACAAATTATCTGAACTCGTCAACATTATTTCCTGAGTTATAAATTATAATTTTATTATTATATGGTACGTAGTCGATTTTTGTCTCCCGATTAAGTATTCAATTTATTTATTTCATTGTACATTTCGGTGTAATGAAAGAAATTTTGAAAAATGCAAATAGTTTTCATTTAAATACCGATAATCGATTACCACAATAGCTTAAAATAGAGGCTTCCATATCAAGTGGTTATTTACCTGTAATAAATTCAAATGGCACAAAAACTGCGTTAGATTAGGTAATACTGTTTCTGATCGTCTTAAGACGATTACCAATCGTTTTTTTTTTATATACGCGTGACGTAAGTAAATGAAAAATTTTCAAAGTTTTTTTTAAACTCTAATAGAGTACATTATTATTAATTTTTAGTTTTATTCATATTTAAATTTTTTTTATAAAAAATCGTGTATACTTGCAGAGTACTTATATGATTGAAAAAAAAACTTGTTGGATTAAGACTAATAAATATAAAATGATAATGCAAATAATAAAGAAATGAACATTGACGATTTGTATTAAAAAAATAAAATCGATTTACCAAAAAATACACCTGTAATAATATTATGTTCTTTATAAAAAAAAAAGTGCCCGTATATTTAAATATGTTTATTAAATATTATAAATATGTAATTTTCTCTAGAAAAATATCGTCTTCTATAGGTTTTTATAATTTATACAATAACATACGAAATATATAGGAAATATGCGAGCGAAAACGTCAAGACCGATGTTTATAAGTATAAAGTGTTATTATATTATTATAAAAATAATATAATAACACTTTATATGTTTTAGCGAGGACGAAATACCGGTGTTTATGCACGTGATTTCTGAAAAGAAAAATTTTAATTGGAATTTTTTTTTTTTTTTGTCATTTTTTTGGTGTCTGCAGAGTACAATATTGTGAACGTATAGTTAAAAAAAAAAAAAAAAAACGCTGAGATTTCACCGTGTGTACAGAAAATATATCGAGTTTATAAGCGATGAAAACACGAGATTTCGAACGATCGTTTGTGGTGAGAATAGGAAAGGAAAAAAATCAGCCGTCGTACGGCGCACGTAATCATCACCCCAGTCACATTAGAAAAAGCCATACACGATTTTCAACGGGGTAGTTTTTTTCATTCGGTACTGTTCAAGTACCGACCGACGCGAATATTTATTATTCATTTCGATTAATATGGAGTCGCGAACGGTTATAATTTAATCGGTTTGAAAACAAATCCATTTTCGACTTCGCCGTAAATATATAACTGCATTGAAATATCGTTTTGACCGTCAAAGTACATAAATCTCATCCCGTTAGATGTATATGTATAAGTATTAAATGTGTAAACCGATGTAACATTATGAAATCGCGTCGTGTAATAATCGAAAAAAAAACAAATAAAGAAAAAGAAACGTTCGCGTTCTATTCAGGGGCGTATTTACTTCATCCCTTACGTAGGGGGGGGGGAGGGCGAGTAGAAAAACGGCCCGTCGAATCTGTTGCCAACTTAGAATTATCGAAAAATTATAAGTTTTAAATAAAAAAATGTTTTATTACATTTTAGTTTTAGTTCGATTGATTTTAGTTGTCAGTAGATATAGGTACATACACGAGTATGTACCTATATTATACCTATGCCCTGGTTCTATTGTACTATTATATTTCGTCATTGTTTTTCTTCTATTCGGATAAATAAATATATTCTTGTTTTCCGAATTCCGTTCAATTTGAACGGTCACTTACTCGTATCGACGTCCACTCATGTATTCGATTAAACGATCGCAACGAAATTGTAAAAAGTTATTTTCTCACCTGTAACAAAAAAAAAAAAAAATAATAATAATTATAATATTTTTTATATGGGTTTTAAAATACACGCGATTACATTATATTAATTGATGATAATAATAATAATAATAACGACATCGAAACATACACTTTTAAGTACAAGAAAACGTGAAAGTAAATCGAACAATTATTATTTTACGTGTGTGCCCATATCGTGTTGTACAATAAATAACGTTCACAGAAACACAAAACGCGTCAATTACAAATCGTGTTCATAACGTGTTACTCAAAGAAGTAAATCGTTCGATCACGGTGCGCCCAAATCATTTATTCGAGACACAACCACCGCCGCCTAAATTCGCATTATTTATATTGAATGGAAATTTTACGAACGAAATTACAACGCGAAAAAAATCCGCGAACAATTCTCCGCCGTTAACGTCCGAAACGTTTAACGGCGATCGTTTTCCGCTAGAATCAATCTTTCCCGTTATCCTTGAACACAAAAACTAATAACAAAACGCTTGCAGTACAATCCTTCGGTTGTCCTCAAAGTAACTCGATTGCTTTGCCCGCGTCCGATTTCCTTTTATAATTTCAAAAAAACGTATTTGGCCATTATTATGTATGCCGTCCTGAGTGTCGAGTGGTGCTGCGATTCGCGTGAAACGAAACTTATTGGAAAAAAAACCCCCGTCCCCTTTACCAAAACCGTATAAGAAAAGTCTGTTCGTAATTGACGACAATCGCCGACTCAATAATTGAAATGGATGGGGTTTCCGTCGTAAGGGAAAGTTCACAATTTTTTATCGTATGTTTTCAATAGCGATTTGTTCAGAAACAAAGTGAACGAGTGAAACGACGCGCGCGAACGGTGGAAAAAAAATTAAAACTGGTTCGTTAATAAAATTATTAGTATTTCTTTTTTTTTTTTTTTTGTTTTTTTGTTCAACACTTCGTACGAAAGAACACATTCCGTGGGAATGGAACGGATGCCGTTCTAGACTAAGCTCAAACAGTCCACTTTGTAACCGACCGACTCCCACGTTGTCCCGTACTTGTTTCATAGGAAAACCGATCGTTTCGAAACAGTATTTATCGTTGTCCAATTATTATCGCGCGGTTCCGAGTCGCGTCGCGCATTTTTTTTCTTCTTCGTGTATTTACGTTTCTTATTTTTCCTCCGCGCGTTCGCACTCGGACAAATACCGACTTGTACACGGCGCGCGACAAACGAACGGCCGGCGCGGCGGTCGTGTGGTGTTGAAGAGAGATAAGAGAAATTCCGATGGTCAAATGTCATCGCGAGTGGCGAATAATAAATATTACGGGGGAAAGAAAACAGGATAATAGTCGACGCGCGCGATACGAGTAACAACATCGGTCGAAACCGTCTTTTTTTTTATTATAATAATAATAATAATAATAATAATAATAATGATAATAATGCCTGCGGAGAAAAATAAAACGACGGGGGCGCGCACCTATTGAATTTATAGACGAATTTTTTTCCGTTTTACGTTTCCACGCGCGCGCGCGTTAACGAAGGGAATAATTAATATCGTTCGAGATGACCCCGCCGGAGATACCGGGGCCTGGTGAATTTCGCATCGAAACGATTGGCCGGACCGGCGACGTTTGCAAACGAATTTGGAACCGTTCGGGAACGTGAGTATTAGAAACACGAGACGAGGAGCGTGAGAAGTAGCCGAAAAGAAATCGGTATTTTTACGTTCCGTAATTATTGTGTATACTCAAACTCGATTTTCGAAAACAATATTACATTTTTACGGGAACAACAGTATCGCGTGGGACGCCAACGGACACCGTGCGTTACGGTTGGATTACAACTCGTTGATGGGAACGCGAATATCGGGATTTTCAATGGAAGAAGTCGGAAAAATCGACAGAGGAAAAAGTCTGAATATCGGGTGCCCGCGATTTTCCGCCCAAACGGCATACCGTACTCGTCGTTTCCTTTTCGCGCGTAATAAATACGTGTTTATAAAAAACCAGGAACGTCGAGAAAAGACAAAAAGAAAAAAAGAAAAACGGCGTTTATTTTTTACACCTCCCGCTCGAACTAGCCGCGTTCGTGTTACATTCGGAATAATCGACCATTCGCCTTTTCGTCGAAATCTTCAATTCGTTTTCGGGAACAATCGTCGGTAAGCTTTCGTACGCGCGCGGAACGAAATCCAATATTTTCTACGCAATATTACGAATATTAACTAATATTTTGATAAATGATAAATGATAAATTCGCTATCGCGTTCGACGTTATACGTTTTCCCGAAGAAATTCTCGACGCGATCGTTTCACATATAACGAATTTCTCGTAGTGAACGGCGAACGTTCTCCGGGCTCCGTCATGGGCGTGAATTACCGTACGGCAAAACGGCAGAGGAACGCGACAAGGGAGTCCGAAAACGAGACGGTCGGAAGTGAAATCGACCCTGGACGAGGGTAAAAGCGGAATGCGGCAAGGGACCCCGTGTGAAGTGCGAGTCGCGGTAAGTAAGGCCGCAAAGGCGACGGCGGATCGGGGGGAAGAGGAGAAGAAGAAGAAGAAGAAGAAATAATGTGTGTGTGTGTGTGTGTTATTTTGTCACTGCTTGCGTACGCGACATTTTGTAATGTCCCTGGCGGGCACCGTTAATAATAATAATAATCGTTCCAGGGCGGTTTTTATCCTTTTTTCTTCTTTTTATTACGGGCGCCGTTGTCCCCGGTCGATAAAAATAAATTACGATGGAATGACAAAAACGATTGTGATGAAAACTGCAGGGCGCGCGCACGCTGACGCAGTACCGGTCCGAGTGGTCGCTGGAAAACGCGCGTGAAAACTCACCGAAGATTTGAGACGAATCACGACGCCCAGTGTTGCGATCGATTATTAATAATATTAACCCAACGCTTACAAAAGTTCCTTTTTTTTTCCCCCCGCTAAAAAGGAACAAAATCCTCTCTCGTCGCGGGCTCGATGAGACTAAACGGTTTCTCTTTGCTCGTTTTTATAAAATTAAAATTCATATTAAATCCGTTCCCCGCCGACTTTCTTTTTACAGGAAAACACGCGGAAATAAAACGGGACAATTCATGATGTGTAAATCGGACGTATTGTATACCCCCCGGCACGCTGCGGATTTAGCTCTATGTCTCAGATCTCCTCGATTGTAATCGTAAAGACGCGGACGGACATTCGACAAGTCGAAATAAATCAATACTATTAGAACGCGGTGTCAGCGTATCATCAATTCTACGGTGTTATTATTTCGTTCTGTATTAATACGTTAATAGCTGGTCGAATTTTATTGGATGCGTGAGCAAAACGAAATAAAACTATCCGTTGAACGGTTAAAGAAATACAGTCCACGTGAGATTCCTTGTTCATTTATTTATCTACGCGATTCTTATAAACCCGTAATTATTATATACATCGGGAATAAGCGTCATACACGCTATATTATCCTGGAATAAAACCGAAGAGGAAAAATGTACACGCGAATGTATTAACACCGAAATCGCGCACTGTACTGACATGTTCCGGGCCTAAAATCGATGCGGTTATACGTTTAAAAGGAAAAAAAAATACATCGATAAATTTCCACGGATTCTCGGGGTCCAATGGACGTCGTCTGAATTTGTTTTTGCCTAAGAAGAACGTCCAAGTGATTTGTCTGGGTTGCGCGAACAGTTTGAACGCGAAACTCGACAGCGGGGAATTAACGACCGAATTTTGGATTTCGACAAAAGATGAATGCCTATTATAAACGATACGGCTCGACGCGTTTTAATCCCGTTTTCGTATTCGAGTGAAGCTGGATTTCGCCGTGATCGCTGTGATGTAAAGAAACAAATCGAACGAAAATCAACGTTGAATAGGAAACGTGAGTTTAGTTGGATTCCGACAATTGAAAAAATATACTGTGAATCACACGCTCGTTCGCACATTATTAATTTAATGCCTTCTACGAACAATAAATTAAATAAATCTTATTAATTAATTGAAATCTGCAATATATATATATATATAATTATAATAAAATTAATGTTTCCATATTGTTCATTATAATTTTTTATTCGTAATATCAAATGTTCAATGATAGAACCTCAGTTCCAAAAAGCCGAAATCGATTTCAGGAACCGTCGAATTGTACGATATCGGGCACTACGGATCGCCGCGTAAAGAAGTAGAAGTAAATATTTTGCCAGCGTGAGTTTTCAAGAAAATTTCGAGTTTCTCAGTTTCATCACGGCTGATCCGCTATTTCCCGCGTTCGACGATTATTCTTTTTATTATTATTTATTTTTACTTTATTTTTTTTTTTTTTTAGTTTAAATCTACTGAAAATGAGAACACGCCCGTTTAAAATATATTGTTTACGTTCTATATATATATATTATAATATATTGTTTATCTTAAACCGACCTAAATAATAAATGGCCGATAAAATGCCATAAAAACCAGCCACGATTCTTACGATAAAATGTTCCTTTTTTTTTTTTTTATGTTCATATTCCGTAAAAGAAAAATAAATACACTTCGGCGTTGAACTTGTGTGCAATAAATTCCCTGTTTCGCCTATATATCATATAATTTATAATGAAACGTATCGATGCTATTGAATAGTAACCGTTTTTTTTTTTTCCAAAATGCTTAAAATCACTGTGCTGCTTTCAACGGAAAAACGGATTGGCCCTGGAGAATAACATCGTAATAATGACGTAACTCCCGGACAAACAATATAATATTATTACGTTTATATAACTTAAATGGCGAAATCGCTTTTAACATTTTCCGTGAAATTACAACAACACGAGTTTGAATCGTAATGTAAACTTATAATAATTTCAATAATCTCGTATCCTTCATAATAATGTTATACTTGTACGTGCCCGGGCGGCGTACATAACGAATCGGTCAGCCACCGAATTTCTACGTTCAATAGCTGTTTCTCGATCTGTCCTGACGAGAAGTAATCAAACGGATTCGTATATTAGGCGTAAGGGGTATCATTCAGATGGGACAGATAACCGGACCTGGTCGTCATTAATGATGCCGTTTACACATTTCAACGTGTTTGTCCATTTAACCGCGATTTTTTTTTATATATATTGGTCTTTCGTTTCTTTTAAAAATATTGAGATATTTAGAAACAATATATCTATCCGCGATTGAAATTGTGGTCTTCAATACGACGACAAATGGAAAAGTGTTTAAGCTGATGAATCCAGGAACACACACACACACACATATATATGGATAGAGGGTTTTATCCTTATGGAGTGCGTTGTGTTTCTTCTTTTTTCGGCCGGAACAGGATCACGTACATACTATAGTTGTCGAGATACTTTCAGAACTCTTATGAAAGGTAGGTATAAAAAAAAAAAAAATTAGAAAAACTATATATCGCGTAAAATCTATTCGTTTCAATCAAAACGGCATTTGTGTATAATGGAAACAATATCGTGTTCAGTAAAACACACTGTAGTGGTTCAAAACTTCGAACGTAACCCCATAACACGTTTAATACAAGTATTATAAAGATTAACTTTATTATTGAAAATCGTTATTGTACTCGTAAATATATATTTTTCACGCAATGTTATTTCCCCGTCCTGAAAAATCTGAATACAGTGGTATACGGTGTTTTTCTACAAAGCCGTTTTTCTTAACCGTGTTCGCTCTAGTGTTTATAACACGATAATTTACAAGACGTCGTGTTTACTTCGTACATTATTACGTAGCAAGAAAGATATTTCGCCGGACGTTACGCCTCGCATATAAATCTATATATTCTGTTTATTCGAACACTGCAGTTGATTTGATAAGACAACGGCGTTTTAGACTTTACATTGAATTTCACGTTTCCCGCGAACGTTTTATGTTGTAACAATAATAATAATAATAAAATAGAAAATAATATTTCTACGCCTACTTGTATAGTATACCATATAGACAATTCCCGTTTAACACGACGCGCTCGTGTTTATTTTATATTTTATATCTGATAATAAAATGTAGAAAAAAAAAACCCCGCGTTATACACACGCTTGACGTCTCAATCATAACGAACGAATCGACTAGTTCTACCGCGGTAAAATGTTAAAAAACTACAGTGCATTCTCGTAGAACGAATTCTTCGTCTATTGTCTATACGACAAGAGAGGTGAGGTAATACGGCACGTGGAAAATAACGAGAGAGAAAAAATGTAGAAATATTTATTTGTAAGAATTTCGATATGCACGATTTGAAGAAAAAATAGTTACTTTCCTCGTGATAAAATGCGTTCATAACGCAATTGCACATCGAATTCATTTGAAAGCGACATTTATGAAACTCTCATGTGTTTTAAATAATATTACGTTTTTTTTAATCGCAATTGAAAAAATCACGAGGTTCCTAATTAGATGAAAATATGTTTTTTTTTTTTTGAGAAAAAACAACGCAGCAGTTTTATATATTATATTAAATATAGAGTTTCTCAAATATCTTATTACACGTGTAATATTAATGGAATACTGACCGGAATTATTAACAGGATTTACACCGTTTCGAATACGTGGGTAAGTATACCGCCGAATGCGTTCAAATTCGATCTTCGAGTTTTCGCTCGGAAACACAATTTTCGAAATCATATAATTCGTACGTATAATTCGATCATCGGCGAATTCGATTCGTACGACGTTTGGATCATATGATTAGTGGAATAATAATAATAATAAAAAAAAACGGAAGAAAAAAACTCGATTGCACGAAATTTCGGTATTCGACCCGGAAAGCAATCTTTATACACTGACGTACACGTGTCAGTGTATATTTTTAATCCAATTTTTTTTTCTCTATTTCTATTACGTATATGGAAATACAATACGAATGGATTTCGGTTAATCGCGTTTCGCATGTTATATTTCCCCGTCATAACAATCATCAATAAAATCTCTCTCTCACTCTCCCGTCCATCGACCGCTAAACGTTTCTATACTCATGTGTACACAAACGAATGTAACACCCCTCCGTATTTGCGTTTCGTATTATTTAATAAATATATGCATGGCACGTTATTTATTATTTATATATAATTTTTTTTTCCGCGTATTTGTTAGAAAACAATTCGATTGGAAGCCTAGTGGTTTTTTTTTTCGACGACCTCGACGCGATGATGATCATTATAATATATTTATAAGGAAAAAAAATAAAAAAGAAAAACACTCACACGCGCGCCACGTGTGTTTAAATTTCGAACGTTCACTCTCGCGTGTGTATTATACAAAAACAACCGGTTTGGAAAACATTCTATTCGTTTTTCTCATTCGTATTTCCCCCCTCGTGCCGCGAACATTGTCACACACACACACACACACACACTTGAAACATACAATTTTTTATTAATTATTATTATTATTATTAATTATTATTATTAATATTCATTTGTCGTCCGCCCAAGTTCACAAGATTAGGTGAGAATTTAACGCGTTCGAACTGCGAACGGCGGTTCAAGCGCGCGCGGACAATTGCGTTTACGTGGAAAATACTCCGCTCGGTATACAATGTCGTTTTCGTGTCGGCGAATCGCGCGGCGCGACGCGCAAATGAGAAGAACGCAAATGAAAAGAAACGCGACGCGGTTCAGTCCCGAAACAGCACCGCGTCGGTCACGACGGACGTGAACCGCGCAGTTTGCAGAATTTCCGTACATTTTTCGACAAAAATTACGCGTAATTTTCGTAGACAACATTTTTCTGTTGCCGACGATTCTGTATAACGTTCTTTCGGTAATCTATCGTGATGTCGTTCCGGGTGTAATAAATACGGCGCGATTGACGGAATGACGAAACCTGAAGAGGTACACGCTCGTGTTTTAATTCGCGAGCCAACGCCGAAAAATATTTAATCCCTGCGATTTCCCATAGCTACGTATTATTATTACGATTCGTTCGCATTATATACGTTACATCCGATTCCACGGGCCGGAATCGCAAAAAGCTATTTCGACGACGCCCGAAAATGTTTTAACTTCCAGCCGCGGTTCGATGAGAATGCCCGTTAAGCCGCCCCACTATTCTGCGACATCGAATTTACAGTCGTAAACAATTGCTGCGTTGAAAATAGCAAAATAATTTCATATTTTGCTGGAATCGAAATCGTTTAGGACAAAAGAAAAACCGAGTGAACGAATAAAATGACGAAAAAATCCGTTCGTGCGAATTATTCACGTAATCGCGTAATAAATCTTCGACGGATATAATTTTATTTTTGCGAATACGAAAAGCATGCTCGCACATGAGTAAACTCGACGGGCGTACAAAAGAGTCGAACCGATTTGCAAAAGCGGGCAAGGAACGTATTGCAAGTGTTTATTATTTCCTTTAAAAAAGGATTTCATGAGGTTTTACGCGACGAAAAGAAAGAAAAACTGGTCAAATCCATCTTCGTACGAAACTTTGAACAAATAATAATAATAATAAAACAAAGAAGAAAGAAAAATATTATATAATATTTCACCGTAATATATATTTGAAACGGCCCGTTACGTTTTGTACACGGAAATCGTGTTATGGTAAAAAAAAAATAAATATTCACGTCTCATAACAATAACTTGATTATGATTTTACAAATTAAAAATATTTATTTACGTAGGCCGTTTAAACGTGTATAACACGGACAGAAAACATCATTTCGAAAAGTCGTATTTGCGAAACGTGATCGTGCAGTAGTCGCCATTGACGCGGCACTGATAACTGATTGAATTTGAGTTGAGCCCTGCGTATTATTATAATATTTTCGTTTCGATAAAATCCAATGTGTCATATGAATAATATTTATACGCGAATAAATGATATTTTTTAATAACGAATTATATATTGTTAAAACATCCGACACAGGCAATCACCACGTTACGGCCGCGCGTTGTGAACTCGACGTTACGCGATTTTCTCGAAAATCATTAAGAAACGTTCGTTTTTTCCCGAAAAACTCGACAAAAAAAAATATTCGAATAATTTTCATTAACCATCAGGAAAGAGAAATAAAACAGATGGCTGAAATTCCGTGGCAAAACCTACCGGAACAATTTCCGCGGGTTTCCCGGCACGCCAACTCGGCGGCAATTGAATCAAGTACACGTCAAAATCAGGAAATTAGTGTTTTCATCGCGCTGATGTTTATAAATTGACAATTATTATTACAAAACCGTATTCTGTTTTAGTGAAAATCTGTTCGAACCGATGTACCATAATGATGCGATAGGTACTCATATTAAACCGTAACTGAATATAACTTTAATTTTCGCGTTTAAATGATATAACTAAAATTAATTTGCTAATCCGTCGGTTAATGCTCTGATACACGAAAAAGTATTGACATTACGGATTAAATGAAATTTTCTATTTTCCAAAAATAAATTCATTTAAAATGACGGCGATTCGTGTATTAGTCGAACAATTCCTCCGAGTAACATGTCACCGAATATTTAAACGTAGTTCACCTAATCCTGTTAACTCAACACAACCCCTACTCGCTCATCTCAGAAACATTCAATTATTTTTCATATTTCATTCCAAAGTTTTTACATTTCGCGCAGCGTAATACGTATTGTTTTCAATCTTGTTATCCACGCGTGGTGTACACGTCATATTATTATAATAACGTCTGTTACTTTCGTTTCATTCGTTATAAAATATACGCGTACTTAATATAATATTTATTTATTTTTTTTACCCTACACGAGGTACACAATACGAAAACCGAGTTATTTCTTTTCTCATTCGTCCGGGGAACTAACTCATCTGTCTAAAGACAGTTCGAAGAAAAAAAAAAAGGAATTAAATTTCGATTTTTTTTTTCTGTTAGCAAATCGTACAGCACGTGAACGTCATAAAAACGTATGTTTTCCAATAATTTTTAGCTCATTCGAATCCGTGTTTTTATATATTTATTTTAGACGTGTGCAAAAATACTCGTTGCCATAAATACTTAAGCGTAGTAAACGGTTTATTAATGTTCGAAAAGTCACGCGTTTGTCGTAAAACAAAACCAATAGAAAAAAAAAATTCAAATAAAACTATTCCGAATTCGTTTTATTATATAGGAAATTATTTCGGTAACATCTCACGCGATACGACGTTTATAATACTCAATTGATGGCGTCGCGATACCTATAAACGAGTGATTTCTCATTCTTACGTTCGCCGATCGATATTTCTCGACCATAAATTATAATACTGTCGAGTGATAAATAGGCAAACGCGGACTTTAAACGAATTGTCTTGCATTGAATTATTTAAAAATTTTCTACGATAATTCATCTGAAATATGGATTAACCAAGCGAAAATTGCATGTAATAATATACGAAATGCCATTGAAGTTTTTGATTTTTACCGCAAATCTTAAAACAAATTTTTACAGCCTTCCCGAACAATTTTACGCGGTATAATCAGCCTTGTAAAGTGTTCGAAAACAAGTATTTTGATATTAGTATTTAAATACCCTTTGAAGTATTTTTATGGTATTCCAAATACAACTTTTTTTTTTTTTAAATATTCTTTAAGTATTCTGAACACATTGTAGAAGTATTTTTAACAAAATTTGAATGCTACGGAGGAATCCGTTTTATCGATTAAAAATTAAAATCAATAATAATAAAAAAAAAATGTTTGTTTTCATGACGATATCGTCAGTACAAAATCATAATTTTCCGTAATTATAAATCATATAATATATAATATACGGATAATTAATCATAAATATCCGTAGATGGTATAGATGTTTTGGAAAATAATTAATTGTACAGTTAATTTCTCGTCGTGAAATAACTAAATCCGTGATAAAACTAATAATATACCTGTGTAATGTACTAATGTCACTGGATATAATAAATTGTGTACACACCTAGGAACCTACAGTAATTCATATTGTTATCGATTATATTTTTATTTCGTTTCACTTGGTAATATACCTATTGGACTTCATGGTATAATCGTTGTTTTCTGTTTACGCTGACACCAATGTAAATGAAATGTAAAATATCGTATATACAGTGGATGCAGTGGTGTTCGATATACGCGCACTTTATTATTATTATTATAACCACTGGTTCGCACATACAATAAACGTAATAAATATTTACTTACAAAAAAGAATTTATAATATCGTTATTGTGTTATACTTACGTCATTTTCAACCAACATGAACTACGTGATTGCATTTCAATTTATTATTAAATAAAAACAAAAAGTTATGAACATTTTCTACGTATTAAGACGCATTTATATTGCGCAACCGAGCCCGTATAAATAATAATAAAATATTATTTCCCGTATAAAACTTATGATCAAAGAGCGCCAAAAACGCATAACAATAATTATACGAACCAAGTATTTTTTACATAATATTTGTGTACATTTTTAAACGCGATTCTCATTATATATAAAAATATTAGATAACGCGTATTACGATTTTTTAAATAATAATTATTATATATACCTGTGTATAGTCAGCGCTTGGAGTGGATACAAAAAAATGTGAGTCCCTGAAAATTTTAATGCGTTGAATATTCGTTGGTGCTCGCATCCCCCTCAGCCCATCGCTATATTTTTAATTAAATAAATCTATTGAATTTTTAATACGAACATTAAATCTTTATTATTTTGACGTTAATAACGAAATTTAAAAACATTTCTATTACTTTCATTAATTCAATAACATTTTTAAACGAGTTCTTGCCGTCCCATTATGGAAAATCAAAAGAGGTAGGTACGCTGAAACTTTTTTTGAAAAAAGAGATACTATTCCATCCGTTCGCGTCCAATTCCAGCACCGCATATTGTGCACGCGATTTCTACCCCAAATGGCGTAAACCTAAGCAAGAAATTATTATACACGACGCGGAAAGACGGAAATCTGCGCACCGTGTATTTAATTGTCGTTGAGTATTTCGTACGTATAACATTATACAGTGGTCCATTAGATTTATCGTTTCCCATCGTCTTATAATAAAATCACACTGCTGCGACGTGCCATACTATAATACAATCTCCTCAAACGTGAGGGCAAATAATGCAAATTTGTAAGAGAAAAAAAAACAGTTTTTTTTTTCCGTTCTTCGTATATATGTATATATATATATATATTTATTTTTTTCTCGCCTCTTGTTCCGTCTCGGTTCTCTTTAATGAAATTATCACCACCAAAAAACGATCAGCCGGCTGCTGCCAACGCGAAAATCGTTTCACGCGCGATATCGTCGTTACTTGCACGACCCCGTGGCGTCCCGCCCATATTACGGACTGTAATGTACGCGTAAAAATGTTCATTTCATTTCGAAAATCGTTTAATGTATCACAGGTGTGTATAATGCGCGGGACAGACACACGCGCGTATCACGTTTACAACGGTAACAAGACTCTCGGTTACGGTGACACCGAGAAGGTCGAGAGACAATAATAATAATAATAATAATAATAATAATAATAATAATAATAATTTGTAATTTATGCGAATAAATGAGAGAGAGAGAAAAAATGTTTTTCCTCTCGTTTCGGTTAATGACATTGCGCAGCGTCGTTGACGAATAGGACCGTTATGCAAATATAATCGTGTAACCGCCCATATAGTCTACAAGCAAATGCGTGTAACGTGTCCGCTCGGCAGTTGTAAAAAGGAGAAAAGAACATATCGTATCGTATATGTGTACATAGACACGGAGGAAGAATGAACGATTGTATCGTTTTCGGATTATCATATTTTTTTTACATAACGTCATTGTACAAAGAACAGGAAACTAAACGTGTTTTTAATTTTTTTTTTTTTGAAAAAGACTTGCCCCGCAAAAGAATTTCCGTTTTATTATGATTTTTTTTTTTTTATTCATCTCCTCGTATTTAAACGTACACGTTTAAACATTTGGGGCGTTTTTTTGACAATCGCACGTGAAGCCACGTCGTCGATCGTCCGCGATGAAATTATTATATTTCGATATGCATGATACAGTCGATTCCGCTTTATTGGAACACATCGGTCGCGTGTTATTTTGTGCCAATAAAGCGGTTGTCCCGATTAAACGAAATACGAAAACGAACATTTAAATTTGTTGAAAAACTGATTTTTTTTTTTTAATATACTGTTATTATTACAAATTACAAACTATTACAGAAATTTTCCGATAGTACAAAGAGAAAAACATGATATTATAACCTATTTTTTTTTTATATGTATTTTATCTTATTTAAAAAAAACTAGGAATATTACTGTGTTTCTTACGTATTATTATGATTGTTGACGAATGCAGTCCGAACAAGCACCCAAAGCACTTATGGGGGGCTTCCCTCATTCTCTTGTTGAAGAGAAAACAATCTCGATGTTTCTAAACATTTCTTTGTCCCCCGTAGTCGAAATAATAAAAAAAAAACGAGACATCGTTACTACGCGCGACCAACACACGACTGATGCACCAAATAACATTTAACGTACGATAAGATAAAATTTAATCTAATAATCGATCACGCGAGTCGGTCGCGATTGTCGAACTACCGATCTATTTAATATAGGTACTCGATAAAAAATGTCCCAATTATCCGGGGATTCGTTGCCCAGATGAGCGGTGAACGTTTGCCCTACATTCGTTTTCGTAATTGAAGAATTGTCGCTATTAAGCGGAATCGACCGTATTGAAATAATCTTCAGACGTCTGACCTTCTCATCCGTCCATTGCCAGAAATGCACAGGGACCCTCGACGTGGATACACGAAATAAATGTCGAAATCTCCGCAAGTGTTGCTCAGGAAAATTTTTTTTTACTCATATGTGATTCATATTTTTGCGCGTGAAACCCAATGTTATGTAATTCGAATCGAACGCTTCAAACCCCTTGAACTCCCCGGCCCGCTCTACAGACTACAAAATCGCATCTATACGTTTCAACGAAATACAAAGCGTTTCGATTGTCTTAACGAACAGACTTTTTTTTTTTGTTGCTTTTTTCGAATTACGTTTCGCGCTATTGCGTTACAATCGCGCGATTTATCGGCCATAAATAATTGTTCATTGCGCTCAATAATAACGCGTGTAACCGTGTTTGTCGTCGTCGTCGTCGGAATGTAATGCGGGGGCACACGCGTAGTGCTTTCCCTTAGGAAATCTTGAACGTACACTCGGCACGGATTTCTCGTTATTTTTTTACGCGTATTCAAACGATATGCGGTTGATTAAAATGAATATAGAAAAAAAAAATATCGTCGTCTCACCGGAGAGTCTCTCGATACGTCAACCGGCGATTTCCGCGTCGAGATTGCGCGATTTGTATTTGAACGTACAACGATCGTCTTCGGCTTCGTGTCCGTAAAACAATACCGATCGACATCACGATTTGAAATATACCCGGCACGTGTACAACAACACCGGCGGACTCTATTCCGAATTATTTAAATGTAAAAATGAGTAATTGTTTCGGAAAAGAATGCACGTGTAGAAACTAACAGCGGTATAGGTATTTCGAAACGAAATCGATTATTTTATCGGTAACCCCGCTGCTTTTTTGGTCTTTGGACTCAGCATCATATTCAAATATCAGACGAAATTTCGATTACAATTTGTTATTCTAATTCTCTTATATTCCACAACTAATTGCTATTATAATCTTATTTATTATTTACAAACGCAGAATAATAAAAATACAAATTATTTCACCCCTAAAATACACGTTGATGATGACTGTTTATATTCGAATAAATAATAATATATAATTATACTAGTAAAAAAAAAAAAAAAAAAAAAAGTATTCTAAAAGTATTTGGAACACTTTTTGTAATGCTCAGGAAATACTATTTTAATGAAGTACTCGAACACGTATTCTAAATATTTTTTTCGAAGTATACGGAATATGTATACGAAAATAATTTTCGAAAAATATTTTACCCGAGTGTTTACAACGGTGATCGTTTGTCTCGTACGAAAAAATAATCGGTTTACATATGTACACATACCTCCTTTTGTTATTGAACGATAATGTTTTTTTTTTTTTTTTTTTGAAAAAAAAATGTATTGAATAAAATAAATTAAACATACGACATTTTTATTGTAGACATGTTTGTGTTGGGCGCATGTAAACTTCGTGTGAAAAAAAAACAGAGAAATAAACGTGTAGGAAACGTTCTAATGTAAACTCCATCAGGTGATATTTCAGGAAATACGATCTTATACCTATGGCGGTTTGAGGAAAAAATACACCGTTTTAACTATTTGTTGCAGAGAAAAGTACGTAAAAAGTTATCAAATCAATTGAATTCAATCTAATTTACTCATTGCCGTTGACAACGGGGTAATAAGGGCCGGTCTAAAACGTAGACGACGTTGACGATACTTTATATGTACAAAGGTGGCCTTTTTTTGAATCACATAAAATAAATATAATTTCAAAATATCAGATGTATAACGGTATTTCGTATATTTTATATTGAAACATATTTCCACACGTGAATCTCGTAACGATCGTAAAATTGATTCAGACACAATTTTAAAATTAACATTCATTATCGTATACTCAGCTCTCCAGTCGTTCAATGACCAATTTGTGCATATTAAAGACAACGGTAAATTGTTTTCGTTTCTTCAGAGTGTTTGTCATTATGGAAATGTAATAAAATTTACAATTTGCGCTCGCGTCATGCAATAGTTAAATGTTCTGATATCAATTATGTAGAACTGTGCGAAGAAATAATACGCACATTGTTATAAAAATTTGAATATTTAAATAATCGTAAAAATATATATTTTGACAAATGAACGAAATATTTTTAATTGTATTGTGTTGCTTCGAAAATAAATAATAGAACTACGAGAAAATGTATAGATATTTTTTTTATAGAGAATATATTTATTTATACGATTAAAGTTTTTTGAATTTTCATGATTAATATTCAATAATATTCGAATAAAATTTGAAACCCCCACAGGACTACTGTGTTTAAAAATTGTTCAACCGTTTTGTGACATGAGAAAACGATGAGTCACATCACAACCAAATTTAACTCGAATCACTCTTTCGTGATAACTAAGAGAATTAGAAGAGTTCCAGCGTCGAAAAAATATAAACAATTTTTTTTTGTTCCTAAAACGATGAACCACCCCGATAATACGTATAGACATTATTATATACAATAATATAAAAAATACAAAATATATATAAAATAAATAAATACACATATATATATATATATATATATATATTAAAATGTATATTTAAATATTCAAGAAAGCCAATGAGTGTTATATAAAATAAAATAAAATAAAAGAAGGTTGTTGTATATGCTATTTTATTACTACCGGTTTCGACTAAAAGTCATCATCAGGTAAAATATTAAAAAATACAACAACAGAAAATTATAATAAATGAAACTGATTGAGAGAGAGAAAAAAATACATAGAGAAAACAATGAACATTACAATAAAAAGACAAGGAGCTTAAAATAAAAAATTATATAATAATAAAATATTATATACTAAATAGCAGAGAAATTATGTATATATGATAAAAAGACCTATGGAATGATATTAATATTGTCTAAAATATATTTAAATAAAATATTATTTTTAAAGTCTGTTTGTACATTTATAATATTTTTAAATTTATTTTGTTTAATTTCTTTATAAATATATAATTCTTCCAAAACAGAGTTGATATAAATATTACGCTGTACATTTAAAATTTCTAAGTCATTATCTATATTAAAAGTAACAAAATGATTATTTTCTAAAACGTGTTTTGCAAAATTTGAATTTGGATTTGATTGTTTTAATCTTATTTCAGAAATGTGTTCTTTATATCTTGTATTAAAGTTTCTATTCGTTTTACCAACATAAAATTTATCACAATTACATTTTCGTTTATAAATGCCAGGAGAATTAAATTTATTAAAATTATTATTTGGAAGTTGTTTTGATTTCTGTCTTTTTGATTATTTATTTTTACATATCATTTCGGTTTTTGTTTTTAATTTTAATTTCATAAATTCCTCTCTATTTTCTACTACTTTTTTTATAAAAAAAATACGCGAGTTCGGTTTTCTACCGCGGTTACCGTGGATCATCAAGCGTTAAAAATACATGCAATACCAAAGAGAGTTTTGCATATTTCCATTTACACGTAACACGCGCGTTAAACCCCCCTCGAACTCATCGTTCGACCGCGTATCAAATTGATTCATGCCGACCACCGTAGTGTGTGCCGCAATTGACGAAAACCAGCTATTATGTCGACATAAATCCGAAATTAACGGTTCGTTTTCGCGGCGAAAAAAATATGTTATAAATAAAATCGTAATCCCGTCTCGTCGTAAATACCATTTATATATATATATATGAAAAAATATAAAGAAACGTGGACCATATTATCACGTATCATTGCGCATGGTCGTGTGCCCTTTATGCGTTTAATACAAAATAGTCCCTTTCGCGAGATTTCCGAATATAATGGACGGACGAACAACCGCCGCGCCCGTACAACATCGGTTAGGAACGACCAGCTAACCGGTGGAACACGAAAACGCGATGAAATGTATTTTTCATTTTCATTTTTTTTTTTTTCAATTCAAAGCACATTTTCAGCGACAAAATGTATGAAACTCCGAGAAAAATTATTCTTAAACGAATCAAAGAACGAAAAAAAAAATTCCTTTCTGTTGTACCGTATTAATAACGATTGTTTTATGATTCTATCATGAAAACGGATATAAAATTAAAAAACACAAACATTAAATTCTCGTGTCAGCTCCCCGAAAACGTGTTCATCTTCTCTTCCGAATGACGATTGCGGTGTAAAAACTGGTGTTGAAAATTTGATTTTTTTTTTCAACCGTAACGTTAATCATGATTGAAAGTAATGATTACAAGTATTTTCACGTATTATATAGCTTATATTTATTCATTTCTATTAAATAAAATATTAATTTGAAATTGATTGTTTGACATGTTTACCGTGTTTTAGCTACGCTCTGCTCAACTGGCGTAAACAACGCGATAAAATCCGATGACGTTTTCACTGAAGTGAGCAATATTCCATCATACACCGTCAGTCGTCACCGCGTCTGATTAGTGATTACATAATATGCCGGCTACACTACGATAACCATACGTACAATTTAACGTTAACTGTTTTTTGAGAATTTGTGTGCTAACTAGTAACGAGAACATTTGAAGTCGAAGATTCTCAATTGTTTTTCAACTGTCGTCCAACGTCGGAGCTGTTTGAAGAGGAGGAGTTTGAAAATCACAATTTATTTCTCCAGGTAATAATAATAATTATGTTAAAATATCGAATATACATTATAATCAAATACCTAGTTTAATGATATTAAATACCTTCTGAGCGTGTACGAACAAAATACCTTGATCTGTGTATTCTATAATAACATCGTAATTTGTCAATATATATATATATTATAGTATACATTTTTTAATTCGTAATTTAGGAATAGTGATTTTTTTTTGTTTTGTTCAAAACGAATAGTCGACAGCGAGATAAGTACCGTAAATTTGAATCAGGCCGCCAAAACCGAGAGAAAAAAACAAAAATTTGAAAATTATTCTAGAAAAGCAACGCGGTGGTGCTTTATTAGACGAATTTGTTTTCTCTCCAACGAGAGTAGCTGAAGTCCAGAATGATATTGAAAATTATGAAGAAGGATTGATGTTTGGAAAGTGATACAGAGCAATCTTATTGTTCCAATGAATTTGTGACTAAGAATAGTATTGAGGTGGTCGAAAAAGATAGTGTAGCTAAACAATTAGTAATAAAACAGTGAACTACTAGTAGTAGGATAGAATTTTGGAAGAAAATTATAATTGTTTTTGATCGAAAATGTCTTCTATCAGATGACCAAAATCACATGGCACTGTTGAAAATTCTGTCGAATAAACGTGCCGCCCGAATAACGCGCGTTTGTGTGTATCAACAAACGGCGAATACTAGAACGAAACACGGTTTTGAAGACGTTTATGAGCCACAGTATTAATATCATAAATGTTATGTTCGTTAGATATGGATTTAGACGGATTGTCTGCGCTGATATTTTATAAAAACGTGTGTGGTGTGCCGATACGTCTCGAAGACGTACTCGACGAAATGATTCTGAAGTCAAAAATAATTGATCCGAAATGTAAACTATAATTTATGTATCTATATTAATTGTCGCGTTGAAATGAATCCATATCAATTTGTTCTTATGACAAAACATTAAACCCCCCCCCATCCCCCTTTCAAGATCCATTTCACGAAATTGAAGTGATTTATTGCTAAACAAAAAAATACTTTAGAAGTATTATTTGAAATCGTTTAATATAACGCGAGGACAACGTTTCTATTTTCGACGTTCTCCGCCGCAAATCGTAAATACGCGACCGATTGTGTTCGGCGAACATTACGATTGACAATCGTCGTCACAGCCGTGAACGGGCAGGGGTGAATGCGATTTGTCAAGATTACTACGCATGGTAAAACAACCGAATTAATAATAATAATAATAATAATAATAATTAATAATATATTATACCGCGGCGTTAAGGCGTACAGGCCCCGGTGTTATGAGTATCGCAGGAGATAGGCCCGTCGTCGCAGGTGATTTGAAGCCGATCTAAAATCGACGTTTTAACATTTAATAATTAAAAGTCAACGTATAAAGCGAACGCGAAAATTCGGCGCGCAAAACTATTAATAAACGAAAATCGAGGGACACTTCATTAGAAATAAAATGTGGAGATGGAACAGCTAGAGGGAAGCATTTTGTAAAATGTCGAAAGTGTTTCGAGTGCCACGATCTGTCTTTTGGTACGAACAAAAAAAAAATTATTGCAATAATCGCGATATCAAATTTTCACGTTCGATAATACGATTTATTGTAATTTCCATTATTCAAATCGCGTCACCAAAGAGTTCTGTCTAAAATAAAGAAATAAATATGAAGTGTGTTATTGTATTACATTTTTATCCATTTACTAGAATATTTTGACAAAAAATCGTCGTCTGGTGAAAAAGACAAAAAAAAAACAAGTTACGAATATTAATTTTTATTTTTTATCCCTTTCACGTATTTATTTTTTTTATTATTTTTTTTTATTTATATTAATTTTTTGTTTTACTATTTTATTATTTAATATTTTTTATTAAATTAAAACGAAGAACATTGAGATATGAAATGCAAAAAAAAAACAAGACATTATTAAAATATAAATTGCCCACATTATATTATATTTCTATTATTTATTATTTTTATTTATATACTTTTTTCAATATTATATTGTGTGGTACTACACCACCGTTTCGTCGATTTTTGATTTCTTTAATTTCTCGGTGTTTAATTCTCTTCCGTTTTCTGAGAGATATTATTCAAGGAGTTGATGTCATATTTAACGCACTATTACTTTTTAAAAAGCAGCTAACTATAGAGTAGGTAATTGAAAACAAAAGCTGACAAGTGATTTGACAAAAGTCAAATGTAAAGTGCGTAATATCACAATGAATGCAATACATTCGAAACGTGTCGACGCGTTATTTATACGAGTGTGTACGTACATAAAATACGATAAATTGTTTTAATCGTATAAAACGGATTTAAATTCTTAATCTACGAAACGAGAACGTTTAACTCTTAATTATTTTACACCGCTTTAAGGTGTTGACATGACAATTCATTTTTAATTACAAACAATTTAAACGCCATCATATAAACATTAAACACGTATATATGTATGATTGTTTTCTCCACGCGGTATATAAAACATAAAATTACGACCGCGTTGAATAATTACAAATTATATATTAATATAAAATAAACTAATTGTTATAAGTATAAATACTTTTTTTTTTTTTTTGTTCTAAAAAAGTATAAAAAGTCTTTAAAATAATATTTAAGAAATAAAAAAATTCTACGCTTTTGAAATGTTGAATATTGATATTACATATATCTTTTAATAACTAGCATAACAAATAATATTTAGGTATTTCAATTGTAATTTTTAGACACTTATCTAGTGATTTTCTTTTTTATTTGTTTTGCAATTAACCGTGATTGCTGTGTTGATTAATTCAAAATGTTACAATTTCGTTGTACTGTTTAGACATTGGTTAGTGTACGAAAAATTAGACGTGCGAGAACGAAATTTTCTTTATTTATTTATTTATTTTTTTTTTTTTTGGTGGACAATATATCCAGTGTGAGTTTAACCAATTTCTATAGGAAAATCAACGCGTCTGTTAAACGTAATATTATTAACAAGCGCACCGTACGATCTCCGCGGTTTAAACCAGTTCGCGTGGTCAATAGCAAATAAGTGGATAAATAAAATTCCAGTTTTACGCGAATGACTTATCTGCACGAGGGGAATAATTAATACGATTGGCGGCCGCGTTGGTTAATATTTGCATGTGAAAGTGTTTGTATCAGTCGTATCAGATAATAATATATGTCGGATCCGCTCTACGACACAAACAACACGATATAATAAAATACATCATTTTTTTTTTCATCGATAATAAATAAGACGAGGAAATAAGAGAAGTAAAAAATAAAATAAAATAGCACACCCCAATCCGACATAATGTTATTATAATCGTCTGCTGCTGCTGCTGCTGCTGTTGCAAAATACTTCTGTCGTGACGGAGAGGAGGGAACACATAAACGCTTGCGCACTGTCGTGTATACACAACAAATGGATAAATTCGAGGGAAAGAGCTCCGGCTGTAAAAAATAAAAAAAATAATAATCATAATCGACGAGGGGGATGGCGTGTCTTTATAATTCATCAAACGCGTGTATGTATGGCACGATAGGGTTAACTGACGGTTGAAATTATTTATATTAAAAACACACACACGTGTGAATACAAAAACCATATTGAATTCGAGTGTTACATTGTTGATTCGAAAATTTGCGAATAACAAAAATTCATGGTACAAATAAAGAAAAAAACGAATTCCCTAAATGTACGTACAAATTCGCGGCGTTTCGGCGCTTAAAACCAAAAACAAACTGTATTTATTAATAAAAAAAAAAAAAAAAACAGACGACACAGTCATTATAAAAGTATTTAATTGAATTTTCTTCGTTATTAAAAATGACAAGAATATTAATTACGATTAGAGTACGATTGAAGTACAAAATCGAATTGAAACGCGGGTGTTAAATCGTTAGACATATTGGAGTAGAAAAATATTTTAAACGACCAACAATTTAATTAATTTAAGTTGCGCCGTTTTTTAAATGCAAAAAGAAATTAGTTTTTAAATAAGCGAGCGAGTGAATATTTATACAAACGTATATTTCATTTGAATAATGTTAAAATGTTAAATCAGTAAGCCTGAAATAGTTTTCCACGCTTAAAATACAACAATTTTCCATATCCGAAACAAATATATGTGGACAATTTTATTGTTCCTTTTTAGAGTTCGAGTAAACTACGTGTAGGGAAACACAGGGCAAAAATGGATGTGTATTGAATAGAGCTTCTGGTACAAACTAGATACAATAGGCCATGCTAAGATCAACTTAGTACTCATCATAAACAAAAAAGTATTCATAGACAGTACAAAAAACACATAATTCTACTCTGGTAATGACTGCTTCATGTACTTATATAAAAACAATTCACACTTCATTTTAATAAGAATCCATCATATTTATTCGCTTTTTTGTAACATAATTAGATTAGCACACGGTGCCAAAGTCCAACTTAAATTAATAATAATACAATTTAATTCCATATTAACAAATAAATTTCAAAAAAAGTTAACAAACCCGTGGTTATAGTAAATAACGTGAATTATGCAAAGAGATTTCAGAATTCTATTGGCGTACAACGAGTTTATAACCAATGAAAAATCATTGTATTAGAAAAACGTTTCTAATTGGAACTTCAATGCAATTTACAATATAATTTTTATCTTTATATTTACAATTGATATACCCATGTGAATAGCCTAAAATCTTTTGAAAATTCTTTTTCCACAATATAGTACAATGATGTAGTTCAACGAAATTTTCAAAACTCACTAGAATCAATATTTTACGAAAATATAATAGTAATAAATGTGATTTTGATGATTACGAAGGCGATCTCGCGTTTCTACGGTTTTTATGTGATATTTTGTGATACTATAATACTATTGAAAAAATCAAAAAATGAACTATCAAATGAATGACAATTAGATAAAATTTGGTCGCGGATTTTTCACTAAACATTTAACGATCGGAACATTCCTTATAGTCAAAAAGTCATATATAGAAAAGTAATAATAAACAAACATCATTGTTTGCTGCGCTCAACATATAAAATGTAAATATTAAAAAAATATACAAAATTCAATTAATATAATTTTGAATTGTGAATTCAATACTCTATAAAAAAAATATCATCGGTTCAGAAGTTGTTTCTAGGAGATCTTTGTACTTATTTCTTTTTCATTGTTTCTGTGATACATACCTGGCAAATAATTGTTCTTTTATTTTTTTCGATAAACTCTGATGTTTTTTCCAAACAAATTTCGTATAATGTATCATAGCTGAAAATAAATCGAGCAATCCTTCTACGTGTTATTATTGGTCTTCAGTTACCATAATTATTTCTTAAATATAAAATTCAACAATAATAGAATTATTATTAAATTATTTACGCAACATTCGAGCAGCGTTATGTAATATATACTATGCGTATGGCTGTTGAAAATCTAATAAAATTTCCTAACGAAATTAAGTTAAGTTAATTATTATTGTTAATATTATTTCTTAAGTTCCTTGCAATACGATCGCCGTTGATCAAAACACATAATAATATGCGTTGTTTAAAAAAATACTTATAATATCGAAAAAATTCATTCACATATCAGATTCTAGTGTTCAAAAATGCAACAACTGAAAACCAAACTAAAACTTTTTTAGAAACCCCATTGTTAAAAACCATGTATGCAAAAGTATGCGAGTTATATTTAAAACAGAAAAGTGCTATAACATGCAAACACAATAATTTAATGATTTTTTTACGTCGCGAAATTAAATAGAAATTGTTTAAAACCATTAAAAAAAATATATACAGTTGCGTAACTCGATTTTGAAACGAACAAAAACCGATTTATCACATTAGATATTTAGAACGTATAATTTTTTTTCTCTACAATGAGTAAATGTCAATGAAACAAAGTTTTTCGATCTTGTCTCTCACGTCTTGTCCCTTTGGTCTTGTTCGGTAGCAAAACACAGACGTTGAGCAATAACGCATTCTAATAAATTGTTCGCGCGTGACCCCTTAAATTCTACAGACCGGCAACTTATTTGACATTCAATAATAATATTTTGTACCATTCACAACCGTGTAAAAATCGATTACACAAATTACATTTTCCGACTGCAGTTTATTGAAGTGATTAAAACGACTATTTAACAGCGTTACGTCGAGTGTGCAAGACAGAGTGAGAAAATATCTGCTTTCAATCCTCCTAAAAATAATTACCATTAATTGGGCAGTTCGTATAATATTATGACATTCCATTGTCCAAATGAAAGACAATTATCGATTGAGTTGAGTTTACAATGGATATTTTTACAGCCGACAAAATTTTAAATAAAATATATATCGATGCAAAACTCGATTTTCCACAGTGGACTGTGCAATGGAAAAATTATCAAATTAAACTTATCAACTACGCACAACAACAACAAAATCGTCATTGAAGTATCTTTATTTAAAGTTTTAATTATATACATATATATATACGTTTTTAATAAAATCAATTTGCAGTTTATAGTTGATTTTTGTTTTTTATGTGTTTTGAGGATGAAAAAAATATGAATGGGAGTCACGAAAAATTGAACGTCCCATTCGGCTAATTCAGACGTCAATAATCGCTGTATATAACCGAATTCGTTATTATTTGTGACTCGTATCGTTAGGTTACGTGCGCAGTATTTGCGTCGGAAAATTTGAAGACAACGAAACGATGACGGACAATATTGGATAATAATAGTCATCGTTATACAGTATAATATAAACTTTCCAACTAGGACTTCGTGTCGGTTCGTTAGAAGTTGTAATATGATAATAGTCAAATGTGTATTTTCCATATATTATACACAAACGATTTAAAAAAAAAAACGCGTGGTTTTGTATGTAGCTCGGATTTTCTATCTGAACTATTCCTCCTATAAGATTCTAAACTCTAAAATATTATATATTTTGTTACGTATAAAGTCTTTTCTTTCTTCTATAAATTGCTATTATTCTTACGTTAACTCGTGTTCTTCTAGGAATTTGCAGTATATAACGAAAATATCATCATAAGTTAATATGTTGACATGATGATATCGATATGATATCACTAACCTATCACCATTACTTTTTAATATTTTTATCAATGATGTTTTCACGTACTTCCCGATTTAACAAACTTTTATTATTTGCATATGATAATTCCTTCCTATCTCTTCGGTATAAATTACAATCTGACTTAAAAATCTTTATGCAGTGGTGTCTTGAAAACGATCTAGTTGCTGATATATTGACAAATGTTCCTCTACCTATTTCAATCAATCTCGTAACACAACAGACGACACGTACCAAATCAATGGTTTACAGTTATCGCCAAAATCATTTATCAAGGTTTTTGGGGTCATTATTTTGTCAAATTTACAAACTGTTTGACTTTAATGATCATTCAGTTATAAACGTTTTACACTGCTCATCAATAAGATCTACCATTATATACATATGCTAGTATTGTATAGCAATCCTTTCTAGTATAGCTTAAAGATAATCTTGATAAGCTCTAACAGAGATTTCTCATTTTTAAAACTGGTACTACTTACAAAAGACTGAGCCTTACCCAACGACGCAATTACCGAGTTATTATTTTTATTTACGAATTAATCACTAGAAATGTTAATTCTCTTACTTTGCTAAGTAATATTAATTTCGCTGCCCCATCTTATAAGTTCCGCGTTCGACTAATTTTTTAAATTCCTATTCATCATATTCAGGGAGAATAATACGTTCATGTATATGTATTAAACTTCTCCAAGTCCGTTGAATGCGATAGAAAAACCGCAAATTTTTTGTTGTCATTATTGCGCTTAGAATTCAAAACGTGTCAATTTTAATAATGAGAGAGAATATAATACATGCACAGGCATATATATATATATAATAAATTACATATATGGAACACAGCATTTGTTTCAAAATCGTGGAGTCAAAAAACTCTTGTACATTATGTATTATATATACATATAGTTGCAGGGATATTAAGGATTCCGTTAGAAATACGGTTGAAACGGCCTGGGAAAGAGGTTATACACCATAGAAGCGTAATCACATAGTTGTTTTTCGTTGACTATACATGTTATAATAATATACATCTTCACCGAATACGCAAGCACTTATTAAAAATATATAGTGTTGACGAAATGTGCCTGTCGTGAAGGTCTCAAAAAAATAAAAGCCCTTAAAATATAAATAATATGTAAAAAGTTGAAAATTTCGAATCAGTTAGTTGAAGAAAACATAATTGCTCGCAAATTCTAATAAAAATTTGCAGCTAACCGCATCAGCCGAGTTTTATGTTTGGGCATATTTAAATAAATAAATTTAAGCGACAAATAATATTGTATTAGATACTTAAATGGTAATCATGATGCGACAGTGATAAACTATTCAAATAAAATATTAAAATTGATTTTTAGTGAAAAAAATGTAGGAAAAATATTTTATTTATTTATTTTTTATTGTTATTAGGTATAACGGAGACGAAAATTCGTAATTTAACATATCGGATTAGATATGTTATCATATATTCGCACTCGCCGAAATAAAATAATAATTAATACTGACGTGACCAATATATTGTTACGAATATGTATGCGTACTACTTAATAATAAAAAATAAATATAATATATTATAGTAATAGTTAAATATGACCGACAACGGTGCAGAAATACGAAATGTAATTTGAAAAAAAACAACGACAAACGAACAAACGGGTTAGTTTAGAAGGTAACACATTGACCAAATAATGCGGAGAATGTTATATTATACGCTTGCTTCCGTTATTCTTCTCATTAACCCGTTAGGACAAGACTATAAATAAAGAGGATTTCGTAATGACAATTCCGTTTATGGTCCATTGTTTAATAATAATAATAATAATAATATTATTATTATATAAAAAAACGTTTATATCCTCAACGAATGTACAAGAAAATAATATAAGACAACCGAAGCAGTGATTTAGTATATAGTTTTAATGAGTTATACTTTCTAGTTTAGTGATTTTTTTTTACTTTTATATATATATATTTTTTTTATCGCGTTATAATATTCCAACCAGTCTTTTCCTAATGTGTTTATTTAACGTGACATACATTATATATATTTTATACATAAATACGTTTCAGTAATTTTAGTTTAACACTAAAGTTTATATTATATTCGAGCCCGGATTAACAGTGAAATGGACCTTTAAAAATAAAAACTATATTTTCAAAAAATAAGTTAATAATCTGCTCCTTTTTTTGTTTTATATCAATGTTTAATAACAAAAACGTATAAATAACGTATACACCACGTATACAGTAAGTTTTCATTTAACATTGTCTACCTATAACGTACGTAAAATTTTATTATATCTTTGCGTTTTCCGTTTAACTTTTATCAGTCGTTTTTCTTCACTCGGATATACAAAAGTAATAATAAAATAATTTATAATATGTGCATTGTATAATAATTTAATAAATATATTCAATAGTTTTTACAATATTTAAATAATTGTACAGATGTTACTAAATCGGCAGCAACGCATAAAAAGCACTGAGAGAATATCCTCACTTAACGTTGTTTCGCTTGACGTTGTGTTTTCCAAAAAGGTAACCTCGACGTTAAACGACGACTTACTATAGTTTACAGATTAAACATAAAATCAAACCTATTTCCTCGTTTAAATCGTTTATCAAATAAAGCAGAAGAAATTAATTTTTTTACAAAAAAAAATTTATAAAATTATATTAAATCGCAATAGAAATTATAGTTATCACAAGTACGCGCGACTTGTACTAAACGCATTAAAAAATTTATTTGCTTGTTTTGATGGATGCAAAATCATCCATAAAACTCACATGATTAATGTGATGTTGAAAATAGAAATTCGCAAATTTTCATCTAGAGTCCATATCGATAGACACGATCCACGTTTGTTTTTTATTATTTGAATTTACGAAAATGCAGTTTCGCAGAGATATAATATATATTTGTGTACCTATAAAACGTTAATGTATCTAAAGCAACTATTAAATAGTCTATATAGGATTCCCGTAATCGCCGTCTGTTCGTTGGTTTTTTATTTGTATTTATTAATCCGAGACAATTTAAAAAAAAAGAACTCGCTAATATTTCTAATATATAACGGAATTTCATACTTACGACAATCACCCTTTTTTTTACATACATATTATACGACATTTGGTCACCCCTACATGTAAGTAGCTATTGTAAGAATCTATTGAACGATGACGTCGAAGACAATGTGACAGCGGGAACTGCCCGAGGTGTCTCATTAGGCGGACAAACGAACCGTGACGAACAGTGTGTACTGTTAAACACAGTGAATAAGACCGGAATTTGGGTTCGAGTGATACGAACTAAAGAAATCGGAAGTCACTAGGTAGGTAGCAGATGTCTAACAAGATGAAATTAAGAATTTGTTCCGCACGACGTATAATTAAAAAATAATAAATAAAAAATATTATAACGGATTACGACGTCGGGTGACTCGCTCGAGCATAATAATCGAGAATCGAAATGGATCGGCAGTTAAGGGTGATAGTACAAAAAGAAAAATTAATAAATATTCTCGTAGAGCAAAAATGCACTTTTATTTATCGCCGTCGTGTGACACATTCGAAATGTCAAAAATTTCACGTATACATCATAATGTCGAGAGAAAAGAGTTTACAAAGAAAAAAATAAATAAAATAAACAGCGTTGGATTATATGATTTTTTTTTTTTTTTTACTTATTGATGTTGATAAAACGCGAATAGATCAAGTAATCAAGTAGAGAGAAACGTCTGGTGTTCTGTAGGGTAAGAGAATTCCAATGAGGCTGAAAGGTAAGTTCTATAAGAGTGTAGTGCGATCGATTGTGTTGTAACATTGTTCAGGTAGTGTTCTAGCGGTGGGCGAGAAAATAGAGCGAAGAACGAGTGTAGCAAAGATGAGAATGGACGAGTGGAGTGATAAGAGGAGATAGGATATTAAATGGATATGTGAGAGGAACCATAGGAGTAGCGTCGATCGTGGGGAAAATAAGAGAGAATTAGTTGGTTCGATCACGTTATGGGAAGAGAAAATTCGGGAGCGGTAGAAACGGTTATGGATACGAATATTGAAGGAAGAAGAGGAAGGCGAAGACCGGAGAAGGAGTGGTTGAGTGTGAGACGAGGATTGGTGGTGTGTGCGCGGAAGGTGTGGGAGATCGCATCGAGTGGAGGTTTAGGACAAATGTGGCCGACCCCTTAAATGGAGGCGAGAGAGAAAAAGAAGGAGAAGGATTTGTTGATTTTAATAATTTTATTGTAATTTGTCCGGCACAAGGAAAAAACGAGTTGAAATAATGACTCAAAAAAAGAAGAAGAAGTTATTTCTTTCTATTTTTATTTATTTTTTTTTTTAATAATACAATGATGTCGTCTTATGAGTTCAACTGTGTGGCCTTCCGGGTTCTTTCCCCCGGCGAAACGTTGTTATCGTAAACGTTTTAAACTTTTTCGACGATTCCTATAATTTCGCGGTACGCGAACTAACAACAGCGCGTTCCATCGGGCGTCAGTCACGCGGTTTCGTTTGCCCGTGCGGCGTCCGTCCTCTAAAGACGTGCGCCATTGACGCAAAATCCTGTCCGCACGACGAACGACACTAAATAATTATTATTATTATTATTATTATTATTATTATTATTATTATTATTATTACTACACTTCTTATTTGCACTGCAACGTGCGATAAAGCCGAGAGATTATACGTATAAAAGTAGTTTCGACACGCGTGATTTTGACATTAAATTAGCTGGACCCTTATGTTATATTACGTTCACCACACCGTTATTTATGTGCGTGTGTACAATACGCTTTGAATACAATAACATATTAATTAACGGCACTCGTTAAACACAACCGACAACACGTTATAATAACGAACGAGCATCCGCAATATTAGAAAACACCGCGCGCGCGTCGAGGTTATTAACTAGGAATCACTCGCGGTAATCCATCGACATTCAAACATATTTATTTATTATTATTATTAATAATAATAATAATAATAATAATAATAATTCAGCGATTCTCAACTTATTTTAATTGTGCGGACCACTAATTTCGTGAAGGAAAAAACTTTGAAGCCCATTGATTAAACATATAAACCCCCGTACATACGCGTGATGAATATACACATATATAATGTGCACGTTTTTCAGTAATTCTGTAAACGTAATGTACAAAATGAATGAAAAACAAAAAAAAAATTTATTTTATATAGAAAAGCACTTTATTACGTTTAAAAAAAAAAAAAAAAAAGACTCAATGAGATTTTTGACGTTGTTTGTCCCCTACCACAGAGAGAATGAGTTAATATCGGAATTAAAACTCAATAGTTTTGGCCTCGTATCATACTCAATAAGTTCAATTCATTCCTGTAGACATTTGTTGTTTTTTTTTTCAAAAGTCGAAATGGCTCCGTTCACACCGGATAGATATTGTCAAAAAGCGTCCGCCGAGTGCGATTTTAGCGATCGCGGGACAGTGTTGTCCCGAACGGGACCAACGGCGTGGTTAAAAAAATAAATGATTTTACTGTCCGTTCACGTGTTAGTCCAATCGACGAGCCTTCTTCGTTTTTTTTTTTTTTTTTTTTTTTTGAACAATCGTTTATCGGTTTTAATTGTATAAATATTAGCGCATTGCCGTTCGGACGCAGGGGCGTATTTACTTCATCCCTTAGTGGGGGAGGGGGGCGAATAGAAAAAAGGGCCCGTCGCATCTGTTGCCAACTTAGAATTATCGAAAAATTATATAAAAATAATAAGTTTTAAATAAAAGAATGTTTTATGACATTTTAGTTTTAGTTCGATTAATTTTAGTTGTCAGTAGATATATAGGTACATACACAAATATCTAGGGGGTGGGGGGCGATCGCCCCATCGCTCCCCCCCCCCGCTTGTATACGCCCCTGCTCAGACGTTTATAATGCGAAAGTCTCTAACGTCACAACGCTCGACCGGCGTCCACCGTTACACGGCTACCAGCGGGCCACGAGTGGGCCGCGGCGTCTCATACGCTGTGGGAACCGCTGTTATTTGTTGATAGGTATACGTATTTTACCGTGTGATGTGTGTGCCGCAGGGTTCGCGTGACAGCAGGTCCACACGCGGACAAGAGAATCGTCCGCAGCATTCCGAACGAGTGGGTGGGGAGGGGGAAAGTATAAAAAAAAAAAAAAACCTCCGGGGGCCGTGGCTCCCGCCCGTCCACATTGTCGTCGTACTGCAACACCGACAGACGGGTCTCGGACGTTATTTCGTTTATGCGTGTATATACGGCTAATACGCGCGTAACACGTATTATTTTATACAGATACGTTTTATACAAGTGGGTACGTAAATAATAATAATAATAATATACGAGCGTTGTGTGCACAATAATAAACGATAATAATATTAACCAGTTAACGCGCGTGTCAGTACGCACACACACACACATATTTATATTCCCTAGTAAATAAGCTGGAAAACGTCTTATTCAAAACGGTGACCAGCGTTTTCGTCCGTAAATCGGATGGGCGAGAGAGAGAGCGTGCGGACGCCCCCCAAACAACGACGACAATATAATAATAATAATAATAATCGCGTTGCCCCTCTAAAATTCAACTAAACCACGGATTCGTGTCGCGAACGACAATCATTTCGTTTCGATACCGAGAAACGTCCGAGGTGGCGTTCGATAATAATGGGATATAGATACGAATCGACGTTATTCAAATAAAACGTCAAAAATCGAAATGCCCAACTGTTGTAACGTATACACTTCAATTATACGTTTATTATTTAAAACGATTGCAATAGGGACACACGGGTACGTTCGTGCGAGCGCACAGCGCGCTGAAACGATTTAAAAACGAAATAATAATCGTTGTGATAAATCGAAAGTCCCCGTTATGCCAAAACGCTGATCAATCGGTAAAACAATCGTTGGAAATTTAATTGGATGACGTTAGATTTTCGGGGGGAAAATCGATTTAATATCTATTTTTTTTTTTATTTTTTTTTTTTAATATTGTAATTTAATTAATTGTAACAAAACCGAACGCGACGAAGGTCCGACGGAAAGCGGCCGCGTCGTCGACAACGCCTAAACGCCTGTACGAGGACAAATTACTACGTAATTTTTTTTTTTCACAAATTACTATTGACCTACCCGTATGAACGTTCGAGTTCTATTTTAAAATCCATTCATTCTTCGCGCGCGATTCATCGCAAATGTACGAATTCCACTGAACCGTGTGCTTTTTGTAGGGAAATATCTACTGCGAACAACTACGTTTTGTTTTACAAAATAAAATCCCCGCAATATTGGTCGTCATTTTTTGTTTTGTTGTCGCAAAGAAAACGCTGTGTATGTAAAGTAGTAAAAAAAAATAAAAAAATACGTGCATATATATACACATCTTTTTGTCGCTCAACTGTGTATTCTCTAAAGGCCTGTATTCGATTAGTTTCGAAAAGTCCGAATACCAATGTGCGTGAATATTTCACGACGTTTCAATTGTAATCTTGTTTCGGATTTTACAAACGCGCAATCATTACAATCACGACGGGAAATCAAGTAAACCAAATTGACTCGGTTGAACGTAGAATTTCATTATACCTACTAAAAGCGTTAACGAGAAATCAAACTGCGCAGTAAAATTAATGGAAAACGCACTGTGTGTTTGCTCGTGTTGTATCGAGCTTGAAAATCAATAATTTTACGCAATCATAACGCAAACACTAATTTCCCATATTATCCGATATCCGGTGGTGAAAATCATACACGATTCGAAAATTACACGAAAACGTGGAATTTCGGGCAAGTGGCGCGTCAAATTGGAGATGTAAAATTGACTGATTACAAACATTATTACAGAACAGATTATGCATTTGAATTCTCGCGTTAATACTAAATTTGTTATAGTCGTAAAATAGAACATGTAATTTTTTTTCTAACGAATAACGAACCGAACAACTTTTAGCGAAAATGCGAAGTTTTCATTCAAACATTCATTTCATTCGAAACGTCTTACACGCGTACCTCAGCCTTTTAGCAGTTTCAACAAAAAAAAAAACAAAAAACAAACAATTTAACGTGTTTTAAAAAAGAAAAAAAAACGTATTGTGTCTAAGTCTCAAATGATATTATACGTACACGTCCGTTCTCGACGTATGGCGTGCGAGTTACGCGATCGCGAGAACGCGGGTTATTGTTACGACAGAAACGTGCATAGTACAGTAGAATATTATTATAATATTAAAAAAAAAGAAAAGAAATGTTTCCCTCTTCTTCATTAGACATCGATTTCCAAGTAAGTAAATCAAAGTGAGTATTCAAATTTCAAAAGTGTATTTCGCATTTTTGACATTTTCGAATTTTAGATCATTTTTTTTTTTTGTATGTTTCCCGGTTTTTTCTCTTTTCGCCGCGGCACTTCAACGTGTATTGTTTTGTTTTTTGAAATTTCCCTCTTTTGATTCATTCGAATTGATCGGTTTGACCGCCAACAATTATGAAGTCAACGAAACTAACCGATTCCCGTTGTACAAAACGTTAGAATTATTTTTATAATTTCTAATTATACCCACGCGCAGGTGTAATTTTTGTTTTCAATGACGAATTCATTTTTAAGACATTCGAAAATTTCCCCCCTACGCGAAAAAAACCTTTGAGACTGGCCGCGTATAGATCTCAGATATATCTTGTCCGTCGTCGTCGATTCATTTTTTCTTTTCTTTTCATAAACGTGCTGCATTTTTTTCTTTTTCTTCTTTTTGGACGCGTAATCCACACGGGGATTCTATTGAGAACAGGGACGGCGCGAGGGGGGGGGAGGAGCAATAGGGGCAGTTGCCCCGGGCCCTGCGGTTTATAAATGTAAAAAGGCCTCGCTAATGAATGCGCCTTATTTTTCTTGCGTATTTGCTGTTTTTTAAATGTTTTGTCGAGTTTTAGGAGAAAAATGTACAAATGAATGAATGTATTGGTTATTTGCTCAACAATTTTAAATAAATATTACCTTTAAATTGTTATTATATGACTGAAATCCAATTTTTTTTTTTTTTTTTTTGGGGGGGGGAAGGGGTTGACAAAGAACTTTTTTTTATGCTTATATTTTGCCCCGAGCCCCGCAACAGTTAGCGCCGTCACTGATTGAGAAATCGGAAAACGCGGAAAAATCAAGCGACCGTTAAAAGTGAAAATCGAACGGATATCGTCGTGGTACGCGCACACGGATAAAAGGCCCGTCGTCCAGACACGGTCGTAGGACACGCGGAGACGTCGTCGACACGCGCGAGATGTTCGCGTGCCGCGGGATATACATCTTCTATACGATACGTGAAATTATTACGCGCTCTCGTGCGTAAGTGTGTTCATAGGTGCTAAAATTCAAATTCATTCTCCTCGTGCCCCGCCGTCAATCTCAGCAACGGTTCGCGGTACACCGCGACGAACCAACCGGATTACAACGGCCGGGGTCCGATAATAAATTATTCAAAACTCCGCACGGAAATACGAGTTATGCACGTAGTGTATTATAATATTATTACACTGAATTGCTCTCCGGGGCAGACGCCTCCTGGCAACAACTCCGCTTATGTAATTATTATTATATTTGTAAATAATGCGACGTGCGCGTGTGTACGACCGCGCCGAGAACGACAACGTCTCGTGTGGAACGAATGCGGAACAACGCGTGTACCGCGGATCCGAAAACCCGAGTTGTTCCTCTTTCGAACGTTCATATACTGGCAACAACAGTTTTGGGCTGGCTGTAACAGACACGATTTTTACGATTTTCTTTCGTTTCGCCGACTCCAGTGCGTCCTTTTTTTTCCTTCATCCTCCCTCCTTCACATCTAGATTTCCTTCTTTTCCCGAAACGAACTGCAGCGATTTGTCTGATCTCGATGAGAGAACATCGGTCGTCGTCGTCGTCGTCGTATAACGCGACCTTCCCTACGCTCAACGGACGTGTGAGAAGGCGGTTTACGTCTTGCTACTCATTCACACTTTCCGTCAGCTTCTATTCCCCATACTATCAGCCGTTTCTCGAACCGCAGTCTATTTTTGAACAACCTGCCCCGTGTCGGCCGCGGCACATGACTTCCAAGCGGTGATCTCTTTCGGATCCTCTCACGTCCGCGAATCAACGAGTACGTGCAGTCTTGTCGCCACACGATGTTCGTCATAGGCATTGGTCGAGTGTTTCCACTCGACTCGGCTTCATAATCCCGCACAGTACTTGCACGTCTTTTTATTTCCTATACACCGACATTTCTCAAGGCCGACAATAACGAAACGCGCGGCATAAAATATACCGTGTTACAAAAAGAAAAATCATTTACCGCGTTTGAGAAAAAAATTGGCAAACGATGCGCTACACGGCAAAATTAAAAATGTTATAATTCAAATATTGTTACAGTGACGCGTAAATCAAAACAAACCGAAAATTCCAACCGTCGCCCTTGAAATGTTGGGTTTAGACACTGATAGTTTTTATATTTTCTTAAAAGCTCAAAATACAATTCAAGTTTATCATATTTTACCAACAATCATCGTATTCATCAATTACAATGAACGTATGGCGTGTGGCTCACAGTGATGTCCAGAATAAAATTATTTATATTATTATTATTTTTTTTCGAATTCGAAATAATAATAAGACTCTTCTAAAATATCCGTCTGAATAACTCTTTTGAACCGATATCAACCACACCTGCGGCTCGTTACCTCTTGTTTTTATTTTATCTAAATCATAATAATATTTTTTATTTCCTATATGTGTGTGTGTGTGTCTGCCTATTTAGTAATAACATTAAACGAATTCCCTTAAAATTAAACTGAATATTTACGAAAAATCCGCAAGCGAACAAGTCATATGATTATGTAATGCTTTTTTTTTCTTTTGAAAACACCAGAATATCTCGAGTAAAGACTTAACACAATATTTATGCGTATTGACCTGGATTTCGTAATAATTTAGGAATTACGCAAAAAAAAAAAAAAAAAAAACAACAAATTTACTGTACACAATATTAACGTGGCGTCGACGTGTAGGTGCGGATAAAAAGAAAAATAATAACAAATAACAGTGTTCGTCATTGGAAACTGAGTTTTAGAGACCGTTTGAAAAAAAAAAAACAAAATTTACGCTCTTACACTATAACGGCAACAATAAATTGCAGTTTCAGCATTCAAAAATCGTTCTTCTTATACACGTACGTAATAATGTATCGAGATGATATTATATGCGCACACAACGCGATTAAGCTAATCGTTTTTGTAATTGTTTTCAATCGAATCTTGATTCCGCAGCGAATAAAACGCGTATATTCTCGTATTTGTAGCACGTATTAAACACGCACACACGATGCTCCACGTAAGATTTCTCTCTGAGAACAATCGCTCAAGGCATTTATTACACACACACACACACACTACTCGTATGCGAGGAATACGTTATTTCGATAGGAAAAAAAAAATATAAAATAAAAATACGGTTTGCCAGGAATTTATACGACGTAATTAATGGTACAGAATGCAAACGGGATGAGATGCCACGGTGCCTCGAGGCACCTATAATATAATATATACGAGTATATATATATAAATATTCGTGATAACCTTAGTAAGTACAAGTATAAAACAGTTTGTTTCTGCACTCTCACGTCTCTTTGTGTTCCGGTGCCCTATATTTATATATCGTTATCGTTATTGTATACGTTATTCGAACGGGACTCGGTATATTTCAATTTACTATATAATACATTCGTATTACGGGTGCAGTCGTCAACTGAAATTGTGAATTCTTTTTTTTTTTTTACACACATTTCGTTCGAATCGTGTGTACCGAATTTTCGAATTTCTATACTTTTTTTTCGCGTTGTTATTTTCAATAATTGTTAGTTCGTTATAACGGGGGTTTTTTTTTTTTTAGTCTGTTCGATTATATTCTGGAGGAACTAACAACAACTCTTCAACTCGTTGAATGTAAAATATCAATTTTTTTTTTTTTTTTTTTTTTTAGATACTATACGTCAATTGTTTAATTCGACGTAAAAATAAATTCAGACTATATATTCTTCTCCGGTGTTGAACATTAGAGTTTTCAATATTCGCAATTCACTGCAGCCCTATCGTCCGAACGTGAAGAAAACGTGAACGAACTATACGGACATTGTATAAAACTCTTCGTGATAGTGACGTATCTACGAGTGGGGAGGGGGCGAAGAGATTAGTAAAATTTAATTCCTCCTTGGCTTGCTCTTCAACATATGGTCATACGCATACAACATATTAAAACGGTTAATTCGGTCCAAAAAATATTGGCAACAGTGTTTTGGGATCGTAAAGGAGTCCTTCTGGTTGAATTCGTGCCTAAAGGACAAACCATCAATGCTGAGGCGTATTGCAATACCATAAAAAAGCTGAGAAGATATATTTAAAACCGTCGAAGAAGAATGCTAAGCCGTGGAGTGTCGCTTCTTCACGACAATGCAAGGCCCCAAACGGCACGAATTTCTCAGGAGTTACTCACTTCGTTTGGATGGGATATCATCAACCACCCCCTCCAAATTCATCTGACCTGGCACCATCAGATTTTCATCTATTCGCCAAATTGAAGGAGTTTATGGGTGGGAAACGTCTTTCTAACGACGACGAGGTCAAGCAGACGGTGGAGAAGTGGCTGAAAGGGTTGGCGGGAGAAGTCTATGACACTAGTATATCCCCCGACTACAAAAATGTATTGAACTAAATGGTGATTATGTAGAAAAATAGTATTTTATATTTATATTGTATCCAGAAATTTTCATTGAAATATACTCATTTTTCTATTTTATATAAATGTTGTAACCTTACTTTCTGGATGACCCTCGTATGTTTGTTTTTTTTTTTTATTTTGTCACTAATAGAGCACTAAGATCTTTGTGATTTTCACATTCTGAACGCACATATTCGAGTACAAAATGTATGCAAACACATTTATGTAACTCCATGAAGTAGGTATATTTTTCACGTATTTACTTTAAAACGTATGTTTCATGTAATAATTGAATATTATTTGAATTTTAGAGTAGGTCTCGAATGAACTTACGTACAGTGGCTACATTCATCCATAATAACATTAAATTGGAAATGTTGAGGGGAAATTTTCGACGAAATTGCCAAAAACCCTTTAGAGACCATATATTTAGCATTTGTTTTATAAACGATATAAATTTATTTTGTAAACGTATGAAAATTAAAGTTTTATATACATATGTGTTTGTAGTTATTAAATAATCGATGGGTACTAGCTACTACTTACACATACGTATTTCGAGTGGAGAAAGAACATTTTTTTAGTCGTCAAAGAAATCCTAAATAAACAATTGCTGCGAGGTAATTCTTTCAAATATTATGGGCACGCGTGCTAAAAGGAAACTCGATTTCACACTACCTTACCGCAAATAATTCACGAACAAATTTCAACGCACGTAGAGAATTTTAATGAGTCCGATATCGCGCGACAAACAATTTTCATCGTGTATCGTACAAAGTGTCGTACGGCAACAGCACACCGGACATGATGAACGCATTGTACGTCGAGCTGGACTTAAGACCACTGCTATAACGCGTCGTATTGAAATAGTTTTGGAACGCTATAAGCGGTATCGTATTACTCAAGCACGTTTTATTATATCATGTATTATTTATTATACAAAATACTTACTTGACCATACTTGGTGCTGTTAAACGCCAATATTACACGAACGTTTAATTATACAACAATAATAATAATAACTGAAGTCATACGAACGTGCGTACAGGACGCGCCACGCGTGTCAATGGTAAATAGCAAAAGACCATATTCGTCAATAAACACTCACAACGCTCACGCGTTATCGACTTCGATTTCTCCCGAAGGATCAAATCGCAACAACAATATTGTGGAGATAATATTACACATAACAAAATACGTACAAACGCGATATAACTACCGTTAACGCCGTCCACACGATTATTTAACATTCGAATAATAATATATCTTCTCGAATGATTATTATTAATATTATTTTTTTTTGCTGTTATCCGACACGAATACTAAAATCGACGTCTTTCAAAAGATATAATATATATATGGTCTTTACAGCAATGACTTATTTAACAGTGATGGGCGGCGGGTGAGTAGACGATTACTTCGATTGTTCATAAATTATCGTTCGGATTTATATGCATTTATTCTGTAAAGTTGGTTTGTTCTATTCTAAACTTTGAAATTTTCACAAATATCGTTTTGTTGGCGAGTCGACGAAATCCCGTCGTATTACATACGATCGACCGAAAGAAATTGAAATTATAATACATACAATTGTGGCGTTGGAGTGATCAAAAGAGCGAAAACAAAAAGAAGAAAAAATACTCGCGTAAAATTGAATTTTAAAACTGACATACTTTTCGTTTTACGATGGATTTCTCTTTTATCGACCGTCTGTTACACAGGGTTTCACCATATAACAACGCATAGAGTCTATCGTTTATAAAACCGTATTATTAAAATTATGAGTTATTATTGTATTCAAAATGTACATTCTTCCGGGAGGACAACCATTTATAATGTTAAATCGTATACCTCTTATACTGTTGGAAGTACTTAAAAACAGATCATATACCGTATTGGCGAATGTGAAACGATTGTCTTCGATTGGAATCATTTTTTCGTTAAGGAGTTTTCTTCTTTTTTTAATCTATCGAATTATCTAAAAATGACTTATTCAGCATTTTACTATATAAACTGGACACTGAGCGCAACGAAGTTCGCTCGTGTACAGTGGGTATATTATGGGCATAATACTTCGAATATCAAACGACACGAAGCGAATGAAATGTAAAATAAACGACATCTCCGCTCCATCCGTCGGAGATTAATATATTACACCGTTTGACGTCGGCGCCATAAATAATGGCTACGCGTTATCTTATATCTACAGATACAGGGATATAATAATACGAACAATTTTTTCCCCTGCCGATTCCTGCACGGAGTGACGTGATCGAATCACGCGGTAAATATACGCGTACACGCGATTTGGTGTGATAAAAAAATCAAAATATGTAGATATTTATTTATATTCTTCAATGGACGAAAACGGAAAAACGAATAGGGTTTTTTAAATATAAATTTCCTTGGAATCCCTTATGTCGCACGCGCTTGTTTCGGGCACTGACGTTTTGTCATAAGACTTCGAATTTAAATCGGCGCGTTCGTTTCGATTGTTTCGACGATCTGTTTGTTCCTCATTTCGAGTCACTTTTTAATCTAGGACAATCAACACTGCGTCATCGACACATCAACCCGTGAATGAGTGGGACAATTTGGAATTTGCAGTCCATGTAACTACGAATCGATATACGTAAGAAAGGATGCGCTGGCGACCGGCAGTCGTGTTACAACGACCACCATCACTCGCCCACGTTCCGGGAATGTTCAGGACGTCTTCTACTACTAATATCATTATTACTCTCACTGTATAGAAAGTCATTAGGAAAGTTTTCTCGTCGACACATTCGCGTCTGTCTAAATAATAATCAAACCGCACGTACGCGTTTTCGTTAATCTCTATTGATAAATTGCAATGGGTCAACCGGATCAAAACAGCTGTATCGATAACCACGCGATCACTCCTCATAATAGTCGTTTTGCGCCGTCCAAACGTCTCAAACCCGCTCGTTGTGTTTCGTCTTCAAACGCTATTTTCAAACGTTCCGAACGTATATACGGTAACCGATTTCCCGAGTTTGACACGAGACTCAATGCAAACGTTGTATTCGACGTGATAAAAATGTGTTTATACAATATGTCATATATATATATACCTAAATACGCTTTTGTTGAGCAATAGAGCATGGAAAAACTGTTTTATGTCGCCCGATTTCGATTATTATAAGTCACGGTTATCTACACGGGTCGGAGAACGACGCCTTATCGTATGGTGGCAACGAGTGATGGTTTCGTGAAATAAAGCACCGGTTATACATTCGGTCGTACATTTACGCGTAGAACGTAAAAATATTATGTACTCTTTTCTATCTTTTTCCACGATCTTATTTTAAATGTTTTCGCGAGGTGAAGAATATTATTGTTACGCGATTGTTTTGTTCTTCAGGGTATTTCGGTATAAGGTACCAAGGCAGGATTAATATGATCAAAGTAATTCTACTAATAAAATATAATAATTGGTGATTTTTTTTTTTTATGTATTGTTGAATGCATTTCTTTTCTTTCTTAAGTGTATTATTAACATAATATAATATATACACACACTGAATACATAATATTTATTTATTTTATTTTTTTTATTAATTAAGCTTCTAGTGAAAACTATGTAGCTTAACACTTATAATCTATATATGCTATGTATGTAAAATACAAAAATAAAACAAAATGAAAAACAAAACTAAATAGATAATAAATAATTAAGTAAAGTAACAATAATAACAATTAAAACAAGCGTTCAAAACAATTATATAATAAAGCCAGCTTCCAAAATGAAAGTGACGATTAATTTAATTGTATGCTCAGATTTAGAATAAAGAATAGAGGGAAGATCAGTAGAAATGTTGAGTGAATTTAAGGTGTTAAATAAAGAAAAGCGTTTGGAGGTCAAGGAAGGACAATCAAATAAAATATGATATAGATCACAGATGCTTTCGTTTTGGTGCAAAGTACAGAATGGAGAGTCGTCTAGATTAAGTTTGTATGCATGAGCGGGTAGTAATGAATGTCCAATACGCAAACGATCATATTGAACTATAATTGATCGAGATAAATTTAAGTTGTTGAACCAAGTTTTATTAAGGACTCCAGGAACAATATTTTTGAAACTGGAGGCGAAATCCGGAGGTAGGTTGGTCAAGTAAGTAGACCAAAAATCTATTATGTGACGCCGTAGGATGGGTATGATGGAGTCTGTCGAGGAAATTTGAGTAAAGGAGGGGCATATACGATTGGATGAAGTTTTGGCCAAGCAGTCAGCAATCTCGTTTCCATGTATACCAGTGTGACTAGGGATATTTATTTTTATTTACCTATAATTTATATATAGTTATTTTTACTATTGTTAGTAACTCTATCGTCATCACATGTTCTGCTTAGTTAAGTTATACAATACGCAAGTTCATTTTTTAATATTTTGTTAATTGTATGAAATGTATTTGTTTTTATGTGAAATAAAAAAAAGACATACCATTATATAAATTAACCTTTTGCATGATACATTCCATTTTTCTAAAAACAAAAAAAAATTCCATGCCCGTCCATTTAGTTTTCATAGATAAATGATAATTAAGTATATTTTAATTAAAGAATCTAGGAATAAAAATCCACATTATTATTATTATTATCAATTAATAGGATAGGTATTATTTATCGATTATATGACAATTTACAAGGTATAGGAATGGAAATAAAAATTATTTTATAAAAAAATTAAATAAACGTCATACATACGCGTTTATTAAATTGCTATAATTCTTCTGAATTCTTATACTGAAATTAATTAAAACCATAGAAAATAGTGAAATGTAAAACGCACTATGCATCCTCGACCACGACTTCACTATTGGTTTTAATGACCAAGGTTAACCGTGGTTATTATCAATTAAATGTTATATGGGTACCTATTTTATATGATAATTGATAATGATACACTCAGTAAACGTGTGACCAAGTACAACTAGCGATTTTAATTCACGAATCCAACACTGGTGTCCAGAACGTTGTACAGCGGAGCGTAAACCCATGTCGCAACCGTGGTATACGCGTACACTAAAAGTGTATATTATCATATTTTCACTCCCGGAATCGCGTTTTTATCGCTTCACCGAAATAACCGGGTACGTTCGAACACGGTATAACATAACAACATAAATTAAAACACGAGAAAAGAGTGGGACGAAAATAATCGTAAAACGTCGAGGGAAAAAAAATGTTTAAAACAAAAAAAACCGGTTCGAATCATTAAAACATCTACTGTATAATAATAATAATAATAATAATAATAATAATAATAATAATAATAATAATAATAATAATAATAATAATAATAATAATAACAACAACAAATACCGTATAATCGTAATTATTATTTTGTATTACAACGTTGTGTATTGCAACAATGAATGGTACTATTCACACAAAAACATTACACTATTACAATATGAAGTCTCGACTTGTGCAGAAAACGTATATCGATTTCGGAGTCAAGTTTACGGGTTTTCAAGTTTGTCGTCAAATAAACAACGCGGGAACATAATGTTTTATTACAATGTAATGAGTATGAAATAGGAATGTTCGTATATATATATATATATATATATATATATATTATATAAAAATAAAGGAAAACAAATCACAAAGTGAGTACGATAAATGAAAATAAAATATGTGATGTGAACAAACATTGGTGGTGAATAGGAATTCTCCTGTGAAAAAATCCAGCTCCCGTTGACGTTTCCAAACGGAAATCTTTAAACGCGCGTAGTACGAGTATATAACAGCTGCAGCGACTTGCCATTAAACTTCAATAAAAGGCGAGCACTTTTTTTTTCCATAAAAATTAAACCAACGTCAATACAAATTTTTTTACGATAAAAAATACTCTGGTAATTTTTAATCCAGAAAAAAAACGTATTTGTACGCTTCTTTTTTATTTTTTTATTTAAATAACACGAGTTCTAACCATAGACATCAGTTTGAAAATTTTACAAGAATGTCCTTAGGAAAATTTACGAAGCCGAAATTCCCATTATACAATCGTTTAGAAGTATTTTTCCATTAGGCAATTTGTGCACTGTATACCAGCGGCAATCGCCAACCGTGGTACGTGGACGACAGGTGATCAGCGATATAAGATTAGAGTGGTCCGCAGAATGATTTGAACATTATTTGCAATTTAATTTTATTCACTTTCTGCCGGGCGCGCTTTGTATCATACACATAAATTATATAAATACTAGAATAGACGTTTTTAATTCTCTGGTACTTATATGCATTTCGTAATTAATAAAACGGAAATTCTTTAGACAATATTTTATACGTGTATTTATCTTTTTTTTTTTAAATCCGGTAAAAATGGTCCACAGAATTAAAAATTATGAAATTATTAGTTCATGATATCCGAAAATTTTGGCGACCGATTCTGTACACGATTTCTAAGTGTTTCAACTTCTGAAAGCTTCGATTAGTCAAACAGTTGAAATAATCATCACGAATAAATACACGAATACGACTGCGTACTTCGACCGGGAACAGTGAAAACAGATTCAATTTCACACTACGGCTGAAAGTCTTTAAATCGAAGTCTTTTTCAAAAAGAGAGTAATATTAGTAGTCCTGTATGTACCGATACTTGTTCGACAATATTGCAAGAAGAAAAACGATTGTCAGTATTAGAAAGACACAATTGTTCAGCGAATATAATGTTGAGGAGAAAACGATACGTAGAGTTGAAAAGAATTTTTTTTATAGAAGACGATAATATAATCGAAACACGCACGAAGAGGAGTTAAAAAAATTACCAGAGCAAACATTTCATTTAAGAGTTTTCATTAAAATTTAACAATGACAGAAAACGATTTGTATTAGAGCAACAAACATTTCTCAATACAAGTATATGAAGTGCTCAAAATTACTCGGTAATATTTCGTATAATTACAAATGTCTTACTCGTAGTTTAAGCTTTCAACGAGTTTTATTAATTAAAAAAAAAAAAAAAAAAAAAAATGTTTTTTTTTGTCCTTATAATATTATACTCATGATAATATAGTTTTCATTTATATTTAAACATAATAATTTATTGTGTTTTTTTTTTTTTTTTTTTGGAACGAGAAAAAACACGATTTACAAATTGAAATGTGTTTCTTCGTGGCGATCATTTTTTTTTTAAATGATAAAAGTGAATATTATTATGATAAAAATCGTTTTGGAATCGAAATCTATACAGGACGAAATAGTGTAATAATTTGAAATGAAATAACATAATAAATGACACAAATGTAATAATGTACGAGGAATGGCCTTTAAGAACAGTACAGAAAGGCGCAAAAACCACGTGCAAATACGAGAAATTACGTAAAAATTATTATTATTATTATTTTGCGAACGTTTATCGCGAAATCCCAATGCGTTAGAAGTCATTTAATACAATAATAGTTCTAATATCGCGTTCAATTATCATCTCTCGTCGTCGCCTGGATCGAATACGTATAATACGCGTATATTATTTTTTTATCATTTTATACAGGCACTCTTGTCTAATGCGAGAAAACGTTCGCGTGTCTCTCAATCAAATATATTCTTGAAAGAGGAAAAAAACATTTTTCTTTTTTCAATATAAATGTACGTATACGAAATATATGTAAACATAACAAAAGCCTATTGAAAAAAAAAAACTAACTAGTCATATTATATAATAGTGTGTAAATATGTATATAATATAGAAATAGTTCACACATCGTACATCATCCGAGAACGGTAGAAACGTGATTCCGCGGAGACCGCAAACGACTAGAATAATAATAATAATAATAATAATAATAATAATAATAATAAGAATAATAATAATAATAATAATAATAATAATAATAATAATAATAATAATAATAATAATAATAATAATAATAATAATAATAACGCGTGTCATATCGCGGGCGCGCGTCCGTCGTCGAATCAACGGTCTCGACTGAAAACGAAATATATTATCCGGGTGGCATTGACGCTCGGAGTGTACTGACTATGTTATTATGTAGTTAATTTAAACAGGTTTAGACCACGACCGTTCAAAGTAATATATTGTGTATTAACGAATATACAATATAATAATAATAATAATAATAATAATAATAATAATAATAATAATAATAATAATAATAATAATAATAATAATAATAATAATAATAATACGAGTATTACACACGAGCGGAAAATCGTCCGGCACAATCGCTCCGTGTGTCCGAGTGACGACGGGCGAGAGTGGGCAGAGATGACAGCGGTTTAAGAGAGAAATCAAACGGTGGCCGTTTTAGTCGATTTGACGACTAAATAACAATACGCGTACTATATTATGAAGAAAAAAAATTCCAAGGGAAAAAATTATTAAACTACGATTTTCAATATGGACACTAAAACAATGGACGTGATGTGTCGAGACCGTTTCGACCTCCCGCTGAATTTGAATACAATCGGCAAAGTTAGACATGTGTTATTATTATTATTATTATAAAAGCCTACATACGCTATTCGTAATATACTGACAAACTCTAGAAATCACCGGACATATCGTGAGTGTCCTCGTTCTATGGATACTGATTCGACGAACACAAGAATTAAGAGTATTAGTTGAAGATCAGGACAACAGACGCGATTATACATAACTTTTGAACGCACTTCCAATTCTTTTTCGCGAACACGAGACGCTTACAGTGCGTATCGGTAATACCATAACGATTTCCACTAAATTCTTTCAAACACTAGTGTTTTTTAACAAATTCTACATCCACTGTACAGTATTCGAGATGCTTTTAAAATTATAGGTAGTTTACGCAAACTGCGATTATAATATAATATTATATTTCGCGAATCGTTCATTTCAACAATCGATTTTTGTGAATCTCGCGCATCCTAATATTCTTGAAAACCATAATACTAGAAACCGAAAAATCATATTACGCTAACGTAACGAAATAAATTATTATTATTATTATTAATGTTTAGTACACTGCGATTTTCTATAAAAAAAAAAAATAAATATCACGGAAAAAGGAACGGTAAATTTTTTTTTGTCCGTTTATTTCTCGTACGGTTAGGTACGTTCTTTGAACAGCAGTGAAAACGCTTTCAAACCGAGTGAACGTTAATATATTCCGAAAGTCGAATGAAACGTATAATATATGCGTATATAGACGTGTATTTGTTAAGGCTTTTACCACTTCGCGCAACTGACGCGAACGTAGACGGTAATAATACGATTTCACAATTTAACGGTACGAAAATCGATTTTTCAACTATGAAAATATATAATACACAATACGTATATTATGTGTATTATTGCACTCTCGCAAAGCGCGTTTAGAAATACATTTCGATCTCCTGACACGTGCGTTAAATACACGTTGGTCATATCGTACGTATACGATACATTCGATATATTCTTCCCCCTTTCGTTACGAGCGGTTTTTTTTTTTTCTACAAAAAAAAATGCCAAAAAAATTATGTTTATTCTCTCTTCGACGTTGCGCTCGTCCAAACTGTTGTTGCGTCACACTCGCGCAGAAAATAACGCATTGTGTAACGGTCATGGGTGGTTAGTTTTTAACACTTGTAGAACGCCTTTGGAGAACTGGCAGGAGGTCGATGACCGTTTTTTTTTTTTCCTCTTTCGTTCTTTATTATCGTTGTACGCGTTAAAAGGCGTACACGACAATATAAAGGCGGTGACGACAATAAGGATTACGCGGCAGTGGCGCGCGAAATCGCGAGGGACGCGGACACACTCTTGTATATTAGAATAAAAATCGTGATGCTGAGAACGATGAAAGGGATCGACCCCTTCTAACCGTGACTTACGGTTTTTTACGGAACACACCTGTCTCTCGGGGGCGCGCATGGCCAGTGACGAACGAAGGGGAACGCGCAGGCTTCAAACGTATTATATATATATATAAATTGCTTTTCTCTTTCTTCCGTAAGAAATTAAATTGCCGACGAGGAGTGGTGGTGGGTCAGATTGACTCCCTCCGGCCAAGACCATTGAGTCAATTTAAATTATTCTCGCGTATTGCGATCAACTTATATTGACGCCACTATGCTGTCTGACGCACTAGCAGTCGACTACAGACCTTCAATCGTCTGTTTGAAGAAAACGCAGATGGTTAGTCGAGTCGTCTATCGATCGCACAGAGGATTCCCGTGGAAAATTCGATAAAGACTTGTTCGAGGAATTCTACATCACAAATAGGTACTGGATGCAGGTGATATTTATTCATTTTTATTGAATAAAACGTTTAAAATTGGTTATTATTTTTAACGCGGAAGACGACTTGATTGTTTAGTTGTTCTCGTAATTGGCCGAAAGAACGCACTGCATTACGGAAAAGTCCTCGATGAACTCTCCAATAAAAATGAACGTTTTTTTTTTTTTATATATATATATAATTTTCTTCTTTTCCCTACATTGTAATAAATCTATTGAAATAACCGAATTCCATTAATTTACGAGTAATTTATTGTAATATTTGATTTATATATATTTGTACCACGTCGTATGGATATCGATTTTATTTTAAAAATACTTCAATTCAAAATGTTATGCATAATCCTTTATATAGCGAGAGCGAAGTTTCTACATTTTATTTTAATATTAATTGCTTCCATAGAGGTGTCACGAGAATGGTCGTTATTAAAATCGATACATTTACAAATCATACAATATTTTCACATGTCACGTGAATATAACAGTTTTTCTTTCTATCGTTTATTGTTTTAATCGTATTAAGTATTTAAACTATACGTATAATTCAGAAGCACACAAACATAAATAATTTCGATACTTTAATTTTAATAATAATTACGTAATAATAATACGTTGAAACCGAAATTTCTTCTGGAATATTACTATTTATGTAATATACAGGAACCCACGATAATATTTCAACGTGTTTTTTATAACGTGAGTCTCGCGAACAAATTATCGTTTTTTGAGTTCTTCGACGTCTTTATAATGAAACCACGCACGTTAAAAAAAAATAATAATAATAATATAAAAGCTCAACGATTTATTACTCGATCGCAAGATACGTAAACACGTCAAAATATTTAATGATATTATATGAGACGATATATTATCATAAACCTGAAAGAAACGCTGTGTGATAGATTTATCGAGTTTTCGTGCCTATTGCATTTATATATATATATATATATAATATATAAATATACACGATATACGTATATGTATATAAAAAACAAAACCCTTTTATTTTTTTCATACTCGTCGCGAAATTGATTTATATAGGAACGATGACGACCACGGATGAGGAGGGAAACGGTATACATACATACGAGTTGGCGGGGACGTGTAAAATCGCCAATACTATTTTGCCCGAACAGTATTTCGGATGAAAAATATTATATATCGACAGGACAAATATTACGTTCGAATCGTATTCTAACCGAGAAATATGTATTTGAATTCGAAAACGATACTGCACAGATATAAGTGGTGATCACTAATCGTTCACGCGAGACTTATTTATTTATCGTTTGGACGCGTAATAAATAAATAAATATGTATATAATAATTTAAAAATTGTAATCTTAAATAAATGTCAATAAAAGCAACGCGTGTGTCAAATCGAAAAAATAATTAACGTAAAAATAGAAATATCATAGAGTTCAATTAAATATTATAATAATATCAAATGTATTGCATATTATCTAGTCTGACGATGATCGCTGTCTACGTGTTTACGTCCAAGGTAACTTCAGTCCAATTCAGTGGTCCTCCTCCGGTGTCAGTCGGAAGAAATCATTCATAGCGCGTTGTAATACAGATATCACATAACATTTTATCTATTCAACGTCAATGCGGCAAATGAATAAACTATTCGTGTCCCCGTAACGTTAGAAGAATTAAAGGGTTCGCGTATATATTTTTCGTGAATTCTCGGATTTTTCGGTTGAAATACGTACTACGTTTCCCGGCTCACGCACGTTTTTTTCCCCCTCGTGAAATCCGTTTCGGATAATACGCGTAATATTATATATTTTTTCGGTTACAAAAGCGTTTTCTACGGTTTTATTTACGAATGTTTCCACTTGAATACTGTACCGAGGAAATTGTCTTCTTTCGCTCTGGGCAACGGTCCGGGACAAAATAACACTTTCGGACAAATCCGCCGCGTCGACTGAAAAATACATTCGGATATCCGTATTTTCATATCCGCCCCTCCGTATTTCACCGAGACGAATATTTCGAACTTGTAGTTTGCGATACCGGAATACCCTGCACGATCGTACGGGTTTCTGGCGCGTTATGTTATTTCTTTACAGTTTACATAAATATAAATTTTAGATTTTTTTCATAGGTACTATTTTTATGACAGTTCAATTGCAATGTTTTTTTTAATGGTTAGGTATGTTGAATTTGCTTGATGGATATTATCTCTTCATAATTTGGTTTAAGTTTAGTTGAAGATAGAAGCATTAAATTTTTCAAGTGAGAATTTGTTAGTTTGGTTCTATACTTATTTTTAATGAAAGTCATCCGTGAAAAATTTTTCTCACATATATATGTAGAGCCGAATCTACAAACCAATTTCAACGCTACATTATGTAGTTCTGGAAAATCTTCTTCGAGTAGGCATTTCCAAAATTCTATAATCTCAGATGACTCTTTATATTTGCATTTTAAAACAGTTGAACTTTGAAGTTCAATAATTTCCAATTGCATATTGGGGTTATATTTTTGGAGATCGTGTGTCGCTATGATAAATGGATTAATAAATAAGTTATTTAAATCTTCTTCTTCTTTAAATTTGCTGAATCTTTCTTGAAAATTATCATATAGTGATGAAATATGATTTTTAAAAATCGTCAATGGAATATCTGTCGGTAGATAAATAGATTTTAATCGTACAAAGTGATCTAAATTTCCCATTCCTAAATTACTTTCGAAAAGACGAAGTCGAGACATGAAAGAATTTATAGAACCTACAAGGGCTGGAAATAAATTTCCTTCACCTTGGAGTCGTTTATTGAGAATATTTAAATGTCCGAGAATATCAGTTAAAAATGCAAGGTTGATTAACCAATTTTTATCTCTCAGTAGTTCACATTCATCAGGCAATTCATTATTTTTTTCTAAAAATTCAATAACTTCGTCTTTTAGATTCCAAAATCTTTCTAATGCTTTTCCTTTTGCAAGCCATCTTACTTCACAAAATAATAATAGTTCACCAGATTCGTTAATGGCGTCTTCAAAAAGAGTTCTGAATAATCGATGATTTAAAGGCCGAGCTTTTATTTTATTTATACATCGAGATACTGGTTTTAATACATGATCAAATTTTAAAATTTTGGCGCATAAGGCTTCTAGATGTATAATACAGTGATATTTATTTAAATTTCTATTCAAAAACTCCTCCAATAGTGTTACACAACCAATATTTTTACCTATCATACATGGAGCACCGTCTGTGCATACACTTTCAAGTTTTGACCAGATTAAATCGTCACTTTTTAACAACAAAGTTTCAACACAACATTTTAGTTTATTAAATATATCTGTACCTTTTGTCGATGTTTCGAGTACTTCAAGTCCTAAAAGTTCTTCCGTCACTTCAAACTTAGAATTCACACTTCGAATAAATTTACTTAATTGCGGATTGTCCGTAATGTCACAGCTCTCATCAAGCGCAAGAGAAAAATATTTAGAATTAGTAGTACTACACGAAATTTGTTTTGAAATATCTGAGGAAATTTCGTCAATTCTTCTCATAATTGTATTACGTGATAAAGAAATGTCATTTACGTATGTAGAAATTTTTGAATCATTTGCATTTTTTGCAAAAATATCGAAACTTTTTTTAATGATTTCGCCATCAGAATAAGGTTTTCCACACTTGGCTAGCAAAAATGCGATTTCATAAGACGTTAACACCATGTCTTTTTTTTCATTTGATTGTTTAGTAAAAATTGATTGCTGAGTTAACAATGAATTAGTCTTCTTTTTAATATATTCTGTCCTCTTTACAGAACCCTCGGGGTATTTTTCAATAATATCATTGTGATTATTATAGTGCCGTTGAACATTGAACTTTTTTGGAACTGCAATTACAGAGTTACATACTAAACATGTCGGTCTAGATTTTTTCCCTTCTATACATAAAAATTTTTCTATCCATTCTGTATTAAAATTTCGCGAAGAAATATCATCTTTATAACTTCTTTTTACGCCTGAACCTGAAGTTCCTGGTTTATTAGATGCCATTTCACGATCACACACACACAACGACACAAACTACTCAGTAACACACGGGCACGGCGATTTTAATACGACTAATTTTATTGTAGTAATCTATTACACACGTACCGTAACAATTCTCGTATCGGAATAATAATCGGAAATTCCACTGCGATAATATAATCTAATTTAATAATACTTATTTTTAAAAATATTTGAAAATTATATATTATTTTATCTGACTCTAGTGTGCCATTCAATAACAACAAATGTGCCACAAATGGCACGCGTGCCGCAGTTTGGCCATCCCTGGCTTATACTATGGTGAATTACATGTATCCCCGTGACCGCGTCGACACTGGCCGAAAGAGACAAAACGGCAACAGTATTATATTATACTTATGTTCAGATCCGAACGGACCGATACCGTGAAAATTGCCTGAATTCAATTGACGTCGGTACGACAGCAGTAATTAAACTTTTTACATTGCTTCTCAACCCATCATCAAAATACGCGTAATGCGTTGCAAATTTTTATCGTTTGAAATTTAAACGCCGGGAATAAATTTCAAAAAAAAACAAAACACGAATAACTTTCACTTTATTAAATGAAAGAGAATAGAAAATACAGTACGCAAAAAAAAAAAATAATAATAATAAACAAACAATTTATCTGAATTACTGTTTAAATTAAAAATACGGCGTAGTGAAAATTTAATGCGAGGTTTGATCGTGGTGATTTCTAACGAAATTTGAGAATTCGAGAGACGACGGTGGAAAGAGACTCTTCCTCGTTTTATCCTATAGTTTTCGGTCAAGATGTTTGTGCTAACGTGCGCAGAACGTGGAAAACGCGTTTTTCCGACGGTAGTGGAATATACATCTTAAAAAGAAATCCTTCGTTTTTTTCTTCTTCGTCTTCTCCGATGGCATAACGCTCTAGTCAAGAGCCTATTGAGTCGTAATAGGTATATACGTATTATAATATTATTAATGAGATAAAACCGAGTTTCCAAACAAGAGTTTTGAACTTTTAATCGCCCAGTTCATTTTTTCTAACAGTCCAATAATTGTGGGTGATTTGTAATAAGAATGAAATGCCCGAGAGCCTTTTGACACGTCAGACAGCAGTGGACACAAGTCCATACCGAGGGCGAATTCTAATGGCTCTCTAATTCTAATACCTACGTTTACAGAATTCGCCAGATTGAGACCTTGCTTTCGATGAATACGTGTCAGCAGTTACGCATTGGACGCTTCTCGCACGCGATGGCGTGAAAGCGGAGACGCCGTTTTTTATATGTACAATAATCGGTGTGATTGTACATGAACAGTTCCACATTCCGTATAGTATTTTCAAAACCGTTTATCAATATTGTAACCAGCACGATTATTTTCGATTATTTTCAAAAAACCATATACGAAACATGATTTAATCGCCGACATATTACGTACTGTAATTGGAAAAAGATCGTGTTATTATTTTATTGTTATGCCGGTGTTATACGTTTTTTTATATATATAAAAAAAAAAATTGAAATTATATAGAACAGAAAAAAATACGTGGGCTTACTCCATTAAACGTTGACAATTTTATTTGTAAATTGTGAAATAAAATTATGTAGAAGAAACTTAGAAACACGCGAATGAATTTTTTTCTTCTTTTTTTTTTTTTTTTGAAACGTTTTTACGCAAACGCCGAGAGCCGATAAAAACGCGAAAAGTCGAGAAAGAGATCGAATCACAGTGGAACACTGATATTATTCAAACAATTTTCATATCGCGTATATACGTTTGAAGGAGTTCAGTCGAACAGTTCTTTTTAAAACATCGTTTTAGATTTCAACAATGGCAGTAGCAGCGACCAATCATCCGGATTCTACGACATTTAACTAGAATAATATTAATTGAGTAATCTCGAGTATTCTGGAACGTCTTAAACGGTCCACGAGAAACCGTTTTATAACGGTAATTATTATTATTATTATTAATTTCCGTAGACTTGCGTAGCACACCGTTTATTTCGTTAAACATATGTAAACACGATAATTTAAATTGGGTTGTTGGCGTTATACAAAAAAAAAAAATGTTCGAATATAATCTTTCTATATATATATATATATAATTATATATATTTTTTTTGTTATTTAAAGCGAAGGGATTCTGTTCCTGTAATAATATGTAGTATTGTTACGTCACTGATTTCGATACACTGTGTGCGGAAAACGCGGACGGAAGTTTTGATTTTTTTAAATAATTTTTGTTTTTCTTTAACGTCCGATCCGAAACGATCGGACGACGGCAACGTACAGATTATGGTCGGACAATAATTCTTGATTAAAAAACGCGTTCGACGCGACGGATTCGAGCGAAACGATTACGTTACACTTCCGCGGAAGTGTTGTATATTACGATATTTTTTTTTTATTATGTAGTTATTATCTTATTGCGATATTGTCTTGTCAACGTGGCCAGTGTTCGACGAAAATGTATTTAATGAAAATCGCCGTAACCAATTGCAGTCCGCGAGCGCGCCGATTCCCATCCAATACGGTCTCAAAAAACGAATTTCTAAATTCCCATTCCTGTACACATTACTTTTTTTTGCCTACAAAAATTCACTTCGCGGCCGAATTTAATTTGAATTAAACATAAGATCGTAAAGTACGTTATTATAATTATTATTTTTCTCTTTTTCTTAATGTCTAATTCAATTGAAATTTTTTTAATTAAACCATTTGGAATTGCCTAGAGGGCACCACGAAGAAGCGGTTCAAACAAAAAAAACATATTTTTAATTTATATTCTGAGCGAAGCGAAAAATGTATTAATTTTACAATGACGTGTGTGCGTGCGTGTGTGTTTTTTTTATATATTTTTTTTTTAGTTTTACCGTCCAATTTTGTTTATAAATTTATTTTATTTTTAATATCGAACGTGTGTTTTGATTTTTACTATATTCCAGTGACAAATTCGACGTGACCGATACCAGTTTTTGATACGTTCTTCGATTTTCCCCCGTAGTTTCCTTGAACCGATTAAACATTGACGAAAAACAAAAAAACTTTTTTTTTCTTCGTTGCGTTTCAATCGGAATTTATCGTGAAACGGATGATTTTTGCGTAATAAAATAATATCTTGTTTCCTACCGATATCGTGTAAATGAGATAGTCGCTGGTCACCGAGCAGCTATATACATATTATACATTTGTTCGATAGCTCAGAAAATACTACAAATAATAATTGGATATCGTTGTTCACCAGCGTCGGAGCTTATATTGATTTTATATATATAAAACTTATTGGTGTACCGGTGACATTTTCAAGTTTTAAAATCCTATGCAGAAAATCCAGCCGATTGCCGATGGAATTTACAATCGCCTATAGAAAAAACAATTCTATCGAGTGCAAAATAGTAATTTCGCGTGCGTTTATTATAATTATTAAAATATTTAACAGTTGTTTCAATAATGATGACTTCAAATCGTTTTATTCTTGAAATTCATTTTACATAACCCTATTCGCACTATAGCCAGGAGAAACGATTTCTATTAATTTTATTTATGAATGAACCCATTCGTCTTATTTCGAGGTGAATAAAAGCTTTGTAAAAAAATATACTAAAAAAACTGATGTTTTGAAGAAAAAAAATCATTTAATATTAATTAGGAACACGTAAGGTTTCAAGAAGAAGTCATGTGATAATCTGAAATTTATTTTAGAAATATTAAAAAAAAAAAAAAACCACTACAATATTATCGATCATTTTACACGACGCGATTTTACCGTTTACGTTCAACTATATTCGTAAATATATTTGCGGGTTTGCATCAATAACAATACGTTACGAATTGAAAATTTTATTTTAAAACAAAAAAAAAAAACAATTTGAATTCAATAATAATTCAATGAATATTTTAAAACGAAAAACGCACGTGTTTAGAACACATAAATAATGCACACGAATCGCGCGTTACAGCGCAATTTCGTGACGAGTCCAACAATAATACGATCGCCTTGAGAGTAAATAAATGTTTTCACGTCGGCAAACGTTATTATTGCGCGGACTAATTAAAACGAGAGCATTTGCCAATGAATTTCGGTAAACCGTTATGTCTTGTGTTGTTTTAAAATTAAACGGGAAAGCAAAATTATATTTACCTATCTACTGAAAACTAAATACAATATTATAATATTGGCAAAGTACACGCGGTGAAAGCCAAGCGCCAAACGAACGAATCGACGTTATAGGACGAATGTCGTAATGTCCCGTATGACAAATTAATACACGGTCGGACCAGGAAAGTGTTTAGAAATTTCTTTTTTTATGTTTATGCGGTTAAATAATTTTTATTATTATTTTTTTTGTTTTTTTATGTATTTTTTAATTTAAACGAGAACGCTTTTCTCTTCGAAACGACATTGACGGTAATAATTTTGTGAATTTTTTTTATATAATATATAAACCAATGGCGGTTTAATTGAATTCCGCAAGAAAAACAAAACAAATCATACACCGCGTATACATCATCATTATTATTATTATTATTATTATTATTATTATATTATAAATACGCGACACGAATGTTAAACTAAAATACGTGTTTATTACAGTTCGACGTTATTTCGTTATGCGATAAAAGCCAAACGTTGTGAGGCGTGCGTAAACACAAAACCGTACTCATCAATTGAATATTATCGAAAGAAATGAAATTACTGAAAAAAATCGAAAAAAAGAAAAAAAAACGACAGAAATGTTATTAAATTTTAAGTAATATTTACACGAGCAAGTGTGCGGACACCGCCTGAGGGCCGAAGGCCGAATCCCACGCGTGCCGCGACATTACATTTTTCTTTTTTTAAAGAAAAAAAATAATATGTACAAACGCTTGTCTCTGTCGGACAAAAATCACAGCCCACGAGCGTTTTTAATGAAATTTTCGAGTAGGTATCATCGTGTCCGCGACGACCGAATTACACTTATTAATTCGTGTACGTACTTATCGTTTACTTAAATGTTCACACGCGGAACTATTGTAAATCGAACGTTCGGAATAATAATAATAATAATGAAAAAAAAAAAGTTTTTAGATCCCCGGATGATTCCGTCCGTAAATTATAATATACATACGTATATATATTATCGTGTAAAGTCAAAATTGGCCGAAAGTCACTTGTTAATTTCATCGACTCGGAATGGTTTTTTTTTTTAACTCGATCATTACACGGTTCGAGTTTTGTTTTACAATCAACATATTTTTGTGGTGTGAATTTTTTAAACGTAATCGGTTCTCAACAAAATTATTACGATCCATTCGCGCAGAATCCTGCAAAAACGCTTTAGTCTCGCGTCTAAAACGCCGTAATTCGTTCGGATCTATATACATATCTAGGTACATCAGAAGTTGCACGCGTTCTCGCGATGGACGACGCGTAGGCAAATCCGAGATTTCAATCCGAGAACCCGTTAGTTCGAGCGTCAATCTGCGGTTTATTTCTTGTTTTCTTAAAACATTTGAAAACACATGCCGCCGCCGATGTTATAAATTATGCGACGAAAACTCAATTAGAATTATGCGGTTATGAAAAATGCGTTACGTTAAACGAAAAATAAGTGTGACGTTTGGGACTGGTGTTTTTAGACATTTCCCCCATTCCGCCGGGCGGTATAGTCGACATAGCAACACGCGAGACACGGCCTCAACGTTCGTCACACGAATTCTACTACTGAACACATCGATTGTTCCGTGTTATTTAGTGCAAAACGAAATGCCCGTTCGCGTGTATTACGATAACGTGGGAATAAAAATTAATGTATCGCGTTTTCGCAAATAATAATAATTGGATATTTTGAAGCAAAACCACACTGAAACCGTGCACGATAACCGTCACAAATGTCAATGCCAGCTGATTATTATTAATTTATTATTATTATTATTATTATTATTATTACTGAACGGCCGCCGTGTTTTCGGTTGGCAAAATAAAATTTTACTATAATTGCGTTTACGTAATCATATCGGTTTTGATGCGCAAAATTATTATAAATTATTTTAATTTAATTTTAAACTTTAATCTCGCTAACGTAATTATAATTTAAATAAAAACAAAAACCAAAGGAAGAATACAAATTAGAATGTTTTTTTTTTTTAAAAAAACGTTACGCTTTACAATATATTATAATACATTAGTGTGTAGAAATCTATGAGCTAAACGTAACGAGACGAAAACGCCGGAGAAATTTCACCGGGCAACAATACGTTTGCGCGCGGTCGGAAATCGCAGGCGAGACTGCACGCGAAGTATACAATAATGCAGCGTATACCGCGGTTACGGTCTATGTGCTGGTAGATAACCGCGGTAAGTACTCTAATATAATTTACCGGTTGATTTTTAGCAAAAGTAAAAAATAAAAGAAAAAAAAGGGTCGTCCATGAATAATAAGTTGGAGTAAGGACAACTAAAACGAGGAACACTACTTAATTGAAGAAACTCTCGTTTTTTTTTTAAAAAAAAAATTCGACGAATTAATTATAAATTAGTTACGAAATCAAAAGTTTACAAAATTCTATAGAACTCTTTCTCGAATTATCAATAACAAGATTATAGTAGGTATTTGGATTAAAATCCGATTCAATACTTAACGGATTTAACGGGGGAGCATTAAGGATAATTTTTTCGGGCCCCATACGATTATTTTTTTTTTTTTTTTGTTTTGGTAAAGAAAAACAAAATTTGTACAGAAAAAAAAACACACACACACACATACGACTAAGTCAGAAGTACCAAAAATGTGTTGTAGAGGCGGGCCACCGACGAGACGAAATCGGTTTCGCCACGGGCCTGTCTATTTGAATTGGGAAGAAATTAATAAATCTCCCACATTACACGGGGGCCCGACTAGATCTAACCCTGTGTAAAGGGGCCCCATCAGAATTCGTCCACTGAACCGCCGTTAAATCCGTCACCGGGCAAGTGTAGATTCGTTTGAATACAATTCTGGATTGTACGTATTGCGTCTCGTACATTTTAATTGAGAATATCACGTGGCCGGCCAGTCCGCTCCTGCTTAGACCGGGAGCGTAAGGGGACCTGAACTGTTCTCCTCGGTGATTGCCGTGACGTTCGACAAGACGAGACACCGCGACAACGGTGGTGTCAAACGCGCATAATTAAACGAGTATAATATCGAATAGCCTTTACCCGTCCCTGTCGTCTCGGGCCGCAGCCAGTCTGTCAATCGTTTTCACGTCGATCATTTCGCCGCGTCCGCCGTCCTTATGATTATTATCTGCGGACATCCGCGGCAGACCATGGTCAACCGCATCGGGCGCGGATTGCGCGAAACACTATTACAACGACGATTCGTTCGCACAACGAGGTGGGTTTATAAAAAAAAAAAATATATATATATATATATTTATAAATCTGAAAAAATCCGATCGCACAAACCGAGGAAAATATTTTAATAATAATAATAATAATAATAAAAAAACCGCGGTACGCGACACCTCGATACAAGCAACAGCACTCGCCGCGGGTTTCCGCGACAAATTATTAATTTTATTATTATTATTATTATTATTATTATTATTACGAGCACGTCGTCGTTGTGTCACACGAAACTCAAACGCGCACCACACACACGCGCACAGAAAAACACACGCGCGTGGCACAACACAACCTCGCGAAAGCACACTGAAACCGCGGATGGCCGCCGACTGGTCGGCTGCTTGCGGACCGGTGCCGTGCGACGCGGACGTACGAAACGAAATCGCTACAAAACTGGTCTTTATCCCCCTCCACCCTCCACCGCGGACGGTGCACGACCGATGTGTGATGGCGCGTGCGTGCGTGCGTACGGAAGAGCCCCTCCGGGCAGGCTACCACCAATGGGGGAACGACGACGACAATATTATTAATAATAATAATAATAATAAATAATGACGACGCCGGTGTGTGACGTGACCCACAATGCACTGCTCTGGTGGCCGTCCGACGCCGTTCCGCGGGATAACACGGTAATCTCGCGATTAGGGGACAGGGCATCCATCCACACGTGTCAGCCTTGTACTCGTTCGTTTATTTTATGGGATATTTAATTTTGAGGCGAGAGAAAAAAAAGATAGAAAAAAAAAAAAAGTATGTTTCTGATTTGAAATCCGTAACAATCGGACGATTGAAATCAACCACCAGGGCGTGTGTGAAATCTGATCGAAAAACGCGTTTGCACAGTGTGTGTGTGTGTGTGTCGACGAACGGTTTTCTGAAACGCTACGACGACGACGCGCTGGAGTCACTACTCATTGTAATATCGATTGAGCGTACGCTGGCGTTTCAAAACTAAAAGAAAACGTCTCGAGCCGATGCTCGACGAGATGGTTTTGAAACCGAAAATAATAAAAATACGGATTTTAATAATTTTTTTTTTGCTCTCTCTCATCCCATACTGTCTCGTTTAATTCAACACAAATTTACTTCGAAAACAATTTTTCCATTCGTTATCGCATGAAAAAATATCGATCCCTCCACCCTTTCCTAACCATAATTACGGGGCACTGACACCCGCGTCGTCGGATTTATATTATAAATTTTCTTCTTTTTTTTTATATAGGTATATATAATATATATACAGCCCTCGGGAGTATGATTAATAATATCTAAAAGGGGATTCTAACGTCTTCTTCTTTTTCTTCTTCTTCGAATGTAATTCTGTCCTAAAGTTCTTCTTTTCAAAAGTGTTTACTTTTATTTTTAATATATACGTGTGTTTTTTAAACCGACTTTATTTATTTTTTTTCCTTTTTATATTTGAAAATGTGAGTTGTGTGAAATTTGTTTCGATTTTTTTTTTTTTGTGTTGTTCTTTTTTTTCAACTCTTCGTTTCTCGTCTTTTACCAAATTGTTTTTTTTTTTTAATTTATAACCAAACGTACGCATTGTAAATGTCGAGCTACAATGCCGCCGATTGGCCAAAGATTTTTTTCCTTTCGATAATAATGATGAAAAACAAAAAAAAAATTCGAAAAACTGTTAAAAAGAATTTCACGGATTTACGGATTTAACGAAGGGTGAATTCGATTTCCGACCACCCTGTGCGGACGATTATACCGTATACGATTAATCGGAAGGGCGTTGTGTATACGTGCACAACAGGATCGAAGGGTGGCGCGCGTTTTTTTACGAACAAACCGCCGCCCGCGGATTTGTCGCGTGTTCACGTCGATTGTCAACGAATGGATCGTTGTAATAATAATGATAATAATAAAAAAATATATATTTTTAAATATTTCACATCAACTCTTCAACCGTTGCAATACGATTGGACATTGGTAGGATGTGAAAATGTTATTTGATCATATATAATGAATAGCATGAATTAGCTGGTTTTCCAACAGCTGTTGAGACTATTGATTCCACAAAAATTCGATGTTTACAACGTTCGGAAAAAAATATAAGCACCGGTCTTGTCGTACCAATGTGTACGAGTGGAACAACGTGGGACGTCTACAGGAGTTTGTGGACGATTCTAAAAAAAAAAAAAAAAACAAACGCGAATATGTTTGCGCTAGAATAAAATTAATTACCGCGAGTATTCCAGAAATTCGTCTATTGCGATTTGACGTATTATATCGGGTAGATACGAAGAAACTACAGTAACTTACACGTCATATTCTATTATTAATTTTATAATATTTTTGATAAATTTATTTTACGGCAAAATGTTGTATTGAGTGACGAGGCTACAAAACTCGTTACGGTTAAATTATGTGATATGTGTACCACCAATTTTAAAACACAGAACCAGCACGTACGAACCACGAGGAGTCGTCGTATGCCTATTACACGTATTAGAAGAAAAATATTTAAGGAATGCGATTAGTCATTATACGGCCAACGTGAAAAATTGGAATTTAATAAAATATTTTTAGAAAAAGTCGAACTGGACTTTTCAGATAAAAACTTTCTTATGGAAAATTCATTATAATTGCCGTTTTATCGAGTCTATCGGTCTTCGATTTCCATAGCGTAAAAGAACTTATTAAGGTAATAACATGTTTGCATACTTTTAACCACTTCGTGGTGCTTTATACAAAGGTCGATATTTGATTCTACCACTCTCAACCCCTAGGTTTTCTAATACATAGGAACGTCAAAAAAATACAATCGAATAAGGATCTACAATATTTCGGTGAAAAAAGAATATCATATTTTTTTATTTTTTTTTTTACCACAAACATTTAGTTTTTCTAGTATAAGGAGACAGGAGTGTCAAACGAATTGTGAAAACTATCAAACAAATATTGTGTTGAGATCTAAAAGATTCCATCGAATAAATGATTGAAATCCTATATTTTACAAAGAAGGATAAGTGAAAACGTTTCTACTACAAACACTTAGTTATTCCAGTACAAGGGGAACAACAAAGTGTCAAACCAATTCTGAAAAATATCAAATAAATTCCGACAAATCACAAAATTAAAAATGTGCACTCTCAGAACCCCAAAAATCTTATTGTTTAATGAGTTAAAGGGGAGGGGGCCAAAGAAACGTTTCTCCAGTCCCCCCCCCCCAACAGGTTTTATCGATATTAGTAGTGGTGACAGTAGCGTCAAACCAATTCTGTCTGAATACTATCGAGCAAATCACAAATTAAAAACGTACACCGTGCAAGAAGATTTATGTTGAGAAATATCTTTCGATTCCATCGATTTTGCATACTCATTTAAATTACTACAATTCGTTAAACAATGCATTACAATGTTGTAAAAGAAAACCTTAAGAATCGACCGTACACGATTCAGTCCGATTATAACGGCATGACTATTGATGTACAAACAGCCTCATCACGGCACAGGTGTTAAGAGATTATACAACAAGCGCCAACAACACCTCGTAAACGAGTTTAAGACGTCAAATTCTTTGAACGCGGATACCGAGAATTTTTTTTCTTGTTTATTCGTATTGACACCATGTCACGATTTGTGGCAACGGGTCCTCGACCTGCGGTTATTTTTTTGATGAATCCCGTGGATCGTCGAAAATTATAGCGCTTAAATGGACGATATTTGTATATCGCGAACGAGATCAATATAAAAAATGCTTTAACACGATGCACAGTTTTCGAAATGTACTTATAAGTGATTACGTACAGTATGCACTGTTTTCAATGTTCTCGGTAATAATTAACCCTTTATTTTTTTCAGCGCACAATAATAATAATAAATAATCACCACGTAAAATATAATGCAAATATACAGATTATTAGATTATGAGAATAGGTAATACGCACGAGGAATCATAGTTTCCTAGATTATCGTGTCTCGCTGAAAATTGTCATCTGTATTGTTTCCGTTAAATATACGCCGTTTACTGGCATTTATTTTCCCGTAAATTTCGTTTTTTTTATGTTGATTTCGTGCCATCATTTATCGGTTACTGCTGTTTTACGATACAAAATACGTGTGTGTGTGTGTGTGTGTTTGTGCGTATATATTTGATAATAGTTTGATACATTTTCATTTGTTAATTAAAAAGAATAATAATCATCCCATACGTCTGCTGTGTATTCAATACTCCGAAAACTCCCACGTATGAATTAATCTAGAAAAATTAATTATTTTACATAATAATATGAATCTAAAAACAGTTATCGTAAACGTTAAAAAATTTAAAGAAAAACCATAAAAAAAGGAATTGTTTGGTCCATTAGTTTGGCCATTGCAATCGAATTTATTGACGTCGAACGTGACAAATACGTATTGATTTTTTTTTTTTTTTGTAAAAAATATATCTATTTCGTACAAGTGTCCGGCCGAATGAATTGTCGACTACCTTCCTTTTTTTTTAATATTATATTCATTTTTTGGTGATACAGATTTTTTTTTTTTTTTTTTTTGTTACCACACACTTCATTTTTTAATTTTTTTGGTACTACATATCACATCGTGCAGAACTACATGTCAGAATAGGTGCTACAAACCGGTGGCCAATTATCATATATTATAATATAATCGCGGGTCCAACGTGTGCGTAATTCTTTTTCGTATTCTATTGTCGTCCAAGTGCATATTATAATATATATATATATATATAATAGATATAAAATATACACTTAGGGAGTCGTGAATATCACGAGCACTTTATACATATTATTATATTATATATACACAAATCTCTCCCTCTTCAAAAATCAAAAAAAAAAAAAAAACGCGTATAAAATATTTTATTGTTTCTCTTATACAATGCGTTCCGATATACGTGAATATTTCAAATACACTTTTTAATGTTGGTGTCCATTGTATGTATATGTATATATATATATAATATAACCACCTAATCCCGATAATTATAAATCATGAAAATAATCATGGCAGTGTTAAAAAAGTAGATATTCATAATATAGAGCGCCGGTATCCGCACTTCGACTTGAATTTATTGAGTTTACAATAAAATAAACGCAACGTTTTCGAAATATAAAATCCATATATGTAGTAGGTATATTGGAATTCTACAATAATTATCACTGTCCGAAAACTGATTTCACAAATTTAATTTCAAACGGTCAACAAATTACGTTGATTACGTGTATTTATGTGAAACAAGCAATTCTCTTCAAATGAACTTACGCAAAAGTACACAACGCAATAAATTATCGGACGATAAACGCCCTCTTGTTCGTCAAATAAATATAAAAAGCGTTTGCAGTGGTACCTGCGGTCAGTGACGGCACTAACTATTGCGGGGCTCGGGGCAAAATAATTTATGTTGGGTCCCCACCAGAAAATTGCTTCCAAATATAAGCATAAAAAAAAGTTCTTTGTCAAAATCAACCCCTCCCCCCAACAAAAAAAAATTGGATTTTAGTCATAATAACAATTTTAATCTAAATTGTACTTTTTTAAATAGTTATCAGTTCTATTATTATTTATATACAGTGGTTTGTGAATGCATGAGTAAAGTATCATTAAATCATTCGTAATTATGGGTAATATTATTATTATTATTATTATTATTATTATTATTATTATTATTACTATTATTATTGAGTTACAATTTTATAAATATCATGTTATTGACAAATCATATAGGTAATATTTATTTAAAATTGTTGAGCAAATAACCAATACATTCATTCATTTGTACATTTTTCTCCTAAAACTCGACAAAATATTTAAAAAACAGCAAATACGCAAGAAAAATAAGGCCCATTCATTAGCGAGGCCTTTTTACATTTTTCAACCGCGGGGCCCGGGGCAACTGCCCCTATTGCCCCCCCCCCTCGCGCCGTCCCTGCCTGCGGTACATTGTGGAAAATTGTCAAATGAACAAATTAATTTTCACATTGATTGGTTCCGTTATTTTATTAATAATAAATAAATAGAAACAGCTATTTTTTTTTACGAAAAACAATTGTACTCGCTATCTATAATATAATTTATAGTTTTTAGTTAACGTCAATAATGAATACGATTTAAAAACTATAGTAGACAATTGTAGTTTGATCGTCCGTAGATTTTCACTTTACATTCTGAGCAAACACTATTGATTGATTATATAATAATATTTATTTCATTTTTCCCGTATACGATTTTTCATACTAGTAGAAGTGCTCCGATCATATTACGCTCGTACCTATTTTTCGACAAGAAATTTTGATGACATGGTGTTTTAGGGGGTAATTTTTCAAATTTCTCAACAATTCGTTAGAAACGACCCGAAAAAGTACCGAAAAATGTTGTTTCAAATGCGATTTTATCGAAATTCATTATCTATTATATCAATAATAAATAATATTACGTCGAAGCTCCGCTCAGAATCGTTTTATTCAATGCGACGATTTATCACTGCTTTCAAATTTACAGTAACAGCAAAACTCTAAAATCTTTAACTAAGTATTCATCCCATTTTATTACTTAGCCCTCCGTTAAAAAAATTTGCACGTCCCTGGTTTAGTACATTACTGTACCTAAATACCGATTCACTGTTACCTAATAATATCTATATGATTTCAATTATTTACTGAAAAAAAAAATCAATGTACATCGTTTAAATATATATTACGTTATGCCATTTACCATTTTACCATCAGACAAAGACAGTTTGAATAACAAGAATGATTACAAGCATAAAAGGGCCGTGGATTTTTGGTATTAAATTTTTAGCGAGGCGACAAATCTTGTACAATTGTCTTTCCACATAGAATGATGAAAAATCGATTTAACAGAAATTAATTACTTAATTATCATACAATTACCAATTTGATTTGACAAATAATCGATTAAATTATATATTTACTATAAAAATATTAAATTACATTTGTGTTGATTTTCAGTTTCTAATCATAAGTTAGAATACTAAAAAAATTCGGATAAATCCAGACACGCGTTACACGAACAATGATAAACTTCTATACACCGGATGATTCGGCACATATAGCAGATATGAGTCCCGTGCTCAAAGTCTCCTTTATACACTGTAAAAAATAAAAATCTCAATATATATGAAAAATAGATTCATACCCGGTGGATGAATAAGGAGTTCTCTGAACTAAAATATGATAATATGAATATCGAATACAGACAAGATGGATCGGCAGCAAATAATTTGTCGTTGCCGTAACGCTCAATAGTGTATTGCCAAAAGGGTATAATTATATCAAAACTCATATGTCCGATAATTAGTATTTATGTTACAGTTGGCAATACACAAAACCTGACTTTACTTATAAAAAAAAAAAACCTAAACAATAATTATGTAGTCTATGCGAGAGGAGTCGCAGACACAACTAGTATATATGATAATAATTATTTACAAAGTAAAAATACTGCATTAAAAAAAAAAAATTATTTATTGATAGAATATTAAAATGGATAAAAAATACATAACCGTAGACAAAACGTTGACTGTAAAGTGTTTGTAACATGTTCGACGATTATTATAATTCTGAGGATATGCCTATAAATACGTTCTGATGTTATATTTAAACAAAGAAAATGCGTCTATATGTCCGTACATATCTTCATTAAACTTTAATAAAATAACATTATTTCTCTCGCGGGTATTATTTTATCTGTTTTAATGATGATTTTTTTGTGATGTTGGATAATAACTTTATTACGTGGATTATTAATTAACTTAAATTTACAATAGTTAAATGTAAATTAATGTGAACTCTATAGTTATATAATTATTGCATAAAATATATCTCGATTCAACCTTACACGGTACTTTTGTATCTATATTCAAGTATTTAGAAAAAAAAATCTTTTAAAATCTCTTAAAAAAATTGAAAACTAACAACTAAATTATACGTCCAACAGTAATAACAAAAAAAATTAATATCTATAGGTTAATTCGCTGGAAAAAAAATTATATATATAAAAAAAACTGTCAACAAATCGAATTATTGTGTTATCTTATATGTTATGTTCGTATATTTAATTACCGAACACAATGTTTTGTTTGAACAATGTAATTAGTGTAAAGTATTTTCACAGTTGAAATATTGTCATATAAAACGCGACAAGATAAGAAAACCAGAAAACAGTGAAAAATACGAAATAAAAGTTTTCAAAATTATACGTACAGCGTACATTAGTTTTTTTTTTTGGAAACTTTGTACTGAAAAACGATGTACGTATGTGTTTATACGAGTCTTATGAGAAGCAAACAAAAAACGCGAATATTTACTTAAAATGCATAACCATATAAAAATAATAAAGTATATGAGTAACTATTTATAATAAACACGCAAATGTATGTATTATAATACGCAAGTATGTGTGTACTTACACGGTACAGGTGGAGTTAAAATGTCATAAAGAGAGATACAAGTCCGCAACGGTTCAATAATATTGTGGTCTCTTTCATTTTTTTCCCTGTATAGATGTATAAAGAAAAACGTCGTAAAGCATTATTATATTACTGTCGTTTTTGTTGCACCAATAAACTGTAAATTCTTTATGATTTTGTATTGATAGTTATCTAAATATGTGCCTTATATATTAAAATAAAATAAAAATCACTAGGTTAATTCAATAAACGCGTAAACAATCTTAAAAAGATAGAGAATGTGAATGTTGTGAATAATTACTTGGATAAAGATTTTAGAGTGTACTTTTATCACTATACTCTTTAAAGCAATAATAAATCATTGCGTTCGATAAAACGATTCGAAACTTAATTTCGGAATATATAATATAAACTATTTATGAATTAAATATCTCAAAACCTAAAATTTCCGAAATTAAAAGAGAGTTTTTAAATATTTTTTTCCTTTTAATATTATTACATAATATAATGTTACATATTTGATGAATACTTCAAATTTCTATACCTAATTATTTTCAGTATTTACTACCGTATACAAGGTATGAGCACTTCTTAATTTTGAAGTACAGACGTAAAAAAGAACACATTATTGTAAAGCCAATGCATTGCTCGCTCCGCTCAGAATCTAAAATACCGTCAAATATATGAATATATGTATATATAATATTTGCCCGTATATAAATCGTTTTAGATGCTGAGAAAAAAATTGATTTCATCTTATTTTTTTTAATCGATAATTGTACAGCGATGACAGCTGAATTAGCGTAAATTAAAAAAAAAAAACTAAAAATAATATTATCAAATATCAATTTAACAGCTTGTGGAGGAGGGATTCTCTCTTCTTATACATGTCCGTTTACGTCGTACGCAGGATTATATGTAATAAATATAATAAAATAATAGTAGAGCACTTTATTCATGTATATGTGTAGTATAGGTATTCGCGATTGTGCTTGAATGAAATTCGGACTTTTTAGACTTCCACATTAAAATTTTGGTCAAAAAAAAATAGAGAGTTTATTAGTGAACAGTAATAGTAAAAACAAAAAAAAAAACCAATCGATAAACTCAAATAAAAACCGTAAGAAATATTGTCCCAAATAAATTAATTAGTATATATCTGTATCGAACAAATAGTTGCTTTTACCTTATTTTCAATTAAAAAAACATATTTAAATTAATTAAAAAACCAAAAAACAACCGATTGTTCTGAAACGATTGTTTGTTTAAATTGAATTCAATTTTAATGCTGATCCCGTCATCGCGTAATCCGTAAATAATTTTCACAGCCTGACGAATAATTTAATATAAATTGAATTTTTAAAAATCATCGGTTAATCTGCCTATTACAATTTCAGCCATTCATTTTTCGAAATTATGAACAACTGTCTGTCGCAGGTGCGATCGATTTTTATTTTTCGGTTATTACGTATATCGAAAATGGAAATTGATAAATTTTTACTCGACATTCGCTTTTTAATTCGAGTAGAAAAATTACGGTAAAATGGATTTTTCGAAAACGCCAAACCGATTTCCATAAATAATTTTTTTTTTAATTTTTAAAATGTGTCGTCTGTTCAAACTAGAATTTTGTAAGAAAAATAGGTATTAAAAAAAAAAAAAAATTTCTGCGGAAAAACATAAAAGAATGTTACGATGTCAGTATAGAACATAAAATATATTGTGTAATAAAAAAAAACCATTTGTAATATTATTTTACACCCGAGGAATAACTTACACACGTAAAAACACTTATTATCGAAAATAAATTAAATGCTCTCAGCTTATAAATTATACGTTTATACGTATATAAATATATGTAATATTTAAATAACTAATTAATCGTGACTCCGAGTGTGTTAGTAAATAACGTAAAAACATCCAATCCAATCCATTATTTTCTTCATGTAATTATGTGGGAGGAAACCCGTTTTTATACATTTCGGTTCTTAATATGGTATAAGTATACATATATGTATTATATATAAAGTATAAAGTATAAAGTATAAGTATATATGTATATAAAAAACGAATAATCCAAAATGTCTATTTTTAAATCGATATTGATAATTACAAACAGTTATATAAAAAAAATCATCATTTGCCAATGCAAATATATTAAAAACATGTATTACAAAAATCTCTAAATTTTTCCGCTTAAAAAATAAATAAATACTATAAACGTTCTTGTCGTCGTCGCTTTTTAAAACAAAGGCAATATTATTATAAATTAAATAAAATGATACGGTCGAATATTGTTAAAAGAAAAAAAAAATTGGTATAATTTATCTGTGTGATCGAACCCCTGTCAATCATGAAACTAATACGCCGGCTGTTTTCTCTGATGAAAAGAATATTAATATACAAACAATTAATAATAAAAGTATATTTACTGGGCGTTGACTGTAAAAAATAAACCATCGTACTGCCTTCGTTGTGTAAAAACATTTTATTAAAAAAATTTTACATTTATTATTATAAACTTCAAAGTTCGAAACATCAAGTAAAAATAATATTATTGGTAAACTAAAAAGACAACAAAGAAAAAGAATGTAGCTACGGCCGGAGTGTACTACGTGGATGTGTCTATCGGTTCGAGTGACCTGTAATGAATAAATTATACACTTTGACCGAGGTTTAAAAATTGTATGATAAAACATTGAATTTAAAAGCAGTGATAAATCATTGTGTTCGGAAAACGATTCTAAGTAATTTATCATAGTTAAAGTGTGTATTTTAAGTACAAAATACAATTAGTTTCTTCTGTAGTTTACAGGACTTTAGGACAATACTTTCAAAATTCAATTCATACATCAGAGAATTTTATAAACTTGTTTTGCCCTTTTGAACATCTCAGAGAATTTTCTCATTATAAAATAACTTTTTCTCTACATATTTTACCCCCGGTGTGTAATAAATAAGCATAATACACAATATTTTAGTGTTCAATAAAAACATTTTTAATTTAATTTCAAAACATCATTTATCGTATTTCATTTTGTAAAAATAGTATCGTACAGTGAGTGAACCGACCCATTCAAGTGTCTCGAGGCATAATTATAACTAATTTATTGACAGTTGAATTTGTTTTGAAGAATTAACTTTTAATTTTTCGATTAAACTAGCTTTTTTCATTGAATTACAAACAAAAAGAAAAGATATATCATGTAAAAAAATTACATTTTAAGTCTAAAATAATACGTAAAATTGGCAATAGTATAGTTCTTAAGATGTATATATGGACCAAAAATGACTGATTTAACTCAAAGATATGAGATAAGATCAAATGATGAGGTATACAACGCTTTTGGCTACCCAAACATAGTCGAAATATCTAGAGTCAAAAGACGAAGGTGAATGTTCGATACTCTTATATGCTATGGTCTAATCCTTTTATTAATTCCGTTTTAAGTTCGAGCAAGATTTAAATTAAATGTATAAGAATACCCATATACAGCTACATAGCGAGTAGCGATACAATTGCAATAACTGTCACACTTATTTTCGCCAGAACGTCATGCTGAGGCATTCTAATAGCTTTGCTATAGTATTTTTCGTCACCATAAACTATAGTAGATATATACACGTAAAAACTAATATTACTCGTTGCCAAATGTACTTTTCGAATGATATTCAAAATTTAATCGAAAATATTATTTTCGAATTCTTCGAGTAATTACAAGTAGCACCAAGGTTGAAAGGTTGAACCCGAAAAATAAATAAATTTAGGAAGATATATAAAATACGTAATTTTGATTTACTTTACGTGAAAGTACCTAGTATGACCAATGAACATTTATTATTATGTATATGTATTAACTAAGTTAAGAATATTTTTGACGAGATATTTTTTGTACTTAAACAAGATGTATTTTAATATTTTTTTAAATTTTAATTGCGAGAAGATATTTTGACAATTTCTTTATATATATATATATATATATAACTGAAGTCATTATAATATTATACATTTTTATAATTTGTAACTCATTATAGATAAAAAAAATAAATTTTAATTAAATTTTAATTTATAGCGCCCCTGGGCAATAAACGGAATTTATGGCTCCACTCACCCATTTTGCTTTTCTACTGCCTTAAAAATTCATCATTAAAGAAAAAAACGCTACATAAAAAAAATATCCTTTCATTTTAAAATATACGATGATCATTTTATTGTAATTTATAATTGATTAATAAATAACAAATTAAAATTACACTTTGCTGACCTTCGTTGCTACGAAATTATTTCTAACATCGATCATCTTCAAATGATGATTGGTGGACCAAACTTTTTTCTATAAGTAAAATTTCCTATGATATTAAACGACGTTGGTTCATCGTAGATCTTAAATATTTTTTTATAATCTACTAAAGCTCCTTTTACACACAATTGTCACTGTGCAGGTGACTGGGACATATTCTAAACACCACTTCTAGGTAAGAATGGAATTTATAATAGTATTAAGTGTTACATTCCTATTCAATGTTGTAGGGATTAAACTACATAGTCGATAGGTTTTATGCCATCTTTCGTTTCAATATTTAATTAAAATTGAGCGAACTAAACATAATTGCGAGATAATACCGTCAGCGGCTAATTTTTATTAGAAAAATGCGTTTTCACTGACTATGATAATTGTATAAAATGTACAATCATACATTATAGTTTTTCCATCGATATTTTTTTAGAAAAAAAAACAGATTAGGATTAGGAGCAGATATTTGCTTTCTTTGTATTGCACTCATAAAACATAGTAGAAAAGATATCTATCAATTCCAACCTAGATACTCAGGTCGGTCCATTGGCACGATAAAAAATTTGATAACAGAATTCGATTTGAAATTGAACAAAACAAATAAATGAAGTGAATAGCTTAAAAAGTGAAATTGACACAGACAAGAAAAAAAGCAGTTTTAATATTCATCGCAAAATCATCAAACCATATATTATTCATAACTCCGTCCAGTATTCACTGTTCATTTGGCTTGTGGACGAGCCCCTGTACCAAATTCATGGTAATACATATAGTGTTAAATAAATAATTTTTTTATACTGCAGGGTGCTTGACTCGAAGACTCCGATTTGTCAAATATTTCGTCTTTCCTACATAATTAATGGAATTAAATCGTCTTTTACACACAAACAGACACGGGGTTTAAGATATACATTCGATTGACTGAGGATTAAAATTTGGATTTTTAAATCTTCAAACTTAGAAAACGCACACACATACTTAGAATACTTTTATGAAGTATTTAAAACAATGTATTCGGAATACGTCCCAAAATCTGATTATAGAAAACATCAAAAATCGATATTTAATAGAGAATTTAACGGACCATTTGAATTAAACGTACGCAAATTCGTAATTGAATATAATAGTATGCGTTTTGCAAAATAAATGACGAATTTACATACATGAAATAATATATATATATATATTCATTACGGTACAAAATCAATTGAATATTTTACACCATCCGGAATTCGTTAACGTATTCAAATTTAAATACGTGTGTGTAACGAACGCGAAACGTATTTACACAATATGTGTACGTCATTATTTCGAGTATTCATATAATATTATATAAATGAAAATAATTAACGACGTAAATACACGTGCGTCTTATTGACGACGACACCATTAACGGTGACGAACGTTTTTGTTTACCACTCGGACTGTAACAAATCATATATTAATCGTATAATACTAGTGTCAACAAATCTGTGCCAAAACAAAAATATGGATTAAATAAAATAAAAACAAGAATATTCGATTTTAAGTGCAAATGCTGTTAAACAATAGCAATATTTTGTCTAGTTTTCGCAAAGACTCCGTAAGGCACACGTTTTTCGTGCAGACACTTTGTGTTTCGATTCGAAAAATATTTTACGAGGAATACAATTATTATTGCCAGCGACGATTTCCATCGCGTAAAGTAGTTTTCGCCGAAGAGAAAATTAATTTAACAAAAAGAAAACACTCCGACGGACTCCAAGCGATATTTTAATATTCGAAGAAAATATACATTTGTACTTCAATGTTATAATTGTTATGGTTAAAAAATGATTACGCGCTTTTCCTCTACTAATTTTAATAAAAATCCACTTGGCGCAGTTTTCACGATTTTTATAACGTTGGTTACACACAGTTATATATACGCACACACACACACACACTTTTTTTTGCGTTCGAGCAAGTGAATTCGGATTTTTCTATCGATGGCATAGTAGTATATATTAAAATATAAATTACTCTATCGACTCGACGTAATTATATAACGCTAAATATTATAATAAAATTAAACTATAATAGCTCCCATATTATTATTACAAATAAAACAAAAACTTGGTGAAAATTATCATTTCACATCCATCAAGCACAGATCTCTCAATATTCTATCAGATTTGAGAATTCCTTCGAATTATTTATCTGCGACACGAATGCTTATCGTATATTATATAATAACGATAATTACATTTAATATGTTAATTATTGATAATAATTATTAATCTCTGATTTTTGACATTGAAAAGAAACTTTTTTTTTTTAACCGAACCAAACTTTATATAATATAAATTTCAAACAGATTACTTGTTATTCGCATAAGCAAAATAAATATAGCATTTAGTTCAGCGTTGATCACTCACAAGGGGGAAAAATAATTTTTAAAACTATTTATAGTTATAATTTTATTAGCATATAATATATTGTTTATTAAAAGGCGAACATGAAAATTGAGTGGAAACTATTAGTATTAAAAACAAATAAAATCGTTAATTTTAATAAAATTATTATATAATTAAATATGTTTTGAAGTTGATAAACGGAAATATTTATGTTTCAAAAAATTATTTTGTGTATATTTGAAATGCTCATCCATCACTCAGCGATTCCTATAGTATTTTGTCTTTAATTAATGTTTACTTAATAAATAAATATTTGCGTAAATACGTTTACACGAAAAATGTTAATATAACTTATACGTTTGGTAAAATTGCGATTACACTTTTTCCCCCATTAAAAATGCCGTTTAATATAATATTTCGCTTTAAGTCTGCAATCAAATCACTTTTTAGTGTAGACAAACATCGCAGTTTAAAATATTAATATTTAATTTGGTGAAAATTGCCCGCGGATTTGAATGACGGCATTCGAAAATTTATGAAATCATTAAAACGAGAGTTCGTTTCGTTTTCAATTTATTTAATAGTCCGAGAAATATTTTAATTTAGACTGATGAGTGTGCGTATAATTAAAAAACAATTGTCTTCCTCAATTATATCAAATGGTGTAAGAACTTGAAAAATACTTATTCGATATTCCTTCAATGTACATTTTAAGTTTTAGTTAGCAAATATTTTACTGGCTATATATATATAATATGGAATAAGTTTATTTTCTCCTACAATAAATTGATTCGAAATATATGTTTCATATTTCAATCACGTCTGCAGGCAATACAATTTTATATCGAAATGTTAATGTATTTAATACCGGAAAATTGATTTTTTTCGCGAATAAACAATTTAATAATCCTTTCACGAATATGAAACGCTATTACCTTTGAAACTTTTAAGAGTTTAACATTGTTTAACTATCGCACTTCAATATGGTACAGATTATTATATCATTATATAATATATAGATTAATAAACCTTGTCGGATTTAATTACAAATTTAATTAATGTGATATATATATATAAGCTATATAATTTTTTATCTTATTGGTTCTCGACATATTATAACAAATATAATTTTTTTTCATTTAAAAAGAAAATTTTATTTCTAGGTTAATAAGTCACGAGGCACACTAAATTTATACGTGAGCCGCGTATAGTGAGGACAGCTGTACATCCAAATTTTATTCTCTGTTGACAAAATAAAATGTATTTATTATTTTATTTATCAATATTAGGACTACATTTTATAATATGACGTTCACAATTTTTATCTGTAAAATATAATTTATCCCTGTTATATTATTCTTCTAATATTTACATATTAATATATATTAACGTCGAATTAATTATATATAAATAAACAGTGCTAATACATACGATGAGTTTTACTATCCATATTATATCAATCATTATTTTATATTTATAAAATAAATACAGTACTATGTCCCACAATGTTCCATCTTATCTCTCTAATCGAATTTATTAATAAACGTTCCTCGCTGATCATGCCCAATACATCTTGGTTACTTTTTCGTTTCATCCAGCTTATCCTTTACACGCGTCTCCAGTACCACGTCTAAAACGCTTCTAATGCTTCTCTTTCAGTTTCGTTTATAACCCATGTTTCACACCCGTATAAAGCTATACTCCAAACATATGTTCTAATGAATCTTTTCTTTATGTTTAGGTTCAATTTCTTGGAAAATGATGGGACATACATTTACGCACAGGGAAGAACTGCTGCACAACACAATATTAGAGGGCATGATCGAAGGAAAAAGGCCACCTGGCGACCGACCTTGCAATACATTTATCGGACGAATAGAAAAATATGCTGGTGTAGGAAGCTATAGAAACCCATAAGAAATGGCGAGGGATCGTGCAAAATGGAGAAGAATTTCAAACCGACCTACTAGTTGAAAAAAATAACATTTCTATATTTTCGCAAGTAATATTTACACGTAATATAGATTGGAATTGTATGTTAGCCATAGTAAGATTTACAAAAGATGAAAGGTGAAAGTTTTTAAGAATAGAAATCGGAGGAGAGGGTAATCGAAATAGTTTTACGAAAAGATATCCGTTTCGGATGAGCTGTGAATCTTTAACAAATTTTTACGGAGTTAAACGTGGTGTGGAATAAATTGCAAACCCCAGCGATTTCGCCAATGATTATTGAAAAATGGTGCCAGTTATTTACTCGTATGTACGCACGGAATGAAAATCCTAAATATGTACACCACTGTTATTATTAATGGTTCGCGTATTATATAATATACGTGCGTGCTTCCGTCGTAGACATTGATTTTTCTCCCCAAGAGGAATGAAAGCGATGGAATTCTATGCGTACCTGTTAATATTATATAAATATAATACACGCGTTATGTGACGCGCGTTTCATTGTGCTTTTACAATCCGCGATTATAGTAATCAATTCAGATTTAATAAATCGTAAATATTTCAACGCATTTATGTCATCCGTCCGTGTTAATTCTACGAAAATGAATTATTCAAACGTAACTCCGCATAAATTCACGCACACGGACGCGTCTATTGTGAATTTTTTATAAATACACTCGTCGTCAGTCATCGTCGAATGCGGTACAGCACGGTAAATTATTTCTCGTCACGGTTTTACATCAAACATACAAAATGATTTAATTGACCTGTCAATTTATTACCAGGCGGGCGATGTGAATATTGAAATGAAATTATTTCTATTATTATAATGTGTAGTGCAATAATGATTGCCGCCGGGTATTATTTACACCGATTTCGCTCATTCCGAATGGATTTCATAATATTTATAATATAATAAAAGCATTATTACCACCGGTGTATACGCAGCTGTTGAATATAATAATTGTTAACCATTTTCCGTCAAACACATTATTAAACAGAAATTACGTACGGGATATATTTCTTAACCCTTCATTGTAGCAGAAATCAAACATGGTTCATAACATTATTATATTTTGTCATATAAAATATATTTCAAGTAAATGACGCTATCTAGGTGATCCAGAAATAATTATTATCTACCAGCTGTTATTAACAACACAATGCTATGATAAATAATCAATTTTTATTTACCCGATAAATGTTGAAGTATACATTTTTTCGTGGTAAAAAATGGTATGGGTGTTTTCTTTTCAATTTTATATACGGTAAAATCTTTATTTATTCTTAAAAAAAAAATACTACGTACTTAGGTAAGTTCTGTAGATTATATATAAATACATCATCATGGATTTTATCCATTTTTTATATGAATTTCACTTGAATTTAATCATGTTGCGTATTTGCTACAGTGGGCAAGAAAGCCTAACCATATGAGTCGTAACATTTTAAATGACGAAGAACTATTAGAAATTCTTATAATATTTATACTTCTATAATAAATACATTTTGTTAGATAATTTGGATTTATTGGATTTGCCCATTGAAATGCAATTTAACTCTGGAGAAACACTAACTCTACTTTCTGTTTTTACATCAAATTTGGCCAATCAAAACCAAACCAATGTTTTAAATTCAACACCAAGATGCAGTGTAAGACATGTATCAACCTCACCGTTAGTGAATAATTCAAATGCTGGTACTAACGATTCGACAAATTCGAGACAAACATGTAAAATTAAAAAAAAAAAAAAAAACAGCTGCTTTAACAAATTTAAAATGGAAAAAAAAGTAGTTTAGTCACATCTTCTGAATGTTTAACATTTATTGAACTTCCACTTCCTCATGATTTGCTTTTACTTGAAACACCATTAGATTTCTTTGCTTATTTTTTCACTAATGAGCTTCTAACCAAAACCAAAGAAAAAACTGAATTGTATGCTGTTCAAAAGAATCCCAACAAGACAGTTATACTTTGTATTGATGATATAAAAAGACATTTGGGAATTTGTATTTATGCTTCTGTATTGCATGTGCCAAAAATTAGGGACTATTGGTCGGTTGAACTGGGCTACTTCATGATATACTCGTATAATGCTATGAGTCGAAATAGACTTGAGTTAATTAAAAGTGTTTTACATTTCAATAATAATGCTTCTATGCTATTATCAAATGACCTAAATCGTGATCGCCTTCATAAGCTACAGTACGTTTCACGAAACTAGCGACTCCGCAGTGGCGCTTCCGGTGGCAGATTTTCGTCAGGGTTTCCTAAACGTGTGACTAAAAAAGCGCGGTAATTTAAAAATGACGCGGCAATCAACCATCGAACAGCTGGCCTTGTTGATATAATTTTTTTTTTAATAATTTTACCTACCACTGCCAAACATTTTATAACCACCATTGATAACGATAACAACCACATTATTTTGTTGGTATGTTTACTTCGTTCGCGTTATCTACAACGATATGTAGACGATTGTAGACGATATGTAGACGATTGTTTTTATTGACAACTTTATAATTTTATGACTTTAATACGACGTATCAGTGAGTTTTTATTGTGTTTGTGGTTGCATTGCATATCTACGTGTCCGAGAAAAAGCGCGAAAAAAATTTTGAACAAAATGTCCATTCGACCTGACGTACATTCTCAGACTAAAAACACAATTTTAGCTACCCCCATATCATTGTCAATACAACCCGATAGAGTTGATATGGGCCCAAGTTAAAGGTGAAATTGCAAATAAAAACAACAGTTTTAAAATCACAGACGTTGAAAACTTGGCAAATATTGCCATAGAATCCGTTACTGTAGACAATTGGAAACGTTGTGTTGATCATTACGAACGTCTTCAAGATGAAGACTTTATTAAAGAAGGATTCAGGGACCAGATTTCAGAGCCAATAGTTTTGACAATTAACCCGGATGACAGCAACGAAAGCGAGAATGACGACGATGAATCACTTCAATTGTAAATATAAATTTTAGAATATTAAAATGTGTTATAATTATTGTAAATTCGTACAATTATTATTATTGTAATGTTTAATAATTATTAAAAAACATTAAAATATTAATGTTAAAATATCAAAAGAAAATTTTAGTATATTATAATAAATAAAATAATTATTTTTATTCATATTTTTTAAAAACCGTGCAGTATTTCAAATTGCCGCGTATTGTGTGCAAGTTTGAGAAACCGTGGAACACCGAAATTTCGCCACCGGTAGCGCCACTGCGGAGTCGCTTGTTTCGTAAAACGTACTGTAAGACCTCTAATCGAACATTTAAATACTCGCTTTCCTTCTATACCTTACAAACAAAATTTATCTTTAGATGAGCTACCAATCTTTAGATAATTATGTATTTAATAATTATTTAGATCTTTAGATGATTATGTGCTATCAAAGCACAAAGTTACATGAAACAGTATCTTCCGGACAAACCAAACAATTGGGGTTTTAAATTGTTTATTTTGACAGACATACAAGGATATGCATATACTTTTGAAATTTACTTGGGCCAAGAAAACAATTCAACATTTCAACACACCAGTGAACCAGATTTTGGAGCCTCGTCAAATGTAGTGGTATGATTATCAAGAAAAGTTCCGGTCAACAAAAACCAAAAAATTTAGTTTGATAACTATTACACTGCCCCATACTAGTGATGGAATTTTTATACACAAAAATATACATAGTTTAGGTACAGTCAGGCTTAATCGTCTTCCTAACTGTCCTCTACCAGACAACACTAGGGGGAAAAAATGAAGAGAAGAGAATCAATTGAGTATATAACATCATGCGAGTCCACACCTATTTCTGCGGTTATTCGGAAAGACAATAAAGCGGTCAAGCAAGTATCGACGTACTGTGGAGAAATTCAAAAAACAAAAATGACCAGATTCGATCGATCTAAAAAGACCAATATAGAAGTCGAATGTCCAATGCTCATAAGTGAATATAATAAACATATGGGGGTAGTCGATTTGTTAGATAGCCATATTGGGAGGTACAAAATACGTTTTCGTTCTCGCAAATGATATATGCGCTTATTTTAGCATTATATTTTAATATATATATATATTATATAACTAGGTACATTACAAACACACACACACATATTAACAATTGTGTTTATTTGATAGTAGTTACACAAATTAACAATATCCCTTTAAGTTACCTACTAAATTAATTGTTTGTGTTGTTTGCTTAAAAATCGCGTTGAATGTATGTAGTAAACATTAAATTTTTTTATTAAAACATTTTGAAAAGAATTTAAAAGTAAAAATTTTATTTTTTTTTTTAATATATTAGGTGTGTTTATGTGGACATAAACAAAGAATTACCTACAAATGAATTGCCAACAAACCATTTAGAGCGCAAAGAGAGAACAATGAATGGGCCATTTCGACCAATGTTAAAATTATACTCCTGAACTAAGATGGGAGGTTTTAATAGAAAAGTTTTAACGAAAATTGGTATAATCACTGTCATTGGTTAGACTATGGCCCAAAAATCGATAGAGCATTTTGTTTTACATGTCGAGTGTTTAATTCAAGTAGTGGGTTGAATGTTGGCCAAAAGGAAGAAGCATTTTCGGCTATCGGTTTCTCAATGCCTGGAATAATGCAACTGCGTCTTTAAGTAATCGTCAAAAATCTAAAGCGCGTGCCAATAGCGTGAGGTCCGATACATCATTTTTGAATTCGAAATCAATTGCACTTGTTTCAGATGAGAGTGATGCTCAACGTACGTATATCCCAATGGCTGGAACGATAAAATAATCGGCCGCGATTCGATGAATTATTCGCGCCCGTTCCGATTTTTCTGTCGGCCGCATACTTTTGGCGCGCACAAAACGATTTCGTCTCGGGTAAAACGCGCCTCCCGTTATATAGCGCGACGCACTTGTACTAATAAGCATTATTATTAACGCCAGTGTACAGTTGTGTTAAATCTGTTTTTATATAATATATATTAATTATTATACTGTTTAATCCAGCAGTCCAGCGGTTTCACTGGATGCATTAGAGAATTGCGCGACAACACGTGTTTACACGGAATTGTAAGAATTCGGAATTTACGATTAAACGATATTTTTTTATTTCGTTTCCAGAGTCGCGTGCCAAATCAATAATGCGTTTGATAATTTTTTGTTATTGGTACGCTGGTTTGCCGGACCAATATACCGATATTATTTACGTTATTTACGTTTTTAACCCAGTCAACAAATAATAATAATAATAATATCCGTTGTCCCCGTAACACGAATTCCGAACGAAACAACACGAATTATAATGTAAAACAGCTATAGAGCACACGCGTTTTTGGAGTATCGCGTTGAAACTAATAGAAATTACACGTTTTTCGTGTATAAATATTTTATCCACCCCCGCCCCCCTAGCCCGGTGGACACGTGCGACGGATAAATGTATGTGGGAAACGGAATCGAAACGTTTACGGAACGATGGAAATTAATCGTGTGGAAAATATTCGTCGCGACACCGAAATAGTTTATTTTTCCCATGCGCGACGATTAAATATTATTTAAAACGTTTGTAGACGCACCCGGTCATAATACATTAACCGTTATACTACTATAAACGTATGGGACGCGTGTATTTATTATTTTTTCGGACTCTAGAAACGCGCCAATGTCGATTCCGAGCGGGAAATCGCGGATGTGATAATGACGACAACACGTCTTCGCGTCGAACCTTCTAGAATTCTATTTTCACAATTTGTACGTTTTATTTCAATACGGGGGAATTTTGAATTATAGTCAGTGCGCGATTAGCGTGTACTATTTTAGTCCGCGAATCGTGCTGGCCGCGTGTTATTATCGTGTAATGTCCACGAATGGCGAAAACCAAGTCTTTCTTTTTCGAACATAAAATAACGACGATTCGTATTTTTTTCCCAATAATAAAAATACAATTAATACGTTATGTTTACGAAATACGAGTTTACGTTGTGTGTGCTCGGTCCGTAGCAAAAATAATTGTCGTTAAAAGTTTCTCGGGAAAATTAATAGTAGCGCGCGTCATGATTTTCCGAATGGAAAAAAAAGAAAATATTTGTTTATTTTTTTTTTGATTCAGAGCAATACGCGATTTTGTGCCACCTCTGATGATATACTGAAAAGATGTACACAAGTCCATATTGACGTGCGTGAATCACGAGGCGTAATGTTTTGATCAACGAAAATACTTCTCGTAGCGTCGTGCATCGATACGTCATGCGATGTATCGAAAAAAGAAAAGAAAAGAAACCGACCATTGTAAAACTACGTTTTTTATTCATAATCACATTTGCGCGGCGTGTCTTCAAATTTTTTTTCTTCTTTCGTTCAAAAACTAATTTCTAAGTTTTACTTTTGACGAATCGATTATTTCACGTCTTATCCGAAGAACGAACGCGAATAGAAAATATAACAATCGTTTGAAACAACACAATTTCTAACGAGAACAAACAGGGGGTGGGCGGAAGGGGAGATGACGGTATTCGTCGATTTCATAGAAATCTAAAGAAAATAATATTGTAATACAGGCGAACAAATCGGTGGCCTCTTTGCCGCGGCTGCGATGGGAATCGCAGAAATTATTATTATTATACGGATAAGATAATGGATTCGCGGCGGCCCCCTCGCGTCGCTTTACGACGTGTCGGAAATAAAATACAATAACGCGCGATATTTTCGATGGCGTATTATTGTAAGAAAAGAAGAAAAAAAAAACGAAATGTATTCCGTTACGAATGTAAGTGAAATGCGTTCGCACGTGAAATTCGTACGTCAGGGGAAATCGACAAATTGGGCGAATTCTCTTTCTTTTTTTTTCTTTTTTTTTTCATTACTTTTCCGTAAGAGACGTCGTCACGCAACCGCTAAACGCGCGTATAGGTATACGTCGTAATAATACGAACCCGAGGGCGTATCAATGTTAATTAGTAATTACTAATTAGTAAGTACTAATTATATATTGAAATATTAAATTAACCCTAATGTATGTATTGCTTATCGAATGACATTTCTGTATTTGATAAAGCAGCATGTGAAATATGACTGTAGATAAAAACAATTAGTCGTTTTCCTGTATTTTTCAAGTAGGTGTACCTTTTTGTTTAAAAAAATTTCATGAACACGATATAAATACATACTGTGGTTATTACCGCGGTTCACTGTGGTTATATACTCTCGCGCGGTTTTCAAATAGACCAATGACAACATCGTATTTTTGTACGGCGCCGGGGCTCTAGCCGATTTGGTAATACGCAGCAACCCGAGGCGATTTTCAAGCGCGCGGCACACACGTGTGTGTGGTGCGTATCGGCGGCAGACGCGCAGTGTAAAAAAAGTTCGCGTTACCGTTCGTCGCGGATTATTTGACGATTTCCGTCTCGTAAACCGACCGTATGCGTGCAAAATGGCTGCTAATGCTCGACCGCGACCGGCGGCGGAGGAAACGTGCGGACGGTACACCGCACTGCACGCGAGTAAAATGTGTGAAATCAGGGCCGTATTACCGCTTAGGTTAAAGCCTAGGACGGCGAATTTTTTTTTTTTTGGCGTGACCTAAAAAACAAACGCTACGTTGAGATATTTTATTTTTAAATACAAAATTTATTTCAGACTACGGGCGGCGAACACCTTAATCCCCGTGTGAAACGTTATTCGCGCGTTTTTTTTCTCCTTCATAGAGCCGCTCCAGTGGCGTATCCAGGGAGGGGGCTGAGGGGGCTGCAGCCCCCTCCGAAATTTCAGGAAATCTTAAATTATTATTTAATTAATTAAATAATATAATATACATAGGCACCATACTGCAATACGACATAGTACGTTGTTTCCATTACCAAACTATAATATCACAAAGACAGAAAACATGTACAACATCATGCCTATCGGTATCAAAAGCTGTGGAAAAGCTAGACGACTAAAATTAACAATATGATGTAAATAATAATTTTTTGTTTAAAAATTTTAAATATAGTTTTTTTAATCACTTATTTTGCAGTTGTTATGTTTTTTTTTGTAAATGATCAGCCCCCCCCCAAAAAAAATTCCTGGATACGCCACTGAGCCGCTCGTGTAAAAATCATAATAAATAATAACCGTGTGTGACTGACTACAGCGCGACAATCGCATTCGTGACAATGCAATGGTAATTCCGATAATAAGATTTATAACACGTTTACGTTTGTCGCGGCCACGTTAACGCAACGAGATTTCAACAACGCGTAACAAGTGTTCGGCACCATCACATACGCGAGAATTATAACGCGCGCCCGGAAACCGCCGAAACTGTTTCTACGATTTTAAAACGATGTTAAAAATTGCCGCCCGTGTGGCGCGAAAAATCGACAAGAAATAATTAAACGAATGACGCGTCCGATTAATGAAATAAACAAAATAACTCGCATTGAACGTCGCGACGGCGCACACTGGCCAACCGTTTACCTAAACATTTTATAAAAATTATGCGTAATATACAAAAAAAAAAAAATAATAATAAATAGGAACAAGTTGGGTATCGTGAATATAATAAAAAAAATATATAAATTCAAACTCTTGCGGGCTATTCGAGCCGTATTGAGTGTCGTCGTCACGGACAATATGAATTTTGTGAATGACACACGTATTCGACGAGACGATTTGATACGTTCTACAATCATTAATCGAACGTTGAAACGTTATTACAATAATTCGCGATTTGCGCGCGACGTCGAGTAAAATCGAACACGTCCACCTACATCCCAAGAGATAACCGTCACTTTATTTTTATTGTTTTATTATTCAATAACGATGTTAAGTTGGTTGTAAAGAAATCATAATAATAACGTAACTGATTAAACGTTGATTAAAAAACAAAATTCGAGGCGTTTATTCTTTATTCTATATGAATTTACGTTGAGATATATTTTGGTTTACTATATATATATATATATGTAGGTACATAATAATAATAATAATTTTTTTTTTTTTTTTAATCAACGTTTAAAAGTAACTTAGTTACGTTATTATTATTATTATTTCTTATTAAACAATTCTGTTATTGAATAATAATAATAATAAAAAGTAACGGTTTTCTCTTGGGAAGTAGATTGTATATAGCTTCTCTCCCGAAAGTTCACGATTTTTCTTAAAATCAAAATTCAATTTAATTATTTAAAAAAAAAAAAAAAAAAAAAAAAACGTTTTCACGAGCACGATAATTATTTCAACGCTTATAATATTCATTATTTTCGTCCCAGGTATTTTCGTCCACGCGGTTTTTTATAAAATGTAGACGATTTTAGAAATTTATGATTTTTCAAAAAATGTTACCTAAATGTAAGACTGTAGGACAAATTCGTTCCGATTGCATGAGATACAATCAGACATGATGATCGAATCATATTTGGACGATATATGTGTATACAATTATATTATAGTTAACAAACTTGGTACATAAATATAACTCACAAGGTTACAGTAAATCACACTTCAATCGCACTTCAATTTTTTTAATTCGAAAACAAATTTTGACTTAAAAAAATCAAACAATGTCGCGTCGTACTTAACAAATGTTGGCGGAGTAAAATTTTATTCCGTGTCGTATAATATACGGCTTGCGCCTTTGAGCAACCGCATCATTGCAAGAATGTCACGACTGGTCGAAAAAGTACGAGCTTATTATAAACTACGTAATAATAGTCGAATTAATTAAGGACCTATTATAATGAATTTAAATGTTTTACTACATTGGTCGGCAAACGTCAACGTATCGCTAATTTCGTATTTCCTTTACATAGTTATAATTCGATAGAATAATACGTATATTAGGAGAGACAGTGTATAATATTGATTAGTGGTCCGCTGCTTGAGTTCAGTTGGTAACCGCTGATTTAATGTGTTTTGAGTCAAAACTTTCGAATTATTTTCATATACCTGTTGGAATTTATAAAATCCGGTATATAATTATTACGTAAGACAACGCACCATACATTCTCGGGTAGGACAAATAAACAACAATGTTAAGCTCAGTTATGTTTACAGACGAGAATTGATGACGATAATGGCAAGGAAAAATTATACGTATATAAAAAACCAAAAAAAAAACCTATTTGTATTATTCAAAATGCGCGGATTACTGCAGACGCGTATAATAAAATACATCATTCGAACGCGAAAAAATAAAAGGCGCGATTGAAAATACAGTAGCCCGTTGCTTTTTTTTTTTTTTTTTTTTAATACTTAAAATTATTATAGTCTTGCGTGTATATTATTTTAACTGACAAAAATACACTTCGTAACTCTCTGCTTGAATTCACGTCGCGCACAATACGACAATGTCCCGTAATTATAAAGGGAAAAATGTATTCGTAAAAAAAATAAGGAGAAAAAAACGTCACCCCTTTATTACAAATCCCTCTAACATTTTTCATACGGGCAACACGTGACAAGAATACGCGACATTTATAAACTCCTCATATGCATATTATATTGTATTTATTCCGTTGATTCAAATTTCAGGTCGATTCAAATTTTAGTTATTCTTTTAAAGACAATCTATCAATTATAATAACTCGTTTGCGCGTAAAATATTATTGTCCTTAGTTTTTTTTTTTTTTTAAATAATTAAAAAAACACAATTGCATATATATATATATATATATATATATATATATTATGTTAACGTATATTTCTTGGCGATTATCTACCGATTTTAATTTCATTTTTTGCATCTACTTACCAAAATAGTATGTATAGAATCACTTATTATTATTATTATTATTATTATTATAATAAATTGACATTTAACTGTTCGTCTCTACGGTTGCATATCCAGTGGAATTTTTTCCAATTTAGGACGACTCGATAAATGATTACTCCCCACCTCCGAGATGTATGATGTAAACAAAAGTCGCTTTCTCGTCTCCGAAAAAAATTACACTCAATGGTTTTCATCTAAACCCATAGAACTACAGTATTCAAGACGGCGCGGTGTCGCGACTGTATTAAATATCAATAGACATCTGCACTTATACGGAGTAACGAGGCGTCGTCCAGTTTGCACACAAAATAATCTTTGATCAATTTACGAATCGAAAAACGATAAATAATTAAATGTAACGGACACTACATGTGATTCTCAACTATTGAATCGTGACTGTAAAAAAACATTTTTCAATCCGTCTTTGCCATAATCTCTTAAACGAGTTTTGCCCTGCAGTTTGCAGATTTGTTTTCGAACCCTATAGATTCAAAACGGTATGTTCACCACATCATCATCAATCGTTATACGGTTAGAAAAACAAAATACGCGAATGTATAATATAATGTTTGCACATTTTACAATAAAAAATACGATTAAGAAATTTATTTGACCACTTTCAACACAGAATAATTTTTTCTTTTTATTCCATTCTGAAGAACTGTACCGTAGGCACGACTATTATTGATGGGATGTTATTATTATTCAATCGCTTATTTCAAATGTAATGAACGAAACAATATTTGTACGTTATTGCGTACTCATAATAAATAATTACGTTCGTTTAAATTTCGAGCAGATGTTTGTTATGAGCACCGCGAACTACCCCCACCACGTCATCAGAGCACTATGACGGATCGCTGTTATTTTATAATTTCAAATTAAAACGCAATATCAATAAACGAACGAATATATGGTTTCTTCAATCAAGTCGATTGGCTTATATTCTCTTTTTCGCGTGATTTCGCCGTTGTTGCGAAAATCATTTAGAGCGTTTGTTTAAAAATTCAAAAACAATTATAAAAGGTGTTGGTTTTCCAACTCGCGCGTTTTAGATCGTTAGACCAATGAGCGGACCGAAAAAATAAACACATATCTTGTAATCAAATTTTTTATTCTGAAAACAAAATTGAATTCGTCGGTTTCCACGTACAATATGTTCCACGTTTATTGTAAAAAAAAAAAACGTATTTTTTATTCGATATTCAAGTTAACATCGTACACCTCGGGAACAACGGAAACTTAATTTTTAATTTACATCCACGAATATATTGTGATTACTGATTACTTATCCGACATTGAAAACGGAATTATTTGAAACCCCAGCACACGCGACACTTTTATATCAATTAAGGCTCAACAACGACACGGTTTAAAAACACCGGACAACGACGCTCGTGAAGTTGACGGCGCACAGTTAACAGTTTTTAACGAAAGCTTTTCAACAAATCTGTTGATCGTTGTTGGAGATAAGTCCCGAAATTTGTTGGACATTTTTTTTAAAAACTATAGGAATTTTTTTATTATGCGCCGCCAACTTGTAAAAACCATCCAACACTGTTGTACTCGATTTGTTGTTAGTCATTGTTGGAAAGGTCCCGACATTTATTGGACGTTAGTTTTTTTAATGCGTCAACTTGTGAATAACCTCACAAAAACCATCTAACAAAATAACACTGGACTTGTTTATCGTTAAACAAAAAAAAAAAAATCGGAAACATTAAAATGTCGCATTTTTTCAATGTACAACTTTAAAACATTTTTAAGAATAACTTTTGATTTGTAAAATATGTAATTAAAAATAACGATTATATACATTTTATAAATTGGCTTTTACAAAAAAGATTAGGTGTGACATAAAAATCTTGAGCATTAGCGATTTTTTGGAGTTACCTGTGAATAATCGTTAACTTATTTAAAAATCGGCAAAACGCTTGTCTATCTATCGTGACCACTTTATTGGATATCGGACGAATAAGAATGAAAGTGGTATGAAAATGCTATTGTCACGCATACGATACTTTCATACAGTGACGTAGACATGGTTTATGAGATCATTGCTCTCATCCACTACAAATCGCATGGCCCATGGAGGGGAACTGATCCCCTCGTATACGTCCCTGACACGGGGTTCATTAAAAATATCTAGTAAAGTGGAATAAGGACAATGTATGATGTCAGTCAAAAACTGGTAAAACGTCAGTTTACCAGTCAGTTTAAAATATAAACGGCCTTTAATTGATCCTGCGTACGGCGGCATGCCCCACATATCGAATATTTTCGAAGATAATAATAATAAATCCATTTATTAAAACACTACACTTATATTTTTCGAATTTCATAATTAAATAACGCGGTTGAAATGCGCGTAAACCTACACGATAGAAATAAATATATATCCGTTTAATTTATATATTACAATAATATGATTTGTAATGAATTATATCGATATGCGCGCGACATTTCGGTCTAATTCGGTTTTTTTTTTTTGTCAAGTATAACGTGACGAGGGGACGTTCTCGTATACATTCGGGTCTAACCCTTTGATTTAGATTTGGAGAAAAAAACGCGTATCAATTTCGTTTGATTGTGACGAACTGAAAAAGGATACGGCTCATCCGACCACGTATATATGTCTAGGTTCATCCCCATCATACATTACGCCTTTGAGTCAATTTGTCACGCGTTTATTCTTCACAAATCGGTTAGGGGACTACAGTAGACATCAGAGAATACATTGTTCTAACCATTGTCGTTTCTGAATACAATAATATAATAAATGTAGAACACCGGTGATGCGCGCGCTCTTTTATATGCGCCTAAATATTATTATGCATATCAAACAGAGTATATGATGATGATGATAATAATAATAATAATAATAATAATAATAATATGAAGCGAATAGAACACTTCATTTATAAAAGAGTCTAGAGAAAAAAAAAAAAAAATTAGTACTCTCGGGGGCGAGTATACTCGGGGAATCATTTTTCAAAAAAAACCGTTTCGTGACCATATTATGTGCAACGTGTACAGTTACAGATATAATCAGGGTCCCCACATGAGAGGAGGAGGTGCGTTTGGATCCGGAATACATGACTTGTGAGACATACTGAATATTCAAAAACAATACTCTGACGTTTGAGTTTTGTACTTTATAAACAGTATAATAATTATAACTTATTCTCCGTAACGCGAAATCTGTATAATAATAATCCGCGTGAATACAAAAAACACCGGCCGCCACAATCGAAAAGTACTTTTTTACAATATTATACGCGTTTTCGCGGTCGTTTTATGAGAACGTCTTACGTACGATTTTTCGTTCAATGGACATCCGCCGTTCGTTCGTTAAATCTCGTCGGTACAAAAATGCCGTTATAAAACGCGTCCGAAAGTTTTACATTATTTCGTTAACGTACAACAGTATTTTTGTATTTTTCGGCTCGATCGTACCGCGGCGGAATATTTGAAAAAAGATCGATTCCGCGGTTTAACGTGGAGTTTGCGAATCGATGCAGTCCGTCGTCTCGTTTCAAAACAATTTTGGGAACGTGTCTATTAGAGTCTGTCCGGCCGTTTTGTCCCCGTTTACACTGCCAGGAGTAGCAGTGTAATCCACAACTTTTCAAAAACTTTAGCGACAATTCAACGGTAAATTTTGAAGTTTGCTCCGATCGACAAGTTCTTAGAAAGAATAAAACCCCATTTATATTAATTACTATAGTGAAATTCGAATTCGTGTTATTGTTAGCTTATATTTCTCGACAAAATCTCGTATCTGTTAATTGCACAATATATTGTGTTCAATCGATGTTGAAATGTTAACGGAATTCTAATATAGTTGCCGCGCAGCAGCCCGCTAATCGTTATTGCACATTATTCCGCCGGTCAGACAATAACAATGCGTGATAAGTACAACGACGCGGAAGATATTTAATTTTGTTAAAATATTAAATAATGTTATTGTATCGTGATCTATACACGACACAACTGAACATGATATGAATTATATCTTACCGAATTATTTTTGACATTCGATTAAAAGTTCAAGTAATGAATTGGGTGGGCTCGAGCACGGTCGGCCTCCTCTTTTTCGGCAAAAACACATGAAAACGGGGCGATGATGTTGTTGCCTTTGAAAATGGACGGGAGTGGAAATAGAAAACAATATTTTGCCACCGCGACAATTTAATACAATCAAATTATGAACTTAAAAAATATGTCACGAACTAGTAAGTAATTCGCGATTTTTTGTAACCACAAATCCGGAATTTGTAACTCGTTTTTTACCCATGAAAAACGGTTTTTTATTTCCGTGTGCCAGGGTAAGACTTACCCCGGCACCCGGCTTTTTAATAATTGTCTCAGAAACTTCAAACCTGTGTCAGAAGCTAGAGTATAATTCGTAATTTTTCGTAACCACAAATCCGGAATTCGTAATTTATTATGACACATATATATATATATGATTTTATATTTGATAATAATTCAATATGCATTAAAACAATTTTCTCTTTATTTTTATTCAATTATATTTACTATAAACATAGTTACATACACCTGTTATATTATTTATTGAACTTATTTGATCAATATTTAAACTTTAAATATCGTTAAATCTATATTTACTTCCGATTTTTGGTTGGCATGTACTACTTTTTCCTTACAATCGTCATACAGTTCCCATCTATTATTCGATCGTAAAACATATGCAGTGTAATGGCCAGAAATGCTTGATCGAAGACCACCTCTATCGGGTGCATTAAATGCAATTATACCTCTTATTATGTATGATTTACCAGTAATTACAATTTTTTTATTTTTATTTTCTAGAGTCTTTTTATATGGTGATATATAATTTTGCCGGATAGAATCTGGTGGTGCGTTATCGATGTTTTTACTGGTATCAGCATGAAGTCCTATTAATACGATATTTTAAAATTTTATTTTATAAGAATAATTAAAATATATGTAAACAAATTTATATTTATAACACTTTACCTGCTGGTATAGCATTTATTTCTACAATCAAACACTCCCCAAGTATTACCGATGTATTTTTAGTTGTTAAGCAACTATTACAAATATCTTCCATATTTACAACACTCTCTATCTCTTACAACAATGTTATAAAATAAGTTAACCAAAATGACGGTTATCCAACAATAAAAATAATACTGAAAGGGAAATATTTTGAAATATTTCCAATTTATGCGATTTCAATTTATTTAAAATTTTTATAAAAATTGCCTATAGAGAATCCCTTAAAAAACGGGCGTGTAGGGTCCCCTTAAAGGGTTAATATAGGCAATTTAAATCTACATAAAATAATTTAAAAAGATTTTTCGGATCCATCCCTGGGGACAATCTAGGTTGTGCCAATGACACAGGCCTACAGAAATTATTTTTAAAATATTATACCTATGAGATAATACCCATATAAGATATGATAATATAAGATAAAATAAATATTTAAATTAATAATAGTACCTATTTAAAACAAATGCCTAAAACTTAAAATAAAAATAATTTACCATTGATAAACCTATATGTGGAATATTATTTAAAATATATAATAAGTTACGTATATCGTTGATTACTATAGGTAAATAAATAAATAAAAATACGTTCAGCTGTATTTACCTGGTCCATTTGATGTAATAATGTCAGATTTATATAACAAAATTATGGCATCTAACACGGTAGAGTCGACGTTTGGAATCCTTCCACTCGTCTTGAAACTATAGAATACATAAATAATAATAGAAATACACACACAAAATAAAAATTGTTCGCAAAAGTTTCTCCGTTGAATGATCATAAACGACTAATAATATTATTGCAATATACATACTTATTTTCAAGTCACGACCAATAATTACCAAATACCTGTATTGAATGACCAGGCCAAAACACGGGAATATTCCAAAAATAAAAAAATAAAAGATTGACAATAACAGGTGTCCCGCATAAGGGAATATTCCCGGTCGATATATAATAATATAATAAATAAATCCCAAAACGTAATTTTGATCTCTTATGTCAATAAGGCTAATAATATGACGTAATTACTGTATTAAAAAAACCAGGTGCTGGCGTATGGCTGGAGTACCCCGGCACCGGGAAATAAAAAACGGTTTTTGGTGGCTAAAAAATGAGTTACGAATTCCGGATTTGTGGTTACGAATAATTACGAATTACTTACTAATTCGTGACATATTTTTTAAGTTCGTAATTTGAACTTGTGGTGCCGCCCAGGGTGAGTGACCTGCGCGAGTGTTATATTTAAAAAAAAAAAATAGTAAAAAAATAACGGGATAAACTGTTGGTACGATACACGCGCCGGACGGTAATCGATCGTTTGTTGTAAAAATTTGATATAAGAAAAAAAAAACACGGACAAATGAACAAGGCGAAAACGATGCGCGACGGTAAAAAAAACGCCGTAAAAGAAAAATCACGGCCTATAACGGACATCCGCTTTTTATAATATTATAAGTGGCTGAAATTTATAATTACGTTTACGCTTCGTCGGTGCAGAGCGTACGCGCCGCACAAGACTGTACGTATTTTTCAAACACGTTATTATAACGACGACGACGACGATGATGATCATCATCATTATTACGATTTATTAATGAAATCCAACGCGATAACAAATAAGCGCTGTTCGTCGGCTTATTAATTGTTAGGCTCGTGTGTTCTTCGTGTGAAAATTTTTCGCAATCTATCAAACATTTCATTGCGACACACTTCTCACGGTGTGGGAACCGTTGATAAATATCATAAACGCGTCATCGTCGACGGGAAATAATCAAAACTTTAATAAATAGTGTAGTGGTGAAATCCATATAATAATTATCCAGTACTACGTATTATTATTCGCAAAATGGTATTGAACTAGTTTCATTGGAAAAAAAAAATTAGTTTATTTTTTATAATTATTATAACAATATCGATGTCCTTGAAAATACGGGCTTCTTCACAGTCGTTTGTTCAGTTGATTGAAATTATGAAGTTATAGGTTTTTTTTTTTTTTTTTTTTTAATATTTTCCAACTGAAATGACGTCAATTGGGTTAGTTCCTGTGGTCTGTTTCCAAACTCTGAGATTTTCTGTCACGTGTTTTTAAAACATATCCGACCGGTTATATCTATACGAACCCGAGGAATTACATATTTAACGAAGACCGTCTGGAATGGGGTTAAGAAGATTGAACGAGCACAAATAATCGTGGTACAGCACACACAATTATCCGAATTTAACGTGAAATATTTATACGAAAGTGATGTAGTATTTTTTTTTTCGACCGCAAAATCAAAAAAGTTGAAGAATAAAATACGAATCTATATAGAGATTATCCCGAAAAACGTTTTGAAACTAATACTCTTAGAAGTATAAATAAAACTTTTGACGGTTCAGAGTTTGACACGCGTTACGTTTTTTGTAAACGTATATCATGGAGTTTTCGCTGTGTTTGACACGAAGAGGTGGCGGTATATTTATTTTTTCACTTTTAACTCCGAAAACATCGGAGTTACGATTTATATTACTTTTAAGTCTTATTTTTTTTTTACTCTAAAAATGAAGACATGTTTATATTGACTCTCTCGAAAAATGTCTCAAATGACGTGACGAAAAAAGCGAGAAAATAATATTAAACAATATACATATATATATATATATATAATATTAAATATGTACACATTACTCGTTACGAACGCTAATATGTTTTTAATTTACCGTATTTAAATATAAACATCATTATTATACGTAATATTCATTCGACAATTTCGAATTTTAGTTTCATACGTGTTTATATAAGAAACCACGTTTAAAATAATACTCGTATAGATTTCTTTACTCGTTATTAATTTTATATTTGTATTGAACAAAGTTAATGAATACTTTAAATTGGTACCGTAGACTGGTGCAAGGAGTAATGTGTTGGTTTTATGATAAACGAAAAGGAAATTATATTAAATAAAAATCAAGGTTTTCTTTTTTGTTTTGTAAAAATTGCAAATGTTCTGTTGGTTATAGCAGATATATACGATTAATCTCAAATCGCATTTTCAGCAATGTTCAATTACGACAAACGGTCTAATTCTGTATTTTAATATTTTATTATTAGAACCTAACGGGACGAAGAACCGACAAAAAGGTTGATGAAATTCGTTATAAGACCTCTGAATATTGCAGAAGTGAAAGGTTTTCATTAATTTATGGAAATAGCCGTAATTGAGTATTCTGTTCCCAGTAAACAAACATTAAGTAGACTTGTTGAACAGACTGCACAAGATGAAAAAAGTTCATTTTAAATGTTTCTTAAAAAAATATTCAACATGTTTGTATAACTTGATTTTTGGACGTTATTGGAAAATCATAGTATGCGTAACTAATCATTATTTATAAAAGTGGAGTTTACGTACACGCGTTTTAGAAACAGTGAAAGTTCTTGAGTACCACCACACTTCAATAAATATCGTCAACAATTTAAACCGAACCTATTACGAGATGAAAATCGATATCGGAAAAATGAAAATTATATCGATAATTAAGAATATATCGTTGGCCAACACTAATTATTATTATACACTTCCTGATGGATGGAAAACACTGACAGTGCTTTAAATAATATGAAATATGTTGTTTAACTGCAATAATTTGAAAAGAATTTCCTGTAATAAACCAAAAGTCTTCTTTTCAATACGGTTATCGATTTCATATAAATTGTCCAAACACCTAACAAATAATATTTGAAAAAAAAATCAAAATTTATCTTACAAAAAAAATGTGAGTCCGGAGAGGCTGTCCCGTCTCTCTCCCTCTTCATCAATGGATGTTATTAAATGTATATGAAATATGTTAAGATGGATTCGTTTCTGGCTGGATTGATGCGTCGTGTCTGTTAGTTCTTACAGGATTTTGGATTCCAGGAGTAACCGGATATCGGGAATTCAACGATTCAGATTCCGTAAGAACGAGTTATTTGGAAGACGGCCCACTTAGAATATCTCAATTCAATTAACAACTGGTTGAATATACGGAGCCGATCGCATATAAATAATATGTAAATTTAATAATACTTAACCGCGATTTTTTTTATATATTTAGCTAGAGATTATAATACAAATGCCATAGAGCGTGTTTTATTTTAAAATAAATAATTATGTGATAATAATACATTTAAAAATTAAATGAATAAACATGCGCAATACCATTAGAATCAATCGATAAAATCACGAGATCGTTTTATTTACAAAATAAATTACTTAAAAATATGTCAATAATATTATTTATAAGATAAAACAACAATGAATTATTATTAAATATTTTTTTTTGATCAAATTCCTATTTTTTTTACAACGAATAATAGTTATCTAAAACAAATGTGTCCATGTTAGACAAAGCGTGTTCAGACGTGTAATATTAAAATAATATTTACTAAAACATAGAAGAAAACTATTATTTCTCAATAAGAATATATAACGACGAAAGAATCAAACATTATAAACACTATGTGAGTTGTATATTTTAAATTTATTAAGAAAAGAATCGTCGTCATTTGTAATATGATTTAATTATTTCAATTACATTTTTTATTTTTTTTTTTTAACAATAATTTCATTACGCAAAACGAATCGCATTTACCGTACTCTATGATGTTTAAAATATAAAATTCTCCACGAGTTTTTAATTGTAATCTCGTATGATTAAAGTAGTAATCATTCCATTTCCTACAAAAACACAAAAATCAGATTGAAAGAAAAATGCGCTTCATTAAAAAATAATCAAGGTGTTTTAAAAAAAAAGTGAATCTAAACGGTTAAATAAATCGTTTTCCTAATTGTCAATCGAAAAGTGCGTGGTTTCTTACTTTTAAATTTTAATTAAACCGTTTAATAGTGTCAAAAGGAGAAGAAATTAAATCAATTATTACATAAATTTAATTTCGATTTCTTTTCTAACGACAAATGGAATTTAAATCAAACGCATAAGAGTTAGAAAATACAGTTTTCAAAAGTGACCCGACCATTCTCAAAAGTAGAATTCACGTTGAATTCGAATCTATTTATCTTTCCGGGACCATTTTTGCTTCACTACGTCAATCTTTTATCCGAAAAAAAATAAATAGTTTTCGGTCGATATCCAATCCTTTTAAAACGTATGGTAATTTTTTTTTTTTGTTTACACACACATAGTTATACAAGATATATACAATATCAACTTATTTAATCGGCTTAATCGACAGCGATATTTTAGATTCCGGACACATATACTTGATAATTTACGATAGTTAACTAATGTTTTAAGTATGCTTACAAGAGTAAAATACGTATTCATATATATTTTTTTTTTTACAGTTTAGTATTGTATATATTTGTGTTTGGTTTATTCGAAATACAAAATAAATATGATAATTGTATGAAAAAAAAACGAGTTTTTCAAAGAATATGATAATTGTATGAAAAAAACTAGTTTTTCAAAGAATTATTGGAAACGTGGAACATCCTCAATGTGTTATTTGTTTTAAAATTTTGACTATAAAAAGTAGGCTTCTAAATAAAATAAAGCACGTCATTTGGAGACAGTTCATTAACATTTCGCGAACCACCCACGTGTTCAAATTTAAAAGCAATCGCCAAAAAAAAAAAATGTTTTCATAAAACAAAATTCGTTCTAAAGCCCCGATTTCTTCTTACAAAGTAGCTCGGAGAATAGCAAATAGCAAGAAATCTCATACTATTGTAGGTAAATTAATTTTACCAGCTAAATATAATAGATGAAGACTGAATACCGTAAAGGAAATAATAATTGCGATTTCAAAATTCATGCCACGAATTGATTGTCTTATATCGAATCTAACCTAACCGAAAACAAGCCTAGCCGTTCCATTAATTATTTAATTGTATATAAACCTATCAATACCATCGCGTGTTCATTTCGCTATTAAATACAGTTACATTAAATAATATAAATTTTATTATTATCACTATTCATATGGGAGCCGATTAGCGTGCCAAATTTTATTTATTTTGTCCAGTGGCGTGTCAAAAAAAAAAAAAAAATTAAAAATTACCCGTATCTGACAAAAAATATTATGTTAAAAGAATAAATTCACGCATTATCTATAATATAAAAATGAATCGCAAAATGTGTTGATAAACGCATAACTCAACAACGCCTGGACCAATTTGGCCAAATCTTTTTTTCAAATGTTCGTTGAAGTTCAAGGATGGTTTTTACGGCGAGAAAAATTAGAATTATTGCTGGAAAAACCAGGTTACAGGTTAGGTTAGGTTCTGAAACCAACAAAAAAGTCAGTTCAATGAACTATTATTCATACCGCTTAATGATTCGGGAAAATGAAGATAATCACATATTGAAATGTCGGCGATTATATCACAAATATGGTGTTGACATGTATGTTAAAATTGAAACGGAGAGATTAACATTCATCAGGTTGAATCAAACCAAACTCCGATCTGAAGAGTATATTCACCTTCGAGATGCGATTAATACTGATGGAAATGCACAGAATGTCGGTCGGATGCCTATTCTTCCAGCAACATACATCGGAAGCCCTCGGCATATGCACGAATATGCTCAAGATGCCATGTCGTATGTTCGTCATTATGGTACAGCAGATTTGTTCATCACATTTACATGCAATCCGCAATGGATAGAAATCAAGCAGGAGTTATTCTCTGGGCAATCACCCATTGATCGTCATGATATTACAGCCAGAGTCTTTAGACAAAAGTTGAAATCTTTAATGGATTTCATCGTAAAACATAATGTGTTTGGTGAGACACGCTGCTGGATGAATTCTGTGGAGTGGCAGAAACGAGGATTGCCACATGCACACATTTTGATTTGGTTGGTTGAAAAGATAAGGCCAAATGAAGTTGATGCAGTGATATCAGCTGAAATCCCTAATGTACAAGTAGATCCTGGATTGCATGAGGTAGTTATCAAAAACATGATACATGGTCCCTGTGGAACTCTTAATCAAGATATTGAAATAGATAATCGTTGGATTGTTCCATATTCACCCATTTTATCAAAGACATTCAAAGCACACATCAACGTTGAATCTTGCCATTCAGTGAAATCTATTAAATACATTTGCAAATATGTAACCAAAGGGAGTGATATGGCTGTGATTGGAATTGGTGCAGAGAATTCCAATGATGAAGTTACCCAATACCAAATGGGCCGCTATGTCAGTAGTAATGAAGCAGTTTGGCGAATATTTTCTTTTCCTATTCATGAGAGACACCCTTCTGTTGTTCACTTAGCTGTGCATTTAGAAAATGGACAAAGAGTGTATTTTACAGCACAGAACGCAGTACAAAGAGCTGCTCAGCCACCATCTACTACATTAACCAGTTTTTTTGAGACATGCCAAAACGATGGTTTCGCACAAACATTGCTATATTCTGAAATGCCAAAATATTATACCTGGAATCAATCCTCAAGGAGATTTATACGACGGAAACAAGGAAAACCAGTTCCAGGATATACAGATGTATATTCCACCGATGCGATTGGCCGGATTTATTCAGTACATCCAAGCAATGATGAATGTTTTTACTTACGACTGCTATTAGTCAATGTACGTGGCCCAACATCATTCCAACAATTACGAACTGTTGATGGTGAATTGTGTGGATCCTACAGAGAAGCCTGTCAACGTTTGCAATTGCTTGAAAATGACGCTCATTGGGATCAAACTCTCAATGATGCTGTAATATCATCACACGCTCATCAAATACGAACATTGTTTTCTATAATCATATCTACATGCTTCCCATCAAACCCAATTGATTTGTGGATCAAGTACAAAGATTATATGTGTGATGATATTTTGTATCAAATACAGAATAGAATGGGAAATCCAAATATACAAATCAGTGAAGAAATTTACAATGAAGCATTGATTTCAATTGAGGACATGTGCTTGATAATGTCAAACAAACTATTAATTCAATTAGGCCTGACCGCGCCCAATCGTCCAATGCATGACGCTTTTAACCAAGAGTTGCATCGAGAAAGACTGTATGATCTCAACGCTTTGAAAGAATTAATTCAAACAAATCTTCCACTGTTAAATGAACAACAGAAGTATGTATTTGAAACTCTTATGAAAGTAACAAATGATGAAACTGGAGGATTTACTTCTTAGATGCACCTGGTGGTACAGGAAAAACTTTTTGATTTCATTAATATTAGCAACAATTCGCTCACAAAATAAAATTGCACTTGCACTCGCTTCGTCGGGAATCGCAGCAACTTTGCTTGAAGGTGGTCGAACAGCCCATTCAGCACTAAAATTGCCATTAAATATGCAAAGCAATGAAACTCCAACCTGCAACGTTTCGAAGAACTCTGCAATGGCAAAGGTTTTGCAGCAATGTAAATTGATTGTTTGGGATGAATGCACGATGGCACATAAAAAATCTTTGGAGGCTTTGGACAGAACCTTAAAAGATCTACGGAGCAATAATAACCGATTTGGTGGTGCAATGATTTTATTAGCAGGAGATTTTCGTCAAACATTGCCGGTGATTCCACGATCAACGCCAGCTGATGAACTCAATGCATGTCTAAAGTCCTCCAGTTTGTGGAAACATGTCAAAGTACTTCATTTAAGCAAGAATATGCGTGTCGAGTTGCAAAATGACCAATCTGGAAACATATTCTCTAAACAATTCATTGACATTGGTAATGGCAAATTTCCTATAGACATGTTGACTGGCTGCATTAACTTTCCTCAAAGTTTTTGTCAGTTAACTCGATCAAAAGATGAACTTATTCAGAAGGTGTTTCCAGATGTTTCTCAAAATTACAGAAACCATGATTGGTTGAGCGAACGAGCTATACTGGCTGCAAAAACATAGATGTAAATGAATTAAATTTCAAAATTCAAGAACAAATTACAGGCGAATTGAGGATATATAAATCAGTTGATTCGGCTACTAATCAATATGATGTAGTCAACTATCCACCGGAATTTTTAATCTCGCTGGATTTGCCAGGATTGCCACCTCACAATCTTCAATTAAAGGTTGGATCGGTGGTTATAATGTTGCGAAATATCAACCAACCGCGTCTTTGCAACGGTACACGGTTAGCGATAAAAAAATTACTAAACAATGTGATAGAAGCAACTATACTCAAAGGAAAGTATAAAGGAGAAGATGTTCTCATACCGCGCATCCCAATGATTCAGACTGATGTGCCATTTGAGTTTAAACGACTACAGTTTCCAGTGCGTCTTGCTTTTGCTATGACTATAAACAAGTCCCAGGGGCAATCATTAAGTGTTTGTGGTATTAATCTAGAAAACCCATGTTTCTCACATGGTCAATTGTATGTTGCCTGTTCCCGTGTTGGAAAACCATCAGATTTGTTTATCTATGCGCCAGGTAATCAAACAAAAAACATCGTATACCACAAAGCACTACAATGATAATAATAATAATTATGATTCACATGATTAACAATAAAGCGATTACTTACTTTTAAATCATTATATATGTTTTTTATTCACAACGCCCTATCACCAGGTTGACGGTTCTGTTCAGGAGAATATTTTTAAAATACGTAGGCACAAAAACTGCCACATTACAAATCTTTTTGACAGGACGAAGTCTGTCGGGTCAGCTATTTTAGGCGGAATTAAAAATATATATTTTTTATATAATAGTTATAGGTAATGTAAATTACTAGACCCCCGAAAAAAAATTTGAAAATACGCTACTGGCTGGGTTAGAGGCGAGGGAGAAGAAGAGCATGTGTATTGAATTAAAATTTTAAAGTTTAATAAATGATGCAAGTTCGTTCAAAACTGTACACGGGCGAAGCCGGGTAATTCAGCTGTAATAAAAAATACAAATCTTTGGCACGGGCAACGCCGGGCAGGACAGCTAGTATATAATAAATTAATTTAGATATATTAGATACTTAAACTATATATTTTTATAACGTTTACCAATAATTCTTTATATATATATATAAAAATATTTAATGCAAATGTGAAATTTGTTGTTTAATTTTATTGGCTAACGAATCTGTGATACAAATGCTACACTTTTTACACCTGTTCCATTTCTAATAATTGATTTAATACAATTTGTGGATGTAAGTAATTGTGTACGCGTATGTACAAAAGTAATAAGTATTGTTATTAAAGCGATTGCTAGTTTTTTGCACAGAAACAAATGAATCTCGAAGACGCTTCCACTTAATGCAATATAATCAAGTTTTTCGATTTATTATTATAACACAATAATTGTTTCAAAGTTCGTTAAGTATTAAAATGAACGAATTTATTTCTTAAAATTTCAATTAATCCCATTTTTAAATTTTTACTCGAACGAATCTAATTTCATCAATTAACCTGTCATTTGTCACTGTTTTAATAAATTAATAATTATAAGGAAAAAAATGTCTAAATATAATATTTATTATTTATTAATTTCTTTTTTAAAATCACTGACGAAGAGAGTATCTAATTGATAATATAAACTATTTGACAACATGTAATGAGTAGAAAATACCTTCGTACATTACGTGTCTAAAAAAAAATATTTAGAATTTATAACCGAACGAATTCATTTCATGTATTGAAAAATGAGAATAGATTTTTAATTTTTTTTTTTTTTTTAATAATAATTTCACAATAAAATCCTTATTTGTGTAATGAAATAAAATAAAAATTAACATTTTTTTCACCGAGCCATAAGTTTGTATTTTACTCAGTTTCTTAATTTTAAACTCAACTACAGTTGAAATCGTCGAAATTAATATTACTTATACGCGTTCATTTCTTTTTTCATACCTACGTAAACTTTTCCATCGTTGTTTTTTATGCGTACAGCTTAAAGTTCGTAGACATTATTAAATTACTTTGTTAATGTGCTGTTACAAAGGTATTTTTTTCCTTAACCTACGTACAAACATAATCGCGTTAAATTAAAAACGTTATTAATATACGTATGTTTTTATCATTGTGTTTTACGACTTTTACGCGAATTAAATTATGTTTTCAAGGAAAACATTTTTAACACGCCAATATTTGATTAGATATACTGAAAAGTATTATGTTATATACATATTTTGCACTCATAAAATTGTCGTCGAAATCAAAAAACGCCTACCTATAATATTGCAATGTGCGTGAAAAAAATTTTTTTTATAAAATATACGCGTGATATTAACGTGTAAAGATGTATAAGAATACAGTTTTATTTATTTATTTTACGCCAGACGGTAATTTTTAAAATGCACATTGAACATAAACGAATGCTAGTAATATATATATAAAAAATAGTACATTAAACAACAAAAACAAAACAAATGGTAGATATAGAAATAAAATTAAAAGCAAAGTAAAAGCGGCCAAAGGGCTAAGGAACAGTCGTGACAAAAGTTTAGAGGCATTGCGAGGAATCCTATGGAGTGGGTGATTATGGCCGTATGCTGTATAATGGCGTGGAACATAAAATTGGATTCGGTTTCTCGTATTATAAGTAGGAGTTTTAAATTGAACATATGAATGTAGCTCGGGAGCATCAATCACGTCACGGTTGCCAGTAGAGCAACATTTGCGCGATTCAGACGACTGCGAGACTGAAATATCGGCGTTACTTTTTCTTTAAATATTTTAATTTTTATTTGGAATAATATAATTAGAATATTTTTTTTTTATTCGTTATTTTCATAATGGAGTCTAAATGTTTTAATAATCTGGACGACGAAAAACTCATAAAAATGGTGCGGTACTATCCAGTTTTATACAAATTATATGACGAAAATTACAAAAACAACATTCGCAAGGAAAATGTATGGAATAACATTTCAGCTGCAGTTGGAAAAACGGTTAATCAAATAAAAATAATAATTATATTAAATATCGTAATATTATTTTTAACAAAAATTTATAATATAAATTATAACACTAAGTAATATTGTTTATGATATATATATATATATATATATACCTAATATGTAATATTATGGATATTTTGAAATTACGTGTTTTATTTAAACACATCAGCTTCAATAACAATTGTGACATCAATACTTAAATGCGAGTTATATTTAGATTTGTATAGTATGCATTATATATAGTACATTACACATGTGTACATATATGTAATTAATTAGACGTGTAAAAAATTTTTAAATATATTCGATAAAGTCCTATATCTAATTGGTCGTTTCAATATAAATAAATATATATATATGTATATAATAGAAAAATAAATAACAAATTTTTAATATAAAAATGAAAATAACAGGAGAGGGGATACGTACGTACGGGTATATATACAAAATATGTGAAAATCTATTTTAAAGTTATATGAAATAGGTACTATTTATACTACTTTGATCTTCTGATAAAAATTTAATTTTTTTCAAAAAAAATTTAACTGATAAAAATTCCTTTAACAAAATAGTATTTATAAATATATTACGACATTTAAAAACAATTTTTCGTTTTAAATGTTTGTTTGCTACTAAATGACAAAGTATTTTACAATGTGAGCATTTTTCGTTCAATCGCATATTTTTTGTTGGCGAAACAGAGAGTTGGAGTAATTGTGAATACGTATATAGTGAACTTATCCATATTCGTGTTTGTAGTGCAAATACAATTTTATTATTTCTACATAATACAATGTTTGATAATATCTGGACACAAACCTCGGATCGCTTAAATCCTTAGCCTAACACAGTCACGCGCGTGTCTGTGAGGATTTTTTTGTAAGTTTCGTGTAAATTGTTATGGGCCATATTGGTATTCAAACTTTTTCATTTCATGACTCGTTTGTGTCTTCAAATTAATATGTTGACGGTTCTCAATGTTATTATAATGATAAGAAAAAAAGATAATATCCATATTTACTCGTATGTATATACATTTTTTTATTTATCATATACAAAAAATGTAAAATTATTAAATAATGAAATAAAAATTAAATTAAATATTTTATATTCCGAATAAAATGAATCGATAGAATTCCATAATCCACGTCGTCGCAATATGATAATAATTTTCTTTTCCTGCAATTCCGTGCCACGACGCACCATTTCCCCGACCGAATCACACCTCGTGGGAGCCGCGACGCACAATTTGAATAAATCTTGGCTATATAGATATTTCAAATGAGCCAGCTGTATGTTTCGTTTTTTAAATTAAACAAACAAATATTTTGATTGAAGTAACTATGACAAAAAACGGAAATACTAAACAATTCGATATTTACTACTGTTAAATTGCTTTTACGTCCAGTAATTTCTTAATATTTTAATAATAAATTAATTCTCAATAAATTCAACATGATTAAATTCAATCTCGGGGTATATGAACGTTTGCCGATATAATATATAATTCGTTTTACTGTCATTCATATTATAATTTCTGCAGGCGAATTTGACAGATACTGCGAAGGACGATAGCTACGAGGAATTGCCGGACAAGGTGGAGGCCATAAACTACAACATTATAAAAATAATATGTGAAAACATCAGACTGGGGAAACAAGTATATTATATTAGAAGCACACGATTTGCACTCAATACAAAATATTATTGATTTTCCAGTTTTCGAAAGAATATTCTGCTATGTGGAATGAAAACCAAAGTAAAAATCAACAAATAAGAAACTATCACGAATGTTTTGAGCGCACGATTAAAGAATTGCAGAAGCAACACGAATGCGTTACGCATCAGTTAGAAGAGACGAATAAACATTTAGAAGACAAGTGTAATCGATTAGAGGATAGTTTGAACAAAGAAATGAATAACGTGTTGCGTTTACAAAGTAAAAACGAGACTCTCGAAGGAAGTTTAGAGAGGATTTCAGACAAACTGTGTGACGTGACGAAAACGTTGAATGAGACGAACGATGAATTGGAAAGGAAAAAGGACGAACACCGTGAATTAACGCTTGAGACAAAAATCATCAATGACAAATTATTGTGGACGATTGAGAAATATAATATTGAAAAACAGAAAGATACTAGGGACATCGAAATAATGGGTGTGGAATTAAAATTGAGAACAAACCGAAATACCGGGCTGAACGCTACTGTACGCGAACAGAACGATCGTTTACAAATTCAAGCGGAAACGTTAAAAGAATCGAATTGGGAAAACGACAAGCTGAAACGGATGATAATAACAGAACAAGTTCGTGCCGACGAATTATCGAACGAATTGAAACGCGAGAAATCACGGGCAATAAACGAGAAAAAATACTTGGAAAAACGGCTGAACGAATATCTAAAACGGTCACAGTGCGTAGTACTGGAAAACGATCGATTGAAATCGGAAATCAAAGAATTACGATACCAGTTAGACATAACCGTGAAAAACCACAACGAGAAACAAAAATCGTCCGTCGAGGAGATTGACAGGATTGACAAGCAAGTGAAAAGATTGAATGTGGAAATTAATTTAAAGAGTCGAATCAATGCAAAACTGGAAGAGCAGCTGTTGTCAGTGAAACGAACGTGCAAGAAGAAAAAGGAAAACATGAAGAATTCTTCTTCGGAAGCGGTAAATGTTCATTGCAACACTCTTTTCTTTCAGAATTACGCTACGGTTCTGGACGAATTGAAATCCATCGACGAATATCCGTACGAAAAGAAAGAAAGTTTCGAGAAATTCATCTCCAGATACGAAGAGATCATTAGTAATAATTACAACAAATAAAAATCCGGTATAGTTGACTACTTTGTAGTCACACTGATAAAAACCCCGTGGCGCGTATGCCTAAAAGCATTTAAAAAATAATTATCTTATCAATACGATCATCTATTTCTTAAAGAAATTTTGAAAAATGTATTAACTGCATAAAAAAATTTATTTACAAAGAAAATAATTGACAAATACAAGATAATAAAAAAATAAGATATACAGCGACCCTATATCTCAAAAAACGTATCATAACATATTATTATAACATTTTCTAAAGATAGATAACTCATTGAGGTACATTTCTTAATCAGAAAAAACGAGAATTTCCACTTCCAGTTCCGTTTTTAATATAATTAAAATTTTCTGATGCAATTTCCCGTGTAATCCCGCCATTTTACAAAAAATATTCATAGATAAAATTTTTTCTATAATGTGAAACCTATTTAACACGCCATTGATCATCTCGATATGAGTTGTAGTTTTCGAGATATAGCGGTGGGAGGAATTCCACAAAAGTGGGCGTAGCTCTGTTATTAGGGCGGTCAAAATAAAATGATTAATTAAACCTATACTTTTTTGGGGTTCCTTACATGATCATATGGTCAGATTTCATTAACCAATGAAGAAGCTAGTTTTATAGTGAATGTATAACCCCGTTTTACGCTAACGCCACGGGGTAAAAAGGTATACATTTTCTAATATTTAAGTCCCGGACGAATTTATCAATTTTTCTATTCTTCTTCTTCTCCTAGTTACTCTAAGAGTACTCTCTAAGAGTTTTGGCCGCTATTACAATATCCCTCCATTTTTCACGGTCCTGAGCTACTTCCCTCCATTCCTGTACTCCTAATCTTTCAAGGCCTTCTTCCACAACATCCAGCCACCTTTTGCTGGGTCTCCCTCGAGGTCTCTTTCCCATTGGTTTCTAATTAATGATTGTTCAACTTATATCATCTTCGCTTCTGCGCATCGTGTGTCCTAATCATTGTATCCTTTGCCCTCTTATGAAGCTGATAACTGATGCAATTCCCAATTCGTATTGCAGTTCTTTGTTAAATTTTCTTCTCCAAATTGCATTGATGCTATCATAAGTTGGTTCACATATTGTCCTCCAAATACTATTTTCAAAAGTCCTAAGCCTTCTCTCGGTTGTACTGGTGGTAGTCCAAGCTTTACAGCCATAGGTAAGCGTCGACCTTATTATTGCGATATATAATCAGTTTTGGTTTTCTTTGAAAATAATTTTGACTTTAAAAATTTACTTAAGGCAAATGCCGCTCTTCCAGCCTTTGTTATCTTCACTCCTATTTCCTTCGACCAATCATTTTTAGCAATCAGCATAGTTCCTAAATATTAAAATTCATCGACTTTTTCGAAATTAGTGACCCAGTATTATGATTGTTTCTATTTTCTAATTTTTGCAACATGGTGACTACCAAAGATGCTTTGATTGAAAGTATATTTCCAGATTTACAAGCTAATTACACTAACCATGCGTGGCTGTGTGAGCGAACTATTTTGACCGCAAAAAATATAGATATCGGCGCAATTAATTGTAAAATACAACAATCAATTCAGAAGTTTCATCATTACTAATAACTTTTATCATGTAATAATGAATCGACAATTTAAAATTTACGTCCGTCTATGATTAGGGGATCGGGGGGGGGGGTACGGTTATATATATATATATATATATATATTAAGTAATTCAAATATTTTCAATAATTTTATAATAATTAATATACATAAGAGGAGGTCAATGATCTTTACATTTTTTTTTAAAATAATATCAAATGTGAATTTGTTGACTGATTTACGAATCGACGAAATGTCCAGTGATATCAACATTTTTTATCATTTTAACATTGAAATAATAATACATTATATTCGTTGTTATTTTAAATATTTTTATTCGTCAACATTTTGGGTTGATGAATAAATTTTTTTTTGATTTATTAAAATAATACATTTTCTTTAATAATCTTTCCCTCCCCCCCCCTCCTTGTTTTTTTTTGTTTTTGTAAAACTCAATTGAAAGATTAAATTAATTAAATTATTATAAGTATGAATAAACACAACCTACATAAAATAAATATTTAATTTATGTTTAATTATTACAAGAATAAAAAATAAGTACCAACAATGAAATATTATTATTGAAATAAAATGAAAACATATTTTTGAAGAATACTGGCAGAAAGTAATAAAATACATCTTTTTTTTTATAATTATGACACTATATTACAACAACAAAACGCGTATCACTCGATGTTCCCTCCCATTTATATTATTAAAGTATTTCGAATTGTTTTTCCCTCGATGGATTATTTAGATATATATATATTTATTTTTTTTTTTTTAATGGAAATAAATTACATATTTTGCAATATCTCTGAAATTTCGTCTCGTTTACATATTGTTTTATTTTATGGTGACAGTTGGCGTGAACATTAAAGATTATTATATCTAAAAAATCTGTGGAAAATTCTATCTCTTGAATTTCAAACTCTATATGCGGATTTATTCGAAAATATTTTATTGTATTTTATGTAAATATATACGAATAACGGATATTTGTACAAGAGTAAAAAATACGTGCACATATAATAACGTTATATATTGATTTAGATTTTATATTATAATAATGCGAATCTACATATTATTTCCTCATATTCAAAATGTATATTTTTTTAAATCACATTTACCGGCCACGTTCGAACGTAATAAAATAGAACTCCCGGTTGATTTATATGTATATATAATTCACAACTGCTCGTTAAATTACTTATTATTGTAGGCAAGTGAGAAAAATAGACGATTATTATGAAAAAGATCCTATGAGTTAAAAAAAAAAAAACTATCTCTTTACAGAAGAAATCAAAAAAAAAAAATGCATATTTTTTAGATTTTATACAATTTTTTTTTTTAATTTTTATTGATTTTTCTATCGTTTCAGATGATTTATATGCCGTGAACGATTTATTATCATATAAATAAATTAAATATACGTAAACATGCATTTCTTTATACTTATACCCGTTTCCATTCAGATTACTCATAAAACAATTTAAACGGTGCCGGATTGGGCAAAAATTGCCTATGGCCCATATAAAAAAAATTCATTTCGACCTTTATTTAGACCAAAAAAAATAATTAAAAATCAAGAAAATGCTAAAACGTGTTAAGTCACTGTAGTTTATCGGTATAAACGTGCCAGGGGCCAAAAAAAAAACAAAAACTTAAAAATGTTTTTGATCTTTTTGCCAATGTTGAGTGTTTATTATGAAAAAGAAACAAATAAAACAAAATGTATCTTTTTAATATGAGGTATTACAAATCATAAAAATATGGGGTAATTATTAAATTGTTCGAAAAAATCTTTATTTTCTTCTTTTAGTAATGGTAGCATTTGCCGAAGATCTTTTTTTTTTCAAATGATAATTTACTTTCACAATTTAATTAGTTTTTTTGTGTATGTGGAATACTGCGACACTGGAACTTACATTTGCAACTGACTTCTTTAGGTTCTTTTTTTCTTTCAATAAAAATATTTTTCTTGTTCACGTATGGTTTTCCTTCACTTCTACGCATTTTTCTCTCAGCACGTAGTTTACCTACTATTCATTTTCTGTGTTTAATTCCATATAAATTTGTTTAATAAAAAAATAACCATCAATTAACTATGGTGATTAAAACAAACAAATTACACTGTCTTATGATCATGAAAAACACACGCGTATTCTTTTCGAACGCAAAGCATGTACTGACATATTATGTAAACATACACTACACATTAACAACAATACGATATTCGGCGATGAATAAAATCTGAATATCGATAAGGATTCCAATAATGACGATTTGGGACAAAATATGAATAAAAATAGAAATTAAATGGATGTGGCACTTGGCACGTTATTTTACCACAAATCCCCGGCACATACCTGCAGTATACCACACATGCTATCAAGTGGATATTTCTTCGCCTATTAGTATTACTCAAGACATTTAGCCCGTTTTAAATGTTATTGGGCTTCGCACTTAGAACATTTTTCTGGGATCAATTTAAGTTTTCATTTTTTTGGCACATAGCACGTTATTGATTTCAAATCCCCAACTTTTAAAATTACTGGCGATTAACAGAAAAATTGATAAATACGGGTAAGATTAAGAGACGTGCATTGTGGTGGGGTGGATGGATTAAAAACCGATGAAAAGAAGTAAGTTTGCAGACTACAAATGTTAGGTTAGATTAGGTTACGGTTAAAACCTTGGTTTCCTACGATCACGCATCCGTGAATACGCGACACGTGATTGCGTGATTCGTTGTGGTAGTGGTTTGCTACGCTTTGCGCGATTATGGCTGCAACAGTTCGGAATTGTAAAATTTTCGTCAGTATATATCCACTAAACTACAAAATGGACGGGTTATCAATGTATAATTTGATGGAAGATGAAGCCGAAGACGAAATTTTACTACTGACAAAATTAAGAGATAAAAGCGATGAAATGTTTAGTAAACGGAATAAGGAAGGCTGTTATAATAACCTCATTCAGAGGCGTTTGACTGACAACAACACTAGATTTAGAGCATATTTTTGTATATCCAACGAGTTATTTAATTATATTCTTAGTTATATTAGAGAAGACATTAAAAGACCAGTATACAATCGAGTTAAAAAATGTATATCACCTGAAGAAAAATTAAGCGTTACTCTTAGGTTAGTAAAATGATAGAATAGTTAATTGTAAAATTAATTTTATTTTTTTTTCAAATCCAAAGTGCTTTTTGCATGCGATTAGATAATAAATAATTAACAAATTTTAAATGTCTTGTCAATTTTAAATAAATTAAGATAGTATAAAAAAGTAGAAAGTATAAAACAAATTAAAAATCATTATTACAATTTAAATAATTAATATTAGAATTTGGACTAGGGTTTGAAAAATCGGATATACTTGTACTTACTTGACATTGTGGAATTTGAGTATGAAGAATCATCCATGACTTCTGTTGCATATGAAAAATTTGATGGTGTTGTCATTACAGTGTAATTCTGTGTGTTTGTTTTTGTCGTTAATACACGTGACTTCGTTCTTGTTTCCACCATTAATTCAGGCGAAAATGTCATGACCGTTGATGCCATACTTTTAAAAAATATTTCGATTGGGTGCTTACATTCAGCTTCCTTCATTTCTTTCATCAATGATAATTGTTCCTCGTCCTTTTTGAATTTCTAGAATTATTTTATCCTTTCCTTCTCGTACTTTATGTGGTTTTTTTAAATATGTCTTTTCGGCTACAATCAGCCGCAACATTTTATTATATAAATAAAAATAATGACGAGTTAAAAGATATTTTTATAAAAAAAAATGTATTTGAGAAAAATAATATTTTTTGCAATCAATGGATAATCTATACTTAGACTAATAAATATCTCTATGACTCCGTATGTGAAGTGCCTAAATGTTAATTACATTTTATTCCAGCAATTCAATCGTTTAATTTTTTTTTTGTTTTTTTTTTTTTTTAATATCGAGCTCGAAATAAATATTTTATAGGTGACGGAGAAATGAATTTGAATGTACGCAATAGGCATACAAATTGTTTTTTCGTTTAAATTATTTCGGGGAAACCACCAAAATTCTGATAAATTATAGAAAAAAAATACTCCGAGTATTTCTTAAAAAATGTTTACATTTGTACTACAAGTTTTGTTTTTAAAATATTATAATGGTTGTTAATTAATTAGTACTTTTAACTTTGTATAATACATATTTATTTGTAAATAAGTATGTTACATTAGTTACATTTTTTTAGGGGAGATGATTATACTCAGAACTCTATGGGAAAAAAATAAAATATATATATACAGATTTATAAGACATTTTGATTTTTCTAAAAAGCACTTGTTATTAAACGAGAAAATGATTTTTTTTTAACAGAGTTTAACATTATATCGAGATTCTAATACAAAATATTCTTCGAAAAATTTTAAATAATAACATTTAAATTACAATATGTGTTTTATGTGATGCACAATATTATATAAATTTCAGTTGTATTTAGAAAGTATCGGTTTCAAACAGGGGCGAATCCAAGACAAAATAACGGTGAGGGGGTGGCAATTTTAAAAGACATTTAATTACATTTTAAATTACACTAAAACTTGATTGTATTACTCATTTTAGATCATTCGTGTAGATAGATTTAATCTAACTTAAATACTCGATGTCCAGTAATATTAAAATAAATAATTATTATACAACAAAACGTACGATTTAAAAAAAATTATATTTTATAAAGGAACATTTGTAATCACGATTATTTCCGTACAGTCAATGAAGGGTTATTACACGTTACCTGATTTGTACACAATGGTTATTTAAATTTTATAAGACGACAGAACAAGGTAGCTGTTATGAGAGAGAATGAAGAAAATAAGAAATTCTCTATCATTTTTATTCTTTCTACGCGTCTATTGGGAATCGAGTAATTTAAATTGCGCTATTGTAAACGGGAAGTAATTTTCCAACCGGAACTTGTTTAGTTTATGCAAAGTACCAATAAATGTAGACATGGACTCCACATACAACCAGGCATCAAGTGGTTTTTTTTTTTTTTTTTAGCGAGCGGGAAAGAGGGTGATCGCCCCAATCGTACTCCCCTGCCATTGGTTTTAAGTAAGTTACATTAATCTTTTATAATTCTAACACAACGAAAAAACATTTAAAACGTAAATGAATATGCGGTTTAGGTATTTTATAACTCATAATAATTAACGTGTTTTATTTGACGCGGGTAAAGTTTTAATTTTTTGACTTTGAGGGGCTGGGAGAAAATGTTTTAATCAAACAGGCTCTTATTGGTGTCTAGATCTCTGTGTGAGACATGCACACGTACATACTGCGTTACTTTAAATTACATAAAAAAAAATGCACACAACGAACCAATTCCTTCATATATCATTCATTAATACACCACAATACGCTACTTTTCTTATTAAATTCAAAAACATAATAATCGGAGCACGCATGTAAGCGTATTATTTCTAATCGATATATTGTGTATCCTCAGTAATAATTAGCGAGCATATTTTCGCACATGTTACAATACATTCTTAAATTATTCAAGACAGTTTTAACGACATTCTCGATTATATTAGAACGTATTTCGATGTCTTGTAGCAATAACCGTGTGTTTTTATAGGTATTTATAAAGTTTCCGATTTGAATGTTTTCAGGTAATCGCAGATTCTCTTAAACGGTTTTTCTACCGTTTTGAATGAAAACAAATATGAATAGCTTATCAAAAATTTTAAGGACAAAAAGTAAATTTGTTTTTGTTAATGAGTATTATTTAAAAACGTTTGTTCCAATAAAAATTCTGAAGTATCGAAAATACTAAATGATCGAAATGAAATATTCGACGAATTATTATCTAAAAACTTCTTAGTAACATAATGGCTCATTTGAAATTCGCGTCAAACTAGAAGTGTCGATGTAAAGCAGAGCTTTTCCAGATACAAAACTTTATTGACAGACAACCGTTGTTTGAAAATATCGCTTAATTGATTGTTCCACTCAATGCAATTCGGACTTTTGTTTATAAATTAAAGTTTAATCAAAACTTATCACTTAAAATATTTGTTTTCCGTTTTTTTTTTTTCATTTAAAACTCAAAATATTAGTATTAAATAACAATTAAAGCAGCAAATGATTTCATTTTATACACTGTTTCACTTATTTATTAATATTAAAATAATACGTGTAATTCGTTTAGATACATTATTTTTATTTATTTAACGCGCATTTGATAATTTCTAGTGCGCATAGAAATTCGTGTTCTAATTGAAAATATAATATTTAATGCAAAAAAATATAATAATGAATTTATTACTATGAGGTATATCAATGTTCGAAGTTTCACGGTGTTATATAAAATGTAATTATTTACACGGTACAACGGCGAGAAAACAAAAACGCCAAAATGTCGATCGTTGTTTGAATAATTTTTACAGATTTAACGTTTTTTAATAATACAACTATTATTATGAAATATTATATTTTAGTAAAATATAATTACAAGTGCGATTGTTTACATTGTCTCTAAACTTTTGTTGCGGCTGGCCGAACCTGTGAATACGTTTCGACACCCCGCGGATCAAAATTGTTTGGTGGGGAGAAAATAGAAGAGATTCATTTTTTGTTACCGTTCATTGAGAGTAGAAAAAATTTATCATTAATTTCACGACAATTTCACAAAGAAAAAAAAAGTGTTATATTAAGTGCGTATATATATATATATATCTATTACTTAACGAAAAGTTTGAAATTGCTTTTGTAACGAAATTTCTTGGAACTCCGCGTCAAACTACCGACCGTTCCAATCAACAACGTCACGCGTAAATTTTTTGTAAAAATGGAATTTTTTTTTTTTTTGAAATTCCGGCAACAGTGTTGCGTACGTTTATAAGCATCGCACGTCCCCTTTGAACAGTGTTCGAGACGGTGCGAACAAGATGACTTCAATGAGCTCATCCGTCGGTATAAGTGTCTCGATTTCTACGTCAAACGGATATCCGAATATATTCGAATGCTCTGTTGCCATGAGTTTTTTAAATATTTTAAAACGGATCTTCCAGAAGCGGATCATATCGCTTCGACGATGGAAATCTGTCCGGGAACTCGGTGATTTGATCGATTCGAGATCGTAGTAAAATGGGATCAGTCAGTCAGCTCAACGGGCCCGTTCGGAAAAACACGAGAAGGACGCCGTACTCTGGATACCCGTACAATATACAATATACGGTCATCGGCGTTTACGGAGAAAACGAAAGAGTATTGTTATGAAAATACCACGCTCGACTCAAACGATTCATCAGAAGAGGGATCATCAGTTGAAAAATTTTAATAAACAAATTCACCGGTCGTCCATTTGCCGTCTCATATAGGCCGCGGCGATACGTCGTTTTCGTTGTCGGAGTTAAACAATACGGAATTCCTGAAATATCGTATGAATAAAAAAATGTATATAAAAATATCTATAGGGCGCGTATACAAAAAAGTAATAAAAAAAAAACCGTTTTTTAAAAATTCGTTTTAAAATCCTATAAAAGATCACCCCGCGTATTATAACGTGACTTATATACGTATTTTTTATTATTATTATTATTTTCAACGAGTATTTTTTTATTGGAGATTCGGCCGCGCGGCATTCTTGACCGTGACATCTTTATGTCCCGCTCGCGGAAACGCGTTTGGTTGAGCACGCGAGTATAGTGGGAATCGCGCGGCGTTAGGGGAGAGGAGACGGACGACACAGACGCGTACAAACTATTGTTCGACCGGCGTGCGGTGTAATAAAAATATAAAACGGACGCGGCGAGGGTGAACCGACCAGTGAGAGTGAGAGAGAGAGAGAGTGGATAGAATCTGTTATTATTATTGTTATAAAACGGGCACGAGTTGAAAAAAAAATAATAAAACGGGCACGGGGTGAACACGGTGAAAAGAAAGACATCATCAGTCATCAATTTTTCGAATCACACCGGTTCGCCCGACGAACAATTCCGCCCGTAATCAACACCGTATTGTGTGCGTGCGTGTGTTTTTAATAGGAAATACGGCAGCGGCGACGGATATACCGAATATCGCCGTGGACGAAAAATAAAAATAATCGCCCATGTTCTAAACCCATTAAACGACGTTGTGACGATAAATGTTTGTAACGAGTGTGATTTTTATTATACGTGCGTATCGCTTTGACGACGGTAAACAATTGGATCTATAGTTATTGTTTTCCGCGACGCACGCGCGCATTTATATAACAATGTTTTAAAATCATCGATTTCATAACGCGCGCGCTAATTCAAATCCCGTCCCAAGTCACTGATAACGTTTCGTATTTCGCATCCGTATACGCGTTTGTTGTCGGACAACATAAATATACAGTTTTGTCGAACGAACAACGTACGATCGAGAAGTCAGCCAAACAGACATAATTGTTGTACACTTGCATGGATTAATTTTATATATATAATTTTAATACTCGTATTTATTAACATTCAGTGACGTATTCACAGGGAGGACACGAGGGATTGATCCCTCCATCCCCCGCTTGAGTTTTTTTTTCAGTTTTCGATATTTTTATTTACAACAGTCAATGAGTATGACTTTACCTGGATAATCCGATAGTGGAAATACGTCAATAGAACGCTTTATTTAGCCGCTACTATTTGTTTGGAAAAATAATGAGTTTAATCAATTTGCGTGAATAATAATAATATTAACCGCCATATTTTTAAGAAATGTGATGATGGGAAAGGGCGAAGGAGCGAAACCGTCTTCAGGTCAATAAAACATTTTTCAATACATATTCCCCTCCCTTCTTGACAAAATCCTAAACACGCCGCCACTGTTAACATTGCATAATTACAGTGAATTAAGTACACAAAATTTTGAAACCTATTTTTTTTTTTTTTTTTTTTTTACTATTGAGATTTTACACAATATAAACGCTCGTTATATATATATATAATATTACAATATTATATATGCGTATATGTCAGTGTACGGATTGTGGAGAAAGATAAAAAAAATATGTAAGTATACGCATTTCTAACAACATTAAAGAAAAATAAAAGCACAAATTATATACAGTGCATATATATACACACACGCTTAAATAAATTAGAAACCTAACAAAAAAAAAAAAAAATAAAATGGAAAACAAACTTAATAAATAAAACCGGGAATGACGAAAAAATAAAGGAAAAAAATTATAGATGTAGGGAAATAAGGATCACGCGATTCGAGTATTATCGCTGCGTCGTTGTGTGTAATGTGAAAACACATTTTTGAAATTATGTTTTCATAAATTTATTTTGTGATAAAATAGTGTTTCATTTTATTACGTTATTTTTCTGAGACGCGGATTTTGTTTTTTTTTTTAATTTTCTAGTTTCTAAACGTTGTTATTATAGTTTTAAAAATTGGACCAAAGACGCCCGACGAACGTCGATACCCACGTAGTACACAAGAGATTTATTGAAATTATTACAAAATGTGATAAAAGACTAATGGCACTTAGTCTTCAAAAACCTTCTTATTTGCCAATTGCCGTTGCAATAAGATATAGTAAACGTCATGTTCTCTTCCTAGTGTTATTGTGACCATCCAATAAAAATAATTCATTATATAATATAAAAATAAATTCTTCCGTAATCGAGTTTATGTGAATATTATTTTGTACACTTAAAACGTCCCAAACTCATTATTTATCTCGAAAACAATAATACGAATATTTTCTAAAAATATGTTTTACGAAATTTGAATGCGAAATAGTTTTTTTTATTTTTTAATTGTATTTCAGAGATATGTTTTTTATATCTACTACTAAAGTCCCGAGTAGTTTTACCAATATAAAATGTATTACGACTATATTTAAGTTTGTAAATTTCGTATAAAATTTTTATAATCTATTTTTTTTTTAATATTAGTATTGAATGCGATTTTAATATTATTTACCATTTTGGCAAATTTTTCTGATAATAAATTCATAATATAACAATGTAATTACATTGTTTATTTGTTTAGAATGTTAGATTTTTTTTATGTATATATAATTTTTACGTATTCTCTTGATCGCGTTTATATTATCTTTACTTTTAAAAGCGATGTCATAATATATGATATTGAGTTCGTATATAATTATAATATTATATTTATTTAAAGGAACACGTTAAAATCTATAATAAAAAAAAAAAACAAAGGTATTTTTTTTTATTTATCTAAAAGAATGATTGGAACCGTAATAAGTCGTTTTTTGTAGGTATCATGTAAATATTTCCGTATACTATAATTGATTTATTGCATTCGGAATTATTTCGATTAATTGTATACATTTACGCAAATATTGAATTAACGAATTTTATACGATAAATGCGTATAAAAAATTTTACAGACTTACGCGTTTAAAGTGCACAACAAGAATACTGTTGACTTATTTATAATAAATTGTAGAGTTTTTTTCATTCCTAACAAAAGGAACTTTGTCTCTGTCAATAGCACACCGAAGTTTCGGCTTCGCCCTAGAACCACCCCCCAATCTGACCTAGTTGCGCGCACTGGAGATTACGATTTATTTTATTGATCGTTTCTGAAATGTAACACGCACAATGTTCGATAAATCGTAAAGGCGAATTGTTCCGGTGTTCGAATGATAACAATTCGAGTGTGTGCAGTGGGAGCACAATTATTGACAGTTTGCAACTCGTATAACGGTGTACGTTACGCGCGTGAAAGTGTAATGCGAAATAAATCTTCTTGAAAATATTACGACGCGAACAATTCGGCGATGATGAAAAAACAATAACAATAATATTCTTCAAACGCGACGAGTGTACAAATGTTTCACATAATCCGTAGAATAATAATGATTTCGAAGGGAATTCACGCGAGACCGAACGTTATATCGCGGTATTCGACTTTGTTCCAATTTCTCGTCCGTTGTGTAACAACGAGGAAACGGCGGGTGCGTTAATTTTCACGGAGCCTCGAGCACGTTACCGAGCAAGAATGCGATATGGTTTACTTTTATTTATTTATTTTTTTTTTTTTTTAAATTCACTAAACACGGTTGTGCAAATGTACACAGAATTCTTGAGTCCGGCTGACAGAAAAACAAATCAGGTCTATTTCATCTCATTTCTATTACCGCACAAATAGCGCGTGCAACCTATATTATTTCGAAAATAACGTTTAACGTTGAATCCGGCGTACCCGGGGCCGGTGGTACTAACGATTATTATAGACACGTAGGCGAGATTCAATTTTACACCGCCCACGACTTTATCTGCTTCTCCCGAATAAATGGGAATTTTTTGTTGTACAAATGAATAAAGTAAAAATGTAGTGTAAATTTATATATACGTATATATATATATATAAGTTTATTTTGAAAATAAATTCACAACTCCAACTAAGAACGTTCGTTAATAGTTTTTTAATTATTTATTTATTATTGTTAATATATTTTAAAACTTTTGTGTCTCGTATTATAAATTGTAATTATAATATAACGTACATACATTTTTCCATAAATATCACTTTTGGTAAAATAAAATGTAAATTAGGGCGATTGAGAGCTGGTATTTTCTCTCTTTGTGTTGAACATACAAAACATGTGGTAAAACCACCGATCTTTTGTTCATCCCCGTCCATTAGTTATAATAAATAAATAAGAATTCTCAAAACAAATTTGAATTTGGCATGTAGTCTACTTGAAATCGATTAAGCCACTTTTAAATTTAAATATCGTTTCTTTTTTTATTATTATTATTATTATTTTAAAAGTTTTAAAAAGCGGCCTAACCGATTTCAAGTAGACTTCGCGCCGAATTAAATTATGTTTTCTTAATTCTTATCGCTTCGTTACAACCAACGGACGGATGGAAAAAACCATAAACTTTATCTTATTATAGCGAGCTTTATAAACAATTATTATCATTTGAGTATTAACAATTGTCGTCTGAAAACTCGACGAGTTACAAAATGGATAAAAATAATCGAAATGCGGATATATCTTTAGTTAGATAATAATATGCAGTATTAGATTTTTTCTTCAACATATGCATTATATTTTTGAAAAATGCTAAAGTATTCATAATAATTCAAAACGTTCGAAAAATGCGAATCCAAATTTCGTACATCAATTCATCAGTCTAAAATTCAAATCTTGTATCTTGCCTAGCTACTTTTTTAATTTATTATTCCCAATTATAATATATATGAAAACGTAATTTTTATAAACATAATACCCAAAACTATTTAAATGATATAAAAGATCAAATAATCTGTTATTATTCATTTATCGTACAAATATAAACATATTATTTTTCAATTCACTTTACTTACAGTTCAAAGTTAAAACACACAACAAATAAAATTATCACCGCAGATATTTTTTGAATTTTTAAAACGATGTGTAATACGCTTGTAAAATATTTTCAGGGTTTCGATAATAAAATTGCGTTTACATTTTAATAATTAAAAAAAAAACAAATTCTTCGACATTTATAACACTATATGTAATCCGAATTGACAAATAATTTCAAATATCGTTAAAAAATTTATGGAGTGTATTAATAAAATTAGTGATTATTGCAGGAAGTATTTCACGTGTAATACAGAGACAATAGAATTTGCTGCAATGAAATAAAATAACGAAAATTGAAAACCGTCCGTATACCATTGACCTTTACATTTATTGTGAAAAACTATTTTAATACATTCTTATACTGACAACTATACGAAAAAGTTTTCACATACAAATATAGCATAATATAATATAGGAACAGAAATACGTCATTGATTTTTTTTTCTTTTTAATATCAGCATTGCGTAATTGGGAATTGAAACAATAATATAATGAACTATATTATGTAAAACGTATTTAATAACATTTTATTATTTTGATAACTGAAAATTATCGAATCCAATAAAGGTAAGTAGGTTCCGTGAAAACGTCATAGACATAACAAAAGTAGTAACGAGTTGCGGGTAGGTACTGTGGATTTCATAGTAAGTAAATTACTTAAAATTGTATAGTTCTGTTATTACAATATAGTGTATAACTTCGAAAGAAATTATTATGTTCAATAAGACGATTCTGAACGGAGCTTCGGTATAATATTATTTATATATATAATAATAATAATAATAATAATGAATTTTGACATAATCGCGATTTTGCCGTTTTTAACACAATTTACTGGTAGTTTTTTTTGTCGCATTTAAAAACTATTGAGAAAATAGTTTTTCTTTCAATTTTTAGGTAGAATTACATACAAGAAGCATTACTGAGAAAATCGAAAAATGTTTCAAATAATGTATCACAGATAGATGCAATTTGCTACCAGAACGTAATGGGATCATCCATGCTTTCGGATGATCTCGTTACGGAAATGGCGGCAAGTGATTTGTCCATTCGGGTAATGGATTAAAAAAAAAAACTTAAAACGTCTATACCAAAAAAAAAAAAAATTGTGACTAATAATTTTCAAGATTTTTTTTTTGGTATAAAGTAACGTATGACTGACATCGTATTCGATTTTCAGCTTTTAAAATAAAAAACTACTCGTCTTATGTCTTTAAAATCTCAAAATCTATAAAATTATTTAAAATTAAAAAAGTTTTTATTTTTATTTTATAGTATAAAATAGTTACATATTGTTGGAAAATTTCAAGACTATAGGATAATTGTTTTCAGAATTATTGAAAAATATTTTGACGAAATCGAATTTTCACTCTTTTTATATCATTTTCGGTAGTTTTTGAATTTTTTTTATTTTAATGTGCTTTTGAGAAAATCGAAAAATGACCACTTTAAGTATATCAAATAAAAAAAATTTGCTTTCGAAAAACAATTAATGATGTAAAGATCGATGCACTTCTTTTGGCAGACTCCTTTTTAAATACAAACAAAAAAAGGAAAAACACACATCATTGTAAAACTAATATATTCCTCGCTCCACTCAGAGTATAATAGTTACGACAACGAATTTAGGAAATTGTTCATTAATATCCGCGCGAAAATATTAATAGGTATAATAAATATTGTACAAACACGGCGACGATTAATAAAAGGATTAATTTACAATTTTAAGCGATTATACAACCGTTAGATAAAAAATAAATTGAAATAACCGTAATTTCGAGAACGCTATTAACGTGGTTTCATCGCAATGGAACGAACAGATTATTGTAGAGAATTTAATGGAAAAAAAAAAATGAAAATATTTCCAAATAAAAATTGCGTAATTTATTAATTAAAATGTAATCAAATGTTGTAAAAAAAGATTAAGGAAGTACCAGATGGTGTAAACGTTGATTAAATGTTGGAATGGAAAGAATAATATCTTTTCAAATTAATTATTATCGTTATTCGTAAAAATCTCTCGCGTGGTTTAAAAGATAGAAACGATAAAGGACTGTTTTTAAGACACACGAACAAATTGTAATCGCTAACGCGAAAAAAATTGTATAAAATTAATCGAAACGTACTAGTATTTTAGTTAATATTGAAAATTTAAATTTTACTTACAATCAATGAATATAAATACAATGTCAACATAATACATATGTTGTATATTAAATTGCAAAAATGTTGTTATTTACATAGCCATAATATTTGTAGTTGATTATGACTTCTAACATGACGTAATTTTATGTATTTTTTTTTTTTTTATAGTAATTTTTATGATTTATTGGAACAATATTAATTAATAAAATGTAAAATATTATTTTAAACGATTTTAATAAAAAATCAAAGTTGTATGAAATAATAAAAAAAATCCGTTATAAATTAAATATACGCTACTGCGTTCTATGTAAAACAAATGTATTAAATACGTACAGTATTTTATGTGGAGGTTTTGTGACTTTAATAATATTATTATGTAATTTATCTACAACGACTAAAACAATAATTCGTTTAAGTGCGTATATCCTCCGATCAAATATAATTTCTCTTTATCTGTAGAAAAAAAAATGATTTAACTCTGTAAAAGTCTCGGAACTCGTTGCCATCAATAAACAAATGGAAAGAACGAAAATGTTGAACACTGTAAAGGGCGGAGAGGATGGCTTAGAAAATGAGAGTTTTTTTAAATAGTCTAAAAAGTACACTACCCCTAACACTAAATCAATTCAAAAGCATCGCAAAACTGTCTCCGTTTAACAAACTGCCACTTAAACATCCGAATTAAACAAATAAAGTTTCGTGTCAAAAATGCACACCAAAATCGCTGTGTCGTTATCATTCCGCACGTTTACATATATATATATATATATCGAATCATGCTGAATCATGCACGGTGTATATACGTGCCATGCACGACGATGTATTGTAATAAACAGCCAATATTAGTTAGTGGCAGCAGCAACAGAGTACAGTGATTTTTTTATGGTTTTGTGTAAGTGGTGTAGTTATAACTTTTGATTTTGTGCAAGTGTACTGTAATATACACCACCAAAATTAGTAGACAAAGGTCATGCACAGATATTTTCGGTGGGCAAACCGAAAAGTGACATTATTGGGGCAAAACTTTCTTCACGCCGTCAAACATTAAACTTCGTATACTTCCGAGTGCACAAATGCAACGAATCAGTGAGAGAGTCTGTATTTGAAATTTTCATATATTTATAGAATTTTGGCGAAAACCCCGTATCCAAACTTAGGAAACGAAGATGAAGGACATAATTACTTTAATAAAAAAGTTACATGAAAAATAAAAGAGTATTCAGCGGAATGCGAAACGTCGTAGTAAGTCGTAGATTGAAAAGGAGGATAGAGACACGGTTGATGATTTTTTTGATATTGAGCCATTGAACATCATGGATCTCATATTATCAAGAACGAAGAAGACAAGCAATTCTTTTTAGTTAATCAATTTAAAAAAAAAAGACGCGTTGGACGCGTATGGCTTCAATTGATGCCGACCAGATTCCTTTCAAAACCTCCTGCTGAATAAGCCTAGACGAATACAAGCGGTACCGGGATTTCTTCAACAATTTGACGGTCGTCAGACAAAATTATCGCATTTATATTTATTATTGAAAATTACGTAATTTAAATAACTACAGTCGCATTATTATAAATGCGTAATTTTTTTTTCTAAACAAATATTATCCTTTTATTAAATTTTATTTATACATATGTATAAGTATACTGCGCATGTTGAAGTATTACTCAGCATCACCCTTTTATATACACGATTTCAAGACATTATAGTTATAGTATTATTATTATTATTCAAGTGTCTTTAAAAGAATCTCAGTGTAATTTTTTTTTTTACCAATTGATGGAATTTTTAAAAAAAAATTGTCCATATATCTTATCTTGATAAAAAAAAAAAAAAACGTTTATCTTATTTATCTATAGAATAATTATTTCAATACATTTATTTTTAATCCTCGTAGGTATACATTTTAATTCCATCGTCTTTCTATCTATCTAGCTATTTGGTCAAATGGCCTCTCAGGACCATCCCATTCCTCCATCCTTCTCTATCTATTATATTGCTCTTTCTTTCCAATTCGTGCCTCCATCCAGTGACTCCACATCCTTTTAGACTAAGTCCTCCCATTATGTTTTGGGTCTTCCGAGCGGTCTTTTCCCACACGGTTTTTGTGCCATTACAGCTTTTATTAGATTCGTTTTGGCTCCTCCGAGCACGCGCTGTCCATCGTCTTTGTAGATTATGTAAAACACTGCAGGGCTCATCCTCATTATACTATTACGCAGTATACGGGTATTATTATTATTATTATTATATACAGGGACACGCTGTATAATGTAATGATGACAATAATAGTAATAATATAAACACACTGGAGTGTCGTCCATTCCGTACAGCTCATGTGTTGTTGTTTGCGTGCAAAATCCGTTAATATATTAATATTCAAAGTGCGAGTAGGAATCTAGTTTTTCTTTTACATTCTCCCTCGCATTGTTGACAAATCGAGAGTGCGTCCGAGCTGCTGTAAATACACTATTGTTATACGGATATTTTTGATTTATGTCTCAAAAAAAAAAAAATAAAATAATAACAATAATCGTAAGTGTCGCAGCGGCGAATGATCCTTGCGCCGGGATGGCGAGCAACCGGGACGGTGTTTAATTACAAATGCGCGGGGTAAACAGCAGTACATAAATAATAACGGGGAAGGAATTTGGTTTTTTATTATTTATGTATTTTTAATGCGAACAGGGCGGGTTGTTTGTTTTGTCATACTCTCCAAACACACGGGGACCCGTCCGAGGGTATATGCATGCGCGCACGCGCGAATTCCGATTCTTGCAGCTTGTTTAAAATTCGCACCACGGAACAAGTCGACTGGCGCGCGCCTGTAGCAGCAGCACCAGGGCTAGTTTATAGTTCACGCTCGTTTACTATTTTTCTTTCCTCAAAAATAATTTATTTGTTTTGTTTTTTACTTTATCCGCATGCGACCCGGCCTGTACCGCTCTCGTTGAATTTCCCGATATTGCCATTATAAGAAGGTTTCAGATATCTATGTAGTATAATTAGTCAAGATGGATAATGTACCGTGGAAGTGAAATCAAGAATCGCTCAAGCGAAAACAGCCATTCATGAGTAAAAGAAACCTATTGTGCTCTAAAAACACGTGCATAAGAAACGGCTAATAAAAGTATATGTGTGGTGGAATGTCGCGCACTATATACGGTACTGAACAAAGTTGACCAAAAGTCCTCGATAGTTTCGAGATGTGGTGCTGCTCGAAAATAATGATGCAATTGAGCTGGACAGAAAGAAAAACAACCGAAAGTGTTCTACACGAAATAAATGAAACAAGGAAAATACTTAACACCATTAAAGAAAGAAAATTGAATATGATTGGCCATGTCCTGAGACACGAAAAAGAGTTTATGTATATTATAATAAAAGGGGAGATAAATGGCAAAAGAGATAGAGGACGTTCAAGAACATCTTACATCGAAAACATGGTATCCGATGTCGGTCTAACAAATTACAAGGAATTAAAGAGGCTGGCTGGTGATAGAAATGAGTGAAGAAAATATGAAAAACTTCAAAACCAACTGTAGGGTTGACAAAAAAAGAATCATAATAACCGCAGCTGATCCATTATAATGTAATCTGTTTCGTGTATATAATTCGAACGTCTCTGTGTTGACGTAGGTACAACGTTCGAGAGACGGGGAGTATTTCGTTACCAGCAAATAAATCTAAATAAATCGAATAAATTTCCTCGGCCGCGCGGACACCCGTTGATAAATTCAGAAGTTCAGGAAATCGCATCATTCTTACACCGTAAAAAAATTATTAAAACTAATCGGTATATCTTGATCATCTAGTTTCAACAGTGCTTGTAATTTACGACGAGATTAAAAAATAAATAATAAGAATAAAACCCTATAGAAAATTCAGTAATTACACGAATGTTTGACGGAAATAGCACCTACGTTCGTTAGCCGAATAATCGTAATTTTACTAGAATTGAATAAACCGTATTTTTTTTTTACGACATTTAAAACAATTTACTTTCGCCAAACTTCTATATATATCTTTTAAGTCACAAGTCCTAAGTCGAGTGTAGCAGGAACTACGCGATGTCACTATTTTATTTAATATTTCCAACGTGTGTTTAATATAATACGTACACGTGCCCTCTTTAATTACATATATAAACCATACAATGTACAAAACCTTTTAATCTGTTAATGGCAGACATTATATATGAGCCGGAAAAAGAACGGAAGGATGCATTGGCGCTCTCCGACATCGACCGCTTAATGGATTCATTGATCATACGTAGTTGATAGTAAAAGTCGAACATAAAAAAGAGCAATTTCCCGAGAACAACGTTGATGCAAAACGTGAAAACATAGCGATAGAAAGACTTTATCATGTTAGAATTGTATTCAACAAAGTAATTCGCTCAGCCGACGATGTCAAATGAATAGCATATACCACGGGGTCGTAATCACGAGACGAGTCACGAGGAATGTGCAGCAAATGAATTGCAAATCGCTAGAACTATTCGACTTATTTAGAATCACCAGCAGTTTACAAGGAAGGGATCACGGAATAACCACATACGAGTATATTTAGTTTTACTTGTTAAAATTTACTGTAGACAATAATCAAAGAAAATAATAACATGTACTCAATCGAATTAGAAAAAAAGAGTTATTTTTATTATAACTGTTAATGCATATAGCTTTTAAATTTTATTTTAAACCAACCAATTAATGTTCATAAATGTTATTAAAATTATAATTGAATTATTATTATAAACTTAACGCGATTGCATCGTATAATGGTTTTTTTCTTTTTAGATGTACTTTGCATTTTACGAAATCCATCATACTGTTTTACTTCAAACGGATTTTTATTGACAAAAGAACGAAAAATAATTAAAAATGTTTTATGACCACAATCCATTTACTAATGGGCGCCTTAATTTAATTCGTTTTAATTTAAAATATTTCTCTCATTCATTGTGTTTTGAAAACTTTGTAATCTTATGAATATTATACTGTAGACGTTTAAGTTTGATGACAAAACGACGCGATTTTCACTGAACCGCCTGCAATAGATTAGTCTGAAACTTTTTTCAGTGTTATAAGCCGACGAGGGACGAGCCACAATTTATTAAATTTAATTAACCTAAGCAACATTTTGATATTTCTGACAAATCGCCATAGACTATTATTTATTATTATAATTTAAAACGTACTCGTTCAAAAACCTACACACTTCATAAACGTTTTGGATTCAAACAAAAACCATTGCATCAAGTCTGGAAAAAATGATTCGTACGAAACCAAGGTGGTAACTGACAAATGAAAAATACAAAATATATTTATCAAAAAGTTAAACGTAATTTCATAATATAAATTTAATAACAATAATAATAAATAAAAAAAAAAAAAACTATAAATGCTTGAATATGATAAATCGATCGATGTGTATTATATTATATACATAATTTGTAATATTGTTTCATACTAGCTTTGGTCAATTGTGTATAAGACAAGCTCGAAAATATTTATTAAATTTCCAATATAAAAAATTACGCTACCTATTTTACTCGTGTGTATCAACAACAATAGAAAAATTATTCGTTAAAAAAAAATTACAAACTTGCCTAAATCGTCTATCATTGTCACCAGTAGGCATGAAATGGAGAGGGTACAACCAAATTATTATCACTATTTATTTTTTTTATACTCGACTTCTTTGTTAATTTTTACATGCGATTCAAATGTAAAGTACTGATTTTGATAAATTACTTGTGCATCAGTGATAATGAAAAATTATAAAATAAAAAAATGTAATGACAAAAACTGACTTTTTATATATATAATAGAAGGGCAATCCCTTAATTGTATACGCTTTTAAATTTTTTTTTTTTACATTATAGTGATCGATTGACCAAAATCGTCGTTACAGTTTAAATACGAATTTAAACTCGGTTAGATTTTTTTTCAGTATTATTATTAATATTATTTATACATTTTTTTTTCTTCTTTTGATCTGACCCTTCGGATAAATACTAAACTGGACCCTCCGGTAACGTATAGTATGTACCCTAATGTATTTTGAATTAATTCAGTTTTAGCACGTGGCTGTACAAGGGTATCTTTTGATTATTCATTCTATTGAACTCTATGTAAAACGAATCCATCGTTATAAATATTGTTTGAAAAAAAAATGCACGACGAAATCCCAAAAATATGTTTTGCATATATATTGTTATAATTTAGTTTTTATTTTTATTTTTTAACATATATTCTTATTCGGTATCTAAGTATATAAGTAGGAAAAAACTTGACACGGTTACACATTTCACTCATTTCTGAACAAAGCCTCATTCGAGATTAGTATTAAATTGTACTCTAAATTCAAAAAATAATAATTAAAGCAGACGGTATTACATGTCTAAATTATGCTTTAAATCAATTAATTTCATTATAATTGTATACTTAAAAAAATATATATAGCGTATTCATATAATATATAATATACTACAAATTACATGAAAATTGTATAGTTGTATTTATATAATCTGTGACTATATTAAAATAGTTATAAGTAAATAAATATCATAATCCATCATAAACTTCTTTAATATCATTCCATCTTCTGTATTTCCAAAATTATTTTAAATTTCAATAGAATTACAATCATTAAATTTTTATTGCAATTTCTTTTCTTTTCCTCCTTTTTTTTTAGTTAATTTTAAAGTATTTCTAATGCAAACATTTTTGGTCACTTCTTAGTGAAATAAACTTCGAGTCCTAGTAATAATATTGGTTTTAAAATTAAAAACTATACTTACAATTTTTGTTATGACTTCTTCGTGCTCCGGATATTCTCTAACATAATGTGCAATTCACATTACTAAACAAATATATTTCCCATATTCCTTTTAGATACATATATTTTACATAAAATAAACACATACTCAAAGTGCAGATTTGGGTTAAAAAGATTTGAATTATAATAATTGATTAAGATGTATAATGTTTAAAATGTTGAAATTTTGACAAGTTTTGATTATATTCAAATTGTATCTATAATCATTTTTTTATGTTCATAATCTTTGATCTCCCCGAGTTCGAAATCAAAAAATTTCACAAACGATTCTTTCATTATTTTTAAATTTATCGAATTGGGAATCGCAGAGAAAAATTTTAAAATTAAACTAGTTTTAATTCCGTAGATTTAATTTTGAATTTTATTTTTTTGAAATTCATTTAGTTTTTTCGGTGTGTAGCTGTCGGTCAGTGTAAAAAGGTATACTTGATAGGTATCAAATAAACTTTTTGGAGACTTTTATTTATATTATTTTTACATTTTAAATCCTAGACGAAACGAGAAAGAAATTGGTTTTACGATGTGAGCTCGTTATTTGTATAGTGCAATCACGTTTTTGAGCACCTAAGTAAAAGAAGTAGGTACTCAAACAGTTTGTTTATATAGTCCTTTATAGTTTATATTGATTAGGAACTTAGACATGGATGGCACTTCAAAGAGGCCATCATTTCAGGATTTCTCATTAGCTTTTAAGAAAATAGCAGAAAGCTGTTTAAAAATAACGCCTTTGAATATTTGCGAAATCTCCATTTTGATAGCAAATTTTCCATATTTTTATTTCTCGTTATTTCGCTGAGATTTGTGTAATATCGTTAATTCTGTATACTTCAGTTTTGAAATTTAATTTTTTATATTGTGAAATGCTTTCAGTCGTTAAAATAATAACGAGCCCCTGTTAACATTATGAGTTCATATATTTTAGATTTGATTTTTATAACACCTACGACTTGAGTTATTATTTTTACACCGTTTTTAGATTACTATTAATAAAACGAGTGAATAGGTATAGTTTCTAACACTGAATTTTTTATACATGTTTAATATTATGCGTATTATTTTCAATATTTTATTTTTTATGCATAAAAAATACGTTTCGAAAACTTTCTTTTTTCGTTTTATAAGCGCTTAAAATTGTAAATTTTGCAAATTTTCCATAAATACATAAACAAGAGGAACTGTACTCGTAACGAGTACACTTGTGTAAACGAAGATAAATAAATTTCTCGTATATTCTGTGTTTTATTATTACGATATATATATTTTAATTTAATTATATTATATTTGAAAATAATAAGAAAACAGAATAAAAAATAATTCGAATTCATTATTATATTGTTGTAGAATACTCAAAGTTACTAAGCGCTATGAGATTCAGATGAATGATATTACCAATCATTAGAAATATAGTATCACACAAAACGTAACTAAATGTTATAAGGACAATTAAAAAAAAAATGTTGTGGCAGGATATTTCGAATGTAAAAGAACATTGAACAACTATTATTACCTCAACGGTACCCTAAATATTTTTCGAAGGGTTATTTGTTTGGTTTCTCTGTTTTTATATTTCATCACTCATTGCTATTGAATGTGTGTTCGAAAAACGATTTGTACGCGTCTCCTACAAAATGAATGAAAATAACGAAAACTCCCTCCGATCGGCTTGGCATTATCAAAAAATAGTAAGTCAAAAAGGTTTCATTTTCTAAATTAAAAACGTGATTTCTTATATATCACGTTTAGTGGTTTATTCATCTGGAGTATTCGTATTTAACTTGTTTTGTTATAAAACAATTTTGAATTCATTGAATTGACAAAAAAAAAAAAAAAAATTTTTATAAAAGAAAATAAAAACTGAACAAACACCACAGCTTTATTTTATGATATTCTGTGTGTACAGTTAAAGAGAAGACAAAATTGTACTATCGTGCAATATTATCGTGGGGGAGAGACATTTATTTTATTGTCCAGCCACACTATAATAATCCATTCTGCCGGAGAAACGTTCTTTTGTTAATGGCCGTCACGTCGGGGGGAATATTATAAATAATAGTAGTAGTGAAAATATGAATAAAACCCGTTTACTTTTTTTCAATTTTTTTTTTTTAGGGGAAGCAAAATGGACTGCAATAAAGAATAGACACTCTGGAGTGGTTTCGGTCCCGCATCAGTTGACCTCTATTATTATTATGATTATTATTATTATTGTGACATGCAACGTGCACGCGCGTGTGTGGTCCACAAACAAGAGAGAACTTTTAAATTTTAAAATTTTAAACACGTAAACAAAAACAAATTAAACCGAGGGTGGAAATTAATGCTATTTTCAGTGTTTTGAAAAGCATAGACCATAGACGCAATATTAAAACATATCTTCAAATCGAAAAGGAATATATTAATAATATACATACGAGGTGTGATCAAAAAATACCGGGACTAAAATTATATCTGCGCTAAAAATAATCGAATCGGAAATATACACACATCAAATAAAAATAGAGATAACACTCAATTACGTTATTCAAGCCGCGAGTTAATATTAACTGTTAGTAATGAACGAAAATTCATTGAAATCAGATACTTTTATTGTGTCTGCCGTTTTTGTCATGTCGAATAAACTCGAGCAGCGTGTTTGCATTAAATTTTGCGTTAAACTCGGTAAATCAGCGACTGAAACTTTTGAAATGATTAAAAAAGCATTTGAAGATGAAGCGATGAGCAGGTCTAAAACATTTGAATGGCATAAAAGGTTTATTGAGGGTCGTGAAGACATTAATGATGACTCTCGTGCTGGACGACCTTCAACATCAAGAAATGTGGAAATGGTGGCAAAGTACGAAAAATTATTCGATCAGATCGACGAATGACGATAAAAGAACTTTCTAGTGAGTGTAACATCTCTTTTGGATCATGTCAAACTATTTTGACTGAAGATTTAGGCATTAGACGAGTCTGTGCAAAAAAGGTCCTAAAATTGTTGTCACAAGATCAAAAAAATCATCGAATTGAATTTTGTCAAAGTTTGAAAGAACGAACACAAAATGACCCAGGGTTCATTAAAAATGTAATAACTGGTGATGAAACTTGGGTCTATGGTTATGACATATTTGATGATATTGAAACAATAAAAAAGAATGCGGTGGATCAACTCAAACAACTTAAAGTTGAAGACTTCCAACACTGCTTCAAAAAGTAGCAGGAGAGATGGGATAAGTGTATAACATCGGGCGGTAAATACTTTGAAGGAGACTAATATTTGAAATATTATTTGTACATTTAAATAAATAAAAAAAAAAAAATCCCGGTAGTTTTTGATCACACCTCGTATACACCTATCATGAACTCCACGTTAAACTACATTAATTCCATATCGTTTGTACCTACTTAGTCCTTACCTGGTATGTTTAATCATTTTATACATCAGAACATGTACGGAATTATAGGAGAAGGGGGGGGGGTAGACGAGGTATATGCTCAGAGCCTTGCGATTATAAGTTAAAAAGAACTTCTTAATATCTTAATTTGTAGGAAATAGCTGGACAAATATTATTATATTTTTAAAAATGTTGTTAAGTTTTTGGAGAAATAACCGCGTACACACGATAATTCTTACCAAACGGTAAAGATGTTATCGTCGCTGTAATATTAAACATAATTTATTTAATATTATGTGTTTTTAAATAATCGACAAATTAGTGTGTTATATGATATAGCTGCCTTGATTCAAGAGGTTTTTTTATCAATTAACTCAATGCCGGTCGACTGTACACGTTACACCCAAATAACACGATCAATTTGGATGACATAATATAAGAATTTTCGTCAATCACTTATTGAAAAGTTAATTTTTAAAGATAAATTGTAATTAAAAAGTATTTTAATAAATTTCTTTGACTCATATGATACAAAAAAAAAATTAGTTTCATTGAAGACACGAGAGTTGGAAGAGTGTTGCCCTATATAATAGAATAAATTGCCTTTATTTACGTAAATATGTCTTTTTCAATTATGCCAATTAAAATATATCAAATTTAAATTAACGAAAAAGTTTTGTCGAAAAAAATCGAAATTTCTTCTGAATTAACCTAAAGAAAATAATGTAAAAAATGAGGTGCCCCCCTCCCATTTTCCCAAACAAAGTTCACTGTAATCTCTGTAATTTACAATAGTTTTTCAATTTTACTTTAGACGAGAATGTTAAAAATTAAAACACAACATAATACATCGTAATCAAACCTCACAAATTAAAAACAACACATTTTCAACAGCGTAAATATAGCCCAAAAATTAGTTGAAATTTTTCGAACATTATATTGCGTTTATTATAAAATAGCCGATAAGAATCTAAATTCATTAACTAATATGATTATATTATAAATTACAAAATACATTTTGCAAAACCGTGGGTGTGTTATAAATTACAGTAAATTTAACAAACTAACAGCAAATATTTATTTAGTTCGTTTTCAATTTAATAATAATAATTAATTCATATTAATTAATTTAGTTTGTACTCATTTACAAAATTACAATAGATTCGTTTATATATATATATATATATATATATATATATATACATATATAAGGATGGCTCTTAGTTATATAGGTGATTTTTTTTATTTTTTTTTTTTTAGTCTTACTCTCTTAAGTGGTTTCAATATGTATGAAAATGAACTGCACACAATTTTATGTTAATTGGTTAGGTTTAACCCGTGCCCCTCAGCTATTAAAGTTCTAAAACGCATTTTAGTTTAAACTACGATGTTTTTCCTTAATTTCGAATTAATATCTTGTTATAATAATTTTATATCAAAATATGTATAAAACATTATTTATAAAAATTTAATTTACTACGACTCTTATTCTATAATTTTTTCGGTAAATACAATATTTTGTAAAATATTTGATTAAGAATCATACAATTTTATAAATAACATAACATTAAAACAATATTTACTATATTTTTACGTATACAAATAAATAATTATAATGATTTTATAACCGTAGTTTTCAAACTGTGAGGATATACGAGTAGGAGTACCACCGAGAAATACTACAGCTAATCCCAATAATTCTCTACAATGATATGTTATTTATGAACTTGTATGATTCTTAATCAAATATTTTAGAAAATATTATATTTACCAAAAAAATGTGTAGAATAAAAGTTATTGTAAATTTAATTATCTATAATTATTATGTTACATATTTTTATACATAACGAAAATAACGAAATATTAATCAAAAACTAAAAAAAAACTACTTTTTTTTGGAATAAAATCTTGTTCTAGAACTTTAACGGTTCCCCCAACCTCAACTCACACGGGTTAAACTTAACCAATTGACAAAATTATGTGTAGTTCATTTTTATACATAGTGAAACCACTGAGGATTAGACTAAAAAACAAATTACCTATATGAATAAGAGTCATCCTCATATATATATATATATATATATATATATATATATATATATATGTGTGTGTGTGTATTTATTTATATATTTTTATCAAATGTCCATTATTGCGCTAATTATCAATAATTAATAAATGTTTAAAATTTTAGTTTTTTTTTAAATAGAAAATCAGATGTTCTTTAAAATCTCACTTAATAACTAGTAAATTTAATGAAATATAATAATACTAATAATCAAATATTAAAATTATCTTTGTTTAAAGTTAACTTCAAATAAACATCAGACACGGAATGTTTAAAAAAAAAAGTATCCTTTACAGAATTTACAAAATTGACATACAATAAATAGTACCTAATTTTTCTTTAAAACAATGATTGACACACAATATAAATTTTAATTTTAATAAAAGATTAATAATCGTTTACATTCACATTTATCTTTTAGACTTATTTCTTAATCAAAACACTATATCTGATGAATTATTTACTGGTATTTGTATAAATCAACCAAAATGTAGTTTTCCATAAATAATTTTATTCTTGATTATAGAAAGTAAACAATTTATGATTATTGTATTTAAGACGATTAATGAGAATGTATAAAATAATAAACGGATAAATTTATTACACTCAATTTTCATTGAACAATAATTTGATAATTTTATAAAATATCAAACAAATTTAGAGTCCAATCAGTATTAACTAAATGTTAAATTCCGGACAAATATTAATCGAATATGTTTGAAATTTATTATTATTCCGGTATTTCACTTGTAAATTATACATATTCCAATAATTTAAAACAAACATAAACAATTAATACAAAAGTCTGTTCGATGAATTTGTAATTATTTCAATATACCTTACAGTAATTACATTGACAACATCTCAATGTATTTAATCCTTCTTTCCGTAAACCTTTTTTTATACTCTAATGAGTATAACCTGTATTAATATTAAAAGAAAAAATAAACATTTAAAAATCGTTTATATTTACATATTTAAAAAAAATTAAAGGCATAGCCACAGGTGCTATGAATGTCGGTTCAAGGATTTTACTCAGACAGGGATTTAGGAGATATTTTAAATTTGAAACAGTGATAAATCATTTAATAAAAAAGAAAAAAGATTCTGACGCTAGTAGTTTGTAAAAATCAAAAAATAAAATGTCTTGGTTAATATCAAGGTATCATAGTTGAGATATTTATGATATACGCATACATTTCAAGTTTAAATAACATAAACAAAATTGTAGGTATAATATCGATGTAACAAATAATGAATTTTGTCATAAATGAAAATTTCTGAAACGCTCTTAAAATCATATTTGAGTCGATTTTTATCAATTTTATAACACGTGTAGAAAATTATATTTTTAATTCTGTATTACATTTTTAACTCGTAATCGCCAAAATAACTCTTAATGTCAATAATTTTTACTCGAAAGTCTTCCAACAATTTGAACTTCAAACAACGAAAGCCAAATTGATGATATTTGAAAATTTTTCTCTACTAAAAAAAATTATGATAGACTTTGTTTTAAATTTAATAGTCTTTTGGTCCTAAAATTCCAATGTTTAAAAACAAAATAACAAAAAATTATTGAAATTTTCAGAATGTTGGTATATTTAGCGAAATTTATTGATCGATTTATTTCAGAAATATTTTCAATAGGTATGTAATTTATAAAATATAAATATTATAATAAATAACTAATAAAAATATCAAATATTTTGTATTAACATTTCTGAAATAATAAAAAAAAATAATAATAATAATTGAATATTGAGAAAACTCGATATCTTTGTGTCTAATATTTTACCGGAATTTAAAAAATAAATGTAATAATGTGCTTGAGAAAACTGCTGATTAAATTCGAAAAAAATACACATATTGGTACTTATGCTATACGAATAATTTTTCAAAAACAAAAAAAAACCACATATTACCATAAAATTAACTGTACATTATTATCTATTTACTTCACTCGGTATCTAAAATCGAATACTTAAAAGCTAAATGTATTATTGTTAATCGAGAACGTATTAAAATAGAAAATATTTGTATAAAGCGCTTTTTTATTTCACAATATCTATACGTTATTTGCCTAGAAATAAATGATTTTAATTATTAGAGAATACATGATTAATATGACTATAGCCAAGGACTGGAAAAATTATCACATGAAACGCCAGTCAGAGACAAAATACCTACAGCAATTTGTCAAATGTATTATCTATCACGCAAATATTTTCAGAATTAAAATACTACGGTAGTACTGTTACCACTTCACATTACATATATGATATATCATAATTTTAATAAATTATTATTAATGATTTTCAACAAAAAAGTATACGATCAACCTAAAAAAAAAAAAAATGTATCATTAAATTTTCTATCAATAACTATTATAATTTACTACAAGAAAAAAGTTAGAATAAAAATTAGAGTCCATTTTGCCGTTAAATTACTGAAAACGGAAAATATTCGTTTTTTGCAATATTCTGAATTACGTTAAACAATTATGTATGCTAATAATTGAATTAAATAAACAAGAAAAAATAATTTTCAAAAATTAAATGTAAGCATTACAGGTAATACTTCATAGTTTTTTTCTAGAGTCTTAGAATTCCCATTATACTTTTAAGATCGAAATACATAATACATAACATCATTTGACACACGTATAAACAGTTTATTAAATATTAATATATATAATTTTTTTCTTTTTCTTCGCCTTATCCCACAAGAATAGCGTCAGCTTTTTCTTATTCTTGCCCTCGACAATCTCGCCATCCATAACCATATTTATCCACTTCGAAAACCTCCGTCCCCTCATTAAATAACCTCTAATCACGTTTTCTTTAATCTATTTTTACCTCGACATCTTTCTATCCGATTTTTTTAGTAATATCTAAATTCTGAATTTTATCTCTTCAAAACAGTCCCACAAAATCCATCTCAATATTTTCATTTCTGCTACTACTATTTTCTTTTCAAACATTTAATACAATTAACGTGTCTATAAAGTTTTAATAAATATTCAACTGATTAAAATTTATAAATTAAACAGAAATAAACAGCTTTATAGACTTAATAATAATTAACTCAGTGGAGTAAAATGTGTCCAGACAATTTATAAATGAATAAAATACGCTATTAGTATTATAATTGGAAATTTTTTTCTTGAGATCATTAAAATTCGTATAATATATATTCGTATCGTTTTCTTATTATTATAAATATTTCGGCGCGAAAAATACTTAAATTTAATCACAGTTCAATGTGCAAACGTTTATATTGTTACTTAATGTTGTTTTTTTCAATAAAATTGCTCTAAAGTAATTTTCCGTTATACTCAATGACTATAATTTATCGATATTTCCTCTGTTATTATCCGTTATTATTATTATTATGTTTAAACACCGATATGTTTACGGGGTGTGGGGAAAGAAGAATTCAAGTTAATCTCCTCTCCCTCAGGATTAAAAAATCAATTGAAAATATTATTATACATCTGTCATTTTATATTAACACGTTTTACGCAGTTGTCGACACGCAACAACAAACGCATTATTCCAATTTCGTATAATAAAAAAAAAATGATTAAGTGATGATTTTATCAACCTCACAATAGAATATATAGTGAATATCTACAGGAAATCGAAAAGACTTATTCGATAAATTCTACATTTATTGATATAGTTAATATATCTATTAATTATTAAATGAAACGTTGATTTGAAAAAATTGGTTATTCTTTTTAATAGGGAAGACAAATAATAGTTTAACTGTTAGCGGATTAAAAGAACGCAATAAAGAAAAATTTCTCACTGTACATTTTGATAAAAATAAACGATTGGAATTTTTATTACGATTTTCTAAACTCTAATAAATGTATCAAAATAATCGAGTTCTATTATTGGATGAGTAATTTATTAAATATTAAATTTTAATACCATATCATTTTACTATAAAAAAAAAAAGGTATTTTAATTCGAATTATTACATAAAATCAGTGAGGACGAAGTATTTACGTTTTATTTTAAATCCCTCGCCATCATCGCCAGAGAAATATTTAAAATACGACCAAATATCTTTTTTTAAAAAGATGCGTCGTACAGTGGCACTACGCACCAGTGGCGTATTGACACAGAAGGAGATTTGGCAGATACATCTTCCCCTCTTCACATGGCTTTCTTTCAAACATATACGACGTATATGGTTATGATTGTGCTTTCGTATTATCAATTCTTCAGTAGACGATAAAACAATAATATATTCACTTGGGAAAAAAAAACATTAATTTTCGTTTGTAATTGTCGACTCGTAAACGCACATTTTAATATATTTTATAAATATATATAGGTAATATTCACTTTTAATGAAATGCTTTTTTTGTATTTTAACCATCGATTAAGATTTTCGATATTATTTTAATTTTAAAATGGATTAAATGCAATGGCTATCCGTCCGTAATACGACGGAATCAAAGTGGAATATAATCGTCGATAAAATCGCAAAAAAAAAAAAAAAAAAAAAAAAACGTAGCAGACTAGAGTTTGTTTTATACAAATGTTATGAACTAAATTGTAAAAATTAAACGTTCGTGTACGCCGTACAGATATGTATTTAACATAAATTCCTACTGTCCGTGTACTCGGAGTGAGAGAGATTTTTTACTCGTCACCCCAACATCCAATCGAAGAAATTCTTCCTAAATACGCCCGCTGCTGCACGGACGTACTTTTATTAATCATTATATTATATCGCCGCGGCACTTATGATAATTTTTTTTTTTTTCGAAAATAACTTTGCTCGTAAATTTTTCCTGTTCACATACGCGTCCTGAGTGTCTCTATAAATATATATATATGCCGGAATCCGACAATATCAACAGGAAACGTCTATTTCGCGAAACGTTAAACGATACGAAACTAAATAAGAAAATATATATATATAAAATGAATAAATAAATATATATATATATCAAAATGTATACTTAAATATACAATAAAAGCCAAAGAGTATTGAATAAAATAAAATAAAAAGAATGTTGTTGTATAAATTATTTTATTACGAAACTTATAAAAAACAAAAACAAAAAAAAAAGAAAGAAATAGCGGCATGGTCTGCGGTAGTAAGGTGTCTAACCTGTTGTCTAACGTGACCGTAGCCGCTCTCCTCGGCGGTTCGTTTCGAAACCTTGGCCTGTGGCCCTCCGACAGGTACCGGTACAACCTGGACTGTTGATCGTCCCTGAGCTCCAGCTCCAGATTGAGGTCCAGGTCCCAGTCCAGAGCGTCCGGTTCGTTGTAATCGCGACGTCGCATCCGACGCACCTGTTGCCCCGGTGCCGGTGCCGAGGGGGGGGGGGCCGGCCGGACGGCAGATCGCGTGACTGATGTTTTCTTTTTTTCCTTTTTTTTTCCCCTAAACGCCCGCGGCGACCGGGTATGCGTGCGTGCGTATCGCCGGTCGCGACGCCACTGCAGGGTGGTGATGACGGCGGCGCCGCCAAACGAACGAGGCCCTGGGCACACTCGCACCACGCGCCGTCGCCCAGGCAACCGCATCGCAGCCGTCACAATGTCTTTTATACATGCCGTACGTGTACGCGCATAATATTTTCGATACGTTAAGTACGTGTTGCGCGTCCGAACGGACAGATGGAGAGAGACAGTCGCGTTTTGTGTATTATTTCTTTAATTTAATAATATTTTTCTTTTTTTTTTTTTACACTATCGACAGTAATACGTTGTAGGACAGCGATGTATTGATATGTAAACACTTGCGCGCGTTAAGTGCGCCAGTCCCGTCGATCTTCTTTTTTTTTACTTTTTTACCGACTACGTCCCGCCGACGAACGAATACCGATTCCCCCCCCCCCCGTCCCGGGCACCGAAAATAAAATACGTATATCCGAACTAACCGTTTCTAAGGAGTCCTGTATAGGCAATTTAAAATACACGCGCGTATTGGCCGCGTGGAGTAATATACCTAATATTCCTACGAGATGGGGGGGTATGCTTCTATTGTACGCCCGTGCACAACTCAAAGAATAACAAAAAAAATAAATAAATAAAAACATGTTAAACTATAATTTATTTTATTATGAAAAAATATAAAAATTCCGTTTCCAACGTTATGAAGATCTTATACTTATACTTATATTGGATCTTATACTTATATTGGATCTTATGTCGGGTATAAAATTTTCTTGAAAAGTTGCAGTTAATACGCTTGAAAACCGATCGGTTTCCCAGAAAAGTCCACGACACAACAAAGGTCGTGGTTTTTGTTAAAAAAAAAAAAAATCAAAAATAATACGCAACGATAACAAAATTTTACTGACTATACGTAGTACTACTGGAAGATATCAGTTGAATTACTTTTGAAGTATATTTAAAAATAATTGATAAATTATTAGTTTTCTTAAAATTGCCCATTTATCACGCTTAAAGACTGAGAGACGAAATCATTATGTTTCTCTTTTTTGTCGGAACGGAGTAGGTTTAAATCTATTTTTTTTTTTTTTTTTTTTTTTACCGGCATCGAACTGGTACAGATTTTACACGTGGCACGGCTTTTTTCCGAATATCTGATTGCAGTGCGAGCGGACACTTTCGAGTTCAATCCCAGCTGCAGGAACGACATAAAAACTAATTAATATCAAATTAAATTGTACGAGGCGATTAGACGACGTGTATCGTAAGGAAAGTGATATTCTGGAAATTTCGAGTTTGCTAAATAGAACAAATATGTTTTTCTGATAAATTCGTGAAAAACACTCGTTGGGAAGGCTTTTGTGAGGAAAACATTTATTAACGAATCGACAATATTCAAACACGCGACGTTAAATCGATTCGTTTAATTTTCTTCGATTGAAAAAAAAATCTTAAAAATTTAAGCACGTTCTGGACATTTGGATATATGCGCGTGAAATAACAGAATACTACAAACGATTAAAATCGAGGGAATTATAAACGGATATTACGGTTGTTTCATTGATCTGTATATGCTTTATCGATGACAACTGTACATGTCTAACTGATGTTATACTACGTATATTGAAAATAGATGCGACATTGTTGTGTAGAATAGTTTCGCTCCGTCGATAAGAACACGCTGGCAGGTTTAGCGAAAAATCAACGAGTGCTTTATGAAAAATTATAAATAACTTCAATTGGAAATCTCCTCCTTGGTGACTATGCGCTATTAAACGAAGAAACGCATCAAATAAAATTTGAAATATGCAATCGAGTTGCTTTTTGAACAATCGATTAGGAAACACAGAAAAATTATGACTAGAAAAAAAATTATTTTGTTAATTTATAAAACATGTATTTTTTTTAAATGTAAATACAAAAGTTTATTATACAAATATTATTTTATTTTTTTCGTTCGCTCAACAATATATTTTATTCCGGCATAGTGGTGAGCTTTACAACTAATAGATCGACCAGACGTTTTTCATTAAACTCGCCATTGTACTTTTGACAGCGTTTTTCGGTTTTCTCAGTAATCATCTCGAACGCGCAAAGAAAAATTACCAGGAAATTAAAAAAAAAATCCAAGAAAGAATTTTCACAAAATCAAATTTTGTCATCTATTATATTCCGTAAAATAATAACAATAACAATAATAATAATAATAATAATAATAATAATAATAATAATAATAATAATAATAATGAGAAACATTGTATAAAATTCTTACGGGTTATTCATTTTAATATTATATATAAAATATACATAGACATTTTTTAATAAATAATTAATATAAAATTTTGAAAATGTCAATCGTCTGTTTTATAAATTATAATAATATTTCTTTACGCTATTTAAATATGTACAAAAATTGTATTCAAAGCTGATGTTATTATGTATAGAAATCTATAATTATTCGGGTTGATGCGTATGTATTATACATATAAAGACATAATAAATCGTATTTCTCTGAATTATATTGACCATTTAGATTGCAATCGTGACAAAAGCGTTGACAAAGAGAAAGCGTTATCCATTTTTAAAAATGCGCTTCATTCTTTTTATTTGTTTTCTCTTGCCGCGAAATTGAATGATCTTCTATGATCTGAATTTTTCAAAATTTAAATTATATTTCGTAAGTTTCAACACAGAAATATAAGGCTAGGTTCACATGGACGCGCATATAACCGTTCAGATGGCTGCGTGTCCCCGCGTTGTGCAGGAATGTTCTAGTCAAAAACTATATTACTAAGTACAGTTCAGACTGTCATTAAAAATGGATGTGATAGATGCTGTGTGTTAATGGGCCGTCCACCGAAGGATGAGATAACGCAGACAAAATGATTTGAATAATTGTATTCTCTTGTAAATGTTAATATAAATATAAATATAATAAAAGATTAATTAACTAAAATTTTCTTTTTCTCTTCTGAATCTTCAGGACCACTAAAAACAAGCACCAACTCTTCCCAACTTCTTTTTATGGTTCGGTTTGAGTACTCATGAATTGTCATGTCCCATATGGCAGACCTTTTTTCTACTTCGTTAATTAACGTATCTATTTCAATTTCCATATTTAAAAAAAACACTTTTTTCAAAAACTACGGATAAAAAGTCGATCATTCGCATCGAAATGCGCGTATCAACTGAACGGTCCGATAATAATACATGATATTTCAATCCGCGGTAAACGATAAGTCCCTTATCAAGATCTAATGATTGACTGGACTGCAGGTCAGCGTTCGTGGACTGAGCCCTTGACCGGTTATGAACTCCTGGACCCCTTGTGGACTTTCTAACGTTTTAAAATGAAATTCACTATTATTGCAATATTCATTCAGCAACACATTTCCCATTTTGATTTACTAAGCACGTACACGTTTAATATTTCTATGAGAACATTTTGACAAGTTGGGAAGTAGTAGATAGTTACATATTATTTATAATTTATAATTTATAATAATATCATGTCCTATGTTTAATTGAATTCAGAAGTATCATTTTAATTTTTAAATAGGGCTGCAAACATTTGGAGCCAATAATTATTTGTTTCATCAATCGAGTCATTTTTTAACAAAAATATATCACCCAATAACGATCCTGATGGTTTAACACACGCCAACACCAAGTTATGAATAAAAATTGCAAACTAATTTTCAAAATAATACATATTTTTCATACCATTTATTGTATTCATTGAGTATATAACAGTCATTAGTCAATTATTAAAAAATGTATGTTTGAAATTACAATAACCAAGACTGACATTAACATTTAACGTACTAGTTATTTAACGCGAGCATTTACATTGACACATATAAAAGAAAATAGGTGTGCAAAAATATAATCTGAATCCCTCAAATGACGCCCCTGATTAAATTGCTCCTAATATACCGATCAGTAATTGCTATTATAAAAATAAACGTTTGAAACATTTATAAATATGTATTTCAGATCACACGATACAATAAATTATATTTAGCGTGTATAAATTTATTTATTTAAACACTGAGCTATAGAAAGTTAAAAATATAGTCATCGGAGGCAGTCAAGGGTGATTCAACTCCCAACAATTCTCTGAAATATCAGTATGGCTGTGAAACGTAACATTGCCGCATTTAAAAACGGAATTTAGGATCTCGTTTAAAAAAAATCTAAAAATGTATCAATACTTTTCGTACTTTAATAATCGTCTACATCTGCCTTAAATTAATTTAAAAACAAAAAAATCTCGAGCTAGACAAAAAAACACATTTTTTGCCAAAAAGCTCTGTGACTGGTGATCTAATGGATTTTATGACGTTACTTTGACGCTGTATATCTGGTTTCTCACTTTTGATCAAATCATTACATTTACATTGAAAATCGATATCGATGTCATTCTTATTCAATGTCCATATACTACTATATAATTCGTTTTGATACTGTAAGGAAAACATAAGAATCAATAAAGTTAGAAGGAAAACCTTTACCTTCCATATCCGTATTTGTGTTATCACTAACGCGTTCAAATTCTTCTGACAGATTTGGTACAAACTCATCTAAAACAATGTTGTCAAGGTCTGTAAATGACATTTCTTCTTTAGAATTTTCCATACACTCTATCGGTTTATCCAGGTATGGGCAGTTAATTTCTGAAATGGAACAAAAGTTTTGTTCGTCCATCTCACTGAGCATTTTTGGTTTTTTATTAGTGCTTTTATTTTCCCACTGTTCAACCTTTCGCTTTCCAAATAATATGCAATCATTCTCTAACCTCGGTTCTGTCATCTTGTCTGCGTTGTTCTCTGCGATCAATTTGTGATTTTTTAAATAATTGTTATATTATTGTTGTTAACACGACAGTGAATATCAATATTTATTATTAACAAAATATATCGAGCCAACACTATTAATAATGTAATTATGGCTCAACCAAACAAAAAAAAGACTGTCCGCGTAGACGAGTCCGCTGGTCTGCTGCAGGGACTTTGTTGAAATGCATCACCCCTGGGTAGACCGAATGCTGCTCGTTTATTATTTCTATGAGAACGTTTTGACAAGTTGAGAATTAGTAGATAGTTACGTATTAATAATTATGGTAATATAATTAATAATAATATAATATCCTATGCTATAATTGAATTAAGAAGTATTATTTAAATTTTTAAATAGGGCTGCAAACATTTCAAGTCAAGTAATTATTCGTTCCATCCACAGAGTCATTTTTTAACAAAAGTATATAACCCAATAACGATCCTGATCGTTTAACACACGCCACCACCAACTTATGAATAAAAATTGGAAATTAATTTTTTAAATAATACATATGTTTCATAACTTTTACTGTATTCATTGAATATATAACAGTCATTAGTCAAGCATTATTAAATGAATATGTTTAAAACATATTTATTTTACCGATCAGTAATTGTGATTGTGTATTAAAATTAACGTTTAAAACGTTTATAAAAATATATTTCAGAGAACACGGTATAATAAAATATATATAATCAGTGCGTATATATTTATTTTAATTAAAAATAATACTAAGTCGCTAACTACACTAAAACAAAAATTGCATAAAAGATTCCATGTAAAAAAAAGCAGCATTGCGCAATTCTACTTGACACTTATTTCAAAATGAATCAAATACTCGTATTAAAATTAAGCACAGTTTAGAAACCACTGAGCTATGGAAAGTAAAAAATATAGTCATCGGGGGCAGTCAAGGGTGATTCAACTCGCAACAATTCTCTGAAATATCAGTATGGCTGTAAAACGTAACATTGCCGCATTTAAAAACGGAATTTATGTTCTCGTTTAAAGAAAATCCAAAAATGTATCAATCCTTTTCGTACTTTTATTATCGTCTACATCAGCCTTAAATTAATTTAAAAACAAAAAAATCTCGAGCTAGACAAATGAAACACATTTTTTACCAAAAAGCTCTGTGACTGGTGATCTAATGGATTTTATGACGTTACTTTGACGCTGTATATCTGGTTTCTCACTTTTGATCAAATCATTACATTTACATTGAAAATCGATATCGATGTCATTCTTATTCAATGTCTATATACTACTGTATAATTCGTTTTGATACTGTAAGGAAAACATAAGAATCAATAAAGTTAGAAGGAAAACCTTTACCTTCCATATCCGTATTTTTGTTATCACTAACGCGTTTAAATTCTTCTGACAGATTTGGTACAAACTCATCTAAAACAATGTTGTCAAGGTCTGTAAATAACATTTCTTCTTTAGAATTTTCCATATACTCTTTCGGTTTATCCGGGTATGGGCAGTTAATTTCTGGAATGGAACAAAAGTTTTGTTCGTCCATCTCACTGAGCATTTTTGGTTTTTTATTAGTGCTTTTATTTTCCCACTGTTCAACCTTTCGCTTTCCAAATAATATGCAATCGTTCTCTAACCGCGGTTCTGTCATCTTGTCCGCGTTGTTCTCTGCGATCAATTTGTGATTTTTTAAATAATTGTTATATTATTGTTGTTAACACGACAGTGAATATCAATATTTATTATTAACAAAATATATCGAGCCAACAATATTAATAATGTAATTATGGATCGAGAAACAAAAAGAAGACTATCCGCGTAGACAAGTTCGCTGGTCCGCTGCCTGGACTCTGTACAAATGCATCATCCTGTTTAGACCGAAAGCGACCTACAGCGACGAACTAGATTAGTCCGTGGAGCACGGTGGAGTATTTGCATTAAAATCCCGGACAAAAATTGATTTTTGAAACTTGAGATTTAATCGTAATCGATTAGCTTATGGGACTATTAGTCTGTTATGGAACTATGCTCCATATTTCATCTATTGATATACCATTGATATAGTAAATCAAATAATACGTAATGATATCAGGTATTATTATTATTAGGCAATATTATTATCTCTCTTTATCTGTACCTACTACTCGTATTCCTTTTTTTTCTAAAGGCTCTGTCAAACAGAACGCGTTATTCATGCGCGTGAAAGCGTTATTAACGTCGCGTTATAGATCATCGCGTTGTATTAAATTACAAATCATATCTTCTGTCAAACATGACTCGTCAGCGTGATTAACGCGGCGCTAGAACGCGACGTTGGACAAAATCACGCACGGTAGTACATTATTTTTGGCGTTCAGATAATGGTGGAAAAAGGAATACCTACATAAATATAAATAAATGTTTTCCATATAATAAATTTATCAATTATTGATACAAACATGTGTTTCGAGTATATCATTCTTGCGATAGCTGTCGTTCCGTTGTTGTAACAATAAAAGTTTACTAAAATATAATTTATTAATTTAAAATTAACTACAAAAATGACAGAACAACTCATAGAATTGGTGAAAAAATATAAGTTTATTTATGACACAAGTTGCAAAAATTATAAGAATGTTGGTTTAAAGGATGAGACATGGAAAAAAATTGGAACCGAATTGAATGAAAATGGTATGTACTCGTATATAAAGTAATATGTATTTGTAATGTATATGATGTGATTATTTACGTATATAATAATTATTAAGTGAATTGTATCAAATCGTATTATAATTATTATATGATTATTAAATTATTACAATAGTTTACACTCAACAGTACATAGTATACTGTATATTTATATTTTATTGGTTAAAGTAATTTACAAATTTTTTTCGAATTTCAAGTGCAGCAGTTGATGATCTGCGATTTCTTGGTCTTGCTGAAGTAAGTCCGTGAATAATTTCATGTGGGTTTTCATTATCGTCAACAACAGTTATACCTTGTTTTATTTTTATAAAATTGTGCAAGCAACATGCAGCTTTTACTACATGTTCTGTCGTTTGTACGTCATTCTCTAAAGGTCTTAAAAAAATTCTCCATTTTTGTGTTAGTATACCAAACACATTTTCAACGACGCGTCTTGCTCTACATAATCTTTTATTAAATTATCGTTTTCTCTCATCATATAAGACTACTGACCTAGGAAAAGGGCGAAGGAGATATGTTTGCAATCCAAAACCCTCATCACCTATTAATACATGTGGAACTAATTCAGTCATACCAGGTAGTGGCTTAGGAGGTAACAGAGTTTTTCCTTTGATATATTCATTATAAAATAATGAATTTTCAAATATACCACTATCACTGTGGCGCCCGTAACTACCAATATCCACCATGATGAATTTATAAAATGGATCCACAATTGCGAGGAGTACAATAGAAAAAAACTGTTTGTAACAAAAGTAATCTGATCCACTGTTAGGAGGGCACTTTATAAATATGTGCTTGCCGTCAATGCTACCAACACAATTTGGAAAATTTCATACTTCTCTATAACCGATTTCGGATTTTTTCCAAGTTTCTTCCGATGGCCTAGGCATATATATAGGTTGTAAGACATTCCAAATTTCTTTACAGACTTCTTTCACTATTATGCCTACAGTTGTACGTCCGACATGAAATGAAAATCCTATAGTCTGATAGGAATCACCTGTAGCTAAGTACCTAAAAAATAATTTTAAACAATATTGTTTTATTCACAGAAGAAGTGTTAAAAAAAATGGAAAAGCCTAAGAGACAACTATTTACGGTACAAAAAAGAAACAAAAGGTACAACAGGACAAGCCACTAAAAAATAATAAAATTGGCCATGGGCAAGTCAGTTACAATTTTTAGATAACAGTTTAGCTCCAAGACAAACGACATCCAATATTTCAACTCACTTTCCTTTAGAGACACAGGCACAAGAATCAACATCTCCTTCCCAGATAACATCTCCGCCTATGGCATCAACGTCAACTTTAGACATCAAAGAATTAGATGATCCACAAATATACATGAACACTGATTCTACATTACCAGCACCGAAGAAAATTAAAACGAAAAGAAAAGAACCTAATGATCAGCCTGTTGGCGTAGACAAAGTAATTGGTTATCTGGAAAATAAAAAAAAACATACAAATGATAGTGTCGACCATATTTATTTCTAAGTTATGCAGGAACTTTTAAACAGTTTTCAGAGAAAAATCAAATAAAGCTTAAAGTATAACTCGCTAAGTTATTCGCTGACATGGAGTTAAAAGAAATAGATGAACGCGGCACTTCAAGTTCACTTTCCCTGTATACTTCTGTGAGCAATTATTCAACAGACTCTGATTTTCAAAATGTGATATCATCAGCAAACTATTCGACAGAGTATAATTCTGATGAATCAATTGAATCGGTTTCTGCAAAACGGGCGTAAGTCCAATTTTTTGGAAAATGATTTTTTGATGGTTTTTGCACCTTGGAGGGTACTTACATTGTTTTCTGTAAGAAAGGCATCAGTCCTGCATTTTTAGCTACGTAATGAGAGGTCCGATATTTTAATTTTCTGCAAAAAAGGCGTCAGTCCAGGACTGACGCCCTTTTAGCAGAAATCAACCAATTTAAATTACATTAGGTTTTCATATTTTGATAGCGTGTTTGGGTTTAAACATGTTATTATCATTATTATTATTATTATTATTATTATTATTATAAATTTGTATCTTTAAACACATAAATGGCTTTTTATTAAAAAAAAAAATACTTTTGGTATAATAAAATTTTTCTTACGGGTTTTTAAACATCTATTGAAAAAAATACATCCATTGTAACGTCACAAAATATATGTTGTGCGCCACACACACACGCACCGTACCAGCGACGTAATCCACGGTCCAAACGTCAGCCGATAGCCACCACCTCAACGCGATTTATTTTGGTCCAATACCGGCCAAGTCAATATTTAAATTAATTATATTTTTCACTGTGTTGCTGACTCTCGCTATACACGTTTGTCAGCGTTTCTTTTTTTAAATATTTTTAATCGTTTGTGTTTTTGAAAATGCCGTTAATAATGGAGTAGATCCGTTCAGGGACTCTCCTAACGGTAAACCACCATGGGCGAGATGGGTGTGTAAATGCACACTCATTAAAATTGTAAATCGGGTATGTTTTGTTTTCTTTATTTTTAATTTTATCTCTTGGCCGGTATTTAGTTTACGATTTAGTTTAATATTTGATTTATTTTATTTTATTTTATTCCGTGTTGCTCGTAATGTTAAGGTCAGTTTCCGTCACAAGATTTTTTTTTGATCTTGTCATTATTAATTTTTTTTCAATCGTATAATTTTTCTTTGGTTGGAGTTTTACGCCCGGCAGCTTTCTCCACAATAAACTTCATTTTTCTTTTAACCGTAAGAAACCTGGTGTTATTTATTTTTTCCTTCACCTCATAAAATCCTGGGTCTCCTTCACCAGTACGGTGTTTCACGGATCCAGGTTGGCGACCCAGCTAAAGTGGTTCGACCAGTAACCAAGAGTTACACCATTTTCAGCAAAAAGGGCGTCAGTCCAAAATTTTAAACTTAAATTTAGCTTAAAATATAACAGTCTATGTTCAAATTTTTTTAATATTATTGTAGAACCACTACAAACACATTTAATAATACTTCCACTTTTTATTTTTTTTCATGTAATTCACCAGAAAACCGTTTTTTTCATTTCCTGTAAAATTTGGTTTTTGGACTTACGCCCATTTTGCAGAAACCGATTCAATTATCGACTACTGTGATTAAAAATTCTGAGATGTTCAAAATGTTAACTCATTTTTTTTTTTTTTTTTTTTTATTTATTGTTTATTACGCCTAAACAGGCAATTTTTACATAAACATTACAGAAATTACAGCAATTAGTAAACCAATAAGAACAAGTAAATTATTTCCATGAACAATCGTACTAGTATACAAAAACACACTATTTACATCATTAAAATGAAAAACAAGTAATTAATTAACTAATATTTAATATTATAAGAAGTTTGGGAGGGGAAAAAGGGATCAACATTGGCATTACGCATAATACGATCTAAGGGATTATTATGGCCGTAGGCAGTCGAATGAAAAGGAAGAGAAAAGGGGACACATATGCGCGTTTTTCGACAAGGAACTTTAAAATTTATTAGTTCTAGTAGAGGAGGACAATCAATTGACCCGTTGATGAGTTTAAGAAGCATGGATGAACCAGCTAGTATTCGCCTATCAGAAAGGGAGCACAGTTTGAGTTGGTCAGAAACAGCAGTATAATTATGAGGAGGATGCTTAATTTTTAATCTAAACGCTGCAAAGTTTAAGAACTTGCGCTGCACCCTCTCAATTTGATCTCTCTCCACTGAAGTAATTGGATCCCATATGATGGAACCAAACTCTACGATAGGACGCACTAACGCGCAATAGAGGGTTTTTAGAGACCGAACAAGTTTAAGTTCTCTTGCCATACGTTTTACAAATCCAAGTGTTTTAAGCGCTCTACAGGAGGTAGTCATAATATGTTTTTGAAAGGATAAGTTGGAAGCAAAAACAATACCTAGATCAGCTTTGGAAGAGACTGAGGTGAGCGGAGTTCCATTGATAGAGTACACAAATTTAATTGGAACACGAACTCTTGAGAAGGACATGGATTCACACTTGGACACTTTAATGGGGGGGGGGGTGAGTGTGCTGTACCTTCTCGTGGTCCCCCCTGTCAGTAGTGTTGTTAATATTTGGGGGTTGATATTTTGTAGTAGGCCCCTAAATATTAACAACATGAAGCTAAACAGCACACACCGGGCGGCCGCCAATTTAAAAGTGAAATCTGAAAAATTCCCATAGTTTCAGTGTAACGTCTTGAAAAAATGTGCTGTAAAGTGTTTATGAGCACAGCTCCGACAATAATTGTTAAAAAATCGTTAATGGATCAATTTATTTTGAGTCCGCCGTTGTGTACGTGGTCTTTGTCAGTGTATTGTTTCGTAGACATCTGACGTCGGTTGAATAGATATCATATGTGAACTGCAATGTTACCACATCTGTGAGCTTTCTGGAGGACAAATATGACTTGCTCGAAAAGTGTAGGTAAAAGTTTATTCCCGCGTTCAAAGAACGATTAAGAAGATTAAGGTATGCATTTTTGGGGGTGCTAATTTTGAGTCTGGGGTATTTAATAGGACTTTAAGTCTTCCTTAGCACTCTCCTAGTTGCGCCTATCATAATATTTGTATTCTTTGTACGTTTTTAATATTATTATCATTTCGGGTAACACATTCGAGCAGATGTAAATCTCGTCAACAATGGCCGAAGAGTTAAAATTGTGAATTAAGTCAATCATATGTACAAATATGTATATTAATTACATGCAATAATTCGCCTATAATTTCTAAATATAGATGGATACAATTCATAAATGTAATGCAAAAATTATATTGTATTAAATACATACAATCTACAATATTACTGAAACGCTGACGATCGTTTAAATCCCATATGGCCATAATTATAGTTTAAACTAGTGCTCCTAGCAAGACAGGTACATTTGTTGTTAATAAGTAGTTGCCAAATAATTACAAGTCGTCGGCTATCTAGGTAAATTTAATCTGTTTGTAGTTCTATAAATATATATATATTAGATGTAAAAATCAGAAATCATTCACACATTATTCTCCCAGTCTCTCTAGAATTTAAATGTATTTTTAATATAAATGCATACAACTATTAAAATGATAAATACACGGTGAAATAAATATATTTACCTTAATCCGGTTGTTATGTTATACTATACAAGAACGTTCTTCAATAATCGTCGCAAATAAGTCGTCATTGGCTTGCCATAAAAAAAAATTCTACTTTTGTACCTTCTTAGCGTACCAGAAATACATTTTAATTTATTAAAACTTGTAGAAAACTTCAAAAGTTACATTTAAAATCAAAAAAATAATCTTAAAAATTGTCTATATAAATGAAAATCCAAAAATTGAACCTAAAAACTTTTAAAATTCCAACTGTATATTTTAAAAAATGAATGTATAACTTTATTGCAATAAATCTGAATAAAAAATAAAATTACAAAAAAAAAAGTTGAATTCTATATATGTATATAATTTAACAAAAGGCTTATGTTAACTTCATATTTTTAATTTACTCTCGCTAAACACTCCAAGACAAAAAAAAAGTATCTAAATTTAATATTAGTATTTTTGTATAATTTAACAAAAGGCTTATGTTAACCTCATATTTTTAATTTACTCTCGCTAAACACTCCAAGACAAAAAAAAAGTATCTAAATTTAATATTAGTATTTTTGGCTACCTGAAATAGGATTCAGACTACTGTGTGACATTTTCTTCTCTCCAGACAGCAATAAATGTAGTAAATGTCTTTGATTTTTCACAAAGTCATCAAATTTCAGTAGACTGAATAAAAAAAATTGAGAAAACAGTTCATTTTACACATAAGGATCCAGGGTCGGACTGGGTTAAAAATTCCTACCGATAAAGTAAAATCAAGCAGCACTCTAACATAAAAAAAAATAAAATATTTTAAGAGTTCCATAATTTCAACCCTTAGCAAGACATTTTGGAGCAATACAAAAGTGTGCTAAATTAAATAAAAATCTTAAATAAATGTACAATACAATTTTTATACTACAAAAATGTGTTATTTTATTATTACATATATCTAGTCATATAACCAGTTCATCGAGATTTTCTTAGTAACATGCCTGTTCAGTCCGGCCCTGTAAGGATTGTATTAACGGGAGAAGTATAACGATTAGAAAAATGTAAGTAGTTAAAACAAACAATTAAATTTTTTTTGTTCTCAAATTCGTTTAATAAAATAAACAAGACTAGATAAAATATTTTGGTTAAACATTCTTTTTTTTCTTTTTGGTTACGTAATTTCTAATAACAATAATTATTGAATAATAATATTGTGATCAAAGTAATGTGAACAATTCATCTTTCACCATTAAAATATGCATACATATTTTTGTATGGAGCAAAGAGAGCAAAATACAGCAGATCGTTTTCAAAATACGTTAGACATGTAACGCCAAAAGACTGCAGCTATTTTACTGTCAATAAGCAATAGGTATGACTGACTAGGTTTATTGTTTAATAATTATAACTAGTGTTAGATTCTGAATTTGTTATACGAACATAGTTTAACGATTTGTCATTTAACTAGTTACAATAACACAACGAATCACAATAATAATAATAATAATAATAATAATATTATTATTATTATTATTATTATTATTATTAAAATTGAATTCTATATTTATTCGGAGTTGGCAATGATCTAACACCATTCTTGTTATTTGAGTCTCCCTTGTAAATCCCATCTCTTTGCAACGATCCTCTTCTTCCTTGAATTCCGCCCGGGGAGAATATCCTCAACTTAGACTCAATGTTTGTCAACTTGTTTGAATCAGGAGCACCCAGACTACTGAAATCGATTTTTCTAGGTGGCGGTATAAAACTTCTCTGCGTTTCCTTGTAAAACGAATGGCCTGGAGATTCCCTAGCCATTACCCTAGGTGGATCGAGTATGCTCTTACCCGGCGAGTCTCTGGGGCCAACCATCATTGCTCTGGGTGGAGATTCTCTGGCAATACTAGATCTTGATTCCCGGTTCACACTATTTCTAGACGGAGACTCCCGGGGGACCGTGCAAGACGATTCTCTGGATGTGACATCGTCAGACTCACGTCTCGATCTGTGGTAACGTCCATCTGGCGGCAGTGGCGATTGTCGAAGCGATCGTTCTAACGGTTCAAATTTGACAGAAGAAGGACATTCTGTAGGCGTATTTGGAGCCGTGCTCATATCACTAGATGTATCCAGGGAGTTCAAAGAATTCTTCCGGCTATCATTGAAATGACTGTATTCACCCAATTTCTTTGCTTCTTTGGGCTTAACATCCGAATCACTAAGTCGACCATACTCTCCAACTTTACTGGTCGATTTCCTGTGACGTTTTGGCCGAGGCAGTGAACTAGGAGGCAAACTGCCACGACTCTCTTGTGTTTGGCGTTGTGCTTGTGAACATAAACCTTGTTTCTCCAAAAGCATGATGTCATCAGCACGGTGGCCAAGGAAATTTCCAGTCACACCCTCCAGTAGTGGTTGGGGTGTTTTCGTTTTTCGTGACAAAGAGCCCGTATGAGAGAAGCCTGGAAAACAGCAAAGACCTCTCTGAAAACAAAAACAAACACGTCCCCCCATCCAGGCACCCAGTAAACGTCCAATTCTCGCATCTTTGTTTTGTTTAATCAAACCGAAATTCAAATGTAACAAAAAACTCATGCTCAATTATTTCACTCAAAAAAATAAGCAATAAAAAATTAATAACCATGATAGTAAAATAACAACAAATTCGCTAATATGTACATTAGAATATATTTTTTAAATTAGTTCACACTCTACACACACACATTGTGTTATCTGTATTATTTTTAGTAATACTTAGTCGAATGACAAACAACTCTTGAGTAGGGAGAACGTGTTAGTTACACTACCTAGCCAATTAACGGCATTTGAATATACATGTGTGTGTATATATTATAAATACATACCCACACAAATAAAAGTATATTACAGGCAGTGAGTATAAATTAAATAGAAAAAACGAAAAACGTTCGTTATATATATATTAAAAATAAACAAGATAATTTTTAACAATCAAAACAAATAGACAACATCAGAAACTGAATCAGTGTAAGATGATTCCGCAACAGTATTGTTTACCTTGTTCAGTAGTTGTGAGTCCAATTCTTTAAGTTGATCGTCTAATGACTTATGATCAAAACTCTGATTTGCAGATGAATACTTATTACCATGATGATGATGATAAGTACTGTCCACACTACTTGTATACGAATTGTTTGAGCCAAAACCTAAACAAAATAATATATATATAAAAGCAAATTAAAACTTAATTATTAAAATATATATAAATGAAATAAAAACTTATAATAATTACAATTATAAATGTGTTCATTAAAAAAAAAAATTGAATTTCAATAATTATCAAAATTATGAATTTGGTTGTTTTATAATAAAACTAAAACTGAAAAAAATTAATCATAGCTCTTAAGTTATACAATTTTTAAGCACAATTATTATTATGATTGTTATTTATTTAATCGATACCTAATCGTTAGCACATTAATTAATGTTAAACATCATTATACATAATAATGTATGTGTATATTATCTAAAGCCAAAAACTAGTTTAGGTTAGACATAAATAATCACAATTGTTTAAAGCTTACAAGGTTGGTAACAAAAAATTAATAAGGACATAAATATTAATAACCTACAATAGAATAAATTTTGTTATTGTTAGGCTATGTTGAAAAATCGCTACTTTGTCAAAACCAATTCGCAAGTATGAAGAAGAAAACTGTTTTTCCAAACAAGCGTGTATCAAACCGTTAATTGAGTTGCACTATCTATTGTCAACCAACGATTTTTAATATGTAAAAAAAAATATATATATATCATCAAAAAAATGTCAAACATTAATATTAAAATACTAAACTATGATGATGATATAAGTTGTACAAATAAATTAAATGGTTTTGGTAAATAAATAAAAAATAAATTATAAATAATGTATTGAACTTAAACTGTTAATAAAACCTAGCTTAAACTAGTATAAAAACTTCTAATAATAACATTTATATCAGTGGTAGCCAAACATATTTGATAAAAATCAACCTACAATATAATTTTCCTTGGAAAATTAACTCATAAAAAAAAAAAGAAATATAATAAGAAAAACAATTGGTACATTTGATATTCATAATAAATATAATATAAAACGATTTTCAAGCTGAACTAATTTAGAAGAAATGTAAACTAAAACAATCGATAATTTGTCAAGACAATCAAGTTAAAATGATTAAAAAATGTAAAATAACTGTAAAAAAAATTTGTGGTGCACTTAGTGATCTACCACATATTTCTATTGAAAATGATGAAATACAATATAAAATGATATTTTATTTAAACTAAATTATAATAAGTGTATAAAAAAATCATTGGATAAGACGACAATACTACCAATTAAGGTCAAACGATCAAAATATGTAAATTAGCAGCAAAAAATCTGTGGTGCACTCAGTGACCTACCACATATTTCCATTCAAAATAATAAAGAAATGACCTACCGGCAACACATAAACAATTGGTATTTTTGTCATTTTAAATAAGGAATACTAACCGATATGTAAATCAGTAAAATTACATAGGATAAATGTATGACAAAATACAGTGAATTTCAAAAATAGAAACAAATTTTAAAATAAGAATGATAGTATTTTTTTTAATTATTTTAGGAAAAGAATGTAAAATGTAGAAAAAGTGTTGCTTATAATTAAAAATGAGATGTTTAAATGAAAATAGTAAATACATACAATACAAATAGTTGTAAATAGTTTTTTTTTATAATTTAATATTAAAAGAATTATAGAAAGTTATACAGAATGATGAAACTAGTAATACGCACCAGCAGTAGGTCATGTAATGTACCCATGCATTAATAATAAATATAAAAAATAAAAATTCAAACCACTGAGGATCAACATTAAAATCACCCAAGCGATCAACCTATTTGGTCACCTCCGATATAAACATACATAAACATACCACATAAATATAAATATTATTTATTATAAGTGTGTCTTCAAAACATTTGATTTAAAAAGTAGTTCTATAATGGAATTTAAATTTCAAGCTAAAATACAATATAATTACAAATCAGATAATGTAAATGAATATAAAATAAACAATAAATTCATAGTTTTTTAATTTTTTTTTTATAATTTATATTTAATATATGTAAATAAATAAAAATTATATATATAATATTATGTTTATAGTTAATTGAATAATTTAAATGTTTACTTTTCATTATATTATATATCCAATAAAAATGTATAATTAATAAAACTCTATCATGGACATATCTGTAAGTCTTTAAAAACAATGGAATACATTTTCAATTTTTCTATTTTAATGTATAAAATATTTTATAAATTAAATTCAATAAACAATCTAATGAACTTGTTTTGTATGAAGTTTTCAAAATCTAATTTATATATTTTAATATTAATAAGTTACATTTAAAAAAAAAAAATAGAAGTTAATAACACATAAAATGTTGCAATGTTAACTTAAAATACACTTTACTATTTTTAACTTCCAGAAAAAAACTCGAATAACTTCTATAATTATATTATCTGCATGACATTTATACACCATTATTTTCATTCGTATTTACCAAGGTCATCAGAAGTCAAATCCGTAGTATTAAGACTCGAATGCGGAGTATGATGACCAAGACATATACTTGGATATGAACCAGATACATCCTTTTCAAAACTATGTTTTTTTTGCAACACCCTGATCATTGCATCACGTTCAGCCAATCTAGATTCTAATTCTTTCATTCTGAAACAAATAAACATACAAATTATAATGAATTATTTCAAAACTTAAATAAACACTATTACCGCGATTCCAATTCGCTGACTTTTTTTTGTGCAGCATGCACTTCTTCCATTTGTTTTAACTTGTCTGAACGTGCTTCTGCGATAAGTTTTTCACTTTCTTGTCCGGTCTTTTCCAATGCTGCTATTTTAGCATCTCTATAAAAATATATTGTGTAATATAAAATCAATCATTTTCTAGACTTATTATTCATTTCATACTTTGGTATGCTGGCTGCATCTATCGCAGCTTGCCGTAGTTCACTTTCTTCCAAATACCGTTGTTCCCATTTCGCAACTTCACCCTCTAAACGCATTATTTTTTCATCTTTTTCACGTAGCATACGTTTCAGTTCAGGTAAACTTTCTCCAGGTTCATTGTCTAAAGCCGTTATGTAATGTCGTATACATTGACCTTAAAATATACTTACTCACAATATTTTAACTTACCAGTCGAACAATCTTGAGAAGTGTTGTTGCGTGCTCGTTCGTTCCTTAGCTCTCGCTCTAACTGCAGTCTCAATTTACGTTCAGTTTGCTCACGACGATCACTTGCTAACTGAAGAGAAGACAATGCCCTTTGAAGCTGGGCAACTCTTTCCACATGAACTTGCTTCTTACGGCATTCTTCTTCTAGACGTACGACATTTGACTGAGCATTAGTTAATGCCGTGTCCAATATATCAATATGAGTGCGTTGTTCTTCAAGTGTAGCACGTTGAGCGGCCAATTCGATTTCTTGTCGATCTTTAGCTGCTAACAAGTCTTTATCTGGAAACAAACAAAACTTGAATATTTATCATAACATTAAAACAATGTAACATACTTTGCGTTATTAATTGAGCAATCATAGTCTCGCGTTTTACCATTTGATTAGAATCTACTATGTTTGAGGAAGATAATGATTGATCACGTAAAGAACGGTTTGCTTCTTGTAAACGTCTAACTTCTGCTTGAAGTTTTAATCTAGCTGTCCGTTCAAGTCTTTCTCTGCGATCACTCGATTCCACAAGCTCCTGATGAGAACGATATATCTTGGAAACTTCTTGCTCGAGCTAATAGAGATAATCAGAATACATTTCGATTAAATTTTTTTTTTTTAAATTAAAATACAAATTTTGAGAGCCCATTGATAAATTTTAACTTCATTCAATCATCATAATAAATACAAACACGTGAGCAATTAAATATAAACAAGTAAATGATGTTCACCCTGTATGATTTGGCAACTTTTTGATGGCACGATTCCAGTTCTATTTTCAGACTTTTGTTTTCCATCATCAAGCAGTCAACTATGGACAACATTTTTTGATCCTTTCTGGAACCATCAAGATAATATTTAATATACTGTTGCATTTAACTTTATATTAAAAATATATCGATAATATACCTGGTATTCCCTAGCGTATGCCTCATGGGATCCGTTTCAGCACGTTCAGTTTTCAATAACCCTGTACCCAGATTTGGTTGAGACTTTGATTTAACCAAATTTCGAATCGGGATTGGTCGGTATTCTGGTAACCAAGTATTCTTATTGGTATCATGCCATCGAGACAAATTAGAATCACGTTTCGATGGATCCACTTTTACTTCTTTGGCAAGATGCTTTAAGACCTAAAAACATAAATACATGATTAAAAATCATTTTAATAAAGATATAAAAATCATATCTTACATGAGATTGACTAAGATAATCATCTGGTATGTTAGTTATTTCCCTAACACCAATATCCACGTTCTGTCGTCCTCCATTTAACTGTTCTTGGTTACTTATTTCCCCTCTGTTTCCATAACGATATTTAGGTATACTCGAACTGAATCTAGGCCCATCGTCATTATGAATAATTAACGTGTCGTAATTCGATGGCGACGAAATGGTGAAGTCTTTATGTGTCTCCTGTCCTTGCGGTTCTTGTCTAATTGCCGATCTGCGACCATTGTTAGTGTCATCGAATGATTCACTCTCACTGCCACTATATTCTCCACTCAACACTAGAAAAAAAACCACCCAAACAGAATTAGTTTTTTCAATCGTGAAATAAATAAATTATGAATTTCATACAGAAATATTTACACACAAAATGAAATAGACCAAAAATCAAAATTAAAATCTAACCGTAGTTACTAGTATTTTATTTTATAATTGTTTTTTTCAAGTTTTTTTAACAGTAGGTGGTTAACTGACAACAGGTATGTAGCGATAATTCTTATATTTGGTATATTGTAAAAAGTATTCAATATCATATCAATTATGTGTAGCATTCGATACCAAAAAATTGTATTTAAACTATATTATTAGATTCTGAATAAAACGAATTGAAGAATAAAAATAAAAATCAAGTAAAAAAATGTCGACATATTCATTTTGAACATGCACAATATTATTATAATATTAAACAGCATAATTCAATCTTGTACATAATATAATTTATGTTATTTATTAATTATAAAAAACTACTACTAGCCATACTCGGAATCGTTTTTTGAACACAATGATTTATCATTACTCTCAAAATGTTCAAATGATACAAAAATTTCAATGATGTCTAAAATCTCTCTCTCTCTCTCTCTCTCTCTAATAAAGTAACTCACTTGAGTCGATATCTACTGCAACACCCCCGCAGCTCACTACCTTTTTAAATACTTGAAAATAAAAGTGTAATTAGAAATATATTCGATTCTAACAAAAGTAATTGAACACGAGTACTCAAATATACTTTGAAACACTGTGTTCACATATACATAATACTTAAATAAATAACCGACTCGAGAATATTTTTTCCAATAATACACTTTGCTATAGCATTTTATGAAATTTGTTGTTTTTTTTTTCTTTTAAATTTATTTTCAGTTACATTTTTTTTAATATTATATGTACATAAAATCAATACACACTTATAGAAAAACAAACAATGAAGTCATTACGTCGCAATAAATTTCAAATCGATCAATATAATATATTGTAATGTATTATAGAGGAATATTAATCTTACGAAATACGCAATTATAAAAAGGAAAACTGCAAAGTAATAAATAATAATTTCGAATAGCAATGGACAATTTTGCAAAAATACTACATTTCTTTAAACGCGTAGTTTAAGACACAAGTCTGTTTATAGGTATTTCTCGCCGTATTATTTCTTTTCAATATTCGGTCGATAGTAAAACGACAATGTTAAGCGAGTGAAAAAATATATTAATATATATGTATCTTAAATCCATTTTTATACGTTATTATGAAGAAAAAAAATAATTCAATGCGCGAAGGTCGAATCAACTAGATAATAATGTAACATTGAAAATAAATACTGTTGTTCCTGTTTCAAAATGTAGGCAGGCTGCTTTTATATACTTGACAGTCGTGGAGCCATTTATGGAGGGAGGTGGGGAGGAATGAAATCCGATCTAACCAGCAGACAATATTTCTCGAAATCGTGTTGTAGCCTCCTTTAGTATTTTGATTTTTCATTATTGAAAGTTTTTATTTAAAAAAAATAATAAAAAATGAACATATTGATAATTAAACGTTTGAGAATATTTATAATAAACATACGCACATGCTGTCATAATAGTACCAACCATTATGAAGACTTCTTAATTTCAAAAGTGGCAAGACAAAGAAAATTGATCAAATTTTCAAAACATATTTTATGTACGGAAGAAGAAAATTATTATTTGTTAGTTAAACGCGATTTTTGATTTTTTAGTTTTTAATAATATTTGTTACGAAATTATGATTCAAAACAAAGTAACAGCAGATGCCAATAAAAAAAAATCAAAACGAGGCAGTCCTACTGCGAAATGTCTGTATTTATTTAAACACCAATTTCAACAACGACAACTTTAACCCCAAACTCATCAACGAAAAATGGTTCTGTTTAAGTTCTTAAGAGATAATCCGAGACGGACGAACCCATGATAAAATCCTGCCCATTTAAATATGGGTATATTAATATTGGTTAAAAAAAAGAATTATACAACATTTTTAACTTAACTAATTAATTTTAAATCGACTGATATTAAAGACTTGAATAAAAATTATTTATAAAAAATAAAACATTTTTTTTAACCAAATAAAATTGATATTTTTTTTTCGCGGTTTTAACTTTGAACTCGGATGAAATGTCAAATTGTATACAAATTATTAACCCGCGTTTAATCGCCAAAGGTCAGAATTAAAAAATGAATACTGCACGCTCGAGTTAAATTAATAAATTAAATAACTATAACTCATTCATGTTTTGAGTTCGGTGGTTCAACACTGTTTAGAACGTTTAAAACGTCTTAAAACTCTCGCAAAATCAAAATCACCATAAAATAAGTATTGTTGGGTAAGTGTCGACGATGTATCGGAATAACAATATACCATACCTTTGGATGACTGCGTTTTGGTGGAGTACGAACGGTACGCTATCGGCTTATTTCTTGGAGAACTCATTTTTTTTTCAGGACATCACACGCCCGCGGCGGCTAATTTAGATTCGGTACGTCGAAATCCTGTAAAAAAAAAAAAAAAAAAAAAACGAAAAGAAAACGATATGATATACCTAATAATATTTAGCAGCGAACGAGAAAAAAAATTAATATAATAATTATATTAATTAATAATTAATATAAATATGTAAATTAATAATTTATATAATTTATATTAATTAACTTATAATTAATATAAATGTATATCGACCGTAATTGGTAGAAAATAATAATAATAATAATAATCAAACTCGACTATTCGAGTGTATTAATATATACTTTGGGGAGGGAGAGAAAGAGAGAAAAGGAAACACCAATAAGAACACGAATTTAATCGCAAAAAGATAAAAAAAATAATAATTTTTTTTTTATCTTTTCGTATGTGTCGGACTTACACACATACATTTCGGTCCAACATACAATAAATGTTCACTGATTAGTTCAATGTCTACAGTGATCTAATTGAATAATAATGAACGAGTAACGTAATAAATAAAATAATATATTACATATTACGGCGTTAATACGTGTCCGAGAAGACGCTATAATAAGTTAACTAAATTTCAACACTACAAGCAGAGGATCATGATGAAGAAGAAGTGGAAACATTGCGACAAGTTTAAAAAATATCCGTTAAATTAATATTAATAACGTAAAAGTAACTTCAGACTTAAAATTACATTATATTCATAATTAACTTTTCTTTTTCTTTTTTTACTTATGTAGCGAATTTAGAATTTATAATATTTTAATCAATTCGTTTAAAACAGTGAGTGGAAATATTCTCATTTTCATTTGTATAATCACAAAAATACCCGAAAGAAAGAAAAAATAAAACCGTCAATTAATATATCTATAGATAACTTGCGAGCATAGTGTGTATGTTAATCGTTAAAATTCTCACAACATTCCATTCCATTAATATAATAAAAAAAAAAGCAATAACAGAAATAAATCTCGTAAAATTGGTAGGTATTTAAAAGAAACGAAATATTCTCTCTCTCTCTCTCTTTCTCTGTAAATCGTCCCCGAGTACACCGTCCATGTATAAAAAAAATATAATAAAAACACTACAATACGTCCGCGTGCGTTCATTTATTTTTGTAAAAATAATTAAATCCTGTCAGTTTTTTCCAGAAACATTTTAATCAAATTGTATTTCGTGGATTAACCTTTAAAATTTAATGTAAACGCCACAATTAATAATCTAATATGTTACTTCGCTATATTGCGTCGGGTTTTATTTATTAAATCGATAAATTGTAACGTGCACATATTAGCAATACCCAATCGAAGAACGATAGGTTAAACAACATTGTGTTGTTAAACAGCGGGTTTTGCGACGTTTTCGCAAAGTGAAAAAATAATAATAATATGCGCGTCAGATTAAACGTTATCGCGTAAAAAGTAAACAATTTTTTTTTTTACATTTCGTTTATTAAATCCACGTTTTTGTGTTCGAGAAAATCAAACGCATCATAAATTTTTTTTTTATTAAACAAACGCCCATTTATTTTATTTTTTTATTGGTATATTAAATTAAAAGAATCTTGCCAAAAAAATGCAGTTGTCTTCGTGAACTTTTGAAATCTCTTTGTTCAATAGAGTTTAAAATATGTATTATTATAATTGCAAAAATAATTATATTGAATTCGTGGGGATTCGTGGACGAAGAGGCAGCAAAGAGGTTAAAAATACGAGAGTAGAAAAGTATATTTTAGTTATAAAGTCGAAGGTTAAATGGTATGAATATTTGAAACGTTAGAAAAAGAAAAATATTTCAATAATAATAATAATAATAATCTCATCATCACTCTAACGGTTTACGGACAAATTGAAAAAGAAAATAATAATTTTTTCATAAAAAACCATTATAATAAAATATATTACAACGTACGTAAATCGATAAATTTATTTCGAGCACACAGTATTATTGATCGGAATAATACTATATTATAAATATCAAAATAAAATATCGAGCAGTGCTACTGAAGAAACGCAATGTAGAATAATCATACAAAAATTTAAACTATTATTGACAACAAACCGTCGTAAATCATACGATAATACATATAAAAAAAAATTGCCCATATATAACAAACAGTATAATTGTGAAATACGAGAATATTTTCGTAACATTTTTTTTAAATGTCAATAATATTATTATAATTCTTTTTTTCCACATTTTTAGAGATTTTTTTATAAAATAAGTCTTGTTTTTTAAATATATTAAAAATATAGTCCATTTTATACATATACACGATACGTGTCGTTTAAAAAAAGCAATTGCTATTGTATAATTTCAAAAAATTTATTATTATACATATATACTGGCCTCAACATACCATTGCTCACTCTTATTTAAAACTTATTTGCGCACCTATCTATAAACTCGAAAAAAAAAACGATTTTGAGTTGTTCAAATAGCCGTTTTACGTCATGTCTATTATAGATGCTAAATATACATGGAGCAAGTGGGTCATACTCCTAATCGTAATATAAATTAAATTAGGCCTTCATCGTTCGGTTAATATTGTGTCATTTTATAATATTATTGTATTTATGTCGATCCAATTTAAATTTATTATTAAATATAATAAATATACATACACATTTTGTTAAGAATAAAAATAATAAACTAACCACACATACACACACACACATATTATTGTATATTTATAATAAAAATAAAATATATTTTTTCAATGCATTGAAAGTTTATTAAACAAAAAAAAAGTGGGAGCCGTCAGAAAAACACTTGCACGTATAGGTTAATCGAGAAAAATCTTTATGGATTTGTTTTATATATTTATATTATTATCTACCTATATATAATGTAATATCCATACTTAGAATTTAAAAGGTATTTTTTAAACTATCGGAACTATCGCACACTTTACAAATATGATCCATTAAATAACTGCAATTAATTAACCAACACAACCAATTACGATTATAATATACGTTTCATATAGGAAAACCATATAATATAATATTTAAAACAAACAACAACGTATGTTAATACGTTGTTGTTTGTTTAACCATAATATTATTTATTATATACTGTGCATTCACTCGTAAATGAGAACTGTTGCACGTATTCAGTGAGTAATCTTCGATGACTCCGTATCGTAAATACGTTTTTTTTGTATTTTGTTCTTAGATATTATTTTGTACACAGTAAATATATAAACTTTAATTTTGAATCATAAAACATATTTAAATTAGTCCCACAACTTATCTGAGACCCTTCTTGTTTTTAGTGTTACAAAAAATAATTATTTTCAAAAAACTAGTTCTGCATTATTTCAATCCTTTAATATATTTTAATATTCAAAAATTCTTGTTTTAAACGATAAAATTATTAAAATATGTACTTGTATACATGTGTTTTATAACGTCATAACCATTTATAAGCAGTTGTAGTACCATTTAGGCACTTAGTTTAATTTTCCTTTGAGTTAAATAGTAAAAATTCACAAAAAATACCTCCACATTGAAATATACGAAGTATTTTGATGTTTAAAATTGACTAAGCAACAAAAACATTGTTCATAATTTACAAAATTAAGTGAATTCCTATCCTATAAAACAATATATTCATTCGTTCCAATAATTCATTCTTTTTGGAAAATATCGACGACATATGTGCAACAATAGCCCACACAGCACACAGTATTTTCAACAACTTACATAATAATAAAAACTATTATGTCAATAGCAAAATAAGATTTACTAAATAAATATTTATGAATAACTCGCATATGAAATTGTTTAATTTAAATTCATTGTTTATAAAATGGGCTTATTCTGAATTTGTATCCTAGGCAAGCAAGCAATCTGACCTTAAATTGAGATAAAAAAATATTGTAAGTAAAAATATATCTACAGACAACACATCTTAACACCTGTATTGAACATTAGGATGAAAATCATTTTACTAATACCGATGACCAATAATTATTAATTTGCAATTACTTTAATTTTAAAATACTATAAAAATTAATTAAGTAAAAAACACAATAAGGAAATCAGTGATATATGCAGAGTAAAGGTTCTAGGCTTCTAACCACCCACAAATAAAAATTTCTTTGTATATTCTTTATACACAAAAGTCCTTCACAGGTTTGTGATTAATCATTGACAAAAACAATAATAGAACCAAAAAAAACTCTGCGTTAGGTTACCCAAAACCACTGAAACGACAATTAAACCTACAAAAAAGTTAATATTCAATTCAATTTCATAATAAAATACTTCAGAATAACGTTTATAATTAAATTATTGTTTAATTGCAATCCAATCCAACCTTAAAAACATAAAAATTATTTACACATTTAAACAATTATTATCAATGTTAAACCAATAACCCATCCGAAAACATTAGTAGAAATGTGATTTGAACTGTTTCGGTTGTTTCCTTATGCATCAAACCAAATAATTTAATTCATAAAAATACAATAACAAATTTTTTTTCAAAATGTTCTTGTTTTTATTATGTCAAAATCAAATCATAAGAAAATTATAATACAATTACTACAAAACAACAAAATATTCACATATAATTTTCTTTTTTAAGACTTGCAACAAAATTACATTACATAAAGATAAAAATGAATTGATCTTATTTATAAAAAAAAAAATGTAATAAAATAGCAAGTATATAATATTATTATAAGTACCTAAAATAATTTTAATCGGTAGGTCTATATTCAACAATAAAATAAATTAATATTTTACTTATATAATATATATATTTAACGTTAATATTAATTTTAAAAAAACATTACATTTAATAAAATTATCACCATTTAAAATTAAAAAAAAAATACAAGTGCTATATATATATATACACACACACTTTTTTTAAGTAAAATGGAAACTTAAAAAAGTAAAAAAAAAATGGAAGTTTTCACACAAATTTTTTTTAAATTGCCTTTTTTCTTAAAACTGTATCCTAAACATTCCTAACACAACAAAGCACATAAAATTATTGCTGATAGTTGGCAGTTTATGCAACAAAAATAAAATAAACAATTTATACTCAAGTGATTTTTTTTTTAGACAACAAAATTAACTGGAACAAAACCTATATTTTAATTTATGTATTAAAAAATAATAACAAAAGTAGCTGCCCAAAAAAATGAGTAAATTTTTACATTACTCAATAATTAAATAAGGCAACGAATGACAAATGGTTTTCTGTTGACTACCAATATAACAATAAAATAAAATAAATTTGCAGTCTTTGTCATAATAACACACTTAAGAATGGTAGTAAATTTTTATAAAAGGTCTTGTTTTAATTTTGTATTTTTGAGAATAACAATGAAAATAAAAAGATATGAAAAGTTTAATGAAGTTAATATAACACCAAATAATGTCACTAATAGGTAATTATTTTCAACATGACAATAATAATATTAAATATGGGCAAGAAATCTCTTATGAGTTCACTAAGATGCAAAATGAGAAACAAAAAACTAACTGTAAAATCTTGTTTTACTCTTTCTTTTAACTATATGTAATTAAAATAAAATGTTTCTTATTAAAAATATTTTTTTTAAAAACTTAGTTCACTAAAAGTTAAAAAAAATTATAGCTTGATTGAACAGACATTAATCAAGTGTATATTAATTAATATTGAAATGTCACAATTATAATCTCATGACTTATGTAGTGATATTGTAATATATATATATATATATATATATATATATATATATTATATTTCTATTTTGTACTAATTTTAAGTTACTACTAATAGGTGATTGGTATATACAGTAAAATAACGTAATATAAAATATGGTTACGACATTGACAATGTATCTCGTATAAGCTTTTGAACTGCCGATCCAACAGACGGGCTACTTGAGCCACTGGTCAAATAATTTGTCTTGAACAAGTATGGTTGGATGTCAGCAAATGATGTATCGAACACTAAATCCAACTCGGATTGTGGTGGTATACTGGGTAAATATTCATGCCTGTTCATTATTTCCGCTATGTAAATTATTTTTTCACTCAAAGAATCACTAATTTTTTCCTTGGATATTTGTCTATTAGTTTCATTACAAATTTTCAATAAATCCACGCGCACGTTCCACACTTCCCAAGGTATACACTCTGGTTGAAATGGCCATCTAGCTTTTTTCTTTTGAAAAAATTCTAAAGTGATATGTCCAAATGTGTGATTATCGCGTCTGAGACACTCGGAAAATTCTGAAATGTCACTTCGAAGTTTGCGGTCTAAATGTGGTGACGAACAACATATGTATGTGAAGTCAATAAAATCACAGTCGACATCCTGTAGACCTACGGTACCCATGGTGTATGTACCGTCTGGGGCGAAACAAAATTTTCCAAGCGATCGATGCAGAAGCACAGTGTGAAATAGACAGGAAACAGCTTCATCTACTTGAAAACCTTCAACGCTTAACTCAAGGCAGTGGGAACGTGCATTCATTTCGCAGATGCGATGTGATCATTTCTTTTGTACATATATTGTAGAAAATCAGCATACACGCAAAACTGTAACAATACACAATATTTAAAAAATTATTATTCTTATCATATTATTGTTCAAATTAATACAAAGGCACAATAAATGAGATATGATTAATACAATTTTAAAAAAGGCTTAATAAGTATTTTAAATAACAAAATTCCATATTATTTTTATTATATTTTAAAATTAATTAGGTATATGTAAATGAAATAAACTGACATAAGGAAAATCAATCAAGTATAAATTTTAAGTGTGTGTGTGTATATAAATATATAAACATACACACATACACAATGAAGAATTAATGAAAACAAAGAGTACTATAAGAATAATATCTAGTAAAAGAATTGTAATAATCATATACGAATATTGTCATAATATTAAATTTAATTTCCGTGTTCCTTTTAATAAAATATTATAAATACTATACATTATCCCACATAAAATATACAAACAAATGTTCTCATACCAATCAAATACTAATCAAATACAAAATAACAAGCATACCTAAACACAAAAACTTATTCTTTTTTTTTTTTAACTACCTATAATTCAAGTAAAAAAAAAAAAATCATGCAGTGAATTCATTGTTTATTGTAAATATTTCGAAACAAAAATTTAATTAAATACTTTAACCTTCTAAGGGAAATAACTAATATTTTGTGTATTTATTATTATTCAATTCTGAATAAATTAAAAAATACATTTACACAAAAAAATATAAAACGTACATAATTGAAATGCGTAATGAAAAATATCTAACAAAAAGGTACTACTTTTACGAAAATACAACAAATTAAAAGTTAAATCACAATATGTACCTCCTAATCAAAGTATGACCACTAAAAATATGAAATTTACAGTAAAATATAAATAGATACCACCAATAAACCTTGTATTCCATGCTAAATTCTAAAAGATATATATATATATATATATATATATATATATATATATATATATTAATAACTATATATAATATATATATTATATGATTAGTTTAAATTTATAGGTACGTAGGTGGCAATAAATTTAGGCTTTTGTTATTTATTGCATTGGAAACCCAAGTAAGCATTTCATTTATTCAATTAGTATTTGATTTTATACAATAAAATTCAATTTAATACAATAAGATTCAATTGTGAAAAAAATTGTTGGATTATTTTTATCCATATTGTCTATTTTTGTTATATTGTTTTAATGGTAACTGAAGAGAACAACAAATGATGAAGCAATTACCTATAAAAAAAAAAAAGAACTCAAATTTAGGATCTACCTACCTACATAAATAATATTTTGACAAGTCCTATTTTCCATTCATTTTTTTTTACATAATTGTATAATATAAGTTCCGTACTAACCTAAAATGTCGGGGTCCACAGGTTTTGTGTTTCTGAATTTGTGTGTTGAGTAAAAAAAAAAAAATGTGCACACACACACTTTCACTGATTAATGAATGGCGATAGCACAATATGGCTACTTAATAAAATAATGACACATATTACATAACATATGAATATCAATATAAAAATATAATATAAATAAAAACTAAAGATAAAAATTAATAAAAATCAAGGTATTGAAAATTAATCTTAAAAAAAAAATATCAAGCAATAATTCAAAATGCGAAAAAAAAAAGAAGCTTCTCCTAAATAAGACAGATAGGTAATAAAACATTACATAATTCAAATACTAATAATACAATTAATTCAATATAATCTGTTTCTATTCAAACAAGCCGTTTATTAATCAAATACGTACCTAAAACCACTTACATTTGTATCAAAGTGGTATACTATAAGACTAAATATTTATTTATAAAAATATAGCCAGCTTATAAACATTCTAATCAATCATTAAATGTACACATAATAAATGATCGACCATTAAAATACATAAACAGTGAATTGTAACAAGAAAAATACTACTAAATATATCTGCCCACAATAAATAAATAGTGTAACTTATAAAATAAAATAGTTAAGTGTATAAGTAGATGTATATTTTGAGTTTATGTAACTGTTATTTCCAACACATCATTTTTACTTGTATTTAAATTCTGTAATCTTAATCTCACTCAATTATTTGAATTTCTAGTAGTACCTATCTCTAAATATATGCTTTTATTAATTATATTTATTTGACTTAATAGGTCAACAATAATAGTATCTTTATAAATACATAAAAACAATTGTATAAATACTTTAATTACTTTTTCTTTTATATATATAATATTATGACACCACTTTTACCTATGTTTTTAAATCACATGCTAAAAATAATAAGTATAGGTAGGTACTTATAATTTATTTATCTATAACTATATATTTCAATATAATATAATTATATATATTTCTTTATTTATATAAAACTTCTGCATTTTAAGTACATAAATACAAACTTTATGTCCTCGAATTAACAAATTATTTGTACACAGTCTGTCCTAAAAGTTTCCAGAATAAAGCGATAAAAATGTTAGTTGTGGCGCGGTATCTATGAAATTCTGGGAAATATTATAAGTATCCTAAACTGTGCATTATAATAATTGTACTTTTGACAACAACATAATTGGAGAATATTTTGTTCCTTAAAGGAGAATGAACCTTTTACTTAAATTTTACTTAGCAAAAATTGATCTAAATGGCATTGTAGAGTAGATAAATCAATAACTAAACCCAAGCTTGATGAAAATTCCGCTGGAAGACTTTCTACTTTCCACGGTGACAAATTTAATTAATACGAGGATCTATTGATTGAAGTGAAATTATTTTATGACAATGAAATATAGCTACAACATTCTCTTTTAGGAAGATACTGTATAAAATGTTTATTTCTAATTTTATTTGGGTATTGAAAAAGAGTAGTCCGCAAATGTTATTTTTGATGAATAAATGAAATTGTGAGTATCAAAAAAATTCTTAGAGTAATGACCCATTCGAAATAACTTAAAAATTCCTACACTGTAAATTCAAGACGGTCATTAACACCATATTTTCAAACTTAATTGTTAGAGGTCATTAAAAGTTCAAATGCCAGTATGAATCTTTAATAAAAGAAATGCAATGAGTGTTTAATAACAAAATATGTACACTCTTAACAGGTATCACAAACAAGTACATTTCAATTACGGAAATAACATTTGATAAGATCACTGGAAAACAAATTTATTAACTTTACAGACAGCAAACAACCAATGACACATTTATGAGTGATGAAATCAAGAAGTTTATACCCCTCTCTTTAAAACAAAATAGGTTAAACTATACCTTATTTTTTATAACTTTTTTTTATCAATTAATGATTGTGGTTACTGATTAGGTACTTGAACGAGTTACAATATAGGAGATATTAAGTTACAAAAACTTAATATTAATATAATCGTAGTAGACAAACCATTATGACCAATAATCTTTTCTGGTTTAAAAAAACTGGGCTAAAAACCCACAAATAATTTTCTAGAACTTGGGCATTATATTTTTTATGATGACAAATAATGAGCAACGTGAATAATTATGGCTCGTGTTATTTTTTAAATCGCGACAAATTTCGGTCGTTTGCTGGAATACAAATCCATTAGAAGCATACAAGTTAACAATTGAAGAAAACTGATAATTGCTAGGTATCAGCAAAAATATTAAAAACATCACTATTTTTTTAATGCTGCTAATTTGTAAATCATTATAATCCAATAATTGTAGTAAGATTAAAAATAATAAAAATTCATTGAAAACCGTAAATATACCACACCACTGACATTATGCCATATATCAAATGAAATATAAATTCAAACGAAAAATTGTCATGAAAAACTTCAAATATTCACCACAAAGGCAACTGAAATAATAATCCACAAAAACGTAAACAATTATAGTCGTTGTAATAAAATTATATAAGTTATGAATAGCGGAATTCAAAAAAGAAAAAGTACCTACACTCAATACAATGTTATGAATGTTTATATGAACCTTAATACCCAAATCAACCAATTGTACTAGATACCTACAGTAATAAGTTTTTTTTTACTTTGATTTTCGATTCAGATATCTAGACCAAGTCGATTAAATTTGATTAATAAAATATACTACTACATAGGTATGTTATTTAGTGTCATAGTACTATTATATTAAATATCTATCCTTTTTTGCATTATTGAAATTAATAAATAATAATAATAATAATAATTATAATAAAAGAAAACAGAAGATAATAATTCCTATTTAAAAATCAATGTTAAATGACTCGTAACTAAAAACGTATTAATTATAAAATTTATTTCAATTTCAAAAGTTGAACTGTTCAGAGAACTCAATGAAAAACATAACATAAATGAGGAACAATTTTTTTTTTTCATAATCAGCTAACTATACGAGTTAATATATTTACCAAAACTAAAATGAGTTTTATATACCTATTGTTGGTATAATTTATAATTTAGTAAGCGATCGATAGGAGCTCGGATTTCAAATGAACAGCCTCAAATGTTCATTATCTATAACGTATATATTTCAGTATTATTCGATTAAACATTAAATATATTCAATACTAATTAGACCTAAATGCAATATATATACTATAATAAAATTTTAAAACCTTTATTTAGTAACAATTAATACGGCATGGATTTAAATGCAAAATCCTTTTTTTTTTTTCTCTCGCATTTATTTTGCTTGATCAAAAATATGCTGAAAAAACAGTAAAAGAAGAATTTGCGTTTACCAATTTCTATTCTATACTTTTTTGTCGCTTTAATTACATTCATAATAAAAAAAATGCATTCAAATTATTATCAATTATTAAGCAATTTTAGGCCTCAAGAAAATGTTAAAATTTGTTCCTAATATTGCTGTCATAATAAATCTACTATCATCTAAAAATTATTCTTAACGGCATTAAACAATGGTAAACCCCCAATGCCCTAGATAGATGCATTAGAATTAAAACACAGGTACATTTTGAATACATTTTTAAATCACTCGTAGGGGCATTAAAATATAACTCTATACATAGACATCGAGGAATATTAATGTTAATCCTTAAAAGTCTATCAGTTATTCGTAAACGATGACGGTCGTTGTTACGATGAAATGCCTATCATACAAAAGCACTTATAACAATAACTATTATAGTAATGTGCAATACCAAATATACTCTATTAAAATTTATTTATGTTTTATCAAAACACTGGATGGCGTTTAACAGTAGTGTTCGAATGGCCAACAACGTCTATAACTATTCGAGTCACACTGAACTATTTTGGAAATTGTTTTCCAAGACCATTCAGTCTTATGAAATACATTCGACAGTTTGTGTAAAATATCAAACACTATTTGACGATGCCTATTGAGTCATATTAGTAATGCACACGGATCGAAAACGTTTAGAAAAAAAAACAAAAAAAACCATATTACATGGGTAAGTAATAAATGAATGGATAGAGGGGGGAAAGGTGCCGCCCGACAAAAGTTGTCGTGCACACAAAGTGTATGTGGCGTTACACAAAAATGTAATAATAACAATAAAACTTATTTATCTGAAATACACGGTACGTACGTGTATTGACACGGTGTAAACGTGTATCACCCAACATAAGCGACCGTCGACACAAAAGACGCGCGATTTTCGTCGTTTTACAAAATAGAGACGGAAAGTACAGCGGTCAGTCCCGTAGTCGTAATCGTCGTTGTCTCTCTACGGCTTTACTACTTTGTACGAGGTACAACAATAACGGAATAGACACGCGAGCTAAAACGGGATTACAAACACGTCTCGGACCGAAGAGCAGCCGTCGTCATTGCGTTAACGTACACGACGGAAAAGCGCGAGAAAAAAAAAACGACGGACGGTTCCCTCCCACCCACAACACCCCGCGACAATGACAAAGAACACTTGGTTCCCGACAAAGAACGCGAGATCATACTACGAAACGTATCGTCGTAACGGGCGATAATGACGCGGTCGAAAACAAAAACATCCCAAAACTCTCAAGGTCGCGCGGCGATTTGCCAATTCACGGCGGCGGGCCGTTTCGTTTTGTCCGACGATGTATTCTAACGTCGTCGTCGTCGTGGTTAACTCGTATGACGGCGGGGCCTGTTGTCGTCGCGGCGGCGGTGGAAAGTAAGAAAGAAAAAAAAAACCCCACGTAAAACGCAATATAGGTCCGGGCGACGGTGAGTTGGGAAAAACGGGAAAAAAAAAAAAAAGAGAAAAGAAACACTTACGGTGAACGATGATTGGTGTGCGTCGCCGAGTACCGCTCTAGGCAGGCGGCGATGACGACGATGATGTTTGTCGTTGACGATAACGACGACTGACGACGGTCTGGACGAGAATGCGCGCAGCAACAATAATAATGGAACGCGCGCGCGCGCGCGCACGATAACGCAACAAACCGTGTGAGGAACGCCGCTTTGTTTTTTAACAGGTCGCGCGGGGAGGGGGAGGAAAATCGTCCGAATCCCGTTCGGTGCCGTACACGACCGTTGTCGTCCGGGGTCACTTGTCGCGCGTATAATTTATTTTTTTTGGCGGCCCGCGCGTACGCCGTACACTAAACGGACAACAGAAGACGGACGACGACTATAGGAGATTGCTCCGCGGCGCGCGCGCACCAACACACGACACACTGTAATGCGCGGCGGACCGTGTAGCTGCTGCTGCTGCTGTTGCCGCGACGGGAAAACGACAGACGGCCGACGCGGACGGTCCGTCGTCTCGTCAGAGCCGTCCGAACGACGGGGAAACAAAAGAAATCGGTCGGTGCGTGGACACTGCGCGCCCGCGAACGTTACAGCGCAGCCAACAGACCGGGCGTCCGGCCGCACTGTACGACTATTATACGATTACTATTCGGACGGACAAAGTGATGTTCCTCCTACTCCTCCAACGTTACCCCGCAGTAATCACAGTCGAAATCGCGAGTCATCCACCCACTGACCGCTGCCAAAACCGCCGCCGGCGGATTCGTGTTGTTTTTGTAGTAGTGTATTCTCTCTCTCTCTTGTCTTGCACACACACACGCGAAATGCCTCTATGAAAAACATACGACGTTTCCCCCCTACTCCGGCGCGGGTACGCCGGATCGATGCGATTTAAGAAAATATTAGAACAGTCGCATATTCCACACCGACTGTGCCACGTACGTTTCTATAAATCCCTCCGGTAAATCAATCGAACGAAGTCACAATTAAAAAAAAACATTGCCAGTCTACCACCTACTCGATTTTCGAGAAGACCTAATAAAAAAAAAAATGTTTGCCGAATCGATTTGTGTGCAGAGCCGCGTTTAACGTGCCCCCGCGGGACGACGATATTGTTGAGAACAAACATAAATTTGTATTGCGATTTTTTCATAACCGCGGCGCAATTTAATTTGCTCCGGGGCGGCGGCACTGTTTGTGTATAATGGACAGTAAAACTCGCGACGAGTTCAAAATATAAATTTCACTTTGTCCCCGTCGGAACACGCGAGAAATTATTTACGAGACGGGGCCCGATGGGGGGATTCCGGCCGAAATTTCAGAATATTTTCGAATTAAAAACCGCCGAAATTTATACTATAAATACCTATAACAATCGGTTTCAAATAGGTCGAGAATTCGATCGTTTCTTCTGATTTTTGAAGGTTTAATTCTTGAAATAGAATTTGACAATATATAATTCAACGATCATAGTACTCAGTGCCTCGACCACGAGAAAATCTAAATACGTTCTTCGTCGGAACCTTTGAAAGTTCGATGATTTAAAAAAAAAAATGCCGTTTCGGCGACAATTAATTAATTAAATTAAGATTTGTATTGAAAATAATATAATATACACGTATAATACTACGACAATCGGATTTCGGTTTATCAAAAATATTGCATTGGCTATGGATTTCTAACGCGGTTGTTTTCAACGCATATTTTTTTAATTACTATAAATTTTTTATTATATTTTACCAATATTTAAATTTTTTTTTTTTTTTTTTTTAATTCTTATCGATTAAATTAATTTGTACATATTATACAAATATACGAATATTATGTTAAAAATAAATCTGTTACTATTTATACATATAATATTTGTTTTAAATGTAATTATAGAGTTTCTGTAATCCGCGCGTTAAAAGTGTAAACGCGTAATGCGTAAATTTAAACTTTTTCCACTAAATTTCAAATCAATATTTGCGTGTAATTCGGCTCTATGTACATAATATATAATAATTAATAAAATAGGTTTTTGTCGATCATTTAATATAATTCTCTGTCTCTTCCATAATGTACCTATATAACATTTTAATTCATTTAGATACCTATTCTTGCTCGTCAGTATATAATAAACAATATTTTCTTTTTTCAGTTCTATACTTGTATTTATATTATTAATTATTGTGGAGTTGCAATTATTATATTAATTGTATTTGACTTTAGTAATTTTTTTTTAAAAAAAGTGCGTTATAATATATTTTGTAAACACACATAACATTTCGTTATAAATCCCCCCCCCATATCATATGTAGTTAAACAAAAAAATCACCCTTAATAACAATCCCCGTACATGGTTTTAATTTCATAATTCAATCGAAACACAAATAAATTATATACATATATACGTATAAAATTGTCGAAAATTTTCATTATATTCATAATCTCCGTGGCTATATCGTAAATAATATTATATAGTCGCAATGTTTACAAATAATTATCGCGTACTTATCATTATAATATGTACGCGTAAAAAAAAAAAAATCATTATTTTCGAATTATACTCATATTTTCATAATAAAAAAGAAAAAATTCCGACGTATATAATGTATAATATGTTATACAGACGTACATTTGACAGTTTTTCTTTTTTCTTCGCAGATATATAATATTATAATTAATGTGCGATTACGCGCTGTCCGAGCGCCAAACACGACCATAAATGTTTGTTTGTTTGTATTTTTAATAATATTTTTTTTCTTCTTCGATATGACACACAAGCGTAAAAAAAAAATAAATAAAATACAAATATGCTCGTGCGGTATACGAGAAAACGTTTCGAACGCGAGCAGATATATTGAGAGGGTTAAGTGGTAGTTCATTATTTATACACACACGTAATTATAATTCGAAAGTACATATATATATATAAAGTATATATACATAGCGTATATTTTTTCTAGATATAATTTTATATAAAAGTTATTTTATCTATGTTTATAATGTAATATATTATATAGTCATTTATCGTCGATAATATAATATATTAATGATCAATTCCCGTTTGTGTGTATATTTATTATACTGCAACAGTACAGTATAGGTATGCGGTGTTAATTATTATTTTTCAACACCATTCAAATAATATAATATGTAATAATGTTATTGACTTATTATATTTATGCATATATATATATATATATATATATATATATATATATAATAAGTACGACCTCGTACTTTGCCTTTGTGTCGTTCCATTTTTAAAATCGTTTAGTCCATATATTCTGCAGATGATGTATATAATATAGTCGTTATGCATTATATTATATCGTTATTTACTCAAAAATTAAAAACTATATACGCGCAGTATATTATTATTATTATTATTATTATTATTATTATATACGTACACTATTTCCAACGTATATATTAAAAAAATATTTTGTAAATGAACTCGGTTTTTATAATAATAGACTGTGCGCATGTTCTCAAATACTTAATCGCCCAGCATTATACGAGAATCAAAAATGTTCAGCGCTTTCCCAGAAGGTTTTCAAACCTTACACCAACGTTGTGCACGTCAAAAACAATTATTATTTTAATTATTGTATTTCAATAACACGCTAAATCCTATTTCTGAGTTCGAACTTGCCTTTTTTTTCAATGAGAGCGATAAAGGTCATATAGGTATTCTTATTAAAATTAGAACAAAGCTTTGAATTTGAAATTCTAAAACCAATCTGATGAATCCTGTGCACTTTAACGAGTTTATTTATATTAATATCAGCCTCGAATTTAGTTAAAAACAGACGATTTCTCCATTTAGTCAGCAGTGTTGTTACGCTGCAACACTAAATCCACGTTCAGATAAATACGACAAAGGGAATACTATCGCAGAAATATCTTTGAGTAAATATAGTAAATATATTGAGACATATAACATTGAAAATTATTTTTTTGATTAATTTCATTTAATTAAATTATAAAATATTCGATTAAAATTTAATCTAATGTAAAAATAATTCCTTCGTGTCATATAGATTCTGTTAAATATCAGATTTATCGCAGCCCACATTAGTATTCATGATTTTTTTTAAATCATAAAATTGATTAAATGACTTCGATGGTCTTTCTCTCGTCCCATTCCATATAATCACAGCTCCTTTTTTAATTCTTTGTACGTGGTTTTTCTCCTATGATCTGTTTCGTAAACGGAGTTCTTTGTCTACTACTTCCAGCTTTTTATTTTACTTTTCCTTCTATATTATTATCGTTATCCATTCATTAATTTTATTTATATTTGTCCCATCCACCTTTTTTCCTCCTTTCGCCCCGATTGTTTTCCATATTTTTTTCCGTTCGTTCGTTCTTAAATAATATACTTCTTTGTTATTAACTTTCTCTGTCCAAGGGATTTTCAGTGTTCTTCTCTAGCACCACTTTTCAAACGCTTCAATACTTTTCCTTTTTACTTGAGCTCCGTCCGTGTTTCTGCCTCGTAACAATATACTATACTCCGCACAAAACTGTTTATAAGAGTCCTTTTTAGCCTTTAGACTAATGTCGTTAGATGCGGATAAATTCTTATTCTTGTAAAATCCCTATTTTATACCTATGTTATTTTACTTCCCAAACGGCAAATACCCTACGTATAACAATTAACTGTTTATTATAATTGAGATTATCCATGTGGATTACTGTTATCTATTAGACAACAAATAAAAAATGGATTAGTGAAAATCTTTCGAATTTTAATAAATATGCAACGAATAATTTGTCGAACGAAGCGAGAAAAAAATGTTTGCAAGTCGGTGTGCCGCCGTACACGTATTATTATAATAATATTGTGTAGCGTACACATCTTTTATCTTGTAATCGATTAAAGATTAAAGGCGACGTCCGTATTCGTTTAAAAAGTATTTTATTGCGTCATTCGATTTCCCCACTGTCTTTTCTGTTCCTCGCGATTGTCCGTACTAGATAAATATTCGCGATATATCGTTTGTTACTCGAATTAAACATTACCTTTTGCCATATTGAAGTTATTCGCGCGATTCTATTATTCATACACAGTTTATTACACGTAATACATAAAAATATGTAAATATTTTAAATAAAAATAAAAATACTTACTGTATCTTTTATAATTTACGCATGTAAAATTAATAATACATTCTATTAATCGTTTGTCAATACACATTATAAATACATTTTAGTAGGATTAAACGACTTATTTAATCGCTACACTCTGTATTATTATAGAATACAATTCTTCAATTTCATTGACTACCGGACCCCTCTCAAATATTACCTACTTAACACCGGCCTGGCAGAGTTAAACTTGCATTTAAAATTTTAAAAAATTATATAGGAAAATTGAATTATACTTATTGATATTTGTAGTAACATTTGGAACGAAACTTTCCGTTAATCGAGTTTTAATAATATAATTCGTAATCAACTCTACACATATTCGTTGGTATAATTTACAATAAAAATTAATAGTTTATATTAATTCAGTAAAATGGAAATTACGCAATAACGATGTTAACCGATCGCACGTCAATTCGTAATATAAAATAAACGTTTTCTCGCTTTTGTTTTTATGAAATCGTCGACAAGATATCTTTTTCCTTTAACTCACGATCACACCCTCTTCCAGTCCCCTGCCTTAACGCGACACAACGCCAAAAATCTATCAGCTTTAATTAACGCTTATGACGTCCCTTTTAATTCTCAATCCGCATACTTTTCTCGCAATCAAGACAGGCACCATTCACCCATCATCGTTTCTTTCGTTTGTTAATTTAATAATACCGTTTTTATCGATATTATCGAATTGTATTTTATATAATTCCCGTATTTTTAATCGTCGTACACACTATATAGACATACTATAATAATATGCGTTATCAATATTGCAACTGTTCACACTTGTTATCACAAACGATAATGAAGCGTTAATTGATAACAAATCGCGCAGTAATCAATTCGTATTTATTTTTTTTTTGTTTTATTCAAACGTTTATTGATTAATTTTTTTTTTTACCGTTTAAAAAACGCCAATGTTTGGCTTTTTATTTTTAGATTAGTTTCAAATAAACGCGATTGTAAAATGTTTAGTTTTGCCTACTGACTTTTGGCCACCGATGTTATCCTTCACAATAATTAAATGATTTGTTCAGTAACACTAATCGATTGACCGAATAAGTCAAGTAGGTAAATATCCGAAAATCACTTACTTATTAAATTTTAATCGTATTACAGTAATATCGTACTTGGGTGTGTGTATATTATCTCTAGTGTATGTCAGCGTAATCTCTGATATTCGTCCGACACGGTGGATTATTGGAATGTCAAGTTCTATAGCATTTAAGAAATTTTTTTCTACTCTAAATTAATATTTGTGTTTTTAAATATTATTTTTTTAAAATTATTTCTTAAAATTAACACTAAATGTCTTAATATTAATTATTAGTTAAATAAAAAAAAAAAAAAATTGTGTCCTTTTTAATATTTTTATTAATACCTACTTGTAATAACGTAGTAGTACTTAATACAATATTAAAACACAAATCTATTCTTCTTGATTGTTTTGAAAAATCTTCAATTACATTATCATAAAAACTGTTTTGTTTTTGAATTTGGCTCAATAATTATTTTTCAATTGATAATGTTGATAACGCTGAAAATCTGTTTTGTGACTGGGTGTTTTTCAAATACGTTTTTATTCTTTTCAACGCAGAAAATGAACGTTCAGTACCTGCACTTGTTGCTGGGATTGTTAAGATTAAAGATACTAATTTAGTAGTCTGAGGTAAACTTTCGGATAGACCAGTTGATTTGAGATATATCCAAAGTTTGTGAATATTTTCTATATGATATTCGGTTGATGAGTACACAACAGTTAGTTCACTTTTTAGTATAGACAAATCAAAATAATCGCCATATGAATCTTTTAACGAGTCCATCGAATTTCTTGGAAATTGGGTAACAAACTGCTCGAATTTTGAAAAATCTAATAATGGAAAAAAATTTAGTTGAGAAATTTCAGAAAATCTCTCATTGGTTTTTGTTATTAATACATCAATGACTTCAAAAAATAGCATTCGATATTTAGTTTTTTTTATCTATAGAAACTTCAGTAATTCTTCGCTTTTTGGATATTAATGATGTTTTGGTTTTTGAGTACTGTTCCGCCTCGAACCAAATGCGATCAAAATCATTTCTAATATTTTTTAAGTGATTAATAAAATCTAAAATTTTTGTATTGCAATAAGTTGCATCAAATATTTTTGTTTGCATTATATTAAAAAGAATTGTTGCTCGAGGTAAAATATTACCAAATATTAAAAGGAAAAAATTGAAATCAAAATCTTGAATTGTTTGAAAAAATCCTCTAGCACTCGATAATGTCTCATTATCTCATTTTTCACCATTTTCTATTATTGAGTTCTTAAGGTTTAAAACTTCTTCTCTATACTCTGACATCATTTCAGTGAGTCTACCGTTATAATTCCATTGAGTTTGGATGGCCGATGAAAATCTTTTTTGTACTTCTTGTTCGAGTGCACGAATTCTTTTTGATGATTTTGAAAAAAATGACGAATGTCCAGAAAGTGAAAGAAAAAATATTTTACATTCTTTTATGTGGTCAACAGATTGTTTTAATAATAAATTAAATTTGTGGGAATAACAGTATCCAAAGACATGATTCTTGCTGCATTTTGATCGAACTAGTGTCTGTAAACTATTATGTTGCCCAGACATGATGGCTGCTCCGTTATAAGTTTGTGCTACTAATTTATTGTTACATTTATATTCTTGTAAAATATGAAAAACGTGTTGAACTAAACAATCGGCAGTTTGATCTTGACCGATGTCTATGAATCCCAAAAATCTTTCCTGTACACCTTCATTTGTCATGTATCGCAATATTGTTGATAACCGAGATGTAGATACGTCTACGGTCTCGTCCATTATTATAGAAATGAAATCGGCATTTTCAATTTCCAACGCTATCATTTTCATTAAAACATTGGAAATCGATTGTACAATATTGTTTTGTATATGTTCTGAAAAACCAGAAAAAAACAGGAACAGTCGAAAGGTGTGCGCTTAATTTAAGATCAAGTGTTCCCATCAAATCAATCAACTCTAAGTAATTTCCCCGATTTGTTGAAGTTACTCGTCTGTTGTGTGCACGGAACGAAAGCTCTTGTTTTGCCAGATAACACGTTGCGTCGATTAATCGACATACGACGTGCCGATTATTTTTTATTGTTTCATTTTCAATATTGGTTTTATAAACTTCACTGAAAGGCATTTCGATTCTGACATTGCCGAATTTCTTTAAAGCAAGCAAAGACTCAATACGAGAGCGATTCGTCTCGTGTTTATGTTTTAAATTATAATAATTATTTAAATCGTCGCAACCGGTTTTCGACCAAACATTCGATTCGCGCGAAAATAGAATACAAGGGCAACAGTAAATTTTTTTGATTTTTCTCACAACCGCACCACAACCATTTGAATTGAAATAACGAAAATATTTTTTGTGCACTTATTGTATTTCAAATCCGGAAGCTTTGGAGTCAGGTCTTCCGTTGTTAATGATATTTTGTTTTTCGACAAAAGTATAAGATCCAAAAGGTTTATGCAATAATCGTTCAACAACGCATTTACAATAGTTACTATTTAAATCGGTATCTGAAGTACTACTACTTGCCGACAAATCCATGTTATAATAAATACGAGAGAATCAATGTAGATTAAATAATAATAATAATAATAACGAAAAGCACGGCCATTATAACGCACTCACTCATTGGGCAACAATAACGTAACGAACGTGAATAAATAATAAGCAAAATAATGCGTTGCGCCTTGTCCGGCGTAAACGAAATTAAAAGTTCTTACACGAAACGCTATGAAAAAGAGTACGCGAGGCGAAAAGTGAGCCGCGATCGTCGCGCACCGTTATCGGCCGTTTTTCCCGTTCCCAGTGGTTGTTTGAACAGCTGGCGCGCTTTTTCAAATCCGTATGCCTGCCGCATCCCACAATAATTAACGTTTCACGTCATTATTCGTATCGTACGTGCGTTTGCCGTCTCAATGTTCATTTATTATCTATGTTCGCAATCATGTTTCTCGCATACGCGTATTGTTTGTTTTTCGTTGTGCCCGCTTTTAATGTTTGAATGTTTTCGGTCTAAATTGTCTACATCGTTAAAAATTGTTCTGGGCGGGAAAACAGTTTTACAGTAATGATAAACGGCCCGTTGGACGCGCGACGATATACAGGGTAGGATCAAAAAGTAGTAGGACTGAATTTCTGTAGCGCGAACGGAGCGGTGGAGGAGGGTCGGACCACCTGGGCGTGATAGTAGAGAGCCTTCCGAAGAGACCGATACTTTTTCCAGTCGCCTGCGGGCAAGCGGAGAGTAAGCACGTCGATTTTCGTGAACCTTTGTTTAGAAGTGTCGTCGCGATCCGAGATGGAGAGAAATCTCGAGCAGCGCTACGCTATTAAATTCTGCGTCAAGCTCAGGAAAACCGCGACGGAGACCCTCGAAATGATTAAGGACGCCTACGGGGGGGATGCTGCCATAAGCCGCTCAATAGTGTTCGAGTGGCATAAGCTGTTCCGAGAAGGGCGGGAGCTCGTCGAAGACGACCAGCGCGCCGGTCGCCCGTCAACTTCAAGGATTGATGAAAATGTGGCCAAAGTGAAGGCACTCCTGGACTGCGACCGGCGCACAAACATTCGTCTGATTGTTGACGAGTTAGGTATTTCGTACGGTAGCGTCCAAAAAATTATTACCGAGAATTTGGCCATGCGGAAGGTGCGCGCCGTGCCACACCTCGCTGCTGGTGAGGGAGTTTCTGGCCAAGCACAGGGTTACCACGTTGCCTCACCCCCCCCCTCTACAGTCCAGATATGGCACCGCCGGACTTCATCCTCTTTCCGAGGGCTCAAGCGGGACCTCCTCAAGGGACATCGATACAGCTCTGTAGAAGACGTCCAACGGGCCGTGACGACATCTCTAAAGGGGATCCCGGAAAGCGATTTCCAGAAGGCGTACGCGCAGTGGGAATCGCGTTATACGCGTTGTGTCGAAGCACAATGGTGCTATTTTGAGCAATACTAAGGATTTGTACCGATTAATTCAATAAAAAAAATTTTAATTAATTTAGTCCTACTACTTTTTGATCCTACTCTGTATTATAGTTTGAAACCGCGGTACACACGACGGTGATTGTACAGTACTGTCTGATAGTCAAACATAATACGACAATTGTTATCACTGCAGTTACTACGCGTAACCGTTCAAAATAAAAAACACCGGATTTATTCGACGACTAAACGTCCGTTTAAACACGCCAACGAGCGTGACAAACGGACCGTCGCCCGTCGGGGAACAATAATTGTGTACTGTAAAGTTCATGGCGTGGGGATAAAACGATAATTTAAATCGCTACGTTTTTTTTCGAAAAAGTGAATAACATTTGAAGAAAATAATTTAATATATCGTATTCTCGACCAATAGAAATTGTCTTAAATATTTTTTTCTTCTTTACATTGGTTGTGGACAGTGGACAGTATAGAAAGAAAGAAAAAAACCACTTGACACGTTTAAGTAATTTATTTATCGAAACGTTAAAAAAGTCAAATTATATTTTCCAAAAAAAAAAAAAAACCGTTTTAATTTGTCCGAAACGTGTACGTTAATATAAAACTGAAAATATACTCGTAAAAGAAAAAATTCTTAGAATACATTTTTATATCAAAACAGTATAGTCTTCTATTACTTGATTCGAAAACTCAAACTCGTCAATTATTTAATCTTTGTTAATGAACTGAATTAAGTTTTCTTCCGCGCACACAGACAAGACGTATTTGATTAACCGAGAACCTAAATTTGGTTTTTAAAATCTTCGTCTTATAAAATACATGCGTTCGTATGAACTTGTGCAGTGCAAGGAAACGTTAAATTATATTATTTCATTGTTATCATAAAATTAATTAAATAAGTCAGGTTTTCATGTTAATTCGTACGGTACAGTAGAAGTACTCTGGGTAAACAGTCATTGCAATTTTCAATATTACGTTCATTTTTCTCTATTCTTCTATGTCTGCATATGATTCTATTTCATTATTTCACATTGTTTTTCTTGTAAAAATATTTTAATTTTAATTTGCTATTTGATGACGGGCTGTTAAATCGCTAGGGCCCCCGACAAACGCCGGGTGGGTCTGACTGACACTTGAACGTATACATTGTTGACGTGCGCCCCTGAAATACATTTATTAATCATAAGTACTAAACATTTGAGACAATAATCAGTCGATTGATTGTCAAATTTACAAAATTTCTTTTAACAACCGTCTTCAGTATGATGCGACAAATGCAGAGCGGTTCCTCGAGTGTTAAAATTATCACAATTGTTTACTAAAACAAATTTTATTTGATAAATATTGAATTTAATATGACGTTATTATATTTGCTATAAACACGTAAATATTATAAATAAAAAAGTAAAAAGGTAAATTTTAAACAATTTTTATCATTTCAGCTATTTGAATGCAGGAGATACATTGGTGGCCAAAATCGGGAAAACGTGAAGAAAAACAATGGCGGAAAACATTGTTGAGACATCGTCGCCGGACGATGAATCGTTTCAAAATCCAAGCGAATCCATGCATTTCGAAATGGTCATCGAAGGCGAAGAAGAAACTATTCCATCAAAGGAATATATCTGCTACAGATGTCGTATTGTATACCACAAGCGTACGCAAATAGTGAGACATTTAAAATTATCACATTGTAAGAGAAAACCTTCGGTTAGTGAAAAAGCAGTTCCTATTATTAAAAGGCTACCGGGTTTATCAACAAAAAATACTAAACTTTATCAATGTGAAATTTGTTCAAAATCGTTTCCGAACAAGAGGAAATTGACTCAGCACGCTCGGACACATAGTGGCGAAAAACCGTATTATTGTAACATTTGTCATAGGGGATTTTCCAATTCTTATAGTTTGAAGAGTCATGGAAAAACGCATTCCGGCGAAAAGCCATATAAATGTGACGTTTGTCAAAAGGCGTTCGCTCATTCGCATATTTTAATAAACCATAAAAGAACCCATTCTGGAGAGAAACCGTTCAAGTGTGAATTTTGCCAAAAGTGTTTCGCTACGTCTGGCACCTTGGTGGCGCACAGACGTACGCACACAGGCGAACAACCGTATAAATGCGATGTGTGCCAAAAGACGTTTTCCCTGTCTAGTAGTTTGAGTTCGCACAAAAGAACGCATACCGGTGATAGACCTCATAAATGTGATTATTGTCCAAAAGCATTCGCGAAGAGTGGCGACTTGGAAAGGCATAAACGGACACACACCGGTGTAAAACCATTTCATTGTGACGTCTGCGATAAGTCTTTTACCCAGTCGTCCGGCTTGATCATACACAAAAGAATTCACACGGGCGAAAGACCGTTTGCGTGTGATATTTGTGAACGTTCGTTTACTAATTCGGCTAGTCTGATAGCGCACAAGCGAACTCATACAGGCGAAACGCCTCATATGCCCATACGTTTTCTGAACGGCCAACATAATGCGTCGAATAGTCATAACGCTGTGGTGGTACAGAAAAATAATATATTCTCAGAGATACCAGTGCCTACGCCGGGTTTATGGGACACCGGTGTTCCGACACCGTCAATTGGAGATTTCAGTTACAGTTGGTCGAATTGGTTTCAAAGCGAAACGGACACCAGCAGCGTTAAAGATTCGCTTCACGGTAATGGCGAGCGACCGGTGGTGCCATGTGTGCTGCAGTATGATGGTAACGAGAGAGAAAACGCCAATGACGTGAACACATCAAACGGAGTGAGTACGGTTTCAGTCAATAACGTACCACCACCCGTCAAAAGACCCGAAGGTCGCTGGTTGGATTGTGACGTATGCCACAAGACATTTCCTTATTCGTCAAGACACAAATTAATTGAACACCAACGAACTCACACCCGCGAAAAACCGTTTAAATGTCATTTGTGTCAAAAATCATTTTCTTTATCTAGTACTTTGATTGTACACAGAAGGATGCACACCGGAGAAAGACCGTTCAAATGCGACGTGTGCTCAAAGGCGTTTGCTCAAAAATCCAAGTTAAACATACACAAAAGAATTCACACTGGTGTGAAGCCGTTTCACTGTAATTTATGTCAAAAGACATTCGCTCATTCTTCAAATCTTGCCGACCATAAGAAAACGCACACACAAGAGAGGTCATACAAATGTGATATTTGCTTCAAATTGTTTACATTAGCCAACAGTTTACGGAAACATAAAATATTGCACACCGGCTATAAACCGTACGTTTGTGAAATTTGTCAAAAGGCGTTTGCCAAGAAAGCTAGTTTGGATCGCCACAGGGGTACACATGACGGTGTGCCACAATGGACAAAACCATATGTACACATTGCAAAAGGCAAACGAACCATTAATGCCGATAAGCCGTTTAAATGTCATATTTGTTTTAAATCATTTGCCAGTTTGAACGGTATGACTAGACATTCAGCCAAACACAGTGGACAGGATCAGTTCCAGTGTGAAGTGTGTGACAAGACTTTCACAGGTTTGTCGGTACTGGATAGACACAAACGGATACACACCGGAGAAAAACCATTCCAGTGTAACTATTGTCCAAAGGCTTTTGCTTATTCGTCGATACTTGTGACTCATAAACGTACGCATACTGGAGAGAAACCCTATCAGTGTGATGTTTGTCCAAAAGCATACACGCAATCGTCTAGTTTGATAGTTCATAAGCGAACCCATTGGAACCAACAGCAAATCGTCGAGACGACTAAACAGCGACCGGTTTGTCATATGCCGCTAGTCGAACAACCGAAAGCAGTTCAATATGAATTGCCGAGTGCATCGATAACGGTGGATTATACAGACAATTGGTCGGGTTGGTATCCTACTGAACCCAATATGTCTCTTGTCACAAATGAACTACCACAAATCATACAAGATCCAGTTGAAGAGTCGTCCATACGGACTGCAGTGAACCCATTACCTGTACAAGTTTCTGATGACAAGAACGTTAAAATGACACTGCCGCAACAGAAGTTCAAGTGTGCAAAATGCAAAGAAACTTTTGACGAAAGCTCACAGTTATTGAAACACATTAGAAAAGTGCATAGGCCTCCCAGCGCAATTAATAAATGTAATAAGACTGCGGAAGAAATGTCTGCATTAAAAACAGCTGCTACGAAACACAAAAAAAAACGTGGCGAACGGCAACATTTAGAATGCGACATTTGTCAAAGACCGTTTAACGATTCGTATAAATTAAAAGTCCACAGACGGACTCACACCAGAGAAAAACCATTCAAATGTGATGTCTGTGAGAAATTGTTCATTGATTCGTGTAATCTCAAAGAACACCAGAAGGTACATACGGGAGAGAAACTCTTTGAATGTGATATTTGCCAAAAAACCTTTTTGCAACTGGGTACATTGACCACGCACAGGCGTACACATACCGGTGAGAAACCGTATAACTGTGATGTCTGTCAAATGCCGTTTGCGTTGTTGAGTAGCATGAAGACGCACAAACGGCGAGCACACACTGGCGAAAAGCCTCATAAATGCGATTTTTGTCAGAAGGCGTTTGTCAAGCGTAACGATATGATCCGTCACCGAAGAACACACACTGGAGAGCGCCCATTCGTATGCGACGTATGTCAACAATCTTTCACACAGTCGTATGTATTGGTCCTGCATAAGAGAAATCATCATTCAAGTGATAAGACTTTTACGAGTGGTACTCACCTGGGTACTGTTCATGCACCGCCAAAACGCAGCACTGTGCCTAAAGAAAAACCGTTTAAATGTGATGTTTGCCTTAAGTCGTTTGCCAGTCAGTCGACACTGAGCACACATAAACGTACACATACGGGCGAAAAACCATTCCACTGTCACATATGCCAGAAGTCTTTTACCCAGTCTTCAGGTCTCATTGCCCACAAAGCTGCTCACCATCACCGTCCCACAGAGAAATCGTTCGAACAAAACATCCCGCAGCAATTCATCAATTCGACAGAAGTTTTGTATGCACATAAAAGACAACAGTACATTGGCAACAGACCATGTGAATGTGGTATATGTCAGACGTGTTTTAGTTATCAACCGTCCTCTATGAACATACACTTTAATCATCATCAGTCCACGATGCCTGACAGGAACATGTATTATGTATAACAAATAGTATCTTATTACCATTTTTTGAATGACACTCTCAAATATATCAAATTAATATTTATTATTTTTTTATACCTTTATTTGTTATTATATATATATATATTATATATATATATATATGCATAGGTATTATTTTTTAATAAAAAAGAAAATATTTAATATTTTTGAAATTAAATATTTCCAGTTTTTAGAAATATAAGGTTTATAGGAATCTATGCACTCTGTATTAATGTTTATCATACAACATTGATTCTACCAAGTATAACAAGAAGAACTAAAAGATAACAAGTATGTTATATTTCAATTTTCTTTAAACTAGTAAACCGACAGATTGGCAAGTACTAAAAGTAATTGTAATGTCTTATCTAATTATTATTTCAGTCACCTAAAAAATACACAACTTTGTAAAGTAATTAGAAAATATACTAAAAAAGTAGCGTTTTCGACTGTAAGTATGCTGTATATTTTTAGGAGCATAGAAAGTATATTTTATAATACTATAATCATACGATATTCACTTATATGGATGCCCGTTGTCTCCCATTTTTCTAACAACTGTATAACAAAATAACATTGCGTACAACATAAATTGTGGCTTTAAATTTAATTTCATTATTACCAAATTTGAAGAGAAATGAATTATTATTAAGTGTATTTTGTGTACTTTTGTTTAGAATATTATCTGACAAAGGAGTTTTAGTTATTAAAAAATAAAAATCTCAAAACACAACCCAAGATCTACTTTATCACATATTATCCTTAATTTAAATATAATTATGTTAATTAAATTTTATACATTAATAATAAAATATATCTAAAATATCTTAATTAAAAAGTATTCTTTTACAAGCAACATTGCTTTAAACTGCAATCAAATAATAAAAAATCTGAAGAAATATGTTTAAAGTTTAAATTTTTAAGTATTTAAAAAACATTAATTTCAATTATTAATGACTCAACCAGTAGAACTGAATTGTTGATAATTGATATTTTAAACTTTGTAATAGTACTCTCAGGAAGTACAAATTGTGTGGTGTAAAATGTAGAATAAATTTTATAAATTTTTTGTAGTTTTTGGATTAAAACATTAATTATTGTCTTCTCCTGAAATATCTGCATTTCAAATGAATATTGATATTATAATGTACAGTGTATACAACTGAAAACATATTTCCAAGAAAGACAATAATAGTGGAATGTACAATTTTTTTTAAAATTGTATGCTCTTTGTAATTTGTCTATTTAGAACTCAAAATCAATTTTTATTGTTAAAATTACCTTTAAAAAAAACATATTAATAGTGTTTTTCTTTTCTCTAAAAGACCATTTTATTGAGTAGGTAAGCATATATATCATTTTTGTGATATTTATTTTAGACTAATATCTTGAAATGATAATAAAAAAAAAAAACTGACAAATGTGCTAGAAACAAAATATTAAAAAAAAATTGGGGTTTAAAATTCTTGAAATAATTTTGAGCATACTAAGAGGTAAAGAAAAATATAATATGAACTCTTTCTGAAGATTTGACACATATAAATTTAATTTATTATAAATTTACTCCTAACTAATCTACAGAATATGTTTTCTAAATATAAATATGTATTGTCCGATTGTTAATAAAGATTTTTGTTTTAAAACAAAATTTTTGAAGTCCAATACAATTAAGAGGAAATAGGCCAGTTATTTTAATATTAGTACTTTATTTTTATAAATTATCTAAAACAGTGTATTGAATTTACAGATTAACCATGAAAAAAAAATATTACAGCAGTCTTGTGAATACGAATCATTTTATTATAATTAATTATTTTTTAACGATTTATTAATTATTAAATTATTTATTAAAAATAAAATAATAATAAAAATATTATAACCAGTTTTTATAGCTTTTTAAAGAATGATTTAAAGTTTTATTGCTTTATTTTAAATTCTCAGTTTATTTATTACTTAAAATTCATGCGCTAATATTAATTAATATTATTAACAAATGAATGCACTTTTCATACAGTAATTAATATAGTTTAATTTGTATAAATACTTAACTAAAAAAATATCTAATTTAATTACAATTGGAATTTATGTGAATGTATCATAAAATAGGCACAATTGTATAATTAATATTTCCAAATTAAAAGCGCTCGCAAATTATGTCTTTACAACAAAAAAAAAATAATAAATAAAAAATAAAAATAAATACATATTATAAATAAGAATAACTATTTAAAATTACAAACAAAAATTAACATTAGGAAGAAGAATTTATTTTAAATATATATATATATATAGAATTATATATATTTAAAATAATACATTTTATTTAACATTAAATTCAGGAAAGAAATATTTGTGAGAAAATAAATGTTTATAGTGCTTAGAGCTTAAGGTAAATTCTGCACTTAAATGACCAAGATTGCACGATTATGATAAATGTTGAAGTATAATTGAGATGATTAATAAGAACAAAGACTTATTTTGTTACTGTCTCGCGTTCTTCCCGCGAACGTTTTTCTTCATTTGCCAAACGTGTTTCTTCCTCCAGTATTTCATCGAAATTCTGCATAGAATTCGATCGAGATGCGACTTTTGTCTAAAAATTAAAATTTTGAATTAGTTAATAAAGAAAATAATATTTATATTAGTAATTAATACTTTATTAGTAAATTAGTACCTTAACATTTTCCAAAGCAGAACCGACTTTTTCTTCAAATGAACGAAACGATTCGGAATTCTTGATTTGACCAAGTTTAGTAGAAAGTCCACTACCAAATCCTCCAAATATTGTTGTAGCTTTCTCTGCAGTCGTTTTTACCACAGATTCGGTTTTTTGATAACTGTTAAAAATAATCAATTATAGAATATATAAAATAATGTACAGACTTAGAAAACAATGTACAAACAACATACATTAACTCAATAACTTTTTTAATAAAACTTAAATTATTCGTTATTAGTTATTTAATTGTAAATTAATAAGTTTCCAATAAATACCTACATAATAAATCGCATAAGTTTACATAAAAATAATATTTTTTTTTATTAATGATAAGTATCAATTTATAGTTTTTTCTTATTTTTCTTAATAATAATTGTTATTTCAAAGAATGTTCATATCATTAAAAGTTTAAAATCGATACTTATAAAAATAATATAATTATAAATAATCATTTGAATATGAAATAAATAATACCATAACTTTTACATAAAATAAAAATAATAAAATATGTAGTGATTTTGGTATTGGGTATTTGTTATCTTCTTGTTTCAAATTAAGTCAGTTTTATAATATTATTTTTGATATAAAAGCATTCCCCTTAACCCTTCCTTAAAAAATAAATAAAAATAAATGATTTATGTTTCTTATCATATATTTACTATTTAGTATTCTTAATGTATTTTTTATCTATGTTTAATTCAAATAAGTCAAGTAACATAAAACTTTTCAAACATTTGTAGTAGTCGAAAAAACTAATAATCCATTTACAACAATTACATTTAAAGTACACTGAACTATTTAATATCAAATACATACTAGTAAATATTTATTACAAAATTTTAATACAAACTAATTTAAATTCAAAAGATTTTATTTCTAGTTTTAAAGTATTTTAGTATTTAATAGTATTATTTTAGTAGAATTTTTAGTGTTAATTCTTTGGGATTATTCAGTTTTTAAATGTTTAAATATCTAAATAGAAATAATTTTTATCATACATATTGGTTTACAGCATAGATCACAGATACAGACACAATTATAGAAATCAATTTGCTTCAACTGAATTGAATAGAATATATCATTATATACCATGTGCAAAAACTCAAAGCGATAAAACTTTAAAGTGTATGTGGTTATGCACTATAGAAACAAAGCAGACTTACATAGGCGTATCAGCGACTGCTGTTCCAAACTGCTTCACCTTGCCTTCTACATTTTGGTAACTAAGTGTTTTTGTAAAAATATAAAATAACTAATTAGAAGATGAAGCCAAGGTGCAAATAAGAAACATTTACAAGCAATCAAGTATAGAAGAATAGAAGTAAAGCATAATACACTATCTCCGACAATAATTATGAATACATGCATAAATGTACATGTAGATTTTATATACCAGTGTTTTAGAACCATGTTCCTGGTTGGGGTGCGCATGTCGTCTGAGTCTGGTAAAGAAAAGTTGAATCTGGTAAAGAAAATACAATATTGTGTCACTGCCAATAATACACATTATAAAATATACATTCAGTTAATTAAAAATTGATTTGTGCGATTCAAAAATTTGAATTATGCAGTATACCTATTATCTCGAATATAATCACAGACGTTTCAGAACACAGAAAATTAATAATATTAATAACAATAATAATAATAATTATAATAATATTAATAATAATAATGTGTTTGAATAGACAGAGTAATTTAAAACAAAATTAAAAAAAATAAAAATAATGTTTCTACTCTACAGGATTAAAAAAAAAATTGAATCTCAAATATTATATTATTAATAACATAGTGATAAAAATCTAAATGAATTGTTTAACTTGAATTTTATTCAAAGCAAGAGATTTATATATAATAGGGCAAGTGTTTATAAAAAAAATATAAAATATAAAATTCTTCATTAGAAGACCAAAATGGAAATAGAAACAATGGTCTATAATTTTCTGGTTGATAATTTCTATTTTTATAGATCAAATCAAATTTAAATCGCACATTTCAGAAGCTGTGTTGAAAATGATTTTTTTTTTTTTGGGGAGTTAATAAAACACTGGTATACAAAAAAAACATTAAGAAATTAAAATAATGCTTGTCTTTGAACCGAAGACTTACATTGGTGCGTCAACAACAGCTTTTCCAAATTGAGTAAATTTTTCTTCTACATTTTGGTAACTAAATAAAAATAAAAAATAATAAGAGAAGGATAAAATAATAAAATAAAAACAAACAAAAATAATAAAAATAAACCAAAAGCCAATGAAAAAAAAATAAATTGTGTCTTATATGCTGTGAGAATGCAAATGTAATCCATGACTACTAACACATTAGATTCCTTGACGTTTCGTAAGCTCTGTGACACATCTTCACTGATTTCTTGCCAAACTGTATAACCGAGCTTGCGCCTTAACTCTTGGGACGCTTTTACCTTAGAACCAAGCACTTCGCGTAACGTCTTAATTTCTTCCTCCACCTTGTTCAACTCCTGTTGCCATTCTTCTTTCTGTTTCTCCTGTTCTTCTAAGCTAAGACCCTGTAGCTCGTTGATTCCCGAATCGGGTGACATAATGACTGGAGGCTCTTCACCTGCAAAAAAAAAAAAATCCAGTTCAAACGTTAATGTAATAACGACATTATCCTCGACACAGTTCTTGGGTTCAACGAAAACATAATATTACATACAGTATGCACAAGAATGAAACAAGAGAAAATAGTAAAAAAATACTTCATAAAATCCAGTGATTCGTCATAAATAATATTTGACATGTTTAATACACAATGCTATGCGCGTTTCAAACGGTAAAAAAAAAAATAATTTTATTGGTCAAAACAAACACACGTAGACGAAATTGTATACACTACTGTTTGTTAAAGAAAATATCATTCTATGACTTTGTCCACAGATCACACATTGTGCAGAATCGATTATTTTATTATAAAATTATTGGAATTGGGGGCATTTGGTGCGCTCACATAAAAATACAATTTAAACGTTTATAATTTTATTAAAATTTTCTTATTCAGTTTGATGTTTTGTGTAAAAATAAAAATATTTCAAGCAAAATTTTAGTACACTTTCTGTACGGTGTAGGAAGCCATCTTCTCACCTTCCACTTTATTCGACGACATTTCACACGCGCAACAACAGAGCTACCTTCATATCACACACCACTTCTTTTTCAGCGTTCCATCATCCATTTCCTTTATCATACTCTTGTCACCACACCACCATCTTTCCTCGAAACATCATGACCACTCACCAACCGTTTCAAATTATTCTCTAGGATTTTATCAATAATATTCAACCAGTTTAGTTTCACGAGAACCCAGTTTACTTTATGGAACTTTTAAACCGTTAACTTATTAATAATAATTTTTCGTAATAAACCCGATGAATGTTTTTTTTTTTGCTACGAATTGTTGCGTCCTGTATGAATTTGAAATTAATATTTTTTTCGCGTATAAATCCGGGCACTAATAATTAAACGATAAGCGTACGTAGTCACACGTCCAGTTTGGAGAAGACAAACCACGCACAGTCGATCACAGAATCGTTGTTTTCTATTGAATTCATTTCGTTTCACGCACCAGTCCCCCGTATGCTACACACACACTCGAATGCGTCGCGGATGATCGATCAATCAGCGAATCCGGTCGGTCGCGTCGCCATAATCGGCAGAACTCTGACGATCGTATTTGCATAGGAGTTATATAGCGTAATATTGTTGATGTTGTTGTTCGTGCACGATTTTGAAACTCAGATAAACAACGACAACGTCAACCGTTTATTATTTATTTTTTTTTCGGGCGAGTATACACCGACCGCCGTTTTAATCTAGTTTACATATCGGCAAATGCAAATAATTAATAATAATAATAATCGAATAACCGTCGACTATATTATTATTATTATTATTATTATTATTATTATTAAATGCAGTATATATTTTTTTAATAGCCATATAATTATATTATATTGTTATATACGCTCGGGCGCATAATAATATTTCGAACAATGGTATAATATGTGTTTTTTTTTTTTATTATTTAGCGTCATTGCCATTAACAACCGTTAATGGTACAGTTATCGTTGAACACGCGAGTTTCTAAACGATTTTAAAACGCGACGACAACGTACAAAGACCGTGTATTCCCCTCTCACCACCCTCCACCACATCGAGAAATTTGTCGGGAAAACAATGAACAAACTAAAATTTACAACACAACAACGATGACTGCTAATATAACTCGTGTTCGTCGTATTTCACGATTGTATTTTATCGTATTTGTACAGTAAAACACCGCGCGATTACAGTATCATCCAACGAGAATTCCTAAAAGCGAAATAAATATTATGATGCGCATGGACGGGGACGTCATTTAGGATCAGAGAGGTGAAAGGACTTATTAAGAGGCGAATTCACCGAAACAAATATACTAAAATACACGCAATGTATACACGCGTGTGGTAATTCAGTTGAATTTTTGTGCGAAAAACTGGCTCGGAGAAAGCAATATGAACTCGTTATTATCGCGGTATTTCGTGTGTTGTGTATATTCTCGGTACGAAGACAACAACATTATTATTGCACAATACCGAATATTAAAAGTGAATTATAATTTTTTCCGTAAAAAAAAAAAAAAAAAAAAAATCATTCTTTACAGTTGAAAACAATCATCCAGTGTTTAAAACCGTTTCTCGTTCTACTAAATGTAAAATAGGAACACTACTCCTGATCAGCATATGTGGGAGATTGTTTATTTAACCCTTCGGTAATATTATAAAAACGTCTTACGAAGTGCGACGTTTCGTATAAGAAACATTACCGGCTTCCAAACTAAAATATGTAAACACGCATTGCAGTTCAACTAAATGTGTAATATCTGCGCGTTAAAAAAAAAAAAAAAAATCAAGGGAACGTAATACTTAATAACTAGTTTAAAAATATGAGAATCTTATTAATTTCTCTCTCTTTTTTTTAAATACATAACATATAACTCTTTTTATCCACTACGAACGAAAAAAAAATACATCCAATTTTTGGACTACTTAAGGTGAAAATTACCCCCTAAATTATATTATCTGCACCGTACAACGATTTGTGGCAGTGTTCATTCGAATACGACAACGTCCTACACAGTATAGATAATAAAACGATTTTCGCCATACGCACGTGTGTGTGTATATATACACGAGTATTATATAATATATACGGACGTCATCTCTTATGTTTCCACATTGTTTTTATAAAGAAAAAAATAAAAATAATATTACGATGACGACGAAACCACATATTATTATAACGCGCCATTATCATTAGAGTTCGGGTGTTTTACATATTATTATTATTATTATTATTAGATTTTATTCGCGCAATCCTATAATTCACTGTTAAATACGATGCGAATTCAAATCGTAAAGTTTAAAAATATAACAAAGGTGGAAATACGTCTATATGTATATATCGGGTAATTTTTTATACGGGTTTACACGAAAAAATATTTCTCAATTAATTTAAATTATAAAAAAAAAAAATAATGCGCAAAGGGCTGTTCTGAAATAATGTCGATATCGTGTAATAATTACTTTTGATTATTTTTGAATATCAATTGACTTTTATTAATATTATGTAAATAATAACATCGGTTGTTCGTTCGACTGCCGCCCGTATACGGTTGCAACAATAATAATTTTAAGTATTTAAACGATTCGTCTACACGTCTATAAAAATATAATATTTAATCCTAGTCGGTAATTGAAAACGGGAATAATCATGAGAAAATATTCGCTAGTTTTCATTTCCCCCTATCTACTTTCGAATGAATGCGTATGTAATACGCATTTAATAAGCCACATTATTATATTCGCCTAAATATTATAATTGTGTTATATGGACCATAAATAATATCGAAAACATACTTACCGCCGCGCGTATTATACCCACGTTATTTTTATACTAAGTTACTACTTACAATTATAACTCATTATTTCTTAAATAGTATTTTTAAAATTTCAATAATAAAAAAGAAAACACACGTATTTTGCATTTTATCGAAACAAATATATAAAACATATTAATAAATATTTTTACCGTCATAACATTTTACCGTTTCTCCCTTTCTCTCTATAATAAATGGATTTTTAACCGTTAAAGCCATTATTTTTACTTTTTACTATACATTTCGTTGAGTTTTAAGGGCACATTAATGCATTCTCTAATAAATTATTATACTACGTCGTGTATTCACGGTTAAAAACGATATTGAAAACGCCTTACGATATCCACAGCACATTTCGTTTCGTTACGAACGTGTAAAATTAAATTAAAAATAAATATGTGTACGGTATAAAATATTTTATAGTGTACGTGACGCGAACGAAATTGAAACGTTTAAATTCGTGTCGAATAATTAAAATTCGAATAATTTTAACGAGTTAACGTCAATAGGTTATACACACGATTTCGTTGCCCAACTGCAGAGTATATATATATATATAGTATGCGCGTATATTATTATTATTATTATTATTATGTATATTATATCGATGGCGAGTATTTATTTTATAAGACACGAACGATTCCGATGTTGAAATAGCTTTTTTTATGATAAAATTAGATGAAAAAAATTAAAAAAAAAAAGAAAATGTAAGTACGAAACGCGTTTTAGGTATTTACAAGACAACCAAGTAGTAAAATCAATTAAATACAGTATTATTATAATGTAGTCACTCTGATCCGGTCAAAAAGACAATATTGTTTTTGGTACTGCAGTTTCACGCGCCGGATACACGATTAATAATAATAATAATAATATGAAGAGTATATATGATATAAAGTATGAAATAATATCATAACGGTGAAACTTGGAAAAAAAACGAGAACGATGTACGGTAAAACGACACACGTCTGTTGTTCCACCTGGAAAAATCGGATCTAAAAGAAAAAACAACCGTAATTGCGTAATAGACGTGCAGATGGACAAAAAAGCGCTAAAGCACGAAAATCAAAAAAGTAAATAGACGAATGAAATGTATCGTTGAACGTGCGGCGTGGTGTCGAAAAAATACTATTTAAATACTTAAAAAAAAACACTTTATAACACTTTTATTGATCATTCGAGAATTGAGTAAATGTAACGGCGACATATAAATAAACATCGATCATTATGAGGCCCGCGCGCACAGTAATATTGAACGCGTCCAAAAACACTGACCCGCGTTACGATTTTTTTTTTTTGCGAAAATAAAAATTTGTTAAAAATCTTACATTTCGCCTAAAAATTCGAACTTTAAAAAACAAAAAAACTGTAACGATTTTAGAAAATTTTCAAACTATTTTTGAAATGTTCCCGTATACGCCTTGGAGCAGTGGTTCTCAATCTTTTTAGGACCGCGCGCGACCCAAATTCTCTTCCAAAAACCTTTCGCGACTCCCATAGTTTTACATTTACAGAATCAAAAAAGTAATTTCAAAAAACAATTTTTTTTAGTACTTATTTACTACTTTATAATAATAATAATTACAATATACTAAATAATATTATAATAATAATATTTATTTTAAATTAAATAATCTAAAAAAAAACTTCTCGCGACCCGCAGTTTGAGAAACGCTGCCTTATACGAGCATATATAAGACTTTTTTCACGAGCGTCTCTCGCAATTTTCCCGCGAGTCCTTTCCTTTACACACCGGTCAAAATCCAGTGGCGTTAGAAGCGTTAACAGGCCGACGACTGTGCCCCGGGGGGGGGGGGTGAGGGAGGGGGCAACGAAATTTTTATTTGAACTTTTTTATTTTCGCGTGTAAAAATTGACTTGGTAAAATATTTATATTACGTCTCGTCGTCATCGTGTCTGACCGGCAGAATAATAATACGCAACGACGCGGCGGCGGCGGCAATAATGGATTAGTCATTTTTACTACTATTGTAGTAAAAAAAACACAATAGTAATTCTCAACCGAAGTTGTTACTAATTATTATTACATTTTTTTTTTTTTGATGAAAATTACGCGTTGAAAGGCTCTTATAATAGAACTGCACAGACCGTATTACAGGAAAGTACAGTGGACCGATATACGAAAAACGTAACGTAAAAAAATGTTAAATTATCGCGAACAAATAACAATTTGTCGGAGGAACCGTTGGACGCGGTTTCGCGAGGGTAGTAGCAGCAGCAACTAAAGCAGCCCACCGCCGAGTAAACGCCACAAACAAATTGCGCGCGCACGGGGCCGGGGAAAGGAGATTCCGTTCCCTTTTTTTTTGTTTCCCGTCCATGATGCGCGCGCGCGCGACGCAAACGAAAAACGATGACCGACCCCGTCGCGCGTTCGACGATAATACACGTTTTATATTGTGTAAGTGTGTACACAATAATTTATTTATTTATGTACATATAAAACAATAGCTGAGCGGCCGACCTTTTTTCCTTACGATCCTCACTAGTTTCTGGTAGCTCTTGTGCTCCTTGATTTTGTCCAGGAACTTAGTCCCGCCGGCGGCCGTAGTAGCTGCGGAGGAGGACGATGACCGCAGCAGCACGTCGGTGTCGTCAGTCATGACTAGCGGAACGACGTCGTCGTCCGGGTCCGACACGGTGTCCTCGTCGACGATTACGAACGTGCTGCCCAGCGTCGCGTCGTCCGCGTCGAAACTGGGCGTCTCCGTGGCCATCATGTACGCGGCAGTCTCCTCGTCGTCGTACTCCAACGACGGCAGGTCCACGTCGTGTACGATCGCGTCTCGAGCCATTGTCGTTCGTCCCGACACGCCGCGACGACGACGACGATCGTCGTTCACCGTCGTCGACACATATTATAATATTTTCACAAACGCGAACAACACTCGTCAAGATCCCGTGTTACGCGGTTTACGGAGAAAAAAACATATCGAAAGAGAGAGAGAGAAAAAGAGGGCTACGACGATCAGCACAAACACCACTCCTCTAAATACACGTTTCACGTACGTCACCACCGACGGCGCACTGTCGCGACTCGCAAGCGGCGACGGCCGAGAAAACCGAACCGGTCTCGTCGCCGCGTGTCGTTCGTATTATTTCTCACTACCCAACAATTTCTCTCTCTCTCACTCTCATCTGTCGACTGCCGGCCGGCCGCCCGTCCCACCGGTATTATAGAGGCAAAACGAGCGAGCGCGCACGAGAGAGGGAATGAGAGAGAGAGAGCAAAATCCCCCCGACAATATTGCCAACCGAAACGACGTAAACACGTCGTACACGCCATCGCCACGAACGCGATCCGCGAAATACCGTTTCGGCAATTCACCCAATCACTTAACGCGCACATAATAATAATAATAATTAATAACTATTATTATTATTATTATTATTATACAACGTTTTTCGACTTCTGGTTTTTTATATTATATTTTTTTTTGTACATTTGACTACGCGACTATATATATTTACTATTGTTATTTTATACGGGAGAATTCATAATTATTACGTCGAGTTAATTTAAAAATTGTAAAATTTATATTATAACGGAATATTAACAAAAATTTCTATTATAATAGCAAGTCAATTTTTTCTAGGCTCGTTCGCTAAATACGTATCCCTGCAATATCAATAAACCAAGTACACATTACGCATTTTAGAAATTACAATATATATATATATATTTTTACTTATTAATTACTGATAGGTACATTTTATTACTAATGAATTATATCAAAAAAATAAAATTAAAAAACTTTTAAATATTAAAGACATTTTATTTTCCAAGTGGTAAAAAGAGTAACGAGATGGTTGTATTGTGCCAACTCTTAGAATTTAAAAAATCGCATGACACAAATCAATGACCCATTTCTATTTATTTATCTTTGCCTGTTATAGTATCCGGTACACTACTAATAAAATAAACACAATTGACAAATAAATCATTAAAATATAAAGAATATTATATATTATATTAAAATATATTGAAAATGTTGTTTGCAATTTTTATGACTGATATATATTGCACAATATAATAATTCAAAAAATAAATGTACATTAAAAATATCGGTATTTTAAATAAATAAATGAACGAATCGTTATTTAAACCGTTTCTCTCTCTCTCACACACACACGCACTTTTTGTAGCTTTAACACATTTCTCTCTGTTTCCAAAAAGTCACAAAATTATTACCACGTCAATAATATTATAAAATTTGTCGTAAATTCCGCTTTAATGATTGATTCCTATATATATACACGTATGTATTTAATGGCGTTGATACTTGCGGCTTTCGCGTAAATATACAAACCGCCAAGGGACTTATAGAGGGATGATGATACTCGTAAGTCGTAAAACCGGGAAATTTGGCGTATAAATATATACTGGACAGGCACCAGAAAATCCGAAACTGTACAGACGAAACCTGGACACGGTTGAACCCTCTAAATCCCACAGGGTCCGCGCATATTACCTGTGCATCCCGCACACGTAATAAAACCCACGAATGAATTCGGTCGGTCCCACGATCGGTCTTGTTATATTTCTCATAACAATATAACAATATAGGTGGTAATGTTCCGCGCTATTTTGATTTATGAAATGTTATTCTATTAATGCATTTTTTCTAATCTATTTATTGACTTCGAATAGTAGTTTATAATTTCTACTATACCTAATTAATAATAATAATAATAATAATAATAATAATAATAATAATAAAAGAAAAAATATATAGGTAGGTATATTTTTTAAATAAATACGGCTTGGACAATTAAAATGTTAATTTTAATGTTTGGGACAATTTTTTATTTGGGTTTAAACACAGAAATTGTTTAAACAAAATATTGTATCGGAGTGGAGTTTGATAAATATTAAAATTTATACAACCGCACTAAAAACACTTGATTTACAAAACTGATTTTTAAAAAAAGAACGCAGGTGTTTATCTTTATATATATATTCATATGTATTGAATGCACACATTTTTACCACTAAGCATTGATGTCCTATACTTGGTAGAAGTATTAAAAAAAAAAAGTGTTTTATAATAGTATAAACACTTGTTCATGATAAATTAAATAAGCAAATAATTATTATAAACTATAAACATCAAAGAAGTTTTACAAAAGATTTAATAAATCCAATATGTATATATTATATTATTATAAATCATATATATATTCATATTATTCTATGATAATATCATATAATATTCTGTGATAATAATTCAAATGTTATACCATGCCAAACCAATCAGAGGACCGAATTCATTCGTGGGTTTTATTTCGTGTGCAGAATGGTTATATTGTTATGTAATATATGTATATTGTTATGCCCGGATTCATTATTATTACAAATAACTTTAAAAAAAAAAAAACATTTTTTTAGAAATGTGCGACGAAACAAAACAAAATAATTTTTTTTTATCATCCGATCTACACGGATCATTTTTTGGTCTACAGTACGTATATAACCCGACGACACCTTTGAATTTTCAGACAATAAATATAAATTTCAGTTTTTCGCGAGTAAACCTACGAAAATCATTTAATAATAATAATAATAATAATAATAATAATATGTATTATTATTATTATTATTATTATACGAACGCTTATAAAATGCGTACTACAATTGAATCGAAATTAAATTGTATAAATAAAAATTTATCTTATCTAGCCGTCTGCATAATACACACACGGTACTTATTGTATTTCTTGACTTTTATTAATATTACGTATGGCCTTAACGGCGGTGTATATAGGCGTACAAATAAATGTCTCGTTTTTTTAATTGCGAGTCGATTTTAGGTTTAAAACCATAAAGATCAAATGCATCCCACGTGTAAAAAATTCTATATATTATAACGTCACATCTCGTTTTTACCGATTTTACGAAAAACAAAACATTTTAATACATAATAATAAACGTAACGATAAAATTTGACGCTTTATTTACGTGCAGAGCGGTTTTTCATTAGGTTTTTTTTTTTTTGTACTACTCGTTTCCATTTACATACGAGATTAAAAACAAATCGATTTCAATAATATTATTTATTTTGCCGTTAGTAGTGAAGTCCTTGATTATAAAACAAAATGTAAAAATATTTATAAAAATGCAATGCGCGTATATGGCTCGTGGATTTTTTTATCCCTTTAGTTTTTTTTTAGCGTATTCAATGTAATATAACACCGTTTAAAACCAAATAACAATTCACAATTTAAAAAACGAAAACAAGACGTTTTATTTTTATACCTATACACAACGGTCCTACGTCCTAATATCTCGATTATATTTTTTTTAAAAAAAAATAATACAATTTGTATGTAAATACAAAAAGTTTCTAAGAAAAAAAAAAACAGGAAATCGGTATTTATTCAAAAACGTGGACACCGTTAATTTTGAAAAAAAAAACACTTATTAAAAACATCGATACACTTAATAATATTTAATCAATACGTACTTATATTATGTGTGTTTATTGATCTGTATTCGCAAACTTTTCGCACATTTCTCTTTTGTAACGCGTTATTTTTTTTTTTTTTTTTGAATTTTTTAGAACTATTGACTATATATTTTAGAACGATGTATAAATTATTAACGAGAAAACTCCGTTGATCAATATAATAACAATTTTATACCCAGTGGGCCAAGGAGGGCAATTGCCCCGACAGCACTTTTTCGGGGACAGCAAATTTAACTGGGAGCTTTCCTTTTTTTTTTTTTTTTTTTTTTTAAACAGATTCATAACGATGTAAGCAGTTGTAAAAATTAAGTATAATAAAAATATTAGTTTTTTTCTACAGGCAAATCAATGTCAACAAAACTATTAATATCAACACGACAACACAGCCATTTTGTGAAATTAATTTCCACATTTCATAATAAGAGCGCGCGCGTGTTATTAGTTGTTTGTCGTCGGCTGTTCAAAAACAAAACACAGCACTGCCACTCTTTATGAATTTCCGTTTTTTTTGATACCGGAAACACCACAATCAAATCGTGCATATTTTTTGCCATCATACAATTGGTCACAAAATATCAGTGTTATCTTTTATGAATACGTTCGTATTCATTTTCGTGGTTACTTAAAAGGCTTACCAGAAAGCATATTCACAAAATCGGCGCTATATTTGTGTAAAGTCATGAAAGATGATAATTTACTAGATATTTACGTTAATATTGCAGCATTGCGAATGTTTTTGTGTGTTCCTGCATCAAATACTTCGGCCCAGCGTTCATTCAGTGTTCTTAAAAAGAGGGTTGTTGGAATCATATCTAAGATCTTCGATGAATGTTAATCGTTTAAAACTCTTTGGCGATTCTGAATACTGAATCTCAGTTGACAACTTCATTGAACTATGATGAAATAATTGAAGATTTTTGCAAGATCAAAAGCGCGACGAAAAATATCAATTTAATGATGTTCGTATTTCTTCTCTTAAATATTCATATTATATTAATTTTTTTCACTATTTTTTTTTTTTTCATTTGTTCACATTTTGTTCGCTATTTCGTAAATAGATAAGAAAATAAATGTTACAATTCGCATTGATTATTTTGTTATCATGGGTACTACTGAGAGTATCTACGATATTCAACATTCCACGCAGGGCACTCGATAGATTTTTATACTGCATGATACTATTACCATATATCACATGTATTGCAAGTTTTTTTTTATGGGTAAGAAAAATTGCCGCTATAAAAAACCGGCGAGAGGAAGAGGGTGTAAAAAAATGTGTACCCAGGGCAGCAAAATCCTAAATACGCCACTGTTTATTACGTATATAATATAATTTATTTACAAATATAAAACCGATCGACTAAGCGAGGACACGTTTGACACGCAACTAGAGGAAAAAAATAATTCTTACAAAATTTCATGTTGATAGTGTGTACTCATTATATCATAGAATACACAACGTACAATTTATACATATTAATTAATTTATAGTTTTCAATAGTGACGGTGACTACGAAGAGGATACAATTTTTGTTTCGCGATTATTTTCTAAAAAAAAAAAAAAAAAAACTTTAAATATGATTAAAACACTATTAATGACTTATGAATATCGGCCATGTAAATTGTGAATTTATAAGAACAACAATACATTTTTAATCGCTAGTTTAATATTTTCCTTTTACTTTTCACAGTAGGTACGTACTTTCAAAACCATAGCTACTAAAATAATGCGTTTATATGTGGGGAGGGGAGAAGAGAATTGGGACCATTGAAAGTGTCGCTCCCGGTTCATAATTTTAAAATTGCGCCACTGATTTCAAGCAAAAGAAAAAATCAAGTTTGTGTTTTAAATTGTCTTTCACGAATAAAGAAAACATAGTACGAGAAATACAATTATTAAGAAAAAAAACGACGGGACACGCACTTGGTTTCTATAGGAGTTCATACGAAAACTTATCCACAACAAAAACTTCATATACCTAATTTATCAACAACGAAATATAAATATAAAAATCATCTAACCTGCACGCACTAACCACCGCAATACTTTCTAGCTCTGACGAAATATACGATATTTATGATGTAAACGTAATAAGTCGCTCTTTAAATTTTTTTTTTTAAATTCGATTCCTATATTTATTTAAAGAAATATCGTAGTTACATCTAAAAATATAAAAATGGAAGTTCAAGTTCGATAAGTTAAAAACTAATAGCTCTGAATCACGCCGTGTAGTTCTATCGTCGAAAAATAATCAATAACGACCTACTTTGTTATTATAGACACTTATTAATAGTTTGTGGTTCTAAAGCGGTAAAAAAAAAAAACCAACGACCACTCGTCCTGAAAAAATTATAAGCATTTGGCCAGTACGATATTAGTTTTGTAAACATTTATAGAATTATCTATATATCTCTTCAGAAGACCAGCGCGGAGGCGGTTTTTCAAATTACAAATTCCCAACATTTTTATAAATAATTTATTTAAATTTCCTTATTTATAAAACGCTTTAGTTATATTCTCTATATGACTTATCAGGGAACCTCATTAGATTTTTATCAAGTTATAATTGGACCAGCCAAAGTCTCACGATTTCGTCACAGCTAAATTGAAATAATATACCTATACACCTTCCTCTAAATATACCCGTCAAGTAATGGGCGCTAAAATTAGCAGAAAGAATTACACATATTAATAATAATAATAATATTAATATAATATTTAAAAAAGGGTTTACAACATTCTTAAATTTAAAGATGGCAATTAAACGCGTTTACTCGAAATTTCACCTACAGTAATAATTTTTAATTTTATTTCATATCAAAATCGTTTATAAAAACGAATATTATATTAAAAATTTAATAATTTAATGTGGTACCTAAAGCAATAAAGTTTGTAAGGGTGATTAATCATATCCCATATTATATAAAATTAAAGATCATAAATTATAACTGTAAAAACATACTTTGAATATAATAATATTGTGCATATATATTTATACCCAACGAACATATATATATATATATAATACACTCACGTCATAGTTTATTACAAATATAATATATCATAATATTGGTATATAAATTTATGTTTTTAATATAAATTTATATATTAATATTATTTTGGTCCTATAAATACCTTATTACATAAACATATTTAAAAAAAAAAACAAAATTATAAATTTAAACCAAATAAATTAATTTAAAACGTAAAATAGTGTACCTCATTACATATTTAAACCAGTATATTGCATTACTACACGTCCTACTCATTTTGTTTTTATGCTAACCAACAAGGTGTATATTTTCAAACAGTGTTGTTTGTTACTCACACACTGTTCATACATTTATTATTATTTATACTTGTTTTCTCTGCGAGCTTAAAGACGAAAAGACTAATGCAAACAGGGATTCAGGTACATTTCATTTAAAATTAAAATCTATTTGAATAAAAATATTACATTAATATTGTACCTGCATGTTATTTGTATTGAATGTAGTTTAATAAATAATCACAATTTATTTTAAATGTATTTAAATTTTGGAATGCCATCGGTATACACAAATATAATAAGTTTTTGTTGTTTTAGGCACTTTTGAATGGGTTAAACAATATTTATTATTATTACTATATTATTATATTATTAGTTTTAAGTCAGTGATGTTTTATCTATTATTTGGAATTTGAAAGCATAAATTATTACATTTAAATAATTCCAATCAGAATTCAATGCCTTTATTATATTATTTAACCACTTAAGGACTTAATTTTAATAAAACTTTCAAAATATGATTTATGCTTTAGACTACATATAATAATATTATTTTCTATCTTAATATTAAAAATTATATTTTCACACCATCACATTCTTTCATATTTTTTGGTAAATATTTTTTTATGACAGTTGAAGTGTTCAGAAAATTGTAAGTGATATCATATATTTGAGCTTTTATTATAAATCATACAACTATAAATTTTAGATTGTGAACGAAGCAAAGAATGAATGTATATTGGTTTGACAATGATGTGGTATTATTATCTTTGTCCGCCAACACTTTTTTGTAAAGCACAAGTGTTCCAATTTGTATATGTAACATTAATATCTGGTAGAAAATTCTATATCTAGTTGGCACATTCTTTGACCTGTTTTACATTTTCTTGGTAGTTTTCTTAAAGGTAAAAACTGTCCGAAAAATATAAAAAATCGATAAAATTGTCGTTAAAAATTTCCACAAAATCAATTTTTTTTATTTGAATTTTTTGAAACAATTCTAAAATAAATAAAGTATTTTTAAAATTCCAATAATTTCGAATTCTTCGTGTTTAAAAATTAATACAATTTTCAACTTAAGGAACGAAGACCTGAGAAACATCATACAAGATCTGCCACGTGTTTCTTTAAAAATATTAATGTTTTAGTCCAAATTTTATGTGAAATGGAAAATGTTTGGAAAACATGAAGACTTTTTTTCTATTATAATTCATAACATATGTGTAGAAATTTTTTTTCGGTTGTAAAATCGATAATTTAAATATAAGATTTCCTACTTAAACATTCTGAAATTCATTAAAATCAACTGAGATAAATATTAAATATTTTTTATACGAGTTTAAAATTTAATTTATGGTAGAATTTATTTATTTCATGTAAATTATTACATTGATATTAAAATAAATTCGTTTAATGTATTTTAAATTTGAAAATCCACTATTATTTTAATTCATGTATATACAAACAAATATAATGGTCATCCAATTTCAGTCTAGAAATATTATTTTTATTCCTTATGATATTAATAAACTACTAGGCACTTAGAATTGGGTTTATGAATTCAAAATAATAAATTTTAATATTATTATCAATATCCTCAGCTACTTTTTTTTTAATTATTTTAATTTTTAATATATAATACAAAATTGTTAAAAAATGATCATCATTATTTAATAAATAGGAAAACGATTAGGGCTTGAAATTTTTTTATTAAAGCTGTTGTGTATTATTGATAAATATTCAATTTTTCAATTAGATAAGTACTTCATATTTAATTTAAAAGAAATTTCAAAATATGTCAAGAAGTTAATAAATTGAAGAATATAGTATATAAGTAAAATTGGCTTTTATAAGTATTGACGTATTGTCCTTTAATAAATTATTTATGATAAAATAAAATGTAATACGACACTGACATTAACTGAATATTATTGTTTGTAAATAAAATATTCAACAAAAGTCAAGATTCTGATAGTAAATGGTTATAATTTTGAATTCAATACAATAAAATACTAAGTGTATTTCTATGATTGTAATCTGAAATAAGTAATTATTACTAATTATTTGTATATCGATGTTATATAAGTTTGTAAATAAACGTATTATAAAGTAAAAACAATAATAAAATTGTATAAGTTATTTTATTTTCAAAGAATTAACTGTAATTATTAATGGTTAAGTATATTCTATATCACCAAATAATATATTATTTAAATTATTAATAGATTACATGTTTATTATGCTTGAAACCTCATAAATGTTTCAAAGATGTTTAAATTGTATACGTATATTAAATTATAAACTGCATTTTACAGGGAAATTCTTTAAACAATAAAACCTAGTATATAATAATATACTCAGTTATGAGTATTATATTATATAGTTTATACAATTTATTATGGAATACAAAACTAAAATAGTTAATTTATACTAATATAAATATAACAAATAAAAATAAATAAATTGAACATTTTAAATGTAACAGTAATGCATTACTTAATATTTTTATATTATACTAAACAGGTTACACAACCGTTTGGTGGGTATGTTTATTAATTTAAAAAACACATTTATCAATAAAATTGTGTTAAATTTGGGTATTTTAATTCGCAATTCTCCACATTGTTCTATAAATGTTCTGAAAATGTCCGCACATTATTTATAATTTCCAATCGGGAATATTTAAATATATATATTATACTATGAATAAATAAATATACCTAACCAATTGCTTTGGTGAACCAAACACTAAGTTAGATATACTACTAAATCGGAGTATATTCCCAATACGTAACGCGTTCAATAACAGCCTAGAATAGGCAGCAAAAAAATATATTTTTTAATGATTAAAATTATCAGGTTATATTCAAATAATAAGATAACCTTAGCCAAACTGATAATTATATGTTTATACACTAAATATATTTTTAAAATACACAAATGCCCTTTAATATTTTATTACCTAAAAGTAAGTCTGTGATCTCTAACATTTAGGTACCTATTAAAATAATATTGTGTTAGTACGATGTAAAAATTTTTTAAATGAAATTTGCAAAAAAAATTACTTTTTGGTAAATTGTTTTAATCGTTAGACGGATAGGCAATTCGTGAAAATGTCTATTTTCAATACTTACCTAAAAACAGTTTGTTGTCATCATCATATTTATTTACTTATATTTTTAATGAAATAAAAAATATTTATTGAAAATGATTTGCATTTAATAAAATACATATACTATTTTAGTAATTTTATAATAAATTGTCGTCGAACGAAACTTTTGACAGATTGAACATTTTCGCAAAAACAGTAAAAAATTATGTTAACGTGACCATTAGAATTACGGATGATAAAATTAGTAATTTTCAGTAAATTTTATATTACACACAATATTGTTAGTGAAAACATTCAACTATGATGTTTTCAATGAATATTTTTTAAAAAAAAAAGCGTCCAAGACGATGTGGCAAAATATTTCTCGAATTTCGTCTTACGTGTTTTGGACAGATGTTCAGACCTACAGGTACTAGCAACGATATAATATACAGACAACGGTTACTCAAATAATACGAAACATTTGTCTCTTCCGTGAAGGAAACTTTTCATCACCAAAACTGTACCTACCGACCGTTGTGTAAACGGTATATTATTCGTGTAACAGACCGTACGAAATATTAGAACACCTTACCTACTCATATCAGCGCAAACGTATATTATTATTATTATTATTATTATTATTATAAATAGAAAAAATCAACAAAACTACTCACCCACTGTGAGCGTATTCATTGTAGAACGTCACTCGTATGATCGATATTCACAAAGTATAAGTATAACGCTCGCGATCGCACCGACGAAAATTCGACGACGACGAATTTACAGACTTCCCGAGTTCCCCGAAAATAGAGCGATTTTCCTCGACGTCCACACAACAGGCTTATCAATTTATCAATGACGTCGGTGTTTTCTTCTCGGCCTGGGCACGACACCTGTGTAGAGATAATGAAGAACGAGGGGAAAAAAAATCGTTTAACAGTGTAACCAACGCGAACGCGTCGCGCTCCGATTTACAATATTCCACTGGCTGAATTACCCGGTTTCGCGATTTCGAACGGAAAGCATTCGATTCCGAGCAGAGAGAATGAGTGAGAGAGTGAGTGGAGGATTGTACTTATGATGATGCGGTTTTCTTTTATTATTATTTTTTATGTCTGTACTCAAAAATTCTACCAGGAGGAGCGTTCCGATGATCTTTAACAATCACACTTACCTTGTTTCCCCAGTAACAAATTATCGCATCCGGAGTACTTTAGAGAGTGAGAGAGAGAGGAGTCGTTTTTCACTTTTCTCAATACATTTTTTTTCAAGCGTCCAGAAATAACTATCGAAAAATTACACGAAAATACGGTAAAAATTGGTCAAAATCGATTATCGTTATTTCTATTCGTAATTTTGAAACCAATAGTCGCATAGAAACCTAAAATTTTCACCGAACACTTTGGATCGTATTAATAACGAGACAAATTGTTAAAAAAAAAATTAAATGACTTTTAATCATGGGCTATTTATAGCATTTGTAGATTTTTAGATATTTCATTCATATAATGGTAAAAGATTTCAATTGTGTTGTCAGAAACTTAGTACATAAAAAAAAGCATGTTCCTATATATATATAAAGATTATAGTTTGTATTTGTATAGTGAAAAAATAATATGCAATAGTTTGTGTAATACGATCTATGTAACTGATTTCAAAGGGTGGACCATAAATCCCGTTTTCCCGATAACCATCAAATGGGATGATTTGTATCCCGTTTTTTTTCTATTTTTAGAATGGGTCCTATTTATTTTACTTTGTTTGTATATTATTGAAAAAGTAGTGAACGGATTTCAAGGCGAATTTTAATGTTTTAATTCTTTTTAATTTAAATTATCGAAAGGTTTTTGTTGTAAATAATTATAAGAATTAGATATTATTTCGATGTTTACACACGCTCCAGCATTCGAGAAAGTTTAAAATATTTATTTAATTACAAATAAAAAAAAATAATAATAATTCTGAATGGAATCGAAAATGGACGAAGGCAAAATGTATAATACATATATTACACTAGTAAAAAATACAAATACGAATAAAAACCTATTTTATACGTATTACGAGTATTTAGGAAAACATACTGTGCAAGAAGAATTACAAAATAATTTTTTATAAGGTAATGAATTTTATTGTATACACTTAGCTGTTACGATTGTTTCAACAAAAAACTTCAAAAACAAGTAGTGAAAGTTAAAACAAAAGAAAACTCAACGTGATTTTTGACATTGTTCCCCGCGAGATATTTGAATTCAACCCGATAATAGTTTTAGCCTCGGTTCACTCTCGTCGTTCGAATTTATTCCTGTAATTATTTTTCAAAAAAAAATAGTAAAATTTAAAAGGCTCTTTCTGCACACACATAGATGGGTGATCGAAGAGCCCATCGAGTGTCTGAGTGCAATTTTGGCGATTTTCGTACAGTCTTGCCGAACGTTTATCCAATACGGGACCGCCAATGGTGTTGTTTGAAAAAAAAAAAAAATTCTGGACTCACCAAAATAAGTCTCACTCGGCCGCGGCTCACGGTTTGTAAACCATTGCACTGGACCGTTTAATATACGCTCGTGTGTATTAAATTACCTATACAAAACTCCTCATGAACAGGCCTGTTGTCAATATACTTTTTCTAATATATAAAATATTTCATATACCATCGAAACTTTTTTTTTTAAAAAAAATTCGGTATCGAAACAAACAACTACAAATTTTTAATGCTTTTTGAACACTTTTTACATAAAAAAAATTACCACAGCATAGAAAAATACCGTCGCACTAGTCTCTAGTTATAACTATAATACTAAAACGACACGATTAATTTTTCAATGTAAAAACAGTTACGGGGCGCTGCTAGACGACCACCACTGGATTCCCTTTTGTCGTAATTCTATAATGTATTGCCTATATATTCAGCCTGTCGTAAATGAAATGCTGTTTCCACATAAGATGATGTGTTGAATAATCCAAATTGACGCGTTATTATTGCGTTTACACTCTATAGTCCATACAATAATGATTTATTACATGCATAGTATTTAGTATGGTAAATAGTTTTATGGAAATTTCTAATTCGGGTCGAACTGTGCATTTGGATTATCATTTTATACATTCCGATGAAACGACCGAGGAATTTATATGATATGTCAAATCATATTGATTTTACAATGATGTACACGGTGTACACCGGTGTGAGTGAACTCGAAAGTTAGGGTACAATGAACGATTCAGCATCGGTTTTATTTAATTTTCTTTTCAACGCAATAGATTGTGCAGTAATTTTCCTAACATATAGAAATATGGAATGATATAATTCAAGAGAGGAAATTGATCGACGGGCTTGGGAGAGAGAATATAACCCATGGGCTGCTGTATGCCTGGTGTGTGTTACATTCATAGACAAATTCGGTTTGAAAACCATAAAGTCAATTGTTTCATTTATCTCAACTCTATATTTTTACGAATAATCGATGTGTGTATATTTATTTTCTGGCAAGTTTCGTTTGTTTTATGTATAACATTATATTTGACGGAATTTCATTATCGAACTAACTTGAATTTGTAAAATTTTTGTTAAAATGTTCTTCATTTGTAATTTCAAATGCTTATTGAAACTATTAAAGCTATATGTTTTAGTACATACAGCGGCATATGCAGGAGTAAGGTTCTAGAGTTTTAACCCTACCCGAAATTTCTTTCTCCTCACAAAAAAAATTGTTCTTTAAGTTTTAGTATTGATAACTTTTACGGTTTATTCCAGTACAATTAAAAAAACGTCTATGATATAATCATGGACTAAGATATACGTTCGTATAGACATAATAGAAAGCTGTGTTTGTTAAATATGTTTATGATCTATGGAATATGAATATATAATAATATTGTGTATATACTCTAATCTGTGGTGTTACCTAATGATATAATCATTTATTTCGTTTAATATCAATTATTTTGTTTGAACAATGAAGATGAATTTATGATATTATTTAAAACTGTTAAGGAAACTTGTGAACAAATTGATTTTTATGATTTTGCACTTTCCAGGAAAATTAATCGCCAACAATTTAGAAATAATAACCCAGCTGAAAATACAGTTGGACAATATTTCTTTTTGGTCAATTTTTATACCATTTCTTCGCACATTTTTGCTTCAGCTTCGTGAAATACTCACATGACATAATATCTTCATATCACGACCAACCACGTTTAAATAACCATGCGACTAACGCAGGGTTGATTATTATATAACGAATCCGAGTTAGAATATAAAAATAACTATATAGAAGTAATATAACTTTTTCAATGACATGCCCGTATACAGTAACGATAATTGATTTTATTATTATTATTATTATTATTATTATTATATTATATATATAGTAATATTCCGACTAAATTATTTCAATAACTAAACAAATTTGCTTATAAGTTATACAATAAACAAACAAAAACGTTTTATAAATTTGTAAAATAATATACTGCAGACATTTCAAGTTATCTCGGAAATTCGTGGAATATTCATTTTTTTTTTCAAATACCGATTTCAACGCATTTCCATTTATCACCTAACAAACGCCCATACAGCAATGCAGTCGCTGATAAGAGACTTAATACAAAAACCTATGTAGAAAATGGGCATTAAATAATATATTGTAACAAAATAACGTTCTCGTTTAGAATTTAAATATCACAAAATATATTTTTATAATAATATATAGCTGGTAATTTAACATTTTAGTTAAAAAAAACAATAATAATATACCATATGTACTGCGAAAACAATATTGATAAAAATGTAAATAAATTAAATCGTCTATATATATATATAAATGAATGTCTGTCTCTAATTCGCATGCGTTCCTAAACTGTTGATCCGACTGTCATCAAATTTTGGTGAGTCGTTGTGCATACCTTTGCGAAAGTTTTTGTAATATAAAATTTGTATTTTTTTGTAGAAATGAATTTTTTCGTTTTAGGATTATAATAATTTTATTATTCGTTGAAAAAAATGCCTGGAAAACATTTTAGTTTACACAATAAACATGTAACAACTATATAATAATGTAATCAGCTGTTGGATATTGAGAATGGGAAAATAGTAATCGAACTACGAACGTTTCAACGGGTAAAATATATTTTATGTTAAACTAAAATAAAATTATATATATATATATTATCGGAATTTCCTTAAATAAAAACCAAGAAAATCGGTGGATTCCTTAGTATAAATTGTTAAAAATTATTATATTATTTATTAGTAAATTCAATAAATTTCATTTTTAATAACAGATAAATTAGAAATTCAAATGTCCTGTAGAGGAGATGTGAACGTACAAAAATTGCATCGCCAACTGAACAGAATGAATGAAACAATATCGGGTAGTCGTACAATCAGAGTCGGATTAATGATATAAGTGACCTCGGGCTAACTCAATCTGGGGGCCCTAATTTTACAAAAAAAATTTCTTACATATATTATGTATAATGTATATTTACATTTAATGATGCAACAAAAAAATTTAGGTAGAGGACTTTAAATCAATCTGTACTTGTTATTATTATTATTATTATTTCATTAATATATATTGTACGGTTCATTAAGAATATAAGTATTAAGCAACAAACATAACAAAAAATGTACCCTGTCCGGTACTATTCTCGTCAATCTAGAATCTAGATCATCCAGATTGCCAACGAGGACCCATTATTTCTTTTCGATTTATTTAAATTTTGTATTCTCCCGTAAACTCCATGCTAATTGTTTTGTATATACGAATATTATAATATGTTATTTGTACTTGGGTTGCAGCCCGTATTGTAATATAAATAAATAAATAATTATCGAGAATTTTTTTTTGTACAAATCGACATTTTTTTTTAAAATCTATTGTAATAAGTAGTACAATTAATTGTGCAAATGCATAACTATAACTTCATTTCATTATTTATTTGTATATATATTTCAATTCATCTTGTTTTTTGTTTCCCCACATTTTATTATTATTTATAGAAACCTTAAAAAAAAATTTACAATATAATCTCTACTACGAATATTACAAATACACTATAGTATTTTATAATATAGTATAGTACATTAATACAATATTCAAATTCATAGTACAATTATTACTGTTAACAGAGCACACAAAAATATGAAATAGCATTCGTAATATGCGTATGTGCCCCTACGTCATCACACTGATGTTCAGACATTCAAAGTAAAAATACGGCTTAAATTCGAATACTTACCAAAACATTATCGATCATTTTTTTATCAGTTATACATTTAATTTTCAGCGCTTTGCCGTTGCGTTATTATACGACTGATGTGCAGAAGTATAATAATAATAATAATAATATGATACTGAGGAACGTATAAATAGTTTGTTTTTCTTTCAGATTTAACTAAATCAAATGCGATATTTGTTTTTATAATGCGTATACAGTTACACAATTTAAATCTGCCGTTCTGTATGTTTTTAACTGTAATCACGGAGATTATATTATAATAATAAATAATTTGAATCATTGGTTTTCGTCTAATGAATGTAATCAAACTAAAAAAATAAATTTAAATTATGTACATACGATTTTGCGATTTGTGTTATCAAAAATATCTAATTGATCGGAGGTCTTATATGTATTATTATATCCAATGACTTTTTTTTCGCGTTTACTTTGAACGTTACTACCGACAAAACCACTTGACCGACAATTAGTGTGTAAGTAATCACGAAATTTCGTGCACAATCAAAACTAATTAAGAGCTACAGGTTGCGGAGATGCCAGATTTTTAAATTTCATCTGCAAGTGACCTGAGATATTTGAGATCAAATACGAAATGGAGTAAGTACGAAGTACCTATCATAACGTCAAATCTATATAAAAACAATGTATGAGAATTAATATTTCACGTGAACATTCAATCAATATAATAATATGTATTACTGTATTGTTTATAAAAATATGTTTTTACGTCATCTGTTTGGCCAAATAGATACTTTTAACGTGATAATTTGCATAATAATTTATAACGGAGAGCAGAGCTCGTATTAAATAATTAAATTGGAATACGTTTTAGATTCTTTTTATTCACCACGGGATACGTATTTAACGTACAGTACTTTACAGTATAATAATAATAATAATAATAATAATAATCGTATTCGAGATGATTATGGTTAATCAAACATACGGGTAATATAATATTTTTGTTGTTTTATTTTATTATTATTATAATAATAATAATAAAAGCGTTGATGCGGTTATTCGATATAAAAACGTATACACTGCAATAATACAATTTGTAATTTAAAATATTTACGTCTTATATAATCTGCTATCAATTTTATATAGTAAAGACGTACGAACAAAGGTTATATATATATATTTTTTTTTCCAAACTCGTCTTATAGAATTAACTATTTTCATTCGATTTTAAATTAACTATACCTATCTAATATTTAATTAAAAAATTCTTTTTTCTAACGTATGTAAATATAGTAATTTTTAGACATATAATATAGTTTGTAATACCGATAACAATAAATAGGAAATATAAACACGTCTATTATAGCATACAATTGTTACGGACCCCTGAATATTATAAATGTAGAATAAGCATTTTTATACGACGCCACTGCCGTCACCACATTATCGTCGACGCCGTCAGTCGATCGAAACATTTAAAACTAACAAGACTATATTAATGTATTTTATTCGACACACGAATCCAAATAAATCAAGTATTATTTTTCATACAGTATTCGGCGGAATATCAGTTATTTCTTCCGTTTAGATAGAACCATTTACCAACAAAAATTACAGTGTTAACGGAATCAACCGGTACGGCCACACAACACAATATAATATATAGTTACACCGCATATATTATTATATTATGTTTGTAAATAGTTCAATATTTATGCAGATTGTACGCGTTTGTTAAATGTATAATTTACGTGACAAACAAACACGTTTGTTTTTATTTTATTAAAAAAAAAAAAAAATTCTCTTTCTCTATAGTATATATTTATAAAACATGTCGTAATATCATACGTCACTATGTAAATATGGACGATAGTGAAGTGTGGACCACATAATATAATTTGTGATTAATTAAATATTATTATTAAACATTATACCGGGCAGCGTATTATTAAAAGAAGAACAAAAGCATTATAATAATGAAATAAAACATATAAATATAATATTGAACGCCACACTGCAGAAAGAGAAAATCTTACCCGTGGACGCATGAGCGTCCAGGGACGGAAAAGTCCCCGTGATCCGATGATGAAAAACAAAACGACACGCTTCGTCGACGCGTTTAAACGGTATTGCGAAAGCAAAACAATCGTTATAGCTGCGGCCGAAAAACCGCGAATAAATAATTTAGGAGTGGGCGGCAGTGATCCACCTGTGGCCGGTTTATAATATTGATTTTAAACGAATAATCGCATTATTATTAATTTAATTCAATTAATTGAATATACGTCAGTATTAAACGATTCGTTATTGTTATATATGGACGTCGTGTGCGGTAACGAAAACCACTCTCATTCTCTATTTCGAGACGTTACATTGAACATTGGTTTTAATAAGTACTTAAACACCAATAAATAGCTGGTAATCTGCGGGAATCTTTTAAACGCGTTTTTGCACGCTGCGTAAGACGAACGATTCTCGGTAATAATCAATCAAACACTACTACTATGCGCCACTACTATTGGAAAACGCGGGAGCGATTTATCGCGATTGAAATAATTATTCTCTCTTCACGGTACACGGGAAAACGTTAACAAATATATATACATATATAATAATAATAATTTCTTATTTAATATTAATATTATCTATAAAATTAATAATAAATAATAATAAATTCATTCCAACCGTCAGCTGTCGTCGACCGAACGGCACTTGTAAGGCGCCCGCCGCGTCGCGTTGACCGACAGTCCGTATTTCGTTTCGTTAATGATTTCCGAGAGCTGCTACGTTATCGTTGTGTACTTGTAAGACCGTGCACGATCCACAGTTTACCACGGCGCGTACGATAACAAATAAAATCACAAGAGAATCAATTATAAATCTTTTATTCCGGTCAATTGTTTCGCTTTTTTTATTATTGTTATTAACATCTATAAATTATAAAGCGGGACGGCCGTCGGTCGTCGTGTCTTTTTGTTCGCATATTTCCGTCGAATTATATAGCCTGTAGCATCAATACTGTATAGTATCGACAAACTGAGGGGGGTCCGATTAACAAAACCGACGCGGAACACAATACAATACGATTAATGAAACGTTTATTATTGTCTAAACGTGTACGCAAATAATAACTATAATCGATTAAACGCGTGTCTAGTCGATATTGATATCGAATAGTATTTGCGCGATTTATTTACGTTAGGAGACAAAAAACAACAAAAAAAAGTGTAAGCGAACCGGCGGCAGGTGTTGTAGACGTCGCGCTAATGTGAGAATAATTATTCAGATAAAGATTTTAGAGTTTTGTTATTGTTGTTATTATTGTAAATTTGAAAGCAATACGATAATAAATCATCGCCATTCGATAAAAACGATTCCGACACGGAGTTTCGGTGTCAATTTGAATTTTTTTTTGTCGGAAAAATCCATTATATTATATAAAAGAAAAAAATCGTGACTCGCGATTTTCAAGAGTTTTGTGAGTATAGTTGAAGTATTGATAAGCTTTAAAATCAAAAATTACCTCTCTTTCATGAATTAAATATCTCAAAACCCATATACAATTGCTACGAAAAAAAATGTTTGCGTTAATATAATACAGATGTGTATATTTGGTGAATTTTTCTAATTTTTTCTAATTTTTCTAGTTTCGAAATTAAGAAAAAATAACGATAATCGATACCGCCGATCGACGGAATCGCCGTTTTTGTTCCCATCTTTACATTGCATTTTTTTTCCGCGCGCTTTTGAGAGAACGGAAAAATTTCAAAATTCGTTTCCGGGAACAAACCGTGACTGTAAAGATCAGAGCGCTCTTTCTGATGGAACTTTTGGATACGGGCATAAGGAAAAAAAACATAAATTACAAAAACATAATAATTACGTTACTCGTTCTGCTCAGAATCTAAACCAGCTTCGATACGATTTCCTGGAAAATGTGTTTTTTACTCACCTGTGCAATAAAATGTTCAATTAGTCTCAATAATTAGTCTTGGAGTCGTTTAATCGTTTCATAATGACACGAAATCGATCTGCATTACTCCAAATCTACAACAACCCATTATATTATATTATTTAAATTATATCGAGACGTAAGAGAGAGGGATTATTTTTTCCGGCGTATTTCTTTTGCTTTTCCCGTGTTTTTTCTTCGATTCTGTTTTCTTTCCCCGCAATAATAAAACCAATTAAATATCCCGTCAACATTTCTATAATCTCTAATTGCGCGGATATATATATATATATGTCGAAGAAAATAATAATTTTTAATAAACGCGCGTTAATTAATATGCCTAATACACGGAGAGTATATAAATAATAAGTATTTTATTTTTTTTTCTATACCGCGTTTTTCAAATGTTTTCCGTCCGATGATTTTAATCGTTTTATAGTTTTTTTTTTTTTGTTGTTGTAAAATGTCGCGGAGGACGGGAGGAAGTCGACGGAACAATATTATTTTATCATTTCAACAAGTTCATAACGTCTGGCGTGGAATTTTATCGGGCGAGTGTAATACATAATATTATTGAGGTTTAGTGTCACCAACTGTTGATAAATCCAATCGACTCTTATTAAAATCGCGGCCAATTCCGCGAAGGACTTTTTTATCAAGGATTTTTATTTAGAAACGTACCAAAACGTAATATGTAACGTTTGACGAGGAAAGACAGAAAAAAAAAAACACGTGTAAATCAACGCGCGCGATATTTATTTGATTATTATTATTATTTGTTAAACGTTAAGCCTTGAATGGCGTTTACAATATTTCCGTCCAACATATTATTTTCTAAACGAACAGAGAGAGAGAGGGAGTTCAAACTCGAGTGTATTTTATGTCCGTTCGGACGTTACAATAACGTGTACATCGTAGTGTGCAATAATCATTATTATTATTTCGTGGTGATTGACATAATAATAATAACAACGACAATAAAATTATCGTCGTCGTTCGTTCGGAAGAAGTCGTCCGTTAATGGGTTATACGTATAACACAAATTTATTCGTGTAGTTTTGGCGCGCGTGAATTGAATATTGTGTTCACCATTATTGTAATATTTCGTTTTCAATTTATGCCCCCCCTCCCCCCCCCGCGGCGGACGACGATGTCGATCGAGTTGTGGAATCTCGCGCGGCGGACACGTCTCGCCTACGCGTCCCACCAATACAATCGCGGCGTACGAGGACTGCATACTTTATTGTTACATAATAATACGTTTTAATATTATCGAAAAACAAACAAAAAAATAAAAAAAATATTAATAAATAAATTGCATTATTCGAAATATCGAAACGGACGGTACGGTCTCCTCGTAGTCCGCACGCACCACGCGTAGTGATCTGAATCGATCTATTTCGCACAAAAGATCAATTTTTTGAATCGATCTCTGATGACCACCGATCTTTTATTAATGAATCGATCCAATTTCGTAAAGATCGAATCGAATGGAATAAATGTATTATTTATTTAAACGTTGAAATTGTTTATTTATTATTACAATTATACGTAGATATTTATTTGTTGGTGCTGTATACACACGGGCCGTAGGTAGTGAGAATGGAGAATGGCTATTAAACTGAATTGGTAAAACAATTATTTTTTAATGGTATTATAAACATTAAAAACTCGTTTCAATAAAGTTAAAACTTTTTTTAGGTAACAGTATAACGATTTTTTAAAAGATCGATCTAAATTTTTCGATTCAAAAGATCCCGGATCCACTATCGAGAATCGCCGCCCATCATCACTAGCTCGCGGAGAACCCGCTAGCCCAGCGGTCCTCACTAGGATTGTAGAATGGGCCAAATGTAATTTTTGAAAATTATTTGCGGGAGCATACATTTTTAATGATAATAATTAAAAATATTATAAAAATAAAGACTAATCGGTGGAACTGAATAAATTCATAATCGTAGGTGCCTTCTGATCTGTCCAACTGGTAATTCAATACAAGTTTAAAATAGAAAGATAAAATTTTATATGAATTTTAGAATTATTAGTTTAATTTTAGTGCGGGCCGCACTAAAGTTGCTAAAGGGCCGCATGCGGCCCGCGTAGTGGGGACCGCTGCGCTAGCCGGTCGTCGCGCGTATTCTCCGTGCACAATTTCACCGGGACTTTATAAAAATAGCCATTAGAGCGGTCGATTTCGTTTTCCGGGTAAACAAACGCGCGCACGACATCGCAATTACGAACCGCGGTTGTTTTCAATACGTCGGATTTTTCCAAAACCAACGTTATTATTATCGTCGTGTCCACCGGCAGGGAGATTGAAAACGGATCGCGTTTGTTCGTACTACGTGAAATATTACACACACGCACTTCGTCCCGTCCACCGTGTGAGAAATACTCGGACTCGGGGGGGAGAAATAAACAAACATTTTCTTTTTTCTACGCACCCGAAACGAATTGATATTTTTTTTTTGTGTAAGAAAAAAAAAAAAAAAACCCCCGCGGTAGAAGAGACCGACCTTCCGCGGACGGTGTGATGGTGTGTACGCTTCTTACCGTTTTTTTTTGTCAAAATGAAAATATGTTTAAATTTTGTCGAAATGAAAATATGTTTAAAAGCAGTGGGGAAAATGAAAAACGCCGCGTCGCCCCGCAAACGAACGGGTACGGCAATAAAATAATTGACAACAGGTGTCAGGTAAATGACGTTTTCCCCCGGTCACCATCACACGCCGGAATAACAACTCCGGGATACACGGGCGCGTTGAACGAGCGCGCGTCTCCTAATAATATTCGTGTCGGAGCGGGGACGTTCGGTCGCCGATAATTTTTTTGCGTCGTTCAGAGCGAGAGAAACGACCCGGGGGGAAACGCGGTGAGCCGGCGAAAACGTTTCGAAATTCGTTGTCGAAATCGCGCGGTACATAGGAATTTCCAGGCGAAATGATCATCAGTTTTCCAGAAATTTTCATTGTCTTTGCCTCGTCGTCCCACGTACGACAATAACAAAATATTATCGCCGCCGAACGTGAACGCGCGCGCACAGAACCGGTCGTTCCGTCCGTTTCTCTTTATTCTTTCTTTTTTTTTTTTAAACATTTCGTTTCGACCGTTTTGTCCGTGTCCGGTTACTGCCGCCGCCGCCGCCGCCGCCGCGAATACAGCCTCCCCATTGGCCCGACCGGCAGACCGGCCGGCTGTTACCTCGTCTCCCCCCCGTAACGTTTCTCGGCCGTCGTCGTCGCGCGCTCCACCGCGGCACGCACTGTACACACACGTTTCGTCTCGACCGTCACACTCTCTCTCTCTCGCTCTCTCCCCGAGTTTCGAATCTGTAACCGACATATTCCGGACTTCATTTTTTGTCGTTTTTCTTGCCCCCGTCGTCGCACGCCGTTGCGACCGTCGTCCGATGTCACCGCCGTAAAATAATATTTAATTTTCGTTTCGTTTGTCGGCGCAAACCAAATGTTATTATAAAATAAGACTAGTCCTTCTCCCCCCCCCTCGCCGGGCGTAAGCGTCTCGTCTCTCGTATTTGGTTTCGTGTTTATTTGTCCCGTACGCTCGCGCGCGCTCATAACAAAACAACGTCGTACGTCTCGTCGTTATCATGTGCTGTTGCAGCCGTCGCCGATGCGTCGTCCATCATCGGCCGGAGGAACACGGCCGGCGCCGCGATAATACGCCGAACACCAGCAGCAACCGCTTCCTTCCTCGCCTCCTCCAATCGTCCGAGTGATCGTGAAAATTCTTTACGCGATTTTTTCTCACGTCATCGAGTCATCCTCCACTCGTCGCGGCGTTCCAATACGGCCAAGAACGGAAAGGTAATGTATTAATTACATTAAATATTTATTATTGGCTGGCGCTAATAATAACACGCTGTTGTTCATTTACCTAACTGTTAATTGTGCCGTTAACGATTAACCCGTATTGAACGATATAATACGGAAACATTGTCGCGACGTCAATTTAAATTAAATTTAAATTCGGGACGACGAAACTATTCGTCGACCATCGTGAGATGTGTCGTCGTGTGTTGGCCATTGATTGTTTCCCGCCAAAAGAATCGCGGTGTAAAAGTCCCCCCCCCCCCGGTCCTTTGCGAAGTACATCGCGTTTAGACTTTTCACCGATACTTACATTTTTGCGTACGCTTTGTCTTCGTAAAGGTTTTTTTTTTATTCCCGAACTATACAGTGTTACGAAAATATAACGATCTTCCAATATTCTACACCGGTTTCGTAGCGGAACGTTTTTACTGCTGCTCGTGTATGGCGTACGAGAGGTACAGAAAACACCGACATTTAAATATTTCCCAGAAGTTTGTAACCCCTTAGCTTACATCTGTGTGGTAAATTGCCACCGACAGTAACGTACCCAGTGCAGACATTTCGATTCGACCGAATCATTAACATCATCGTCCTTTGCCAGTGGTTTGTTCGGAACACCTCTGTTTTATTCGTTTTTTTGTAATATAATGTCGTTTACTTAAGTATTACAATTTCACGTTTGAAAGAAATATGTCTCCAAATAGGTTCGGTACAATATTGTATCGGTTAAGGCTTGGAGATGCCAAAATATTAATGACAATATAATTTTTATGTTTATCATAGAAAAAAAGCTCTTATTTATTATTATATTCACCCATTTACCTAAGTATTAATGTTAAACAGTCAAATTTATAATTTTTTTTAAAGAGTATTTTTTTTATTTTTTTTTTTGTTTCGGTCTGTTAAAACATCGCCTATGTTATATATTACATAAATTGGTAACCTAATTTGAAAATGTATGAAATCACCTGTTCGGAATGTTAATTATTAATGGGTATTTTATATATATATAAAACATACTATAATTAAATAAGTACTTGGTAAAAGAACGTTTAGTTAAGCATATATATCGGATGATTTTTAGAAAATTAAACTATAGGCGTACTTAATAATTATTTTAAACACGGCTACTTAATGTTTATCAGAATATTATTTAATTGTTATTTATGCTTAATGAGGATTATGACGTGTATATATTTATTGCATAATGAGTATAATAGTAAATACACAGTGGTATATTTTTTTCAAATAGTTTTTTTACAATATGTATATTAGGTCTCTAGGTTAAACAGTAAAAGTGTATATAATTAACATAGTTACATTACATCTAATGATGTTAATGAGCCGTACCAAAATGAATAAAAAAAATAAAAAACTGAATAAAAAAATTTGAGTTTTATATTATTCTTTTTTTATAAAACATGTATGAAAGTAGGTGTATAATAATATCAACGTCTTGTGTAGAATATTATAAGAAATATTTCAATTTAATACTTAATTTCATGGTTCATTAAAATGATTGCCATTTAACATTTAACAAACTCTGGAATTCTGATGATTAAGTAAAATGTAAACATGTTTACTTTGATATATATATAGATATATATCTTATATAAATTGTAAATTTATAATGTGCCAATAATATGGAACAGTAATGTTTTGGAAATCTTTATAAAACTGAATTGATGAAATGAAATTTGGTGATGAAATAATATTGAAACAAATTACTTTTGGATTTGAATTTTCGAAAAAGACGGTGCGTCCAAAGATAACCAGAGAGTGTTAAATACAATTACAGTGTATTGCATTAACACTTAGAATAATTGGACATTTAAATTTCTATTTATTAATATTTTTAATGTGGATATAATTTTATGGTTATTCATTTATTTTTTATTTTTAAATAATCTAATATTAGTAAACAATTTTAATAGGTACTCAATAAGTTTTTATTATAAATAGATATTTTTTTTTATCATATTTTATTTTTTAGCTGTAAATTGTGGTTTAGAAAGATAAGTTTCAATCAAAAGGTTTTGAAAATAAAAAAATAACGGATAAATCACCTAAGATTGGAGTTATGAAGTATTTTTAAACCAAACGCTTAAATGATTTGATTTATGATGATTTTATTTAATAAAACGATGGATAAAAATTTCAAATTTTTATTTACTATATGAAGTTATTTCTTTTAGTTTTTCGAATTGTTTACTTTTACTTGCATACCATTAATTTGATTCCATTTATAATAACTATTAGTGTTTGGGAAAAAAAAATATTTAGGCATTCGATATTTATTATTTGTGCGCTATTACCTACATGGTGCAGGTACAAAGGGGTATTTAAATTGTGTCAAAATAATTTTCATCTGTTTTTTTTTTCAATATCTTATGTAATAAATGCTACTGAATTTATAGATATTGTTTTTTTCAGTAAAAACTGTTGATAAATAAAATTATAGTTTGACCCTCCTAATAATGAGGTTATATATCTGTGAACAACAAAATGAATGGAACTATTATAATTATTCTAAAATGATTGAATGAATTCACCAGGTATACTTAATAGGCATTTAAAATTTTATTTTGAAGAACGAGATAAAATATTAATGATCGATAACAATATTCTTGTTGTATTTAAATATGTTGATATTATTGTCTACACTCTACAGTCATAATGCATACAATAAATTTTAATAATAATTATATTTTTAATTCATATAGACAGTGGCGTAGTCGGGTCGGGGGTTTTAAGGGCCCAACACTTTTTTTTTACTCTTTATTTAATAATATTTTATTCATTACTGTTTTGTACTATTGGATGTCATATCTTGAAATAATTTTAATTTTATTTTACAATCAAGTATTTTTGTTCTAGAATGTGATAAATAATAACGCGTGTATGACAAAATAGATCTATTTGATTGATGCACAAAAAATATAAAATTTTATCATTTTCGTTCACAGATCGATATGATAGGCGATAAACTAAAATAAAAAATAACGCCTTGCTCATATTATATTAAATTACACTGCTCGCATACTTTTATATCCTTCCTCTGTGACTTTTACACATAGTGAAGCACGGACAAATTTATTAATATAATACCTAACCTAATCGATGGTCAGATATTATTGACTATCAAGGATGGGTTGTACCGTTTAACTGTTCTGTGATAGCGCTATTATTATTAGGGCTCTGAAGTTATAGGAGTAAAATAGACAAAATAAGTAAAACACTATTAAACCTACAAAATGTGTTATTCAATAACAGTATTACATTACGTATAGTTATTTAGAAATACTTCTATGAAATCTGGTGGGAAACTGGTCGGCATTATTCAATTGAAAATATAGTGCCAGTAAACTATAGTAAAAAAAAAAATGCAGTATTTTGTGAAGTTAATAAATTGATGTTTTATTTCACCTTATGTGGTCATTGAATTACATTATCATTATTTTCGTAAATATTATGTTAATATTATTTTTAATATTGTGGTGTAAAAAACATTTTTTTTTTTTACAAAAAGCATATATGTATATAATATGAATGAAATTACATAAAAATTAAGAAACTAAAATTGGCAAAAATATGCGTTTTAAATTTTAGTTTTTTGAACTCGTCTTTGTATAGAACTGATTTCTAGTTTGGTTTGTTATACATCGAGAGCATATTCTTCATTTTTTTTCTTATCAAAGTAACGTGTTGCGAGTTTAATATACTAGAAAATTATATCGCATTTATTTAATAACCCCCTCTCTCTTTGATTAATTTCTATTTTTTAATTAATACCAGATACCTTTGTATACATTCGTTTATGATAACATTTTCTGAATTGGTACCGTTTTTTTTGTTATGTAGATACTAATTACATTTAATTAATACTTTGAGTGCTTGTGTAGTATATATTATTTTCAATTTGATGTTTAAAAACGGTCACGGATCGAATTGAGAACCTTTTTTTTTCTTTTGCAGTTGATAAAAACTAATATTGAAAAATCGAATTTAAATGAGAAGCAATAATTTTTTTCAATAAAAAGTGTCGTATATTATTTGGGGGGGGGATAAATTAAAATTTAGTTTATAATATTATATTGCTCTTAGAACTAATATTTTTAAGACTTTAATGCAGTTGGGGTCAATTATAATAGCATATTTTTAATTTATTTATAAGTTTTAACCAATTTGTTCTTACTAATAATACAATTTTTGTTTTGACTTGGAATCGTTTATGAACCGGAATTTCAGTCACTTAAGTAATTTTTATTGCGTGTAAATAAATATAAATGAAATTTACTTAAAATAAAATGTCTGTCAATTTATTAGGGATACATTATATAATTTTTGTATTTTGTTAATATTACATAGTTAATACAATTATTTGATATTGCATAAAAAATATTTAAAAATGTAAAATAATTACAGTTAGTTAGTTATTTGTTTATATTACATATATTATATATTAGTCATTTAGTCCAGATTTTAATTTATTTTATTAATATTTTAGTTATTACTTTTTTTTTTTAACAACCGTTTTATTAAAATATGTACCTATATATTATAGTGCTTCAATAATATGTGTTGTGATTTTATATTAATTGCTTATGGTTTTATTTTTCAGTATAACATGATGGCGGACACATTTGTAAAGAAATCTCCTTTTTATACCAAATACAAGTCATTAATAACTACTTCAACACCATACAGAAGTATAAATGACAGTGGTTACAATACTCCGAACTCTACTTTATCGTCTAATGCTTCGTCTAATCTCAATCTGATATCTGAAGTATCTCTTTCCTTCAATCACACATCACCAGGTCTTCAGTTATCTTCAAACACTCATCGTTTTCCTTTAGACCGTAGCAGACGTAAATTGGAAGATATTACTAACTATGCTATTACCGACTCAGATGTTAATATTTTACCGTCATCTACTCGTGAAGAAGAACTTTCACCCTCAAAAAAATTTAAACCATCTCGGGATATACGATTGCATTGTCGTATTAATAATTTTCCAAAAGATAATGATAGACGATTTTTAAAAAGAAAAACCGTCACCTCACATCAAAATGTTAATCATGAACGTATTTCTGTAGAAGGCAGAGAGAATGTAGATTTTATGTATTTTCTATCAGAACGTCATCATTTCGAACCTGTTACAGAAAAAATATTTTCATTTTTATCTGGTAGTGATGTTATATCAATGTCTATGGTGTCCAGAATTTGGTGTAATGCTGTTCAAAAATCACCAATGGCTCAGAAAAAAAAACTAATGTATTTGAAATTATCAAAAGAAAATCGAAATAGATGTGATGGACGCGATCGTTCAACTTTGGTTAACAAAGGGTGTTTAGCCAACATTAGTAATGTTATGCGTTCTCCATCAAAAAGGGATGCACCTCAAAGAAGTCCACCAGTCAGTCCTAGTAAATATAGATTCCACGTGTTCCAAAAGGCAAGTAATTGTTGTATTGAAGTTTAAAGCATTATTTTCAATTAGTATTATTCAGATTTATAGAATTTAAAAAAATACATATAAAAAAAATAAATAATAGTATTTTCAATTAAGAGAAAGTTTACCATTCTGTTGTATTTTATCAAATGTATTTGTTTTAACGTATATAATTTGTCAGATAATGTAATAACCGATTATATTTCTGTTTTAGGAAGCCAAGAAATTGAGTTCGGATCAACGATTGGTGCCATGTCCACGGTGTACAAGGCCAGCGTCATGGTCACCCTCGCTATCAACTCGTGCTGAATGTAAGGGATACCATTGTAAATTCGTATTCTGCACAAATTGTATGTGCGAATATTCTAGTGATTTCGAACACAAATGTTTATCTATGTCAATATTATCAATGTCATCATACAGCCGCCGTTCAGTGATATCGAATTTGTCTAAAAGAAAACATAACTTGCGAAGGTTGTAGGCAAACGTATTGTATTTGATCAAATATGTATATATATATTATATATATACACATTCATTACCTCATAATTGTTTTATATTACAATGTTAAGCTAAACATTTATAATTTGTATGCCCTGTTCAGAAGTGTATTTGTAACCATACGAGAATCATAAATTGTTTTATGTTGTAATTTTTAATATAATTTTTTTGTATTTTGGAAAATATTTTTTGTCCAATTAGGTTTGTACATTTTTTTTTTTTTTTTGTAAACTTATATTTATTTCACACAATCAATTGTTTAATCGATAAAAATCGAAATTATTTGCTCAAACTATTAATATTAATATTTAATGAAAACAAAATGAAATAATTAGATGTAAGGTTTTGAATTAAAATTTTACATGACTGAATTAAAAAAAAAATTGTTACCATTGGTTATTACCATAAAGTGTTTGTCTATATTATGATTAAGAACATCATTTAAATCAAAAACTTATGTACAGATAAAAGAGGGTTAGCTCTCTAATGTATTTTTAAATAGTTTAAATATTTTTCTATTGATTTTTTTATATTAAAAATAATGACATTTCTACTTAATTTTTGTATATATTTTTACGATCATTTAGTTTGTTATATTTTTGTTAGTGACTTTTTTCTTTTTTTTTAAAGCCAATATAATATTGTGTTCTTATTGTATTTTCAATAACTTACAATAATACGGTAAAATAATTAAAATTTTTATGACTTCATTTTTATTAAAACACGAATCTCATTTATTTAATATTTTGTAATTTCATTTATTTATATATAAATGTATATTTATATTTATTACACGAGTTGCCATAGAATAAAAATACATTTTAGATCAATCTTAATTATTTGAAGTGAACAAATTTTTTATGTTTTGTGAATTAAATTTATATATTATAAGTATTAGAAAAAAAGACATTCCTGTGCTCAAATTATTTTTTATTTATATTTTTTATATTATTATGTTTTGTATAGTACTTATGTAGAGATCCGACTTGATGTAATTTATAATTTGACTAACATTTAATCAAATAAATTTTTATAACGACACATTGTGCACACAAAAAAGAATAAAAACTGAAATAAAAAAAATCTTAATACTTAATTAATTTGAAAATGTATATTGTTTTATTTATATTATTGTTGGAGTTTCAATGTGTTTTGTTGAAAGTCATCGATGTTTAATAATAGTAACTCGATACCGATAATAGCGTATTTATTATTTTAAATAATCAAAACACACGGACTTGGACGGAATTGATGAACATATTACGTTTTAAATAATGTCACTCCTATAGACTTATATTTTCTATGTAGAAAATGAAAAATTCCATTGTATCCGTATAAATAAAAAATCAAAATTCTTTTTCTATTCATTTACAATATTTAATATATTTATTTTCCTACATTCTAAATCACTGTACACAATAATATTATAATGTCCGTCTACAGACATTTTTATTTATTTATTTTTTTTTTGAGCGTATAAATAAATATTATAAATAAAAGTATGCATTAATGGTTGTGTATATAAACATTGTTAATATGTTGATATAAAAAAATAAAACATCTAAAATATAAACACACACGTATTTGTGTGTGTGTGTATATATATATACATGCATTTGTTTTATATATGTTCGTAAGTGCCAGTGCACGAACGTTTGATTTTATCCTCCGATTGATATAAATTAAAATATGATATTTAAAAACGACCTACTTCTAATAGCGTGCGTCATATTTCATTTTGGTTTGTTCGTTGCACTTGTAGAAATAAACGAATGAGCGTGTGTTTTTTACAGAATTTGTAAATTATGTATACGGCACAGGAGATGGATATAGTCCCTCAGATCTATGCGTTTGACGTTTGCTTCGTTCGAATGGTTTTTTGCTCCACATTATTCTTTTTAATTTTCACGTTTTCTGGCTCATCTGGCGTATCCCAGTAGGTATTTGGGTATCTGGTACGTGTAGTGAGGTATGGACATGAGCACGGATATCCTGCGCATATAAAACATAAAAAAAAAAACTTATTGTACGTGTTATTAGTGTTATTAATAAAGGTGATGGTGAGTACCTACGCTGAGGGGGTGGACTGATAATTTTAATTTAAAAAAGATTGAAGACGTGAATTAATTTAAAAAAACATTTTCCACCTGAATATAATATAAAAGACGATACATTTTAAACTTTGTACAGTTTAGAGATCGAATAAATTTATTTTAATTATTAATACACGCGTTTCTCATATAATAATTATTGAAAATTGTGTTTTTTTTTTTCCCAACAGTTTATAGAAAAGTTTTATTTGTACAATCTTATCGATAATAATTCTAATACACGCGAAAAAAGGAAAAGACACATATTTTTATTTTATAAAAAAATTCATAAATGGAAAATATGTATCTGTGTGTTTATGTAAATAAATTAAGTACTGGAAAACTGGAACAAAAATTACAAATTTCGAAGAATAAAATTTCTGGAATATTCGAGTACGATGCGTTTGGTTAGGTGACCAAGTGTCAAGTTAGGAATACGACATATTATTATAGGAAAATATTGTTTAAAAACAATATATATATTTTATATAGGTACGCTTTATTATTATTATTATTTTTCAATGTCGATTATTTCAATTGTATTATTATAATAATAATGTGGTTGAACGCGATTTCTCTATTAAGTTTTTGATAATTTTGAAATATTTATTTTGTCGAGAAGTAAATTATTTATATTAATAATTAAATTAAAAATTTATTGCTTCGCGCGAGACACAACACTGAGATTTATAGATACTAAATTTTTGTTTAAATACAATTTCTAAAAACCGGTTAACGCTGTTGCAGTAATTCAGTACGTTCAATTGGAAATTTGGTTTCCGCCGCGGAAATTATTATAATAATACAATTATTATGTAATTGTAATTAATAATTAATAATTATTATTATAATTGTATAATAACACGTCTGCCGAGAAAGGGATCGCTACAATACGGCAGAAGGCCGATTAAGCTTTTCATATTTTCCAGTAAATCCGATCCGATGATTTTGAAATTATTCGCATTGGAGTCCGCACTAAATAATCTGTCCCAAACCGCGGTGGGTTACACACCATTGGTTTAATAAACACTGATGCAGCCTACACAGAGCCGGATTAATGATATAAGTGGCCACGGGCTGACTCAATCTGGGGCCCTGATTTTACAAAAACAAATTTCTTACATACATATGTATATTTACATTTAATGATGCGACAAAAAACTAAAAAAAAATGTAGGTAGAGGACTTTAAATCAATTAAAAACGCATCGAAATTTCTACTTATTATTATTATTTCGATAAATATTTTATAAAAAATATTTGATGTAAATAACTGTTTTTTAATATTGTTGTTATTTATTAAATTTTTAAAAATTGCGCCATAATTAAAAAAAAAAAAATGACAGTCCCAATTTTTTTTCGAGGCCCTTGTTCGTTAGAGGGCCCTGGGATATAGCCCTCTTAGCCTCCCCCCTCCTTAATCCGGCTCTGAGCCCACAGGCATATATTGTTTAGTATGGGTTTTCGTATATTTATCCATTTCGGTGTAATTTTTTAGTTATTTGTACTCGGATATTTTCGCTGGGATTCCGTAATTTGGCAATTATTCATCACGCCTCTATCCCCGTATTCACAAAAAATGTTATAAAAGGATTTTTTTTTTTTATCCACGAGGCCGATAGGACGTCTAAAACCGACGGGTTTGTTACATACGGTATGCGTGTGTGGACACGAGGGCGAGAGAGGATTAAATGGAAATTTAAAATTTACAACGTTGTGAAATTTTTAAATCGTAAAGTATCAAACTCGGAGCATTTTATTACTATTTATTTCAGACATTTCATTTATAACATGTTTATAGTGAATAGCGGCGTTATATTTATTATTGCCCATCAATGTTTTTTTTCTTTTAATTTAATCGTTTATTAATTATAATTATTTATAAATAATACATTTTATGTTCATACAATTTCAATAAAATAACAATGCCTAAATAAATAGTTTGTAAAAAATATTATATACATTTCGTATTATATTCTGTAGGGATATAAAGGGGAGTACGTTTGTCGTTTACCTACACACATATATGTACATATAAATAAATATTTATTTAACTATAGTTTATGCCGACTTCAATTCACGCGTTATTCTTCTTCTTATAATATGTGCATTGTTATTATTTAACAATTATCGAATGACCCGTAGTCCATCCACCTCAAAAAACCACTCATATACGTATAGGTGTCTCTCGAAAATTTCTTCACCACGACTATATTATATTATGTGTATAACCTACACTACTCAGTTAATACTCGCCGAGCACTCGCAGTGCTCGAATCGGGGAAATTAAAGAAGAGGAGCTCTGTTAATAATAAAAAGAAAATTAGCGGTATACAATAAGAAATTTAGTTCGATACAATATGGGCACTACGCCCTCAATTACCATTTTTACACAATAAAAGTCTTTTAAGACCTCGGTCCAGTTGAAAAAAAAAAAGAATTGACAAGCTCCGTTCACATATGCGACTCCCCCGATTCGAGTACTGACATTGAAGAAGTTTTAACTTCAATTTATCTCCAAAGTAGTATTTTACAATAAAAGAAAAAAAAATGTCTATTATATATATTATAAAAGGTATATTAATATTAGTGTTGGAATAAGAATTTAAGAACCCACTCACCGATGAATAGAAGTGTGTAGCCGTAGACGGATATATAGTTTATAGAACGACAGATAGTATATGTGTACCGACGACCGTCACCTCAGACCATTGTCACTCTTAGAAATAATAGTGAAAAAAAAAAAAACAACGTGAGTATTACTTTCTCGCTGTTTCTTCCGTTTAATAACTATTGCGACCAGACACATAAGGCTGTGAATTTGCAAAAAAAAAAAAAATATATACAGTGTGTAAACGCTAATTGAAAACACTCAATATTTTTGCGTAGAGCAATGCATTTTGAATTCTGTTTTTTTAGATGGAAGTTGTACTTAATAATACACATTTTTATGGTCTCTGAACTTAAATCTGTTTATTATATTCGCGCATGCGCAATGCAACTTTTTTTTCTTAAATGGCAACCCCCACTTTTGAGCACAAATTATTTTTTTTCATATTTTTTTATGAATTTTAGTGGTTCAACCAACTTTATATGTCCAAAATTGATTGAATTACAGCAATCTAACGAAAAATATCGAAAATTTCGCGATTTTCATTTTTGTCCCCTATTACTCTGAAAAAAAACCGTCCTAGATACTTGAAAACTACCCCATCTAATTTATTAAAGTTTTATTTCATTTCGAACTACCCATTGTTAGGTCCATAATTAGCTGAGTTACGGATATTTCAATTTATTTGAAATTTTCCGCAAGAATTTGTAATAATTTTGCCGTTACATGGACATTTTTTAATTACAGAGGTTGATTCTGTCACTTTACCATTTATTTTATGTTCTACAATTGTTTTTCAACTTGTGAATGAATAATGCAATTCTGAAATGTCTATTCAATATTACTTTTCACAATTATACTATTGAAAATTGCAACAGAAACTTAAATAATTTGTTTCATTATTATCTTTAACATTGATCATTAAATTTTATCGGGCCTTCTACAGTATCTTTTGGATAAACTTTATCTTAATGGCCTCATATCAAAAATGTATTTGCTTTGACACTAATTTAAAGAAAATAAATGAAATAAGCAAATAGTTCAATATTTCTCACTGTTCATTTATATTGTACAACATTTTGTAAAATTTGACTAAAAAGCAATATTAAATATGAATCATTCGGAGAAAGTTGATATGCTATTTACTTATTGGGAGTGCCGTAAAAATTCACGTCTTACAGCACAAACTTATGCTCAACGTTACCCAGGTATGCTTAGTTAAATTTATTATTTTTATTTAGAGAATTTTCTAAATTAATTTTTTTTTATAAATTACTCCAGATAGAGAACACCCTTCTTGCAGTTTTTTTTTCAACTTAGAAAAAAATCTTAGAATTTGGGGATCATTTTCATAAAGAAGTAACAATCCACAACAAAGACGAAGTGATTCATTAGGTGAAGAGGTCGAGAACCAAGTATTAGCGTACGTCAGATTAAATCCTCGAGTATCTACACGTCACGTTGGTAAAGAAATTGGAATATCTCATACTATGGTTCATAAGGTTTTAAAAAAGTATAAAATGCATCCGTATCGACCTGATATAGTTCAACATTTGCGCGAGGGTGATGCAGTTCGTAGAATTACATTCGTTGCTTGGTTGGTGGACAGATTAGACGAAAATCCATTTATTTTAAATTCGATATTATGGACAGATGAATCTAAGTTCACCAATAATGGTGTTATTAATAAACAAAATAACCGTTATTGGGACGATCAAAATCCACATTGCACATTTGAAACTAACAACCAAACCGTGTGGGGAACAAATGTCTGGTGTGGTTTAATTGGTGGTAAACTGTTGGGACCATATTTTTATGATGGAACACTTAATGGTAGAAAATATTATAATTTTCTAATAAATGATTTACAAATGATGTTTGAAGATATTCCGTTAGCTATTAGACAAAATCTAATTTTTCAACAAGATGGCGCTCCAGCTCACAATGCAATTATTGTTCGAAATTATTTAAACGAAACATTTGTAAATCGATGGCTAGAACGCACGGACCCATTGAGTGGCCACCAAGATCACCTGATCTTACTCCATTAGATTTCTTTTATGGGTCACTTAAAAACTATTGTGTATGCCGATCCTCCTATAAATCTTCAACATTTAAAAGATAGAATAAAAGAAGCATGTAACGAACTGACCGAAGCACAAATTACAGCTGCAACTAATAAAGAACTTATACGGCGTGCTGAAGCATGTATTGAGCACAACGGACAACGATTTGAGCAGTTTTTAAAATAAAGTTATTATAATTAAATAAAATTGTTACTAGAGTTAAGTTTATTATCAATTAAACTGTTAATTACCTGTTAAAAGTAAAGTAAAATACATAAATTACATACCTACATTTTTTTCTTTCCTAATCCTATTTATTCAAGTAAAATTATGACAAATCGACATTTCAGTGTCGCACTATTCATTCACAAGTTAAAAAACAATTGTAGAACATAAAATAAATGGTAAAGTGACAGAATCAACCTCTGTAATTAAAAAATGTCCATGTAACGGCAAAATTATTACAAATTCTTGCGGAAAATTTCAAATAAATTGAAATATCCGTAACTCAGCTAATTATGGACCTAACAATGGGTAGTTCGAAATGAAATAAAACTTTAATAAATTAGATGGGGTAGTTTTCAAGTATCTAGGACGGTTTTTTTTCAGAGTAATAGGGGACAAAAATGAAAATCGCGAAATTTTCGATATTTTTCGTTAGATTGCTGTAATTCAATCAATTTTGGACATATAAAGTTGGTTGAACCACTAAAATTCATAAAAAAATATGAAAAAAAATAATTTGTGCTCAAAAGTGGGGGTTGCCATTTAAGAAAAAAAAGTTGCATTGCGCATGCGCGAATATAATAAACAGATTTAAGTTCAGAGACCATAAAAATGTGTATTATTAAGTACAACTTCCATCTAAAAAAACAGAATTCAAAATGCATTGCTCTACGCAAAAATATTGAGTGTTTTCAATTAGCGTTTACACACTGTATACACGAAATTTTTCCTGCTTGTTTTTTTACTCCTACTACGACAGACACCCGCGGTTTTTTTTTTTTTTTTTTTTTTAGCACAAAGTGAGAATAGAAATTTTTACAATCCCCACCACACGCCTTTTCAGCGAGTTTTCGTAAAACGATTAAATACGTTTTATTAAATAAAATATTTAATATACCTACTCGTTTCGTTTTCGACAGCTCGATATTTATCTACATAGTTAAAAAAAAAAAAAAGTAGTTTTTCTTTATATTTATATAAATTGATCATCGCGTTTTTCGTTGGGAAAATATCGATTTTTTTCTATAATTATTCCCGTCGAGTGTTGTGATTTGAAGTGTATGTTCAATTATTATTCACAGCCTCATGTGGACCTGTGCCCATAATAATTTAATTATTAAATAGTTATTTTTAAGACTAAAAGAAAAATCACGGTTGTTAATAACCGTTATGGGTTTTGTTGCGGTAAAAGCGGTAATGGCGGCGGTTAGTGAAGCGTTAGTCGCAAGTAAAAGCGTCGTGTTCCGTTGGCGCGAGGTTCGTAAGGCGTTACAACGGGTATCCAATAATGTTTGATGGACAACAGTGAAACGTACGACGCGGTGAAACCGTTGTACAGCCACGCGCGCCAACTGATCCGGGAGCCCGCGTCGATCCGGGACTCGATCTCTTGACACAGGACCTTACGGTCGTGTGAACGGCCTGACCGCAGGTCGCATATCATGCGCTTCTTGCATTCCGCATCGCACGCGGGTCGCGTCGGCGAGTTTTTCCAATAGTGTCTGTGTAGAAAACAAGACAAAAAACACACGAAATTCGTTTAGAAATAGGAAATCGAGATCATCCCGGCGGGCGAACGCTGTCATACGTTACGTTTAGAGGGGACGTGACGCCCCTTGCTCTAGATTCCCAAAACGTGAAGCGTATCAAACACTATATACATGTATAGGAAATGCGTTGGGACAAGATATTTCGGAGAGTTTTATGCTAACGAATCTCGGAGAAAGATTTATTGATTAAGACGACGTAATTACATAAGAAATCGGCTGCTAGCGCATTGAATAAATTGTTATCAGTGGCGGATCCACGGGGGGGGGGCTTTTCGGGTCCGGACCCCCCCCCCATGGGATCATATACTTTCAAATTTTATGCTTTTATTGGGCATGTTGGTGAAGTTGAAACACAAAGTTATTAATAAAAATTTTGGACCCCCCCTTAAAAAAATTTTGGACCCCCCCCTTATCAAAATCCTGGATCCGCCCCCGATTGTTATCGTTCGAATTTTTAATACGCGTAATTTTATTTCAATATCTATTGTGCGCGGCCGGTATACGTAGATTGAAATATGTAATTTCTTGACACCCAAACCCGAGTAGCATTTTAGGCGCAGACGCCGTTTTAAACAATCAATAAACGACGGACGGTTCAAGGTACTGGATTTGGGCGCCGTGTGGTTCAGCAAGAACACGAGCAGCATTAAGCAACGAACCCAACGAAAAACGTATAAACACCTATTAGTTTCATTCATATTTAACCACCCTCCCTCCTCCTCCTTCCATTGCATAGTCTTGGCTACACCAATGAACGCAATCATAATACAGTCCCGAATACCAGCTGACTGTTGCAGTGGTGATCGATTGGAAAAAAAAATAAAAATAAATATATAGAAACACACCGAGTTCTCGTTATCATTTTACTCTATTTAAGTTTTATACGTTTCATACTTATATATGTTAAATACGGTTTAACGTTATTATTACTTGTAGTACAGATCGAACGACGTTTGATCTTCGGCCAGATTGTTGACGAACGCATCCCAATCCTCGGGCCTTAACGACGGCAGGTTGTAAGCGGCTTGCGTTGAATACAATTTCTGCCATATAGGATAATCGTACAGGTTGGCTTCTTTCAAATTCATCACCCACGTCTCGTGGTCCAGCACCGACTGCGTGCAAACACACACACACACACACATACGCATTAGATGTAACACCGCGGGTTTACTCGATACAAGATTACGGGTATTATTATTTTTAAATCGTGATGTCGTACTCTGGTCGAATGTTCTCGGTCACCGTCCACGTAATATATCCGATACCCTGGATTCAGATCGTAGTACGGGGTGACGGAAGGCCCGACGTACGCTATGCTTACTGCCCTGCCGAGGTCTTGTGTGTCGTAGAACAGTTCGAATTCGTCGAAATGGGTATGGCCGAAAAACTGCGACGTTATTGTGCTTTCGTACCTATATCGAGGACGGACGTGGAATCAAAATAATTCATATATTATAATGAGATATATTGGGTATAATATGAACGGTATCGCAACGATTTCGTATAGACATCTGAAATGATTAATACGTAATAATTTATTTATTTGAAATGGGTACAGAAAATGCAGGAGTCCAATGCTATTACACGGATTCCTACTATCCTGCACACAACAATAGAATATTTTAAACGGTGTAATTTTGACAATATTATAACTTTAATTTATGACTAGGGACTTTGAAGAGTTTCTTTTTTAGAGCATTTTTTTTTTTTTTTTTTTTTTAGTAATCGTTTAAAACATAGCTTAGTGATATAATCGTAGAAATTTATTTACTAGAAGTGCTTATAGACATTTTTTTTTTTTTTGCATATTTTGTATATTTCGATATATATGTATATATAAATTAATTTTATTTTATACGCGTTAGTATATGAAAGAAACGACAAATTTATTTGTAATTAAAAAATAAAAATCTTTACGTTTAACGAGGGCAAATATTAATAGAAATTAATTGAAAAAACAATGCAGTGTCCTAAAGCGAAAAGCATTCAGTGAAATCGTGGCAAAGAAAAGAAAGATACTCGGTCATTAATCACTGCAGGGGTTTTTAGATGGTTGTTTGGAATTTTTAAAAAAATATTTTCAACTATTCGATGGTTTAATTCACAGCACCGATTGTTGGAGATTAAACGAATTTATTATATTATACGTTTTGAGCGTGGACTTCATATTATTTCGCGAAGGCGACCGGTCTTTTTTAACGCGGTACAATTTTCGATAATTATACCGACAAACTAACGAGTATAAACAATACCTATAAATAATTAAATTAAATTGAACTAAAATAATTTATATATAGAAATACATAAAATAATTTTTCAAAAAATGAATAATCAAAAACAACAATTTATTTAATTCAGGAGTCCGTAACTACTATTTATATTTCATATTTTAAAGGGGGGATCACGACCAAAAGAATAATAATTCTTAAGGATCTCTGCATTACCACAATTTAATAATGTACATAATATATACTATACGGGCCACGTATGGAAGTATTACACATTTTAAAATTTGATTTATTCTAAACTTTTTATACTGTTAAACGTGAATTTTCTAGAAACCGTTTTTTTTTTTTTTGCTTTCTTAAAGTACTTGACTGCCAGCTAGTTGCATACTCGTACCCAAGTCCTCTCACCTGGAGATTATGGCGTAATAGTTTCGACTCCAGACTTTTAAACAGTCCGGGTGCCCCGGCGGTATGTGACCCAGCACGTGCACTTTTTCCCCATTGAACTCAGCGTTCTGCAATTCGTATATGAACCACTGGAGCTCTTTGACTGGATCGGTGCTGTTCAAGAGCAGCCACCAGTTTTTGTTGTTACAGTAGTTCATGTTCAACGATATTATACGGAAACCGGGGCGGACCAACACGCTGTAGAACGCGCCGCGTTTGATCGTCCTGCTGACCGAGCCCGGCAACCAACGTCGCCATTGCGTGTCCAGTTCGCTGTACAGCCAGTCAATGGCGTACTCGGGTTTGTTCACCAGCGACGATGGTGGGAAACTGAAAATCCAATTCAGTCCCCGGTTAGGTTAGCGGTAAACAAGAAAGTGTTCACGAGCGCGCGGAATTCGGTTTTTTTTCTATAATAATCAGCACGGCGCTCTGTCAATAGTCGTGACGTTCGATACAATCTTATGATTTTCATCAAAATTATTGGTTTACGTGGAAAAGAACTCTGAAGTTTACAGTGCATACTTTAAACCAGAGGTTGCGGTAACCCGCGGCCCGCGAATCAATTTCTTATCTCCCCTCTCCACCCACATGAAGATGTTAAATTAAAAAAAATTATTTTATCAATATAAATGTATATATTTATGGGATTTTTCTAAAATTTAATCTAATCTCGCGCATTAGAAATCACATTATTTTATAATTTTACATTTTTTTTTTTATTTTTAATTTAATTTTTTTCTAAAAGCAAGTTTTTCTACTCAGAAACTTGTATTTTTTCCTATTCATATTTGTATATGTAAAGTAACACTGATACGAACAGATATTATAATAATAATAATGAAATTATTAGTATTATATCGTATGTAAACATTTTTTTTTTTTTTTTTTTAATATGGCCCTCGATGAAAATATATGAAAAAAAATATGGTCCACATGGTTAAAAAGGTTGCCGACTCCTGCTGCAGATACCAAATTTTCACGCAAAATAAATTAACTATACAATGACATAGTCATTTTTAACAAATATAATTTTTAACCATTCTCTTAAAAAACTTTATGATTTTTTAATAAAGTTAAAGATATTAAAAAAAAAAAAAACAACTCTGAATTTATTGAGTGTACAGATAATATAATGCTGCCCGACTATAGTAAATAAGCAATACAGTAAATGTCGAGGAAATATATTAAAAACTCATTTACTGACACCAAATTAATTTATTAAAAAAATTTTAATTAATCATTAGGTAAGAATTGCAGTGACTTATATTAGCTGACGTTTATCTTTAACTAGTCGTGGCACCCTTAAAACGAAGCTCTGTTATACTTAAAGCAAACCGTCATGACGTATGATTACGGAATACAATTCCACTGTCTACGTTAATTTGGTACAACGCGACATTGTTTATTTTTAAATTAAACAATTTATGTTCAAATACAAAAAATTGATATAAATGAAAACAAAACCGCGGATCATCAGTTGAGAACCACTGTTCTAAATCCATCATAAACGCGTACGTGCATCGCAAAACGAAAAAACCTTATAAAACATTACAGGTATGTTCACCTGTTCACCGGCACTGCTTCGTGATTCCCGAGCGCTGGGAATATAGGAATCCCCGGAAACATTTTCAATAGCTGCGCCACGGTTTCCTTGAGTATGCTCAGGTTTTCTTCTTTCGTCTGGTTCCAGATGTCGTGAGCCGGCAAATCGCCCGTCCATATGATGTAATCGATGTCCTTGGAAAAGAAACGAGAATTTTTTAAAAACATTTTAGATTCTGTGCGGAGCGAGGAATGTATTGGTTTTGCAATTTTATTTTTACGTCTGTAACCAAAAATTCTATCAGAAGGATTGCACCGACTTTTACAGTCACCGTTTGTTTCCGGTAACGAATCGCATCTAATTGGTATTTTAATATCAACTTATCGTTTTTCGATTTTTTCAAAAGCGCTTAAAAAAATAACTCAAAAAACTACTGAAAAACTATATAAAGACGATGAAAAATACGATTTCGTCGAAATCGATAATTTTTATTATTTCGTAATTTTGAAACCAACGGTTTCTTGAAATATTTAAATAACTTTAAAATATAGTTACTTGAAATATTTGCTCCAAATAAGTTATTTTATAATATGTGTTGGGGAAAAACAATTTTCAAATAATTTCTTTCTCAATTTTGGGCTATCTATAGCAATTATAGATTTTAAGATATTTAATTCTAAAAAAAAAAAAAGACAATTTTTGGTTTTAAGGCTTAGGAATTTAATACAATGTCAGAAGCACGTCATTTCAACGCTCTTGAAACAAATCTTGAAAATTGTATATCACGATTTTCCTGAATAAATATTTCGACAAAGCGCATATAATTTTTTGTCGAAATTACGCTTGTTCGGAACCGATGGTCCTAGAGTCTTGAAATGTTCACCGAATATGTAACTTTGTATTATATTAACGAAAACAATTTTTGAACATTTTTATCTGTCTAGGTTTATTGTAAGAAATTATAGCAAAACGTGAGATTAATCGTAAATTATGTAGGTACTCTAATAATTATACATAAATTGTACTGTATAATTATTATGTTGTATTAATTATATATATATAAGCATTATCAATTAGTTCTACGATAACGTATATTCGACAATATTACAGAAATATGAGACATAGCATACATTTGACGGGCTCCAGGAAAATACAGTTGAATCCGCGTATTACGATGCCGTATATAACGATTTTCCGGATAAAACGATTTCAACCATGTATTTGGTTGGTTTTATATCAAATGTGCAATAATATTGGTCGGATATAACGATATCGGTTATAACGATAATTCGGATATAACGATGTTATTTTGAAATGAAAATTGGTTTTTTTATTCGCCTATAACAATAAATTGATTTCGTCCGGTGCGATAATTCGTAATCTAATCTGTAATCAGATAATATACGTGTACAACAATAATATGTATACGCGTATCGTGTACGACACGTATCGGTTTGTATTGTTTCAGTCACCGTTTTGATGTCTACACTTTTGTTTCGTTAAACAGCGATATCAATACGCCAGAGATATATATGGCATTAAAAAATATTGAAAATTTTGTTAAGAAATCGTATTGTTCCAGTTATAGACAAAGTACTATAACTGAGTTTTTTTTAAAATATTGATAATAATGTTAAAAAATCGTATTGTATTCCAGTTATATATAAAATACTATAGATAACCGTTATTTTTCAAATTAATATTACATATATCATACAAAATACATACATATGTTTGTTTAATAAATTAATTTTTCAAACAATATTCAATTTTTTTTTTTTATCTTCCGGATACAACGAAGTTCGGATATAACGATTTGATTCTCTAGGTCCCTTGAAGATCGTTATAAGCGGATTTTACTGTATTACAAAATACAATGCGAGATCTCTTTTTTTTTTTTGTTTAGCAAACGGGGGGATATTGCTCCTCGTCGAGACCTGCCCCCGTATCATCCGCCCTTGAGAGCCAGCACAATATTTTATAATATTACCGTGTGCGTGGCGACGATGTGCTGGAGCATGTTGTCGATGGTACGCTTGGGAGTATCGCATTTCCTGTAGTCACCCCATCTTCCCGCTCGACTCTGAGGACTGGCCGCCGGCCCGTTGGTCAAACGACAACACAACGGTTCGTTGCAATCGGCATTCGTACCCTCCTCGTAATACGGGTCGAAGTGAGTGTCGGACAGATGAAGCACTTTGAACTGCGGCACCGGTTCCTGCAAAATGGTTTTTACCGATTAAAATCGATCGATGTGAACGCTGAACGCAACTTTCCAGGGAGTAAAAACGGATTTTCGGGCTTCGAGTCATTATCGGGTGGATTGAAAGATGAGCATATTATTAAATAACTTTTACTGGGTGGCGGGTACTTTAGTAAAATGTTCTACTCGCAGGGAAACTCGTATGAGAGGAATTCAATCCTTTTGGTCAACGCACGAGTGTGTGTGTGTGTTTCGTTTTCGAAGGAATTTTTTTTCTTTAGTTCTACTCCCCCCGGAGAACTAAGGAAAAAAATATAATTAACGGCGAGAAACGTGAAAAATGTGCCGTTTCTCGGAAAATCCAATAAAGATTCGCGATTGTTTTTAAATCTCGAACCGATAGAAATATCGGCGAATATCTCAACGCCGCCGGGTCCCCGGTTAAACGTCAACGCAGCACCTCTCGTTTTTCAATTCTCGTTTTATTTCAAGTTTATCTCGGCATAAACAACACGTGTTCGCTATGACGTAAACACAAGGTACTTTTAATATTTTGACTTCGATTGGTGTGGGTTTGGGAACAGGCGGGAAGACCACGTCCCATTCGTGTGTCGGATTGTACACGTCCCCGCAAGCGTCACCGATGACGAAACTGCAGATTTCTTCCGGCCCGATGTCCACTCTCTGCAGCACGTAGACCACTTCGCCCTGAAAACGATAATATCATTGATTTATGTCTGTCATGCGATTCATTCGACGTCACGTGACACAGCAGTGTCCGAAAATAATAATAATAATCACTTGCCCAAAGACGGGCAAAGAGCTTTAGTTACGTTCTTGAATGTATCGGGATTATAGGTTCTTAATCATTTCTAAGTCATGGATCTATTTCGAGTTTAAAGTACAGCCGTAGACCCTCTCTCCTCTCCATCCATCCAAAATAAATAATACAATCTTCTTCTTTTTTTTTTAACGATAACACTATAAGTTAATACGCTGTTGTGAATAATCACGTTTAGGATACGTACGAGTGATTTTTTGGTTTTCAGTTTATATTCAAGTACCCGTCTGATATTTGATTATTATTTTTATTGCGCCTTGAAATCCAGGACCATATATATTGGAGAGAACAATACGCGTAACGTCTTTAATGTCCAATCAGTTTCGTGATTTTCTTATCCGATTGTTTCGATTACGATTACTAATTATTTATCAGATAGTTTCAATACTCGTGAGATCGCGTCGCGGATCAGGTGCTGTCGATTCATCGAAGAATCTGAATTTATTTCAAACAAATTTATGTTTTGGTTATTTTTAAAAAACTCCGTGGGCCCCCGAAAATCGTCTACGGGAATCCTTGGGGTCCACGGACCACCGTATTAGAACGTGTTAAACGTCGTTTTATGCCGTTAAATGTAATAAAACTGTTGAATGTACACAATAACGCGTATATTTTATTGTTCACTCTTTCAAAGCATTAAATTTATAGAGGCTTAGCTCCCCCTTCCATTGCAGTTTGAAAAATATAAATCTCTAAAAGCAATAATAATACATCTTTAAAATTGTTGACGTTGAAAAAGTCTAGCCGCACTTGCGAATCGTAACTTAATTATATAATGTATAAGGATGAAAATAAATTATTAAACCTTTTTTATTTATCGTCATTTTTTGTTTATATATGTATATACAGATTTGTAAGAAAAAAATATAATAATACATTTAATAATAATAATAATGATAATAAAAGAAAAATCGGAATAAATGCTATTGTAATGTAATATTGAAAAATATTTTTAGATTCTGAGCGAAGTTATTGGTTTTACAACGATTTTTACTTATTTATTTTAATTTTTTTGTATACAGATTTTCGGTTAAAAATAATACTTGGATCATACGTTAGGCACGTTCCAGTAGCAAATTGTATTTTTAGTTGGTAGGTACTTTTTCGATGTCCTCGGTAGTCTATTTAAGCGTAATTCAAAAAGAGCTAATAGTCGGAAGAAAACCTATTTTCTCAAAAGTTTTTAAAAACGCGATACAAAAAAATTACTAAAACGATTGTCCAATGTGTCTTGAAATACGTAAGACATTTTTTTTCTTAAATCTCTTCCGATATTTTGCTATTTATAGCAATTATTAGATATTTAGCTATTTAAATGATAATAGGTGTTATTTTCGGATTTAACGGCTAAACATTTTATGCTACATAGATCCTGTTAATTTAATTATATTAAAACAAAAAAAAAATCTTGACAATCTTAAATGACAATTTTTATAAAAAAATTTTTTTTTTTTATTACTACATAAAATTGTTTGACGAAGCCTTATTACACCGATGCTCAGCTCAGAATTGTTTTCTAAAACGTTATATATAAGTGATTCGTTTAAGTGACATCTACAACACTTCGCGGATCGCTACTCTCTTCAAACGTTGTAAATAATCGGAAAAAATATATAACATAAACTGCGAATAATTGTTTTATTAAAATTTAATTTCTTTGTTTATTATTATTATTATTATTATTATTATTATAATATTATAAATTACTCTTATATGGATGTCGTAATTTGAAAATTAATACCGTTTTAATGGTACGAAAAACACGGATGTACAAACAAAGCGGACGGCATGCCATCCTTTGATCTCCGTTGATAAACCGTAAGCCTTACTTTGATGATCAGCACTGTGCAGCAATAACCAGAAACTTACGCTAAACATTTCGGTGATGCCCTCGCAAACGCGCGGCGTCTGCAACTTGAAACTCGTGCAGAACTGGTAGGTGATCTTCGCGATGTCGTCGCGCGTTTTGCCGTTCTTTATGTAATGCTGTAGCAGACCGGCACCAGCTTTGCACGCGGTACAAGACATTTTCGACATGACGCTGGTCTCCACCTCGCCAACCACCTGATTCAAGTTGAGCAATTGCAACGCTTTGTCCACGAACCGCGGCAAAGCGGCCCGGGACTCTCGGCTGTCTTCTTTGTTGGTCTTGTCGTTGACGTTATACATGTACTTGGTGTAGTTTGCCTGGAGACAGTAAAAAAGCCGCGAACAAATCCTCGTCTTATAATTATTTTTATAACTGCTAGAGGTGCCATATCGATATTGGCAGAGATTTAATGACATTAAAAACATACAGAATTCAATAAAAATAAGTCGATTATACGCGTATAACGTAGTTGGATGTTATTATTTCCACATAGTTTCGTAATAAGCCTGAGCCCGTGGCCTGCCACTACTTATTTGTTCGGTTTTTCGAAAAAATGCACTCAAAGTTACCGGAATGGTTGACAATTAGAATATTATGACAACTCCCAATACGGAAAAGAAATCATTGTCTTGTACTTTTTATTATTTCCTAACGATAGCAGGAAACGATCATTGGCACAGTGTTATAATTTTATTATTATTGTTATATAATTATTTATATGATTATATGATATTTTGTAAAATCGATGGTCTCAATTATTTTTCCGTTATCAATTTCGAAATTTAAAGTTAACAAGTTAAGAAAAAAAGTTTTCGAGTAGTTTTATTCATATTTATTTTCACATTGGAAACTTTCATGACACGTTAGAATTGCATATTTTTTACACCAATCAGCAAGCGCACCAGTTCGTCTTACGTTTATGATGATATCGGTCGGTACACCCTTGCGTCATTGGGCCTTTAAAATACTATTTGCCACCGCAAATAACATTGCCTAATGTATTTCGGAAATTTTAATAATAATATACTAAAAGAAATGATATCATTTCCTTACCGTATTAGGAATTGTCATTATTTGCGGTAACCTAGTACTAGGTATACTATATACTTACAATCAGGGTTGTGAATTTAATGTATTCGCATGTTTTTTTTATGTTACTCCGTAGAAGGAAATGAGTGCGATAAAAATGTGTTTTGTGTTTATCAAATAGAAAATCTGATGTATTTAAAAATCATTAGGGCATATAAATGCGTGATTACGAATTCTTCGTGTAAATGTTTTTTTCTTCTTCTGTGTTCATATAATGTAAAAGGAAAAAAAATCATTGTTCAACAAATCCGCATTCGGTCTTCAAAAGTCGATAAAGCCGGTGTATTAAAAAAGCCATTTTATAGTGATATGAAATTTCATATTAACGTATAAAATTTAACCAAATCGATTTTTACGTGTTTGGGATACGTGGATTTCTGCAGTAATATATTATTGTCAAAACGTCTAAACTCAAAAAATAGTCTAAAATTATTCAAATAAGAAGAAATTTCGTTTTTATACATTGAAATTTACAGTGTATTTCTATTAATCGTCTTCGAAAACGAGGTATTCCTTTGTCTAAATTTATTGAAATTATTCACGATATTTCAACAAATAAATTAATAGGCATCGCTGAAACGGATTTTTTTTAAAAATATTTTCGAATTTTTTCTTTTGTTTATTTTAAGATATTTAAAAGCATATTTCAATGCGTATTTCTTCAGTTTTTAGTAAGTGAAATAATCTGTAAAACACGTTTGTCGGGACATATTTTGCTCCGTCAAGATAAAACAGTATTTATATATATATATATGCACAAAATTCGTAGCGCACGGGTTCGGTGTATTTAAAAGGCGAATTACTTTTAAGATTTGGAACTTTCTTAACGTCTCGTTTTCCATTTTTTCTATGTCCGGGGCTGTGTAAACGCCAGTTTGGTTGATCACGAGTAACGGCTGATGGTCGGCGTCGGAGCTTAGCAACACCACGTCTTCCCACACAGACGTGTTGTGAGTGATCCATTGCGGCGTCGGCGATTTTTGCTTTTCGATTGGAATCCCTGCAATTTAATTCACCGATACGGTATTATCGTCGAAAGTATTGTTACTGTACTCCATACAGTGTGTATATTTCGCGTCGGATGTGTCATAATTTGCCGGAAACTGTATGAAGAGGTTCGTGCAAAAAGTTTTCTTATTATTATTTTTTTTTTTTTGTGAATTTAAGATTTTTTAATACATTTTTTTTTTTTGAGTGTTCACGTTGAATATGTGTGTAGAAAATTCAATTGATTCTAGATTTTACAGTTTAAGGAATAAAAAAAATGCATTAGAAGAAGGCTCATTATTGCATAAATGTACAGGAGGTGGAATAAAAAGAGGCTCAAATTCTTATCAAAATGATGTAATTTACATGAAAAATGTAATTAAGAAATTAATTTTATATTTTTATTTGTTTCGTCAGCAATGATTGGCAAATTGATAGAAGAGATATAAGACAAGTGATACGACAGATGAGGAGATACAGCATTGGGAGGAATTCATATGTAAAAAGAGACGTTAGTTCGGGAATAAAGTCCCTTCTCACATGCAACGGAAAACCTACAAGTCGTTTTCTAGCCTACGGAATTTCTGAATAAGGCCCATTATTGCGTAAAACGTTGAAACTATTATACCTAAAACTGAAAATCCACGGTCAACTCGTTATTACCAAAAATGGTGCTAAGGATCATTTATGCGTGTTCCAATTCATATGTGAAATTATATTATTGTCTCTTATTGGACGAATGATTCATGGACGAGAAACGAGAACAGGTGATAGAATAAAAAACGCGCAAAACTCGTAAGCCGAAAATCTTGACTTCAGTCAAGACAGTCAGATAGTTGAGCGTTTGTTTTATTCTCGTTCCGACAAGGCTGTTGACAAATTTCGATTCCGTATGTCAGCTAAACAATTAATTTCATGGCAGACCGATGACGACGGTGTTCAATAATTATATACAAGCGAATGAACCAACTGAAAATAAATGTAATTTTAATTTAAGCTACGCATTTTTAGATTTTGAGCGAAGTGAGAAAGCTACTGATTTTACAATAATGTTTATTATTTTATTTTTTCTAACAATTTATGAATAGAAATAATGCTCGTCGTGTGTTATGTTTCGGTAGCGAATTGGTATCCAATGAGAATCCAAAAAAACTTGTAAAACATGAAATTAACTTCGTACACACATGCTTTTCGAAACGGTTTCACAAGTGATTTTTAGCATTTTTCAATTCATTTTGTACACTCATATAATAATTTGTAATGCCCAGGCCATTATAAAGGCGAAGTTAGAGCGATTTACGTCCGGGGCCATGTACTTTGAACAATATACACATTACACACGCACCGCGTTCTCAAATAACGGAAAAAATATTTTATTTTATTACAGCGCGTACTTAGATGTATATAATTAGATATCCTACTATAGTTTAAAATTATAAATAAAATATACGAATCGAATATAGTACGAGTATATATCATATTATTAACATTATATTTTGTGAACAACTTCAAATAATACAATATTTCAATCTAAAAGAAACGATTGAAATGAAGAAGTATCTTATTCTGAGTGTTTTATGTCCAATTTTCGATCTATGGAAAAATATTAACGTTCATTATGAATTTCTTATTGATACTGATAATTTTTTCTATAAAGACGTACTGAAAAATTGTCTTGAATATTATGTTTACAAATCGGTAGAAAATATTCATGTACGTAAACGGATCTGGAAGTATTTGATAAATTTCTTTTAGAAATAGATAAAAGTACTTAACGTCACTACAAGTTTCACGTAGTATTTTTCATAATAGGATTTGTGATGCGTTTTAGCATTGGAGATTATATTTGCTCACGAAATTGACTTTGATGATATGTGTATAACATTGAAACGTCTGTAGGAGAAGCAATTGGTCTTTAAATTGTAATTGTTTGTTATGTGTTTTTAATTGGTATTGAAACGAGAAGAACAATAATTATAAGTGTGTATATTATGTAATAAAACATAATTATATATATGTATTACAAACACAATTATTTGTACAAAAATTGACAAATATACACTATAATTATAAGAGTACTTAAAGGTTTTCGTGTGTAGGTTACGAACCTATTGTGAAGACGGCACACACAGTAATGAACGTGGTTATCTGACACGACCATGTTGTTAGCAGCCTGAACAGCATAATATGTCGGGAATCTGTAAAAGCAAGAACAAAATTTATCATACAGAAATTAGTATGTATATTTTTCCGAATATTGCGTTCGGTCGATTCGTTTTGTTTTTGTTCGTTTCGAACGATATTCGTATTAAAAAAAATATTTATAAAATACACACTGATTTTTAAGTATTACGAGATAAAATTTCGTTATAAACGAGATAAATCGAATTTGTTCGTTTACAAATGATATGGTGATTTGTACGAAATGTATATATTGAATTTTAGTGGCCGTTCAGCGCCGCGTCATCGCAAACACTCGACGAAATAAAAACTATTTCACTATTTTTTATTGAGGAAATTGGTAATGAATATTTTCTCTCTTCGTCTTGCACACACGAATCATAGTAAAATAAACGTTTCGTACTTTCAACGTACCGATCGACCTAGTGATGCGATAAAGATTCTGAAAACAGATTTGAATTCGCCGTTAATTTTACCGCAGAACGATTTTCCTACTTTATTCGTTTTTTTTTTTTTTTTACTTTAAAATCTTTGAAAATAGATTATTATCATTTTTTTTTTATTTTAAATTAGTTGGAATAATTTTTTTTAGGATTTACGATAAAAGAATTAGAAATGTGGGAAATCCATTCTATAGCAAAATTCACGGTGAATTCAAATCTGTTTTCAGAATCTTCGTCAAATCGGCACGTTGAAAATACGAAACGTTTATTTTACTGTGATTCGTGTGTGCAAGACACAGTGTGAAAATACTTGCGTCCAAATCCCCTTAATATTATTTTTGTGTGTAAGACGGATAAAATATATTCTTTAACAAACAGCTCACGTTTTCTAAACGGATACGATTTACAATATAATATATTGTGTGCGCGTCGCGCGAATCGTACATTTTTAATTGTTCAATGTGTTTTTGGATACGTGCTGGATACAGTGATGACCTGATAATTTCGTAGCTGAGTTTTTTTTTTAAACGGATTACCCATATTATAAGTAAAAGAAAAGTTATGCACGCGAATATAACAGTATTAATAATACTGTACGTTTTATAAATTATTTCAATTTTGAATTGTAAGTAAGTACATTATATAGTTTTGACCCAATTTTTATTCTCGTTTAACTGAAACATTATAACGGTGAATTTTAATGGAATAGTGTGTTATGATGTGTGCGCGCGCGCGTGTGTGTACTTAGACGATAAGTAGAGTATTTATGGAGTCGCTTGTTCAAAATTTCGATTCACATAAATATTTATCAGTTTTTGTATTTCTATAGGAAAATCACGGACTCCGCTGATGAGCAACGAGTATGCACGAACATATGTTTTTGCAAGAACACACGAAGTGACAAAGCCAAAATTTCTTATAAAGATTAATTATAATATATAAATATACCGTATGAGGTATAAAAAAAATCAATAATATAATCGAATAATAAAATTATTTCCTCGTCCCCGAAAACATTATCAATATTATTTTGACTACAAGACGAGCTACAAGCTAGATAATAGTTTTAAGCGAAATTCCGAGTTTTGGCCGAGAGTCCATGACGAGGCATTGTGCACAAAATATTTTAAGGTTTCTGCTTAATCACAATTGAAAACTGGAATTTAATATTAATAATTAAATGTTGCATAGTCAATACATCGCGTAATATTGTTTTTTAGCCAAATATATAAAAAAATATATATAGTGTATATAGAGTAATATAATTCACGATTAACCTTATATTATACATTATTTAAAAATGTTTAACTTTAATAATTGTAATTTTTCGTTAAAATTACAATTACAAAGTGTCGAAAATTTTAAAACGGTAATTAGAAAAAGTTGTGACTTAAGATTTTCAAAAGATTTTTTTGAATTTATAATTGAATTAAGGCTCAAGTTATTTAAAATTGTCTGCTCTTAGAACCAAAAATTTACCTTTTCTATGACTTAAATAGATCAACATCTAATAATTGCTAGAGTATTCTAAAATTAAAATTTTGAAAATTACGTACGTATAGTTTAAAAGTTACGTGTTCGATGTGAATTTCAAAACTCTAGGACTATTGTTTTCGAAATGCTGGAGAAATACAATAAAGAATTTTGGCCAAACCGCGCTTTGCCGTTTTTAGGAAACAATTTTTTGAAAGTTTAAAAACTATTGAGAAAACTATTGTTTTTTACCTTCAATTTTCCGGTTGTTTTGAATTACGTATTGCTGATTCAAGTAATTGGTATGAAAATCACGGAGACAAGTCAAAACTGTTTCAAATGCAGTACTAATTATAGATAACATTATTTGTTTTTAGTCGAAAATTCGTACATAGAAAAAATGTAAAACAATACATTATTGTGAAACCAATAGCTAAATGACAAATACGTATAATACTTGTATATTATACAATTATCACTAGCCTTCTGCAAATTTAGTTAGATCGATATTAATACGAAGATTCGTAGTATAACTCACGTGCCATCAATAAAGTTATTAATTTAGACTCGTGAATGTTATATGAAATGTCAAGGCGAAAGTAATTTACCTACGCGTTTTGTTATTTTTCTTCTTTTGTAGACTATGATTAATAATAAATTAGTTAAAAATCTATTAATATGACCAGTGGCGTATACGACGTACGCAATATGCACGTGGCGAGAAAATATTATCAGATTGTTTTATGTAACGTTATTTATATGGTGTGTGTGTTTGTAGAGTAGTTTTATACGCGGTTTTATGAGAGAGAAATTTAAAATTAAAAAAATTATACAATTTACAACCTTAACCTTATACAAAGACGTACATTGAACATTCGAATTACCTCCGATAGTCTGGATAATCAATAATCGATTTTATTACGCCAGACGCGTAAAAAAAATAATTGATTATTATTATTGGTTGTTGGTTAAAATTATTAATATTGTTGACACAATATGGATTTTAATTTTTCAGCGCGAAACGATGATTGGCAGAAGAAGTACATGAATATACCCCAAAATGAATTTCTGTATTCTCTGCAGTCACCGAATTGGTTTAAAATGGTTATCAATATCAATGAAAAAAAGAATATAAGAAAAAAATAGATTGATCTGAACTATCGATAGATCGTTTTAATTTTCGGCGAACGGTTGACGCACGGAGCGATTCGGGTTAAAGAATTAGGTCAATCATCTGGATTTGAGAAGGAATTCGAATGCGATCAAAGGAAAAGCAGTCAATGAAAATGGAAAAAAGCATTTTAAAAAGCCACCGGTTAGCGATTATCTACTACAAAATGACGTGTATAGACGTGTGACTGGAAGTACTACCAGGTTGGTCGCATGTAGTTTACAATTTCAGAACGACTGTTATGAAATGGATTTTAGCTTCAACCTTTATTATATTGATATCATGACGAATCCGGAATATTATTGAGTTATATTTGAATATTAAAAATTTATGTTACGTTTAATGTTTATTATTATTTGTATATAAAATTTTTTTATTTTTTTTTTCTTAAATAACGTTTTGAATTTACTTTCTAATAAAAACTAGTGGAAAAAAAAATATATATTTTTTTTACGTAAAGACGATAGTCAAAAATTTACTCGTTAGTATACTACTTTGCATTTCACTCGAAATCGAAAAAAATCGGTTAAGTACTTTGGATGTATTGTATCCTATGATTTAAAATAATAATCATGCAAAGTTTACTAAAAAAAAACAATGTTTTCTTTGTCACCATCGAGTGTCCCATGAAATTATTTTAGTGCGTTGTGTTGTTCATTATTGATATATTGAAGAATGATTTAAAGTAGGTGAAGTAAGTAGCCTTTACACTATAAATAATATTGACAATAATAAATGTGCTTCAACCTTTAAACACGTTGTCACCAATATTTATTCGGTTTAGGATTTCAAAGTGTTCGTAATGCAGTGTGTTGTTTTTGTTATTTCATTTTTTTTTTTTTAAATATGGTTTACATTACAGATTTGGGGGTTTCCGCTCTGACTTCGGCAGTATGCTGAGGAAACGAAAAAAAAAGAGAATTAGATTTTGGTCAAAAAAGTGGTATGTATAAACTTTTAACGCATTTACGTTTTTTTGTAATGCAATGTTATTGAAATAATCTTTTGATTTCAATTGCCACAGTACAGGGTAATTATCGATATAAATCAACACTGTTGAAAATTCACGCTCACCGACTGAATCGTACCGAAAGGAACATGAGATGCTGTCTGTCTGATGTTTGCATGTTTCATCAATCACCAATGCCTGGTGATTGATGAAAATAGTGACAATAGCACTTCTATACGCATTCACTTGATGTTTCGTTGTCAATCGAGTCCGCGGTCAATGCGTATGAATTGAAACCTAATCTCAATTATAGACAATCCGCATCAATATCCTCCTAAATGATCACTACTCGCTTTGATCAGTCTCTGCCGATATTATTGATGGTGATTATTCATTATATAGTCGGAAAAAGCCTTGAAAATCCCTACCTCTTTTTCCACGACTTACAGGTGCGAAAGTAGATTTTCAACAATAGTGACAGTGAAAACAAAAGCAAGGAACCGTCTGAACTCGGAACACGTCGTAAGACGTACATTGGTCGAAAATGAACCGAATATTAAACAAATTGTTAGAAATACGCAATATCAACCGTCTCATTGACTAACATTCCGATTACTTATTGATTGTAAAAAAGAAAAAATACTTTTTTGTTTTCTATGTTTGACCGATTGAAATAAATTAAGAAATATTATTCATTTTTTTGTTTTTTATACAAAACATTTTTTGGTGGCGGAATTTGCTAATATTTAACCCGTACACTATGGGTAATAGTCTCAAAAAGGTTGTGAACCACTGCTTTATATACAAACCGGGACGGTTGATTTAACTTGCATGCGCGGAAATCTGAACGAAACATGGAATTTGTGTTGTTATTATATGTTTCATACCACTAATGTGTACGTGTTCTAATACATTGTTAAATATGTTTCATACATTGGCCGTTTTACGTCACTGTAAGCCGAACCGGACGCGATAAAATCTTCATTATATTGTTATGTTATTCGTAGCAATCAGATAGCTAATAACGCTTGCGATGATGTACGTAATTTTGTAATATAAGGCGAGACCGTTTCCCGCTTTCCGTACTTGGCGACGGCGTTCAATGGCCAATCGTTTTAATCTGACTAATTCGAGTTGGTTCGTTTCGAGTAACAAAATATAAAAGCCGTATTGTATGTTAAGGCATTCCAACGGTTCGTTAAAGCTTACAAATGACGATTAAAGAGGTCATGCAATTCACGATTCCGCAAGAAATAAACTATAATTTAAAATAGTTACGGCGAGTCGCTATGACGTTGTGAATGTCTGGGATGTTATTTGGACAAAAAATTTTATAATTGCATTTCAAATAACATAAATAATAGCTCGAAATCGAACGAATTATTTCGGAAAAAATTTTTGGTTCCGCATTAAAAGGTTTTTGCATTGCGAAGGGGAAAGAAATTGGGTTTTGTAAAAAACTATTACGATGAAAGTGATGAGAAACCGTGTCAAGTAAAATACTAATCAAATACTATATGGAAAAGTGAAAATAAAGTTTATTATATGATCGAATTGGATATTATAAAACGAAAGTAAAATATTTAAAAATGATTTTTGCGAAGAAGAATGTTTACATCACAACATTTTATTTCCCGAGAAAACGGTTTTTTTTTCGCGAAATATAATATTCTCAAATATAACGGCGACGGTTAGATTAGTTTACATTTTACAAGAAACTTATAAATTATCGCATACCAACGGTTGAATATTATTGACGAAAAATATATGAAGGGAATCGGAAGGAGGTATGTTCTTTCACTGGTTTGAAGTTAACGATGTAATTGTTTAGGACAAAATAAAAAATTAAAACTAACTGTACTCGTGAACAATTGAAAATCTTTTCTAAACATTTTTGTATAAATATATTTTTGTTGCTTATAAATCAATAATGTTAGTTTTTAATTTAGGTAAATTATTTTTCATTTTCAATCTGTACTAAGAAAATAAAACGTCGACAAAACGTTTTTTTTTTTTTTACGAAACTCTTTTGATGAACTGTCCTAAATCCATAGTAATATATGTCATGAATGATATGCACACGAACCTGTAGTATAAGTACGCTCACTTTACATCGGGTCAAACACGCCTTGAAAGTTGGAATTACTATACATCTATGTGTTCTGGTGGCGAATTTAGTGAAATGTCTTGTGTTGTTTGACGAGTTCAATGAGATTCATTTTATTTTACGCGAAGTTTTCACAATATAGTTACAATTGTAATAAATCTACGAATATTTACCGATGAGCGGTATTTAAAAAATGTATCTTGAAAAATTTTTTTTTAAATAAACTATTAATTAATACGCGAGTATAATTTTTTTATGCATAGACAGCTATAATAGATACGTTTTTTTTTAAATTATTAATATAATATTTATACTTTTTTACGTCCATGAGCCATACATATTAGTGCACATTTCAATTTCACGAAATTAATAAAACTTTATTAATATCAGCTTTAATTTAACAAATATTTTTTATCGATTTAACTATAACGAGCCTCGGCTCGTTATCACCAATTGTAGAAAGTCTTTTTCCACAGGTTTTGTGTATTGTTTTATTGTTCTACCACGCGATATTGCGTTTGCGTATCGAATTCAATTTAATATTAATTTATATTTAATTAAAATAAAATATATATTTTAATTAATAAAAAATATTTTAATTTATATATATATATATATATATATATATATATATACAGTGTGTAAACGCTAATTGAAAACACTCAATATTTTTGCGTAGAGCAATGCATTTTGAATTCTGTTTTTTTAGATGGAAGTTGTACTTAATAATACACATTTTTATGGTCTCTGAACTTAAATCTGTTTATTATATTCGCGCATGCGCAATGCAACTTTTTTTTCTTAAATGGCAACCCCCACTTTTGAGCACAAATTATTTTTTTTCATATTTTTTTATGAATTTTAGTGGTTCAACCAACTTTATATGTCCAAAATTGATTGAATTACAGCAATCTAACGAAAAATATCGAAAATTTCGCGATTTTCATTTTTGTCCCCTATTACTCTGAAAAAAAACCGTCCTAGATACTTGAAAACTACCCCATCTAATTTATTAAAGTTTTATTTCATTTCGAACTACCCATTGTTAGGTCCATAATTAGCTGAGTTACGGATATTTCAATTTATTTGAAATTTTCCGCAAGAATTTGTAATAATTTTGCCGTTACATGGACATTTTTTAATTACAGAGGTTGATTCTGTCACTTTACCATTTATTTTATGTTCTACAATTGTTTTTTAACTTGTGAATGAATAGTGCGACACTGAAATGTCGATTTGTCATAATTTTACTTGAATAAATAGGATTAGGAAAGAAAAAAATGTAGGTATGTAATTTATGTATTTTACTTTACTTTTAACAGGTAATTAACAGTTTAATTGATAATACACTTAACTCTAGTAACAATTTTATTTAATTATAATAACTTTATTTTAAAAACTGCTCAAATCGTTGTCCGTTGTGCTCAATACATGCTTCAGCACGCCGTATAAGTTCTTTATTAGTTGCAGCTGTAATTTGTGCTTCGGTCAGTTCGTTACATGCTTCTTTTATTCTATCTTTTAAATGTTGAAGATTTATAGGAGGATCGGCATACACAATAGTTTTTAAGTGACACCATAAAAAGAAATCTAATGGAGTAAGATCAGGTGATCTTGGTGGCCACTCAATGGGTCCGTGCGTTCCTAGCCATCGATTTACAAATGTTTCGTTTAAATAATTTCGAACAATAATTGCATTGTGAGCTGGAGCGCCATCTTGTTGAAAAATTAGATTTTGTCTAATAGCTAACGGAATATCTTCAAACATCATTTGTAAATCATTTATTAGAAAATTATAATATTTTCTACCATTAAGTGTTCCATCATAAAAATATGGTCCCAACAGTTTACCACAATTAAACCACACCAGACATTTGTTCCCCACACGGTTTGGTTGTTAGTTTCAAATGTGCAATGTGGATTTTGATCGTCCCAATAACGGTTATTTTGTTTATTAATAACACCATTATTGGTGAACTTAGATTCATCTGTCCATAATATCGAATTTAAAATAAATGGATTTTCGTCTAATCTGTCCACCAACCAAGCAACGAATGTAATTCTACGAACTGCATCACCCTCGCGCAAATGTTGAACTATATCAGGTCGATACGGATGCATTTTATACTTTTTTAAAACCTTATGAACCATAGTATGAGATATTCCAATTTCTTTACCAACGTGACGTGTAGATACTCGAGGATTTAATCTGACGTACGCTAATACTTGGTTCTCGACCTCTTCACCTAATGAATCACTTCGTCTTTGTTGTGGATTGTTACTTCTTTTGAAAATGATCCCCAATTTCTAAGATTTTTTTCTAAGTTGAAAAAAAAACTGCAAGAAGGGTGTTCTCTATCTGGAGTAATTTATAAAAAAAAAATAATTTAGAAAATTCTCTAAATAAAAATAATAAATTTAACTAAGCATACCTGGGTAACGTTGAGCATAAGTTTGTGCTGTAAGACGTGAATTTTTACGGCACTCCCAATAAGTAAATAGCATATCAACTTTCTCCGAATGATTCATATTTAATATTGCTTTTAGTCAAGTTTTACAAAATGTTGTACAATATAAATGAACAGTGAGAAATATTGAACTATTTGCTTATTTCATTTATTTTCTTTAAATTAGTGTCAAAGCAAATACATTTTTGATATGAGGCCATTAAGATAAAGTTTATCCAAAAGATACTGTAGAAGGCCCGATAAAATTTAATGATCAATGTTAAAGATAATAATGAAACAAATTATTTAAGTTTCTGTTGCAATTTTCAATAGTATAATTGTGAAAAGTAATATTGAATAGACATTTCAGTGTCGCACTATTCATTCACAAGTTAAAAAACAATTGTAGAACATAAAATAAATGGTAAAGTGACAGAATCAACCTCTGTAATTAAAAATGTCCATGTAACGGCAAAATTATTACAAATTCTTGCGGAAAATTTCAAATAAATTGAAATATCCGTAACTCAGCTAATTATGGACCTAACAATGGGTAGTTCGAAATGAAATAAAACTTTAATAAATTAGATGGGGTAGTTTTCAAGTATCTAGGACGGTTTTTTTTCAGAGTAATAGGGGACAAAAATGAAAATCGCGAAATTTTCGATATTTTTCGTTAGATTGCTGTAATTCAATCAATTTTGGACATATAAAGTTGGTTGAACCACTAAAATTCATAAAAAAATATGAAAAAAAATAATTTGTGCTCAAAAGTGGGGGTTGCCATTTAAGAAAAAAAAGTTGCATTGCGCATGCGCGAATATAATAAACAGATTTAAGTTCAGAGACCATAAAAATGTGTATTATTAAGTACAACTTCCATCTAAAAAAACAGAATTCAAAATGCATTGCTCTACGCAAAAATATTGAGTGTTTTCAATTAGCGTTTACACACTGTATATATATATGACGTAATCGACACGTGTGTAAACGAAAAAACTGACGACGATAACGATTATCTCGAAATCCGGTGGAAATTTACTAACACTATGGACGCTTATCTAATCACATACAATATAAGTAAGAGCACGTATTATTGTGCAAACAGAGTGGATATTCTTATAATGTTGAACACCAATTTTCTCACTTCAATTTTTGTGTTTACAAAATATTTAATCTATCAGACTATAACAAATAATAATAATAATAATAATTCGATTGGAAAAATAAGTGTTTTATTTATACTTTATAAAAATCGGCCAGTATATATTATATAACTGTGCTCGTCCAAGGTTTTGTTGTTTTCGTCATCGCGTGATCAAGTCTATCATATTTCTGGCAAATAATGTTTCTACGTCAAAACTATCAAAACTATACGTCATTCGTTTACATTTATGTAAAATAACACGTATGTAGTAAAAAAATATTATAATTATCATTATTGGGGGCAATAATTTTTGACGTCTTTAAACCAAACACGAATTTTTAATTGATAATAATGTTCTTAAAAACGTCCTATTATACAGAAAACAAAAAAGAAATGATCAAATTCTGTTAATTTTGATTTTATTTTTGTTATATTTATTTAAAAAGTTAAATAAAATTATGAGATGAAAAAAAAATGATTCCAGATATTTTTTTCAATAAGTTTTCCTAATTTAAAAAAATATAGATATCGATAATACAAAAATGAATTTTTAATTTGCTAAGACGTTTCTTGTTAAATTTTCACCTGAATAATATTGTGTAGATTGCATTGAAAATTTAAAAATATTAATATTATAATTTTTTTTTTTTAAAGATATTATTCTACTACAAACTCAGTAATTAATCTAAATACAATGTTCTTAAAAATTCTAAATAGATAAATTAAATAACATTTTGTTACATTGGAAAGCATAGTTGACAATTTCCCCTTTAAACACATCGTATTTCGCATTAAAATATTCAAGGTTTTATTATTATTATTATTATTATTATTATTATTATTATTATTATTATTATTATTATTATTTGTATTATTATTATTTGTATTATTATTATTATTATTATTATTATTTGTATTATGAATTTAGTGTGTATTTTATGAGTGTACGAGTATGTGTGACCGGACCAAGTACAATAACCTAAACGAGCGTCTGGTGGAAGGACGTATATATAATTACTTCAACCGTTTGAATATGACTTTTCGATTTTCTCCTATTACCGTTATGACATGTTTTTTCTTTTTTATCTATAGCAGCGTCAATATGTTTCTCTTTTCTATTTAATATGACATGCGATCGTTTAAAATCGAAAACAAACGACAATTTGTAATGATCACGACGACAGCTTCGCGTTTTATATAGGCACGCGTTATCCCGATAAAACCGATATTTTTCACGTTTTTCTAGTTTCACTCTTTCTTTACACGATTCTTTATGCGTATGAGTAACTACATAGGTACGTATATATTCAGACGAGATGTCATACGTGACATTAAGATAAAATATAAAATATTCAAGTGACAAGTCGACTGAAAACCTAGTGCACCGTACAATATAGTAGAAAAGAAAAGGAAAATTTTCAAATTGGTCAGACCAAAAACATGAATAAATTATAATTTAATAAAACATTTGTCGATTCAACACTAATTACGAATGTATACAATTTATTATTATTATTATGCGTCTTTTCTTTTCCGTTTCTCGTTTGTTGACATTTACGTTGTTGTCTGTCACGGTAGCAGTGTCCTTAAACACATACGAAAGTCCGATATATAAATAACGAGAAGAAAAATAACCCTCCATAATATTTCATCAATTAATAAAACCACATTTTGTTGTGCAGAACATAATAATAATAATAATAATAATAATAATACTAATAATAATAATAATAATAATAATAATAATAATAATAATAATAATAATAATAATAATAATAATAATAATAATAATAATAATAATAATAATAATAATAATAATAATAATAATAATAATAATAATAATAATAATAATAATAATAATAATAATAATAATAATAATAATAATAATAATAATAATAATAATAATAATAATAATAATAATAATAATAATAATAATAATAATAATAATAATAATAATAATAATAATAATAATAATAATAATAATAATAATAATAATAATAATAATAATAATTTACTGTCGATTTGAATAAAAAAAAAAAAAAAGTGTATTATACTAAATCGTATTTATTGTTTAAATAGTTTTCTTTTTTATTCGTCGGATCGAACGCGATTTGTTTCTAAAAGAAAATACATGGTCCCCGATAGTAGTACTATGCGCGCGTATACGGCAGAGACGGAACATTTGAAAACGAAAATTGTTGTACCGCATACTAACTAACCGTAGGATTGACCAGTAATTGATACGTGCTACGCGTGTCCCCCTATCGAGGTCAAGGATATTTCAAACGGACAAGAAGAAATAATCGATTGCAGTCATGTAAGTGTATTGTGTATGTCATTATATACACGTATTCGTAGACACATTAAATTATAAAAATAAAAAGAAGAGAAAAAAATTATATATCCTGTATTATAATAGTACTATTAGAGAGCAATCGTTACAGTGTATGTGTGTGTGTGTGTCTTTTATATTTGGAAAACGTTTCGATGAATTTCGATTAAAAGACTTTTTTTTTCCGGGAACGAGAAAGCGATTCCATAAGGAATTTGGAGACTACGCGATGGCCGCAGAGGCGAACGAATTGTTTTACGTTCGATTTTGCGAGATATAGAATATGTTCTGAAGTAAACCGAGAAATGCTCCGATGTCTAATTTAACGTAGACATTTTTCGAACAACTGTACTTTTACGTTTCAATAAATACGCAACATAAAATTTATTATACGGAATATAGAACAACTTTTGAGTGGCGGGTTCATGTTGGTTTTTTACATTAAATATATTTAATTAATGTTTTACGCTCGATAATAACGTGTTTATACTCATACAATTATTTATATCACGCCATGTTATATCTAAAATAATTATAATATTAAAAATATTATATCGTTGTTTGCGTGAGTTTATATATATATATATAAAAGATACTGTTATCGTGTACATAATATAATAACGCGTAATTAATTATTTAGTGGTTAAGAAATATTTGATTTGCACGTTGAAATTGAATTTTTAAAAAAAAATACCTATTTCGGAAGACTGTCATATATATATATATATATTACCGTTTTTTCACGTTCTTTTGGTTTCACTTTATGAATCAACGTTATATTTTTACACACCCGTTTCTTTTTTGCTATATAATTTATAAATACGTAATATCATTGTATTAACATTTTATCGATTAATTATTATGTTTGAAAAACAAGTGGGACAAACGCATTTATCCATAAACAGAAACAAGAGAATATAGATTTAAACATTTCGTTTTTGTTATAAAACTATTAAATAGGTAATGTGAAATCGAGTGGACGCTCGTACGATTTTCATTAATTGAATTTGTTTCACGCGGGAAAGAACTCCTAGGGCTACAGTCGTACTTAAGATATCGCATTTCATTTCATAAAATCGATTACAATATTACCTGTACAATAACATTTTTTAAAAAATATCTTCTTAAAAATTTATAGACGTTTTAATGATATACTTTTTGCCATTAAAAAAAAAATCTCATGACTTTTTAGGAATTAAAGATATTTAAAAAAAAAAAAACTAGCTGTTATTGTGTAAAAATTTGGCGTCTTAAGTACAACTTGGGCCGTAACGATTCTTTCCCCCGTGAAACGGTTTTATCGTAAACATTTCAATTTTTAAACATTTTCTGCGTATCCCTGTTGCATTCTCTCGAGTTTGTACGGTTTCGTTTATCTGTGTATCCTCCTTCTCATAAATAAAATATTTCTTCATTTTATTATAATATATTTTGTTAGTGTTTGATTATTTCGATAAATGCGGTGACTTCTTTTTCTTTTCGCAGGCAGTCCACGACGTGCGAATTTCTCCTCCTTTTACAATCATTAATTGTAATGATTTACATTGGTCTTTTAATTTTTACGTTATATATTGTACAATATCGTACTTGAGTGATCAATTTGATCATTTAATAGATTTGTACAGAGTTGTTATAAAAGAAAACGTGTAAAATTATATGTTAAAAAAAAATTGCCTGGTAAAAATTACAATCTACACGAATCCGTAGTATAGTCAAATTTATTGGCGCCGAGGTTAAGCACCGCAGGAATCGCGGCAAGTACAATAATTGTATACCTATTTATTATTTTAATAACTATTAAGGAATAATAATAATTGATAATGTTTCTAAAGAAAAAAAAAACGCGCATCTGCTTATAACTACGCGTACGTAAAAAAAAGAAACTCATTTTATAGGTTTGAGTTCTCGAGAAATAAAACACCTTGTATCTGGTGCAAGGTCGCAGAGTTTATTGGTTTGCTCGTTTCTTTTACAAAGTGAAAGCCATTAATGTTCAGATATCGTTTTTACTGTACTATTGACGTCTAATGGAGAGGTGTTTTTTGTTTTTGTGTCCAACTACGACCGACCGTTATAATATTGTATCGGCGCGTATTTCCGTATGCTGACATATTATACGGAGAGACGAACACTTTATAATTAATTGATTTTTATTAGTGTGTACGTTAAAAAATTGTCTCGGCACATCATTACGAATCGATAGACAAATACTTACCGTAGATATCAGGTGAAAAAAAAATAATAATAAAACCAAGCACGTGTTGTAATCATTTAAAAAAATGATCTTAATTCGGGTGAACTATAATTGGGGAGTTTTAAAATCGAGTTAGCCTTCTAGTAAGCTTTTTGTGAAGCGGAGCAAATAATCTTTAATTTTGGCGATGAATAGGTTTATAAAACGTACGTGCAAGTAAACGAGTATTAACATTGTAAAGACATTCACGTAGGTATTTGGTTTTATAATTGAGGAAAACGGATTTGATAATAAGCAATTTACAATGAAGCCAGTACACGACGTTAAATCTCTTTGTTCTACAAGGCGTCTAGAGACAGCGTATGAACAAATAATTTCTTATCAATTATCGTGACTTGTGATTTCATATAAATTATCATATGGACGTTAGCGATTAAATAATATTACGTATGTAAAATTGTCACGTGATTATATTATATTTTAATTTTATTAACTATTTTTTTTTCAACCAATAAACTTAGGGTTTAAAAATACCCGAGATAAAATGCTCGTGGTTGTTTTTTACACCAGCAATTAAATAAACCAACATTAAACGCGAGAAAGCAAACACTAGATGATTTAAACGAAAAAGATAGGTCTCTTTATATCCACATTGATTCGCAATCATATGTCTCTAGACGCTCGGCTTTTTCCTTTCCAATAGTTCAACAGCAAAAACTACCCGAGAGGAAAACCTATTTTATGCGACTGAAAATTTAGAACACGCAAAAACCGATATTGAAATTTGATCTTCGAGCGTGATTTATTTATATTTATTTGGCCTTTTTTTTTCTTTTTCTTTTTCTTTTTTTATCAGTGAAATGTAATTTTGAAACAAAATATATAAGTGTTTCTGATCGAATTTGTACAATCAGATGATCGAAGTATTGCCTGACAGTGTACGCAAATTGGTCGAAAAATGGATCGCGTGATAGACAGTGGTGTATTGGAGCGTATACGCGGGTATACGCCGTATACCCAGATCCCTATTTTCGGATTTTTGCGTATACCCTGTCATGAAATGAACATATTATGGGTATACGCGGGTATACGCTTCTTTAACGATTTTGAGCGAGAGCACACGCTGCAACGCTGTGTTGTAGAGAGGAACGTACACTGTATGTCCGTATTGCGAATGCACATAAAAATACACATTAAAAATAGATCATTCGTTACTATGTGGAAATACCCACATCGCAATGACTTGTCAGTGTACACGGTTTAAATCAAATAATCCAATAATGTGCACTAATACTTTATGACTACTTCCTGTTGACTCCACGTGTCAGATAAAATTTATAACTATTGCAATAGGTTTATCAATACTCGGGTAGTAATAGCAGAGGATCGTACTAAGCTTATCGATAACTAAAAATTTTATTTTCGATATATTCGATTCACGAGTGCTGCAGTAGTGTAGTAGCTACACTCAATATTATTTTACTTATCCGTTGTATATAATATTATAGCGTTTATTTTTTTTCATTAAGAGTGCTGACAAATTTACAATCGTACCAAATAACTATTATGGCAAATAAAACTGAAAACGTAAAATTATGTTTACTACACTATAAATTACCCACTTTTTTTCATCTGGGCCAGAGTGTAAAAAATTTAAATAGAAAGATACCCTCATTAAAAGGTGCTCAGATAATGAAAAAGTAAGTATTTATTTTAGTTTATTATATAGCAATACTTAAATTAAGAAAAACTAGTGGAGGGACATGACGTAAAATTCTTTTAAAAATATGCGTTCCAAAATATTAAGATATCTTTTAAACTCGTGGAAGGCTTGATACCAGTCAACATCATAATTTGTTCATAATACGATCCCATCAATAATTCTTTTAACTATTTTTATTCTTTAACCACATAAAGTTAAAAATAGTTGGCAACATAATATTATACTTTATCAGATACAGATTTGAATTCTGACAATCGTTATAATTTGGTAAATCACAATTTTTCATAATATACGTTAAAGAATAGTTGTTGATATAATATTATATTTTATCAACTTTACCTATGTCTTTATTTATAAATTTAAGTTTTAAAACTTAAAAATTATCTTATTTTCAGAAAAAAACAGTCACTACTGCTATGGATACAGTAGATACAGATTTGAATTCTAACAATCGTTGTAATTTGGTAAATAACAATTTTGTATAATATATGTTAAAGAATATAATATTATAATTTATTAACTCTACCTAAGTCTTTATTTGTAAATTTAAATTGTAAAATTTAAAAATTATTATATTTACAGGAAAAAACAGTCACTACTACTCTGGATACATTAGATACTACAGATTTGAATTCTGACAATCATAATATGGTAAATAACAATTTTGTATAATATAAAAAGCAATATAAGTAATATTTCTTTTTTTATAATTTCAGGAAACCCATTGGCCACGTGACTGGACATTTGAGCAATGGCAATCAAAGAAAGAAAAATATGTATGGATGAATTGTAGTAATGGTAAGATTGGGTGTTCGTGTTGTAAAGAATTTAGTGATATCCTCAGTGTTAAGAGTCACGGTATTGAAATATCTCCAGAGTGGTCTCTTAGTCTGATCAGCAGTGGCACTAGTAACAATAAAAACAAGACTTTCCTTCTTCGAAACAAAATAAAGAGACATATTTCATCATCAGCATAAATATGCAATTAATTTATTGGAACAAAGAGAGTCTAACAAATTAAAAGACAGTTTGAAATTATTTCATATAAAACTCATGAAAAAACATTATCAATATTTCGAACAGCCTACTATATTGCCAAAAATAATAGACCTTATAGTGATCATTTTAATCTCCTGGAGTTGCAAAGGCTTAATGGCATTGACATTGGGACAACACTTCATTCTCGATTTTCGTCCACATGTATTATATCTCATATAGCAATACAAATGAAAACGAAAATAGTGGATAATATTATTAAGTCTAATTCAAAGTTGTCAGTACTTATAGATGAAACGACAACATCAAGTACATTATCTGCAATGGTTGTATATATTAAGTCATCTATATCTTCAGAAGATCCAATTTTTATTTTTTTGGATGTCATTGAATTAAAATGTCAAACAGCAGAAAATATAGTTATCCAGCTAATTGAGTGTTTACAAATATCTGGATTCAACGATAAATATTTAAAAATAATTGGATTTCCTTTGTTAGTGATGGAGCTAGTGTCCTTTTGGGTAAAAAGCTGAGTCGCAAAGAGATTAAAAGATATATATCCCTTAATTTTTAGTTGGCATTGCTTAAATCATAGGCTAGAACTTGCTGTAAATGATACTATTAAAGATTTAAACGCTATAAATCATTTTAAATCATTTATTGATTCTCTGTATATTTTGTATAATAATTCACCTAAAAATAAAAATGAACTTAAAGATATTTGTAATGAATTCGATATAATTTTTCTAAAAATTGGAAGAGTTCTTGATGTCCGATGGGTTGCAAGTAGTTGGCGAGCCGTACGTGCTGTTTTGGAAAACATTTCCAGCTCTAAGTACACATTTTTATAACTCATCCATTGACATGGCTAAAGATTCTAAAACAAGAAATAAATATTTGGGTTTATATAAAAGATTATGTTCGCCCGAATTTTTATTAGATTTAGCTTTAATGTGTGATGTACTTTTAGAACTTTCAAATTTATCTCTAAACCTTCAAAGTAAAAAAATAACACTTATTGAAGCTGATTCTAGTATTAAAAGATCAATAAGAATTTTAGAATCTTTTAAAAATAATATTGGTGATTATATGAAAGAAGCTGACATAGCTAAAATTAAGATGGTTTTCAAAATATTAAATTAACTAGTTTTCCAAAAATTATATCGATCAGAAGAAATCAGTTTATTACTAGTATTTGTAATAATTTAAGAAGTAGATTATTAGATGATACAGAAAACTTAAGTTTAATCAAAGACATATCTATTATTGATAAAAGTACTTGGCCAAGCGATATAAGTATAAGGTATGGTGAAGAAGAAATCAAAAGATTATGTAAACGTTTCATATTAAACAAGAATAATGCAATCAATGGATTTAGACTATATATTGAAGAACATAAAAATACCAAAGATATTTTGTCAGAGTTAAATAACTGTCTTAAAACCTTTCCTTGTTCAACTGCCGAATGCGAACGTGGCTTCAGTGTTTTAAATTTAATTTGCACAGACCTAAGATCAAAATTAACTATTGCTAATATTGCAAATTTAATGTTTGTGAATGTTAATGGGCCTCCTCTACATCTATGGAATCCAGAACCTTATGTAAAAAGTTGGTTAGTGAGTCAGCACAGAACAGCGGATGATACAAGATCAAAGTATGCAAAACCAAAGAAAATACAGATATGTATAAAAAAGTTTATGGAATTACTTTAATTTTTATTTTCTTTGGTTTGCATATACTTTTGATATATATATATATATATATGTTGTTATATTATAATAATATTATTTTATTATATTATTAATAATACAATTATATTGTAATGTTATGTTGTTAATTTGTTATGTTATTGTTATGATATTATTATTATATTATTTCTTGCAAGGCATATGTCGAGTTTGTTTCACCTTCTAAATACCCAGTCCGTTATACACGTTTCCAAATCGGTTGCGACTTGCGTTGGCTCGGTTGGTAGGTCGAAAAATTCGGTAGGAAACCGTAGTTAGGTTAGGTTTCATTCCCCACCGGTGGATGGTGGTTTTCTATTCGTTTTTCCAGTTCGTATATTATATACCAGACTATTGATGTAGTTGTCCTACTTCCTTTTTAATTTTCCCGCCGCTAATATTCGTTATCGCCTCCGAAATTCTTATCATGTGTGTAATTTTATTAATAAAGTAGGTAACAATTGATTTATTTAAAAACTAAACCTTTTTTTATTAAAGTGTTTTTATTTTGTTTATACTTGTTTCACGACGTAATTTCAATAAATATATTCGTAAAGAGCCGTATGTACTGAAAAACGGGTGTTGTTAAAAAACGGACAAGTAAGTACACATAATATACTCGTATATTTAACGTAAAATTTCAATTTATGTATCTATGTGATGAATTATGTGTATAATTAATACACATATGTTCTAGAAATTATCTAACCCCCCCTTTAAAATTCTTAAGAACGCCACTGAATGTGCGTATACCCTTAAATTTATTTACCAATACACCACTGGTGATAGACGCACGTTTGTAGTACGTCAACAGACTGCGAATTTAAGAGAACGAGGAACGGTTTTGGAGACGACGATATTAGCCTTAGTATTGGCTAAATTTTATACGTCAATTATAATAGATTAAATTTATTAAATGTATGATGGTATTTAAGCAAAAAAAAAAATGTGCCGCCCATACATCTCGAAAAAGTATTTACTCAACGAAATGGTTCCGAGGCAAAAAACAATATATCTGAATATTTATAATTGTATCTGTTAATCGTCTTATTTAAATGAACAAAAATGTACATCAAAAACAATTTTATATTTGTTCTTACATGGAAAAATATTGATCCCTCTCCCCCTTCCCCTGCAGAATTTAACTCTAATCGCGCCACTGAAGTTAGGAATCAAATAATCGAACCGTATTTTAGAATAGACCGAACAAGTGAAAAAGACGAATCATTTTCGGATAACGGTATTATACACAAATCTTTTATTCAACGGCTTTAAATTTACTATCGAATTAATACGCATATTATTAAATTATAATTATAAAACGTTTTAAAGTGTATATGAGGAAAAAAAATCGTTTTTGAACCGATCCGCTTGTAAAAATATATACTATTTTTTTGTATATATAAACATTTGGTACAATTTGGTACGCGTTCAAGTATTATAAGAATCGTATTTAATAATCGTCTCGATTTAATAAAATTCCACGTTCTACTTCGTAATATTATATATATATATATTGTAATATGGTTGCAGGTGAGTAGCGTCAAGTACCTTGATACTGTTTATAATATAACGGTTAACGTACTATAATATTTAATAATATGTGTTACATTTGGCCACACAACCTTTTCGAAACTTGAACGGGGTCATACGTAGCAGCATCGTGACAAGCCAACGAATAACAGGAGTCTGATCGGGAGAAAAAAATTGTATTTTTTAGCACGTAAAATAATAAAATATTTCATTTTATCACACCGTACACATAATATACGCGCGCGAAAATTATCTATAGACTTGCAGCTGTAATGTATGACGTCTAGGTAAAACGCGTTTTGAAAAGAAAAAGACGTTTTAAACCTCAACAGTCTTAAAATACATATCGGCATTTATTATAAAAAAAATTCGATTTTTTCTCCAGCCTAAATCAGCATTACGATTGTCAGTTTCCCGTTAATTGGTAAATCGTGTTCGTATTTAGACGAGAAGTGAAAATTTGAGATTTTCGATAACGTTGTTTGAATATTTTTGAAAAAGTAATTTTCACTACCATTAAGTTTATGTAGAACGATAATACGTCATATATTTTATATTACTTCAAAAAAAAAAAAAAAGGTTTTATGAATATACGAATGTATTTTATTATCGAAAATATTATACTTTATTAAAAGTTAAAAAAAAAACATATATTTCGCACTATCAATTTATCGAAAAAGTATTTAGAATAAAACTTTTTTTAAAGCTTCATTCTAATTATGTTGCCCTATTGGCAGTTCAGTTTGTGGTGATGACTGTGGTCATGTCGATGGTCGGAGTAAATTTAAAACTAAACAAGGTATATTTTCCACGACTCCGTATAATTTGTTGAAAAGTTTCAAAAAATGTCACATTATCATTTTAGTATTTTTCAACAGTTCTCTATATTCGTTATTAGATTCGTATTTAGATTAGTGATTTGTTATTTAACAGAAACAATAATTTCTATTTTTTCTAAATAAGTTATATTAAGACAATATGAAATGTTAATCATAACTCGTAAAATAAAATACGTTCGTCGTACGAATGTTAATGAAAAAAAAAAAAAAAATAAAAAATTATAGTGGAGTTAAAAGAACTGAATTACAAACAAATGAATTTATTATTTTTTATTACACAAATATAATCCGTAATTATGTTACGAAAATACATTATAATTAATATGTATTTATTTATTTTTTTTAATTTACTCATTTGGTTTTAAATCCTTTTATACATTATACATAAAATATGAAATTAGTCGTTATAATTACTTTAGTCGTCGCAGGTTAGGTTGTATTCAACTATTTTATAATACGACTATAAAATTTAACATTTAAGAACATACGCGCACCTCTTAATTAACGTTTTTAATGAGCATATGATAATTTGATAGCATAAAAAGTTTTTACATGAAATAGCAATTAAAAAAAAAAAAAACAAATTTATCATACGTTATTAATCAATAATAATTTGCTTATAGATTTTGTATTATTTTATAGACGGTTCAAATTAATTATTATGAATACGGATTGAAACGAAATCATAAATAATACCGGTAAGTGTAATGTCGTTAACGTAATCTCGTTTAAACATTTCAATTTATGTACTCAACTAAAGTAAAGAATCCATTCGACTGAATGGATTTTGAACTTTGATAATAATATTCGTATTCAGCGTGTTGACTAAGTCGGACGGTAATGATAATTGACTATAAAAAATTTAATTAAAACCACCATTGAGTGTACGTTCATAACGTTCAAAATGTGTTTAACGCGTTCATTTTACGCTTATCGTGTAATCTCTTAAATACACTTACATTGATCATTTAATAATTGAAATATGAATTCAAATAATAATTAATGAATTAAAATTAAACAACAATAACAACCGAGATTTCAATTATTGTATAGACACCTCTATTTTGTTCTCGTCTCGATCTCGTATTCGTATTAAATTCTTATAATACTCGTATATGAGTTTTTGTTTGAGCTGTAATATATATTATTATAATATTCGCGCCCACGAACGAGTGAGCCTGTTGTGGAATAGATTTCCGGATTCGCGTTAACCACACACTATATATTATTAAACGTCCGTTATTATAAAACGTTTGTGAATAGATTTGCTACGAGTCGAAAAGAACAAAAAAAACGTAATATCGTTGTGATTTACTGTTTAAACCGTATATACGAATATAGGAAGGAATAAGCACCTCCTCTCTACACGAAGAACTAAAACGCATTGCTGTCTATATTATAATCAATTATTAATGAATAGTTTGACATTTAATCGTCGATATACCTATGCAATATGGTTTATGAAATCATAATGCATATCGAATAGCGCGAGTAAAATATTTCTGTAAGTTTTTATTACAGTTAAAAAAAACATCAAAAAGAATAAGTATAATTACTTTTTTTTTATAAAATTAAACCATGACGATAGTTATACGACCATTCTATTGTTTCGGGTTACAAACGAATAAAAAATTAATTTTTTTCTCTAAACAAAACGAAATAATAATAATAATAATATTATTATTATCATTATTATAAGTGGCGTGTTGACTTCATTTTAAGATTTAGGCTGTATTTTACAATAATTACTCTTATACGTCTGACTGCTGCACCTAATACACATTACCAGTGTTGAGGTATTATCTAGATGAATTTATCCAGAAAGATTTTTCTTTATCTTTTATCTTGTCTAGATAAAAAATAGCCAGTTATCTAAACAACCGACTTAGATGAAAATCTAATTTATTTAGATAATGTTTTAATGGAAGGATAATAATTAATAACATAATAAAATACAAAATTTGTATTTACGTGGGCATCGTGATTTAAAAATAAAATGTTTTTATACAACATTGGTGTTGGTAATGTGAGTAATAAGTTTAGTAATACATTTATTTTTTATTTTTATTAAGATGATTATAAAATAAACAAAATGTTATATTATATAAACTGTTTAAATTAAACCGTAAGAAAAAAATACGTTAAATTTTATATAATTACATTTACAATTAAAGAAACGATTCGATTTATTAATGACATCATAAATAATATAGTGATGTCATTAAGTCGATAACGAAAAAAATATATATAAAAAAACGCACATTTCCCGTTCACGCCGTATTATTACATTTAAATTCACGTAAATTATTTATTAATCCCACGGTAATTATTGCGAAGTAAACGGCGCTGTTGTATTAATAATATAATATATTTACCAGTGTCGACTATTCATTAAAATGTTTCTATTTCAACAAGTCCACATGCGGCACGTATAATTAATTCCTCGTTTTTACATTATCGCGATTCGCGAGATCGTTTACTGTATCGTTTTTATCGGGGTTTTTTAATGACGAAAACGTTCTCGGCGGATTATCAGTTATGATGCACGCAGTAGAAATGTGATGCTTATTAAAAATTTGTTCTACGTCCACCGGATTCGAAATATTTGAATAAGAATTTCTTTATTTTCCACGCACAGTCGACAATGAAAATCACGTCCAGCATAAAGTGTCGCAGAACTTGTAGTCGTGTACGTCTGTGTTTTTTTATCGCCTGCGGCGGACACATTCCGATAGGATGGATGTGACGTTTTTTTATTTATTCGAATTTAGGAACACTGCATTTTCCGATCAAAATTTTCCACAAACGTCCGATTTTATACGTATAAGTAAAAACGAATGACAAATATTGCGAACAAATATTTAAATTTTATTCATTTTAAACGTAAACGTTGAAAAAACCATACGTTTCTCTTTTCTTTTCTTCTACTCATTTACGAATTGCTAAACCGAAACCTAAGTAAAAGTAAGTATAAAAAAAAAAAAAAACAAATAAAATTACTTTATTTCAAATTTTCAAATTGACAACTTATTACATTTTCCTAGAAATATATGTTCGGCAAAATTTGGATTATTCAGAAAGTTATAAATAAATATTTGATATTTTTCGGGACATCAGTTGAATTTTAAAATGTTTTATATTTAAATACAACCACTGATTTTATAATATCAAATAAAATTCATCGAAAATCTTTTAGCATTTCAAAATGTACAAGCACTACTTTTAAATAGGATAACGATTTAAATTTCGAAGGAAAGAAATCGATATAAGTATGTATATTAATTAGGAATAATTAGAATTACAAAAAGAAAACAATCGTCGTTTATGGCGTTTAAAGGACAATCCCGTGTACAACAGGACGTGTATGTTCTATGTATTGTAAAACCAAAATCATGATTTTATTATATGTACACATATAATAGTTCACGCACCGAGGAACGTTTTCGTCTGGTACTGATGTACTCGTTGATGTAGGTGTACATACTCGTAGTATGATCAAATAATATCCATATGTGTCTTTGAAGTATTCATACGTCCATGACTTGGTATTTATATATATATAATAATTTAACTATAATAATTTAAACACGGTATTATAAATGGCGATTTGAATGTTCGAATTTGAAGGTAACACGTTTAATCCGCAAAAAAACAACGGTTCCTTGAACGCAAATAATATCTTGCATTACTCTTATTAAATATAGGTTGGTTTTTGTTTTATTTTCGAAGTAAATGTCGTAAAATGAGCAGTACACGAACATCAGCAACACTTTATTATACATTTCCGACAAAATTTGTTTATTTTCATGAACGCGTTGAGCATATATTAATATTTATTATTATTTATTCTTCTAGGAGGAGTGAAAGTAATTTACCGTGAAAAACAATTCTTACGTTTTTTTTTTTTTTGACATTGAGAATTTTGAATTTCTACATTACAGCGAGGAATGTATTGGTTTTATAATGATGTCTGTGTCTGAAAATTCTACCAGGACACTCCCGATTCCGATTTTTTACAGTCATACCTGGTTTCCGGTAGTAAATTGCATTTAGTTGGAGTACTTTAGAGAAATCATTTTTCTTAATACTTTTTTTCACGCGTTATAAAAAAACTACAGAAAAAATCGCATAAAAACGCGCGATTTTGTCAAAATCGATTATCATTAGTCCTATTCGTAATTTTGAAACTAACGATCATATAGAAATTTGAAATGTTCGCACCAAATATATAATTATATATTAAAAATTTGAAATTACTAATTTTTAATTAGTATTTATATTACTTACTTACTAAATTTTAGAAATTACTATTTGAAATACTCAAATTTGAGCTATTTATAGCGATTATAAATTATGAGATATTTAATTCACAAAAGAGAGGTACTTCTTTGGCTTTAAGGCTTAAAAATTCAATACTTAATGTCAAACGTACGTTTTTTGAATATATTAAAAACAATACCTTGTTAAAGTCGTCAGTCAAAATTTTTCTTCTATAAACATTTTTAATTTTTCGACAAGTATATTTTAATTTCTTTTGGAAAATTACGTTATTTCATTTATCGATAATAAATAATATTACACCGAAGCTTTGCTCAGAATCGTTATGTCGAATGCAATGATTTAAGGAAAAAAAATTAAATTGCTTTCAAATTTAGTAGTAATAACAAAACTCTTAAATTTTTTATCCAAGTACTTTACAACGATATCTCGTAGATCGCTACCTTTTTTTTTTTCCAAAGAGCGATGGGAAAATATCAAAAAAAGGAAATAAGAAACGAAAAAAAAATTAATAATTCAAATAAACGAATGTATCATCGAGTTTAAATGATTATGACAATATCGATTAGGTATATCCTTGACATTCTTGACTCGTTAATCGAGTTTCAGGACGGAATATTGCGTTTAGCGTCGGAACGCACAGATATATATATATGAATACATTTTCCATCGCCTTGTAAGAGAAATATTCATGTTAGTTTATGTTCAATTATAAATTATATGCGAATTGGAGAATAATAATTATATATATATATAAAAAAAAAATACCGATAGAAAAACAGAATAATATTTCATACGATAAGGACTTTGCGATAGGTAGGAACTGTGGAAGAGACAGAAATTATATTGTCGTTTTACGTTATTGTGTTCGACGATGCTATTAAAAAAAACAAGAAGAGGAAAAATGATATTTGACAATTTTCGATTATAAAATACGATATTGAATTCCGTGAATATTTTACATAATTCTACATTAAAAAAAAAAAACTCACCCCTAGTATTGGAATTTTTGTAATTCTGACCATTTTTTTTAAACATTGCTTGGATTGACGGTATCCGGAGTATTTGAATGAACAACAGAGGAACAGAGGTTCTATATGATATTATTTTCATTTTAATACGTATTTGAATTTCTTCGAAGTGACGAAAATATTTGTATTTAAATTTACTATTGCGGAAAAAAGCGATAGTTTTGTAGAAAATAATCACGTTCGCTTGTCGTGCGCCTATAAACGGAAGATATAAAAAAAAACATTATTTTTAACATAATATTTTTGAGTTTTTAAAACGTATTCCACGCGAACCGGTGACGTATCTGTATAATAAAATGGATAATAATTTATTGAAACATTCATTAAACGTTACAGTAAAATTATTTAAAATTAAATTACATTTAAACAATTAAAAAAAAAAAAAAGAAAATCTAAATATTCTGTTTTTAAAATTGGATATAATTTAAGCGTACTGAAGTGAGTGAGTACACTGGTGAAACTTAAATATTCCCAGTGGCGTATTTACTGTGAAGGGGAGAAAGTTTATATAAGCAAAGGTTTTAAATACAAGGACCGAAAATTCAAAAAATATTATTACGCGTTGGTCAATTTATATTAACACTTTTAATAGTACTGTCGACACGCAGTCGAAAACAAACACTGATAATCCGATTCTCTGTCTAATGAAAACGGTTATGTTGGAAGATTTTATCAATCTCATAAAATAGCGTAGTGAAGATTTACAGGAAATAAAAAAGACTCATTCGAGGAATTCCGCGTTACGATTCGTTTAATTAGTAAACGTAAAACGTTAGTTAGAAAAAAAAAAAAACAAAAATTTATTATTATTTTCAACAGGGAATATTAATTTAATGTTTCATAGTTACGTTCAGAATTATGACGCGGAAAGGACGCGACCAATGAAGAAATTCTCACCGATCTCTTCAAAACAAAAATAGACGTTTTGGAATTTTTTCATTATAATTTTCTCCATTCTTAATTTGAACAAATACCTACGTATATATATATATATATATACGTATAAAAAAAAATTAATAATAAAGTCCTATAACTCGACGAGCCTGTAATAATATCCGTTTTATTTATTGCTAAACAAAATTACATTCGTTAAATAAAATCATGTACGCCGGTGACGGAGATACACTTATTATTCAACGTTTTTCGTCCGTTAGAGAAAAATCGCGAGTACGCCGCGCCGTGCCGAGAGTATACACCCCTACTACAAAGAAAACGAATAATCACCGCAATTCACACGTTTTGGACGTGGAAAATATTATATGATTTTAACATTTCGTATATTGTATGGCGAATCAATGTATTTATTATATCAGTGTGTATAAAACACTCCGGATTTCATACGTTTTTCAATCATTCATAACATGACGGATGGATTCCGTATAAATGCGCGGACATCCGCGTGTGTTCTATACGATACACTATAAGTGAAAGTAGACAATATCTTTAAAAACGTCTGTGTACACGATACTACATTTTTATTATTATTATTATTTTTTTTTAAGTATACACACGTGTGCGCGTATACACACCGATAACGATAACCACCGGGCCGTGTGTGACCTTTTCGATTTCCGTACGCGATGTGAGAAATCTCGCCGCGCTCTCTACGTCGTCCCGCCGTCGTTTTATCGGTCGACGAATAATAATTATACGCGCGCAACCCTCCTCGTCGAAAAAACGTGGAATTCCGCCGATGTTTCTCAGATTATTTTATTTTCTTTCCCCCTCAATAATTTCATTAATGTTAATAAACATTTAATCATACGTATATTGTCGGACGACCAATAATAATGTCTAGTAATTACTCGTATGTTTTCTATTACGGCGCGTTTAAAACGATGTATTTTTTTTTTGTTTTTATCGAGTTATTTATTAAAAACGAATTGAATTATACGAAGAAAAATAATAATAATAACAAAAAAAAAAAAAAATCTAAACAACTTGTACAGTTTAATAATATTGGTATAAAATACGTGTAAAACAAAAAAAAAAATCGCTTTTAACCATTCGCCGACGATTACGATTAATAACGTTATAATATAATTCGACCACGAAAAATAAATAAGACCGTTCCGATTGTACCGTAACGTTCGACGACGGAATATATTAGATTGTTACGAGCAATATTTTTTTCGAACGTGTTACATGTAACAGGCTATAATGGAAAGGAAAATCAAATTTATTGGGCATCTTATTCGCGCCATAATGATTTTCTTACTAATATAATATTTGAAGGAAAAATAACGGGAAAAAGACCAAGAGGAAGACCTAGAACAAATCATTTTCATGATATAAAAAAGAGAAGATGGAATGCGCATCCTACCAACAACTAAAGGAAGTAGCAAAAGACAGACACACATGGCTAACTAGACAAGGCGTTGCCTTTAGAACATGATGATGATGAAATGCTTTAAAAAAAATAAATATTTTTCACAACACTATAATGGTATGTCTACACTTCAGGCAAGTATACACACGCTGATACGCAAAAGAAAAAAAAATTGCCATTATCAAACAACTATGTATATTTTCTTTTTTGATCTTTGCAGATTTTCGGCTACAATCGTATAAGATAAAAATGTAAAGAACAATTTTTTCATTTTAACATAATATATGTTTATAAATAATAATTTACACACGCGAGGATTATTAAGAAGTTTGTTGCTATTCTAACCTTGACCTAGTCTTTGTGGTCCGCTACATGACCGAATCAACCGGTTGATAGACATTATACCTGCTTAGCATATATTTTTTCTATTTTCCATTATATACTTGTTCATTAAATATTATATATATATATACGAATAAGTAGAGTACTAATTTAAAGGAGTTGATTTTTTTATTATTCTTCTAATCGTATAATACGAAGCACAAACTGTTACAATAAATGATTCATAAAAGACGCAGAGTAAAAATAATTAATTAAATTTTATTAAGCTTTTTCAATTTTTTTTTTTTTTTTTTTTTAAGAGCAAGTTTTATATATTAATTGTTATATTTGAGTTTCAAAGGCGTATTTACTATAGAAAATGTAACAATGATTTATTACACTACATGATATTTATTTATTTTTAATCATTTGTCTAACGCTTTTCTTTTTTTTTACAACGCATACAAATTAATAAATCGTAAACGAGTTAAAAAAAGAATTGTATTTTTAACGCCGTTATATTTGAATGTTCAAAGCGTTATTTGAGAATATTTGATGCTTTATTTCAAACGATATTTTTTTACAGTTTATTTATTTTTTTTTTTTTAGAGCTGTTAAAATGTCCGTACTCTATATAATACATAATTATTGTCAACTACTTAACTATTATTGTGCACTCGGAAATGACGGGATTGTAACGGAAAAATTAGCACACCGTGAATTCGTACAGACCATTAACCATGTTATTGGCATATTATTATCAAACGGAAAACTCTGTCGAGACACACTTTACATATTATATTATATAGCTAAATAAAATTAAAATAATTATCCGAAATCATACGGCGTGGAAAAGTAGTATTTAGGCACGCGGTCACTATTTATGGTGCTCAATTCGAGACCAAAATAATCGATTGATGTTTTGTGATGTGCGTGACGATGATTATGTACCATAGAATACGAAAACAAATTAAATTAGTTGTTTTTTTTGTTCAGTTAATTATTATAAATTATTCAGTTTATGCTAGATGATTTTTTTTATATTAATGTTCGAAATTAATTTGGTTTTTATAATTTGTACACTTCTAAATAATATTGAAGTGATCGTGTTGACAACGCTATTTGCGTATTATTTCGTTTTAAATCGATATCTAAACGAGAAATTACTAACTAATTACTATTAAAATCAGTGAATCGACGCAAATGTCTAAATCTAACGTTTATTATTGTTATTTTTTAATCGTAATTATAGAAAAATATTTGGCGTATTAAATTGTTTATTATATCTATTATATGAGACAGTTAACAAATTGTAACGACTGAAGTAATCTTATGTGTTTTCATACGTCGCATATACAGGTGTATGTCGATGTCATATGCGACTGTATGTGTATATAGTGAGTGAAATACGTCTAAACAAACGCTTTTTGTGCTATATAAAGTCATTAATAAATAGATTTCATTAATTTTTTATTTTTTAACGTTAACATCCTAATTTTTGTAGCGAAAAATTAATATCAATTCGATTTTTTTTTGTGTATGTACACGATAGTTATTCAGTAAATTTTAATCATGCGCGTGAGGAAATTCGTCGAAAATAAATATGTTCGATTATAAACTAATTTAATATTACTTCTTATAGATGCGAATGTAGACGAATCGGAACGAATCATTACATAAAATACAAAAAATTATTATTATTATTATTTATGATTGGGAGGGAAAAAAAACGTCGTTATTTTTACAAAATAATATATATTATAGCGTAACGGATGGATTATTATTTTCGATAATGATGTAATAATATCATATCTATTTACGCACGTTCGACTCTGTTATTCGACACAAGTGTGTGTTGGACGTATTATAAATTTCAATGTTTTGTGTGACGCGCGAAAAGAAAAAAAGAAAAAAAAACAGCTGTTATCGCACCTTATAATATTTATAATAATTCGATATTTCAATAAATGTACGATTTTACATAAAATATTTCGTTTTGATTTAGTGTTCGATGGGTTCTCACGTATCAGTATTAGATCGTATATGTTAATTGACATTTCGCTGGTTTATTAAACACTAATATTTGTGTCGATTAAAAAAAAAAAACTAAAAAAAATATGTTGATCGTCCATCGTTAAGCAAGAGCGCGTGCAAGATCGTATTTCTTGTTTCGCTTTAGCATGTCATTTAGAAAAAGTTACTGAATCGAACGCCCACACGGTCGTAATAATATATAGCAGACTAGGATTTGTTATTGTAGTGAAAAATACGTTTAAAAAGTACTGGTAAGTGCTAATGAAATACGCTTTCTTTCAAACGAATCATTTCAAATACGAAAAAAAAAGAAAATCTATTTTATGTCAGTGATCTTTGAAGCGGTTTACATAGCTGAATATTTAGAGGAGAATAGGAGTGACGTATTTGTAAGTTGTTTGTGAATTTTAACGAGAGATTATATCATGTAGGTTCGATTATTGTGAGTTGCGTGGTGATTTCAATATGATTAGACTGTTTTCTGATTTTTTAGTTTCGACAATAATAGCGGACAACGTATTTTTATAAATACTAAATAATAAATTATTAACGTTGTATTGTTCGTCACTATTAGTACTGAGTAAATTATTTTTTTCAACTATAGTTAAAGTTAAACGATTTAAAATGAAAATCCATATAACACTAGCAAGACAGCCGGTTTTTTATACTTCGAGCCTTGAACTTCTCTATTAATTATTCCTTTTGGATAATTATTTATATATATGTATATAAAACGATTTTTATATTTTATAATATTATACTATATTATAGGGATATAATATATTTTTGAAAAGGATATAAATATTTTAATTTCGGGGAACTTAATTCTTCAATTTAGAAAACCAACGAGCATGCGTTAATTTTAGTGATTTTTTTTAAAATTATCTAAGTACCTATTAAATTATATATTTACTAATATATAGTTAGTTACGCATAATATACGTGATATGGTAACAACATTTATTTGTTTATGTATTAAAAAAAAAAAAAACGTTTAATAAAAACAGTGATAAAAAATGTTGTGCAATATTAATTAATATTATGCGAATTACTAAACAATTTTTTTTTCCTAACATACTTTATGAAGTCACATATTTGGTGCGAATGTTTCAAGTTTCTATTTGACCATTGGTTTAAGAATTACGAATAAAAATAACGACAATCGGTTTTGACAAGATTTTACAGTTTTATTATGTAATTTCCGGTAATTCCTTGTGACGGGTGAATAAAGTAAATTGAGAAAATTGAAAAATGACCACTCTTCAGTACCAACTAAATGCAATTTCTAACCGGAAAACAAGGTGTGACTGTGAAGATCGGAACAGCCCTTTTTGTGACATTTTTGGATACAGGCGTAAAAGTTAAAAAAAATACCATATCATTGTAAATCCAATATATTCCTCGCTCTGCCCAGAATCTAAAACGTATATAATACATTGGCGTCAATTTGTTCTCAGCGCTTACAGCAACGGCGCAGATGTTAAATCCGACACTGCTTTACATACATCAGCAGCAGACGATTGCGGTGTGCCTACCGAAAACAAACGCTCCTTGTAAATGATGTCCGTTGACAACACGTATAATATCCGCCTAAATCAGTGCCGTAGCCGGGAATTTAGGTATGGAGGAGGCTAAGGTCTAATATTGTACCCATATGTTCCCAAAATGACTTTTCGCAAACGTGACAAATTCTTTTCGACTACACGTTATCATCGGTTTACGACCAGATACGTTAAAGTAATGATGTAAGTTAACCCGATGACCACTCTTTATTATGATATATAAATTTTTTATTCTAACAGTTAGGACTATGAATCTGCTATGATTGCGGTCTTCAAATATTCTAGTTATCTTACACACACACGACTTGTACGTGATCGGTGTGTCGAGATTAACCTACTATGACACTCGTCTGTACCACCGACAGATCGACAGCGACGTTACAAGACGGTTTTCGACGAGCCGCCGCCACTCTCACTCGCCCGGTATTCATCACATGCACGCGCGCACGCGTACGACGACGATTCAATCACACCCAGGCGAAAAATCATAACTGACCAATCGCGCGCGCGTCTCTCTATTCGTTTTTCTTAGCGAGCGGATCGAAAACGGACACGGAGATGAGAAACGACTTTCGCTCGCGTTCTGTCCGTTAATTATACGACGACGACGACGTTTTCACGCACATACGCGCATGCGTACGACATGGTGACGTGGTTTAATAAAAATAGTGAAAAAAAAAAGAAAATTTCTAACGCACATATTATTAATTCGAAAAAGTGAAAAAAAAAAAAAAATAATAATGTATATTTACGCGCATTGAGTGTATAATTCGATTGACGACTTTCGTTTTCGTCAAACGCTTATATAAAATACGCGTTTCAACGATATGGTCGATGAAAGCGTCGTGTTACACGAATTTCCGAAGCGTTCTCGAACCTACGCGTTCGGCGACGCGTTTCTCGCGTATTATTTATACGCATTTTTTTTTTTTGTTTAATAGTATTTTATACGGTAAGCCGTGTTGAACTTCTCGCTATAAGCGGGGATGGGGGGGGGTCTTAAGTTCCCCCAGAAGTCCCTCCGGGAGGTTTAACCCTGCCCTCCGCTACACTTATTGCACATAAATATAGTAAATCATGCGACAGAATAGATCTATCAACATCATCGATGATAATGGATTCACAGCGCTGCGCGAACGACGCTCAGGCAACAGTGTCGTTCTCTTTACGTTTTTATACACGTGTGATATTAATTCTACAAAGACTAAAGTCATTGACGGTTTTTTAATATTAAAAAAAAACAAAAATCAGCGGTACCTGATTATCCCTTACTCGTGTTCGTCGTATTAACTATACATATTTTGTATCACAGTTTGAATAAATTAGGAGTAGCCACTAAGTTGACAGTTTTAACTTGTAAATATTTTTTACACTTATGGACGAGGCGTAAAGATGTTATGTCCCTCCCTACGGCCACAAATGTGACTAAATATTCGCCTATATGTTTTTCGCGGTGTCTCCCATATGCAGAGCGTATGATGATGCTCTTCTGAGTTTTCATTCATTATAGATCACAATGTGGAAACACACGCGAAACGAATCGATAATACGATCCGATAGCCAAATGTCTCGGAAGTCGGAAAAACAGCTCTTTTTCAAAAAAAAAAAAAAAAAAAATTATGCCGTCCTTCTACTGACAAACGTAACGCACGCGCACGCAGAAACGGCAGAAAACATAAGAAAAATCACAAATAAAACGAACGCGTTATAAAACTGTACGAAAATTATAGTTTTACAAAAGAAAATCTCTCCTCCTTGTAATGCCAGTAGTCGGTAGTGTTCCGAACTGACATCGTAATTCAAAATGAGTAATGTTGTAAATATAATAATATCACGAACTTTCTCAAGGTCATTGCGCGTTCTATAACGATTTCTTTATAAGTATTTTTATCTCCGCACGTTCCCGGTCGTCGCATGTCACTATATTGTCAGAGTAGTCGGACAAAATATTCTCGAAAGAGTTTTTCCAACATAATCGAGACGTGTCCGAATCGTATTCGACAAAATTTCACTGGAAATCAACGTTTAACTAGATTCGCGTTCATCGCGAGAAAATCGTTATTAACAGAATATTGAATCTGATGAAGACGCGCGTACAGTCGATAATAATTTTAATAAATTCGAAGAGAAAAAAAAAAACACTGTGTTTTTTTATTCTTCAAACCTTTATACGTTTACAATACAAATCGATTTCGCGTTCAATCGATATCAAGTAAAACAAATAAATTCTATTTTGTTTTGTACTTCCACCTCTTTATCACTCGCGATTTTTATCTCTCTACGTCAATCATATACACACACACACACGTGAATGACGTTTAAAAGAATTAAATTAACGCGCTGTAGTAAAAAAAAAAACAACACGATTGTATTTAATATTACGTATTTTTACATAAACACACGCGTCATCCATTACTTGCGATCGACGTTGCAAAAAAAAAAACTAATTTTTACAGCGTCTCAAATACTGTTAAAAATTTAGGAATAGAAATTCGAATTTATTATATTTTATTGTCGGAGGAAACAAAAACAGAACGGGACTGTTAATTAATATTTTCAAGTTTTCATTTAATAAAATATAACTATAACGATATGTATTTGTCGACGTATACCAAATAACAATATATTTATATATATTATATATAACGATATTTGCTGTTAAACGTTACTATTTTATTAATATAAAATTTAACATTGTACGTGTACATGTATATCTATTATGTACATATTGCGGTGACGTCGATTTTTTTTTTTTTTTTTTTTGCTGGGAGAGCATTGCCTCAAAAATTTTTTTTTACAAATGTAATCTAATTTTGGACAAGGTTTATATATATAAAAAAAAAAAATCATAATTATAAATTTCGTATACAATTATAATAGAGTAGGAGGTGCGCGGGGTAACGTTTGACCTCATTTATGGTTTTTTAACCAGCGAGACGCGTCACTGCTTACACCGAGCACCGTTTCGTTTAATGCAAAAAAAAAAGAAAGAAAAAACACTAGTCGCTTCTAGCGTCATAATAATTACGTGTGCGCGCGCGCGCGAGATATTCGTCGTACGCAAAGCGAATAAGCGCTAATTTAATATATTTTATCTGCATAACGCTGAAATCAAAATTCCAATCGTTATCGCCGTAGACTAGAATTCAGCGCCGTGGTATACTAGCGTGTTAGAATTAGCGAGAGACGCTTTTATACGAAAAACTGTTCATCGTGTACGTAGGTAGGACGGATGACGCGCAGAATTCGTCTATTCGCTGTGCACGACGGTCGCAGCGAAATATTTGGGACGAAGTCGCGGCGCAAATCGACAAGTGTGTTCGACGTCCAATTACAGATTTTCGTTTTGCCGAGAACTCGACGTCTTTTATTACTTTCCGTATACGTATATATAAAAAAAAAAAAGAATTCTCTACATTGGAGTTTCCGTAGGAACGCAACAGCTCCGGTGGCCAATCATTCATGGGAACCTAACGGCATTTTTTTTTGTTTTCGTTTCACGCAATTATTGAACACTGAAACGCAATTTGATTGCGTTTATTATTTATATTAAACATTCGGCACGCCATCGAAATCATCGTATTTGTTAAAAATGTCATCGAAAAACGTTCGAGAACGAGACGCGCGGCGTTTTTTTCGTATTTTTTGAGGCGGCGGTGACGAACGTCGCGGTAATCATTGGAATCGATCAAACGGACACAAGCGGTTGGTAAAAACGCGCCAATAGGTTTCGAGGGGTACGACGCACTCGCAGATCTCTGGGCGTTTTTTTTTATGAAAAATACGAGTAATATATATCATAAATTTTTTCGTGTTCATTACTATAATCGTTTTGTATTTAGTGACAGATAATTCGGGAACGGTATTCCACGTGTTTATACGGGGGAAATTGACGCGCACACCTTCTGAAAAACCATCTATAGTCCGGTAGTGTCCAGCGGGTCGCAGCTATGCCGTTATAGAATAAAAAATTTTTGAAGCAAAAAAAAAAAACATTCGTTTTAACATTGCGGCGTTTATAAAAGAAGATATCGACGCGCTAACGGCCGAGAATCCGGGTCAGTCGCGGAAACGGTTATTCGGAACGTCGTGAACATATTACAATTTCGTATGGCCATATAATAATAATAATAATAATAATAATAATAATAATAATAATATACGCGCTAGCGCCTCCGTGATTTTCACCCGAATTTCCCGTCAAACATTTTTTATAATAATAATAATAATAAAAAAAAAACGCTAATCCTTGTTTCGAGAAACGTTTCACTTCGGTTCCCGGAACTCTTTTTTTTTTCTCTCTCCTTCGATTTACCCCCTCATTGAAAAAACGAAAAAAAAAAAAAATCGCCGCCGCCAAAACGGTCACTACTATAATACTACGTGTTATTGAGTAGTAACACACGATGTAAAAATTGTTGCGCCGCGGACACCGCGCCGCGACGAGTGAAAGCGAACCGTTCGCCACGCGATCGCGGCGCGGTGTCCACGTAAAACCGCGATTTATTTCGAATTTCTTTTTCAGTGTACTTACCGCGCGAGCCACTTGTTCCGCGTTCAAATGGAAGCGAGAGAAAAAAAAAAAAAAACGAATATATCACCGCCGCATTAAATCGGTCTGCGTTCCGCGTTAGCCGTCTCTTCCACTTTCCGCGATCGCGACAATTTCGGGTCGTTGTTCTACTGCGGCAGCATCAGCAGCAGCAGTAGCAGCAGCCGATGACTCGCGGACATAATAACGTTATTTGCTCCGTGCAACAAAAGTACGATTCGTTTTTTATTTTTATTTTTAAAGGGGCGTTCGCACCGCGCGCCCGATCGAAAGAATTTTGACAAAAAAAAAAAATAAATAATAAATGTATGTATGTATATCGTCGAATACAAAAAAAATTAATATGCGTTCCCCGGCGATTGTTTTATCGCTGTTGTACGACGACGACGACGACGACGAGAAAGTATCACGGCGGACGAATACCACCAGACTGCATCAGCGGATTTTCGTACGATATACCGTTGGGGGGCCGTTGTCTGGCGGTGGCGGTGACGGTGAGAGGAGCGCCTACTAACGCGTATAAAATAATAATAATAATTAGCACAGTGCTGCCACGTACCGGACGACGTTGCCGCCGCCGCCGCCGCAGAGTCGGACGGAGTGAGCGTTTTATTTATCGTGCGGGGGGGAAAAAAAAACAAACGATTAAATTATAAAGACCGAATTTATTACGGTGGCGCAACTATAAATTCCGGGACTGCGGTGCGACGGAGAGGTAATTTGTTGGTTTTTTTCTTTATTTTTGTGGTCGATACGCGCACGTTTGGTTATCACCGATCGGGGGAAAAAAAATGTATTGCCCCCCACCCCCCCCCCGGTCACCCAATCGCACGGTAACGTATTAATTCCCCGGTCGTTTTTGAATTTCTCAAAAGACCATTTTTTTTTTCTCTCGTTTATTTACTGTTTTTGGCCGACACGGAATATTCACATCTATGCTCAACGTCTCCAAAATGAAATCGTCAATATTTTCGCTTTATAGATATAAAGTAATAGTATCGAGATTTTTCAATTCCAATAGGAGACATTATCGGAGTAAATAAATAATACATATAGGTATCGAATAACAACAGAAGAAGAAAACTTGTATATTATAATATTTTAATGCAATGACCGATATATATATATATAACAAATGTATTAAATATATAAGAATTAAAAATAAAATAAAATTATTTATGGACTCATAAATTTATATTTTACCGAATACACATTATTCTTTGAGCTGTGTGGCAAACATATACGTACGTTACATATTTCTACGCATATGCATGTACGTCACTGGTAATTTTCCGTCATTTTTTGTTGTCGCTTGTTTGCCGATTTCAAATCGATTTTATGTAGAGGGTTGCTAATATTTCAACACGATCGGTTTAAACGTCTCGATTTGGCCCTGGCCCTGCTCTTAATGCTTCCCTCTGCCCCGAGCAAGCATTGAGTTTTGGCCCCTCATCTATTTATGTTAGGTACCAAAACTCATCGGTTCATATTTTACAAAATTTGTATTTACATTAATAATACGTATAGTTTTAATATTTATTATTATTATTATTTTATACTTTAGTCTCAATAACATGAAAAAGGTATGACGTGAATTTCAAAACAAAAATCAATATTTTCGTACATATACAAATTATTGTATTCACGAGTCCAGGGTATCGCTTTTTCACCACGCAATTGACGCCACTGGCACTTTTGTTTATTGAAAGTAAGTTCATGGATAATATTTCTTTCGATAAAATAGATTTTAATAATATATTTTGTATCTATATCAGTTTCAATAAAATCGTTTGCGTCCTTGAAATCAAGAAAGAAAAACTATTTATAAATGGTTTGAAAATAACGTTTAGCGCAAATTGTTTAAAAAATATTCACGTAAATCAAAATAATTTTTTTTTACATATATTTGACGAATCATAAATTTTGAAATGTTTATTTCTTTTGTGTAATATTCTATCAATTATGGAATAATACATTTTATTTTAAACACTACGAGTTTGATGTATATATGTTTTTCTATGGGCTTCCACCAGGAATCTTCTCTTTTCGAATACACATCGTAGGTGTGCCAAATTAACCTAGCCTAACTAGTGACAAACTCCTTAATCAGGGCCCTGGACATACGAAAAATTTAACGTCCATACTTGACCGATCAGTATTGTATGTATGTACTGCGTAGTAATATAATTTTGGGATTGCGGTGTACCTACCTACCGAAATAATAATATGATTGCAGGATTATTATTTATTAACAATCTTCGAACGTAAAATGTATGAAAAATCGACGGGAAACAATTTTATTATTGGATTTGTATAATGATATATGTATTTGAAAAACTAGATCACTACACTAGAATTTCTATCAAAAACTTTACACTTATGTACGTTTTTACGTGCACTTTTAAAGTTATAAATTTAAAATTATGGATACAAGTCGAAGACTTGTGTCCGCTGCATAAGAACCGTTCAATAACTTTACGTTACTTCATAGTATTCGTTATTTTTTTTTTTTTTTGTAAAATATAGCTATTTATGGTATATAACGAGTAGATTTTTTTTTATTTGTAACGTTTCGGTTCTCAATTATCCGAAAGTACATTCGGTCGACCTCCGGTTTTTGAAAGCGTTGCCAGCCACTGTTCCAAACTTTTGCGATTGGAGAAAACGGTGGACACATATTTTTTCGTTCTACGTCATTCTATTTACGTTTACGAATTTCGACAAATTTTTATTGAACAATATTGGACAGTGGTAAGGATTCTACAAACATATATAATAAAAAGAACACATGGTTTGTTGAAAAAAATAACGATTGATTTTATCTATGTTAAGGGCGAAGAAAGATCACGGACGTAAAACATCACTTAATAATAATAAAAAAAATAAACGGAGATTAAAAAAAAAAAAAATAAGTAAAATAAAGATATTAAGAAAAAAAAAAATGGACCGGTCAACTACGTTGAACTCTGCTAATATATATGGAGGGATTTGAGGATTTCGTGTAATCGACCCAGGATGTGAATAATAAAATATTTATTTATTATCGAAAAAGATTTATCGCGTACGGATGGAAAAAACGCAAAGAAATAAAAACCGTTTGAAAATTCAATAGTTGCCGGTTAGAGAAATTGTAAGGGGAGACATTCAGTTTAACCACTGGCCGGTGTCGTTGAAAACGTCATCGAAATACATAAATTGATACGATCGGTTGCCATCGTATGATCCGCTCCCGACTGGATGGCGGCGATTGTATTGTGGACTATTCCGCCCGATGGATAACGCGGATTGAATCGTGCATGATTTTCGACGTCACGTGATTAATTTTATCTCAATCAAGTACAAAAATATTTCTTGTCTTTATAATCAGCTATGATTACACAGTAGGTTAATTCTGGGCAAACATTGTGAGCAACGATGCGAGTCACACGCGTTGTACATTGTTTTACTCGCAATGCTCGTACTTATGTTTGACGTCAACTATTTGGAAAATGTTGTGTATTCAAATATTAATAATTATAGTGACTTTATTATTTCGCGGCAAAAATCGACGGTGAACTAATGCGTGTCGCATTATTTGCAAATTTATTTTATGACTATTATGTTTTCCAAACGGTCGTAATTAAATTTCGTTTGGGAATTAATAACATCTACTCGTACATATCTACTCAGCAACAGCTTCCGGGGGTGTGCTACACCGTTCGTTTATGTTTTCGGATTTCTATTATAACCGTTATACCGCCGATCACTAAATTATAATATATGTATTATGTTTCCAAACAAAAGTGTAAAAAGACAATTTATTTAATCATACCGTTAAAAGAATGCATATGTAAATATGATAATTTAAATCCTGAACACTTATTTGTTAGTTCAATAGCAGGAAAACGTAGAAATAATGGACCCCTTACTTACACAACCATTAGTTCATTGCAATTTTGTGTATTAAATCTTTTGAACGTCGAATGTAAATAATTTGCAATGTATATACGACAACATTGAGGACAAAGAATTTTCCGAACTTATAAACACATTAAAAGAACAATAATATATTAAAAGCAGATTGATGGCTAATACGTAATACGCATTTTATTATTGGATTTTATGCGGATTCGAGATCGTTATTATAACTGTTCTGAATATTTTCAAATGTGAAAAACATAATACATTTAACGGAAGTGAAATGACTTAATTCCACTGTTCGGTATTTGTTGAATTTGTTCGGGATTGTCGGTATTAAAAAAAAAAAAAAAAGAAAAAAGAAATCGAGTTAATTTTTAAGTTTTATTTATTTGAATGTGTAAAATTTGCAACGAAATACTTTTCGAGTAGGTTAACCGAAAATAAAAATTGAATTGAATGTTTTGTCTTTTGTTGCTTGTCCTATAAGTATTCACCAATATTTACCAAAAGTATAAAAACGAAAAAAACCGATCGTATCTATGCACGATAAAACACGCGATGTCGACAAATAAAGATTATTCATGAGTTATGTCTAATTTAAATTATTTACACGATAGCGTTTTGACCTTGTATTATGTACTATATATTATTCATAATCAATATCGTTCAGTTATACCGAGTTGTAAAGGTCAAGATAAATAATACGTGGAAGATTCAAAGAAAACGAAAAAATAAATAAAAAACAAAACTAGAAAATATATGTTACCAATTTTTATATCCGTTAGTATAATTGCTATAATTTAAATAATTAAATTATTATGTTATTTTCAACAAATATGATTATATTGACCGTACTTATATATAAACATGTTTAACAAATAATTTCTATGGCAATTATGCTAAATAATACGTAATATATAAATATAATAGACATTTATATAAATAAAATAAAATAATTATTTTTTTTTCCTATTTTCGAGTAATAATTTTTTTTTCTATTGTAAACATGTTTGATTCTCACATTTTTATGAATATCGAGAATGATTTTTAGTATTAGCGTAGCAGTTATTTGAAAAGAAGTAGAGATCTGCCGTGAGTGTCGTGGATCTCGCTTAATTGAATTTCTTAGAGAGAATTACTATGAATTTGGAAGCAATCATTGTATTTGAAAAAAGATTCATAGCGAAGCTCCAGTATAACTTAGGCAATAAAGTAATAGAGTAAGCAAACGAATTTTATTGTTTTTATGTAATTATCTTTTATCGCGTTAAAATAATAATTGGAAAAGTGAAAAATGGACTCTGAATTATTATTATTATTATTATTATTATTATTAGACGAAATTTGCTATCAAATTTTTTTATTAAACATGTAATGTACGAAACGTTCCTTTTAGTTGAAAATGTGTACATAGAAAAATAAAAAGGTAAAAGTTATTGTAAAACCACTGATGTCTTTGATCCACTTTGAATCCAAATTGAGTGACGATAACTTTGGAAAACAATTATCCTAACTACTTATTAGTAAATAAATTTATTGAAGATAATACTACATTGTCCAGTTATTTTATTTATTAATATTTTTGGTTATATTTTGTAATAAATAATTTATCATGATAATTAATTAAATTATGAAGTATTAAGTATTTATTTTTGGGATTGATAATTTTAATAATTTTTTTTATTTGAACGAATAATAATGTTTAAGTATTCAAAAGATATAAGTAATGCAAACTATGATTATTAAGGATAGTAAAGGGATTAAATTAAATTTATTAATGTGTATATTTATTTGTTTTTATATAATATGGTCAAATATTCTTTTGAGCAAATACTTTTGCCTGCATTTAATTTTTTTTTTTATTTTATAATACTGAAATGTACTATTTTAGGAATATTTTTAACGTTAAGTTACGCGAGCACGAATAACGTTCAATTCAAAGTGTATTTAGCTTGAATTTTTATTCAATAATAATTTGTGAAGGGTTCAGGTAATAAGTAGTACACAGTGGCAGTGGCTACATTAACTTATAAAACACTATTAATAGAGAAAACATTTATCACAGTAAATAGTAGTCGATCTCTATAAAATAAAGATCGGTGAATCGAGGAGGCTTTTTTTATATTATAATATCGAAAAGATATTATGTTATTTCTGTTTTTTTTTTTTTTTTTTTTTTGTTATCGGAGAATCGGGAATGGACTATAGTTTATGAACTCAATATTTAATATTGGTATGCGGTAGTCTGTCGTTTATAACGATTATCGAGTTTTGTATTATACATTTTGTTCTATATATTGACGGAATTTGTACACGCGCGAGCTAGCTGTGTCGGTGAAACCGAACCATGTTGTATTTACACAGTCAAATGATTAATTATTTCAATAGTCAATATTATATTTACCAGCTCATAGCTTTATTATACGTACCGTGAAACGATAACATTTCAAATAAATATGTTCTCGACGGTTATTGATTCCCTCGGCAAAACAGTATTACTAGGTATGACTGGTATAATTACCATCAACTAAGACTGTATCAACTATGATCCCACAATACACCAGATTATTAAATACATATTTATTTAACATTCGAAATTAAAAGTTAATACATTTAATAAGCATTGAATTTAAAATTTTAAATATATATATTAAATAGTTACGGCGTAAGAGCATTTCGAATCAAAAATTACGAAAATACAAAATGATAAATATATTAAATAGGCATATATAATTACTATAATGATATACAAACCGTTTTTCCTGTTATTACATTTTTTAGGTAAATATTTACAATTAGTTGTTTAATTATTCTTAAAAAAATAAATATTTTTTCTAAACAACAATAATGAAATATTAAACTGGGTTTTTTATACTGACTTCCATAGGCGTGCGCACAGGTCGTGCCGGTTGTGTTTATGCACGACCTGCGGACCGAAATATTAGTGTTGTGCCTCTATTAGCTAATAATAATTTGTAATGCCTACTCCGTTAAAGTGTCAATAATTTTCAAAAGGAAAAATCTTGACGTAAGCGATACGTTTATTCGTATTTATCGGTATCGAATTCATAAGTCATATGATTAATAAAAAGTTTACTTTTTCAGTAATTGACCGACTGAACAGTTATTTTGTCGACTGATGGGTCCGAAAAGTTTTTTACCACTGCAAACTCCTAAAAAGGCAAAACAGAAAGGTCAGCACTACTGAATAATTGCTGTCTTGTTAAATTACACCTTCTCCTCAGAACGGCCCTAATAATAAGAAAAATATCCTTAAAGTCACTTTTTAAATGCCCCTAGTGCTCCTTTAATGATTTTGCATTACTTAACAAATACCTCTGCGCACGCCTATATTGACTTCATTAATTTTATAATCATAATTCTTTGCATATATTAATAACTATTCTTAATGTCACTTTTTGTGTTTAAAATCTAAATATTGAAATGAAAATATTATAAATATTATATTTTTACGTATAAATTTCAAATTTCAAAAAAAAAAAAAAAATAAAAATATTTTATCAAAGTAATTATGTATACCTAAGCGTTTAAAATTTTATTGCCTACAGCATAATATTCAATAATATTTATTCGAAATATTATTAAAAATAATATATTTGTGGAAGTTAAGTAAAGTTAAAGTAAGAAGAATTCATCTGAAAACAGTGCATTAAGTATAACTGGTTTTGTTCTTGTACGTGTATTTTGTCTCATTAAAACAAAAAAATTCAACTCAATTAAAAAAACCTATTTATTTTTTAATCGTTTACTTATTTATTATATATATAGTTAACATTTAATGCTGGCCACACATACAATTTTGATGAGTATATATATTTTCCGTAACAACCGTTTTAATGTAAACGAATTATGACCGGCCCAATACCGTTTTGCGCTATTAATAAAATGATCTATACTTCATTTCACTACAATTGTATTACCTGTTCGTTTGATCTTTTATCCTACACACGAGTGTTAGACGGTTAAAGACGGGATCATACATATTTCTCAGCACCTTTCTCTCAAATATATTTATATTATTCTAATCATCTGCTGTTATAACTCGGGTTCAACACGTATATAAAACAACTTGTATGAGATATAAGTACTTTATGCTATCTATTTGGTGTTTTTAAAATATTTGAGCTACGTTTTCTGTAAGTTCTGTGAGTTTTCTGTAAGTATTCACTGGCTCATTATAAAAATACCAATGATTATTTATTATATCTTAGCAACGTTTTCTATTGTTTGTTAATAGTTTTCGCGATTCTCTCGGCGATTGAGTATTATTCATTTATCGGTATCACTACACCACACACTGTTGGACGTCGTCATAATATTTAATTTTTCATTCATATTTATATGCGAGATTAGTTGACGATTCGTATAATAGAGAAGTATTTCCGATTGGTCTACAATAGCCTGAATCATTTATCCCTCTCATAGAACTCACCTTGCCGCGGTGAGAGGGCTTGCGTTCCTTGATAACTCTTAGAGCTATGCCAACGGTAGTGTATTCTACCGGTAAGGTCACCTATGTTGGATTGGTCGAAGAGTTGAGGACAGACGAAGCAGTTCTGAGGGTAGAACGGGCTCTTTAGTCCGGGAAGACAGCCGTTCTAGGGGAGGGTAACCCCGAACAAAAACCCGCTGGCAGTAGGGTAAAAATGCAGGTGAAGGAAATCACTTAAAAAACCATTTATGGAAGTTTCTACGGGTAATTGTGTTACCGCACCAGAGACTTCGGAAAATCAGGTGCCGGCTGTGGTGAGTGGGCAGAGTTTCTCTCCCAACGTAGCGGGCTTGCCACGGACGTCATCATGCGACCGCGAGGGTACGGGGATGGTCAGCCAGGCCCCCGGTCACTCTAACACCTACTAGTGCTGAGACCACGATTTCTGAGGAATCAGAAAGGAAGGTCAGATACAGGAAATTGGAAACGGCTTATATTGGAGACTGTTTGGAACGATTATATGGATCCGGTTTTAATCAGACAGATAATAAAATTGATTAAAATGCTGGCACATTTGCTTCTTCGTACACACGTGTGAGTGAGAAAACTCAGTAATAGTTCGATTAATAGTAATATTGCTGTACTGCCGAATATATTTTATATATATATATATATATAATAAATTCGATGATTTTGATATGGTCGGTATTCGAGGTATACGGTTAAAAGAGTGTATGATAGTTGTTGCGCCGAAACGTCTCTTACGAGTATGGGGCAGTTTGTCGCTTCGACTCGCGTTCGGTGGCGGGACATGAGAGCGAATAAAGAAAGAATTAATTTTACAATTTTTTAAATACGAACCACGTGCAATGAGAACGAAAGAAAAAAACAAATAATAATCGTATAAATTGAATCAATATGGGCGCCCGAATAAACAACGATTAAGATATTGTAATACAACAGATAATAATTAAATGGATCGCAGACAAGTAAAGGATAATAATAACAAACGCATAATGTGATAACGGATAAGGTGAACTAAACAATTGTGATGTCACCAACGTCCGACAGCTGATTGGAATGTGGTTGCAGTGTGGTCGCGGCTCCGGTAGGATGAATCCCCACGACTGACGTCGTACGACGTTCTCGCCGAGATCCACGTGAAATGCACCGGCGTGAACGTGACGGAATCCGCGGACCCGAGAATGGCTCCTACGACGAATGAATGTCGTGCTCGCACGGTTTGTGAACGGCCAACGAAGGCGGACATAACGCACTGAATTCGCCGATTTGAAAACGGATCTCCCTCGAGCGAACGGCGAAGTTCGCGAATGTCGCGCGCATTTCATTACGGTTTCCAATAACAATAATAATAATAATAATAATAAAATAATAATATTACGAAATGACGATAACTAGTACGGATTAAACACACACACACACACAAATGTTCATTTATTTTTTAGACGCGCAGAATCAAACGTGCCGTGAAAATAATCGCGTTAATTTGCTTATACTCAACTCCTTAGTACACGGTCGGCTGCAGTAGTTATATTGTTACGTAATATCCGTGGATAAATTCGTTGTAGTAATCGATTGTCGTGCGTGTTGTTATGCCGAGTGTTGTAGCGAGCCGGCGTTCGCAATAACAATAATTATAACACCGCAATGCACATGGATAACGCGTAACGAGAATAAAGTTATATTATTATTGTAAGCTCATTGGAATAAAACGTGGTTTTCACACAATACACGCGATAATATCCGACGATGACACGCCATTTATTTACACACTCCCAACCCCCCCCCGTCCGGTTTTCGTTATCGCGTTAAAATAATAATAATATCACCGAATATTTTCGTGTAGTGTGTGTGCGCGCGCGCGCGTGTGACAATTTCGTTTTCTTTCAAAAAAAATAATAAAAATCTATTTGTTCTACTCGTGACGATTAAGAACCGCGTGCGTTCGTAGTTGGCACGCGTCCGTCATCCACACGACGTTTGTCCACGGCGGGCGGGTTTTTTTTCCCTTATCATCAACGGTGCGCCGGTCGGTGACATGAACGAACCGTTGGCGGCGGCATTGGTACAGGCGAAACGACCGGGATACTTGGACCTGACCGTCGAGCAGACGGCGAGACTGATCAGCGGCGAACCCATCGAAAAGGACTACGACGTGGAAACGGTACCGTTGGCCAGGGGCAGGTACGCGACGGTCAGAAGGTGTCGGGACAGACGGACGGGCGCAGTGTACGCGGCGAAGTTCTTGCGGAAACGCCGGCGGAACGGCGACTGGCGATCCGAGATCCTACACGAAGTGGCAGTGCTGGACGCGTGCGCGCACAACGATCGCATCGTTAACGTTTACAGCGTGTTCGAAACGGGCAAAGAGATGGTGTTGCTACTGGAATTGGCGCCCGGCGGTGAACTGCAAACGGTTCTGGACCGCGGCGATGTGCCGTCCGAACGTCAAGTGGCTCGTCTCGTGCGACAAATACTGGACGGTTTGCGCCGCTTACACGCCATGAACGTAGCGCATTTAGACGTTAAGCCGCAGAACATAGTACTGACTGCCGAGTTCCCGGACGGCGATGTGAAACTGTGCGATTTCGGCACGTCCAGGTATCTGAGCCGGGGGACGGACGTGCGTGAACTGTTCGGCACGCCCGATTACGTGGCGCCCGAAGTGCTGAACTACGAACCGATCGACGTGCGAACCGACATGTGGTCCGTCGGTGTCCTGCTGTACGCGCTGTTGACCGGACGCTCGCCGTTCGCCGGCGACACTAAACAGGAAACGTTCTGCAACATAACGCTGTGCAAACTCGACTTTCCCGACGACCTGTTTCGAGACGTGTCCGAGAACGCTGTCGATCTCATGAAAAAGTTGATGGTGAAAAAACCCGTGGACCGCCTCACGGCCAACGGTTGCTTGGAACACGAATGGTTTCACGAGGCGGCGGCGGCGTCGTCGTCGTCTCCGGCGAACGGGAGACGAACGCAACGACAAACCCGCGTCACTGATAAAAACTATTGATATTTTAATCGTATTTTCCGAAATGTTCCCGCGGTTGTTCACTTGTAGTTTTTATTCGTTTTTCTTTTAACAAACGGGGATTCTGTTTCTCTCGCCCTCCTCTTCTTCTCCGAAAACTCCAATTAAAGTGTTCTCCGGATTTTTTTTTTTTTTCTATTGACCAAATAACTACTATTTCCTGTGTAAAAAAAAAAAAAAAAAAAACAGATATTTTTCGTTTTCGGTCGGATTAAAATTATTCATTTGTTAATTATAATTTATCAACATAAAAATTATCGATTTTGCGAAATCATGTAATTCTATTTCGTCTTGGAGAATTATTTAGACTCTGTACTCGATCTCTGGAGTAAAACTATTTACATTTTTTTTTTTACTCCACGCTCTCTATTTGCAGTGGTCCACTACTTAAATGTTGGCGTAAATTCCTTTATGTATCTCTAGAGTTTAACTGTATAATAATTTGGTGTTTTTTTTTTTTTTTATTCTCTAAGAAAAACGTACAATTTTTCGATAGTCATTAAATTTCTTTATTACTTCAAATATAATTGAAAATATTTAAATATCGAGCGTTTTTATTTTATATACAAAGATATTTGTTTGCCGAATAGAAGTCGAATATTGAATACACTTTAAACTTTTCCAAAGATTTTGTTTTAAAATTAAAATTTTTTCTCTTTCATAGAATAACCCATGATTATCAAACATAATTATTGTAGTACGTTGCAAATTGTCCCTCCTAGGGGATTAATGCACGGGTGAGTGATTAATTTTTTAAGTATGTTACAAACTAAAAAAATAGTACCTATCTTAAAATAGGCACTTGGCTTAGTCCTTGGTCACAGTGCCCCACCCAGTGGACCAGTGGCGTATCCAGGAATTTTTTTTGGGGGGGGCTGATCATTTACAAAAAAAAAACATAACAACTGCAAAATAAGTGATTAAAAAAACTATATTTAAAATTTTTATACAAAAAATTATTATTTACATCATATTGTTAATTTTAGTCGTCTAGCTTTTCCACAGCTTTTGATACCGATAGGCATGATGTTGTACATGTTTTCTGTCTTTGTGATATTATAGTTTGGTAATGGAAACAACGTACTATGTCGTATTGCAGTATGGTGCCTATGTATATTATATTATTTAATTAATTAAATAATAATTTAAGATTTCCTGAAATTTCGGGGGGGGGGGGCTGCAGTCCCCTCAGCCCCCTCCCTGGATACGCCACTGCAGTGGACTAGTAGAACAATTGGACGAGGCATATCTCATATTATACCGGACAGCGGAAGTCTGAAATGGATGGAATAGAGTACAGTGCGATCCAGTCATTGGCGGAGACTTGAGGGGGAGGCCTTAGGGGGACTTAGTCCCCTCAAAAATTAATTATAGTAAACTTAGCCATCTTAAAAATAGAGAACTATACTTCATACGTGAAATTATTAAGTTTTAAAATAAATTATTACTATTATATCTTATTTTATAAGAAAAAATAAATTAAACATTCGTATTCATACACAAAATAATAATTTATAAATGTGCACACAAACATTTAGTAACCACCACATAACAAGATATCACAAACGAAAAATTACGACAAATGGGATTTCGTCAATATCGCATATAGTTTTTTCGCCAAAATGTTGAAAATAGTCATCATTCAGTATTCAAATTAAAAGAAAAAATGGTTAATTTATGGTTTATTGACTTGCGAATCTGACACAATGTCAGTCATACAATACACTAACTATGTAAAAAAAAATGTATAGCCATTTTAAGACTTTTTACGAGATTGTATATATTACGTATATACGGCAATATCAAATGTAGCTACCTATTTCATCGTAATTTCGAAAATAAACATTTTGCTTAAATTTATGTAGAAGAAAATTTGAAAATCGGACAAAAATAATTTTTTTTATATACATTCGAATACTTTTTACGTTATATTCAGGTATATTTTATTAACTTACTAAATTTCAATCGTTCCGGTCACTGTCTTCATAGCATAATGGGTTGAACCATCGATTTGCTACGCATGCGTCCGCGATTCGAAACTCTCGATTTGAATTTTTTGCATTTTTTTCTAACTTTTTTAAAGTAATATTGATAATTACATCGAAGTTTCGCTCAGAATCGTTTTTTTTATCGAATTCATTGCATTCAAATCGAATACTACGTAATACACTATCCTGTACGAGGACGGAAGGGACGATGGACAAACTTCCACCACCGCTGACCTACTCCACCTCGGTGACCTAACCGCTTTTTTAACACTATAATAGTAACGTTATAACATAGAAAAATATAGGGAAATATTAATTAAAAGAACTTAACAGTACTTTATAAACATTTTTATTTAAAGTAATACATCGTTTAAAATAAATATAAGTTTTCCTCGTATTATTTTAGCCCGTGTCGAATGTTTTAACACTATTGAAACACGATTTTCTTTCAAACAAATGGGTTTGTAATGAGAATTCCCAAAAGTTTACATTACTGAACACACGGCATTCGTTCATATACCTATAATGCGGTCCTTTAACGTTTTCCGAACGTATAATAAACGATTTATCATATATTTTTCTCTTTCTAAATTTAATTTGTTTGTAAAATTTCTGGCTCGGATGCGAGACGAGTAGTTATCCGATATACGCGTATCTTTTAATTTTGTTTTTTTTCATGTACGTACGTACCTCCTATTTGTCATTTGTGTATACAATTTTGTCGCAATAATAATACAAACCGACGGCATTGGTGGCGAACCTAACGTAGGACGTTTTACGACAACTAAGTTTTGTCATTTGTATATTTACACGTTTTTATTCTTGTGACGGAATAAAAAAACGTAGAAAATATATTATTGATTTTATGTAACTACTTTTATGTAGTTAATAATTTATTAGTTTATATAGTTTATATTAGTTTATGTATAGTTACAATAAACAATCGTAGAAAAATTAAGCGTGCAAATAAAAATTTATGTACTCTGAACATTTAATATAAAAGACGGTAAAAACAGAAAAAAATTCTTTATTTACAATAATTATAAAAATGTATGTTCCAGATCACTTGGAATACGATTGACGTTGTGTGCATACAAAATGTAGTAATTATTGACATTATTTATATTTATTAGATAAAACAGCAAAACAAATGCACATCGATTAACGAAGTTCAATTGCGTTTAATGGTATCGTGTTGTGTTCATATACGAACGAAAACGTTGTTCAATGTATATTTTTAATTATTTGGCTTAAATGTCTGATTATAGTTTTTGTTGATAAACAATATATTTTTTTAATTTGGAATAAAACTGTTTTTTGTACATTAATCGTATTCGATAAAATTCAACATGTCAAATTTGGTAAGTTTAATTTATAACTTGTCATCATTTCCGATATAACGCGTTCGTTTTTTTTATTCCCGTACAGACGGGAGACGACGAGTTTAAAAACGTTATAGCTGATACCTTGGCTAGACATAACTTTTACAGAAAAAGACACAATGCTGCTCCCTTGCAAATAAATTCAAAGGTTTGTATGCGTAAATAATAATTCAATTTGCATGGAAAAATTGCTAAAATATAACTTTTGTTTTAATAAACATTAAAATATTAAATTACAGTATGTTTTTGTTGAAACCATATTCATATTTTGTGTACCGAGAGAAAGGAAACAAGATGATGTGTTTTTAGAGTTATGAAAATACTAAAAGAATCAATAATGGCTGATATTTAATTCGGAAATTCGTTATTTATCGTTAGCTTAAAATTTTAACTGACAATAGTTTCCAATATTCAATTTGCGCGTATCATGTCCGCACTTGATTTATAGACAAATGTAGTAATCTTGCGATACCGTTGTAGTTACTCCGTAGTTTTATGCAGTGCTCGAATTTGAGAGGGAGGACGCAAAAGGACGGAGCTCATCTACTACATTAAAAAAAAAAAAATTAGCGTCCCTTTACTACAGTTTGCAAAGGAACGGTTATAACCTGTGTATACCTTAGGACCATATATAAAAATCATGAAAAAATTGTATATTTGATATTATTATTATTTTTAATATCTTTATTATGAATATCTTATTGCTATATCAAGTACCTACTTAATAATAGCGATTTATTATCTTGTATATCACTTATCACAGAATATTATTTTTATACAATTATTTTTAGATTTATCCACAGATATACTATATAAAACTGTATATCTGTGGCAGCACGAATTTTCAAATAAACAACGTCGTACATAACTATTGCCGAATCGTTTTGAAAATTTTAATTCATTAGTAATACTGGTCTACGCGTGACGGATGAGTTTTCATTCGTCGTCGGGGCGTAACGTATTATCATATATAATTGACTTTTACATATTATTATTCTTACTTCAATTAAAATGGATTTATTTATTTATATGAAAATGTTGTAGAATACTATTTTATTAAAAATTGCGTAGAAAAATATTTTTAATTGAAAAAGAAAATGAATACGGTTTGATATTAGGTTATATATTAGTGGCGAACTGGGTGGTGTAAGGGAGGAGGGCAGAACACTCCACGGTTATGTGATATAAAATATTTAATTTGGAACGCTATTTTGTAATTTTCAATTGAGCTCCACTACTTTGTATTTTCCAATTTGAGCACTGGTTTTATGAAAAATATCAAAACGTGTATATACCATCTACTATAATAATGTACCTATTTTTAAAAGACTTAATTCCCAAATGAAAGATGTACGTGTACATTGTTCATACATTTTTTTTTTGCGCCGAGTAAAAATGATTGTGAAATGTCTAAACGCGACAATATTGGGATTGGAATTATGAAATCGAAATAATCATAATAATTTTCATCAATATAATCTAATCTATTCTACTGATTCAATATTTTTAGACTAATTTTAATACGCTTAGAATTAGGAAATCTATATTATTATTAATAACATTTGTAATAGTCTTTGAGGAATTGTACTTGGACTTAAAAAAATATGTATTCATCGTATTCCAGAAAATACAAAACATTTTAAGTCCACTTAATTATTTCTATTGGGATATAATTTAATAATAGTTTTTGAATTATCTATGAGGACGACTATTACGGAAACCGTAAGAATTAAAAATTTTATTCGAACGTAAAATAAAAGTTATTTTATCATATTACGTAATGAGAAGGAAAAATTAAGTTTAAATTTTGACATTTGTGGTGGTCAATAAGCAACGAAATCATAACAAGTTACTCATTTTTGTTAGTTAACGAGTATTTTCACTTTCCATTTGTTAAATTATTGCTTCTGAAAATAGTAAGTAAAACGTAATGTGTATTTTTCAAACGTTTTACTCGTTTTAAACGAGTTACAAAAACCCGTTTGGATTATTTAGAAATTGATATTATTACAATTACGATTTCGCTGTAAGCACTCTAATGTGATATTATTTTTTTGTTCGTGTTAACTATAATAACGTATTTACCATCTTCTATAATTGTATTTTCATTAATCGTAATGATTTTAGTATACTCATCATGTTTATAGTTGACATCATTATAATAATACTTGTATAGGTACTGTATATTTATTAGTAACGATATTTAGAATTTTCTTAATTTAAAAAAAAAATAGAAAAACATTAACGTTTTATTATGTTTATTTTCTAAGTTAAATGAATTGAGTCAAAATTGGGCAAATGAATTAGCGCAGAAAGACGCAGCATTGCATCGCTCTAATAATGCGTACGGCGAGAATATTTTTATTATCATGTCACCGCAAAAAGTGACGGATTTGGGAACTAGAGCAGTAGACTATTGGTACAGTGAAATAAGTTTTTTCGATTTTTACGGAACCAACGAAGACATGGATGCTGCTGTAAAAGCTTGTAATTTATTTAAGAATACTATGTTTAAATTGGATTTATGTATTTATTTTTTCCAATATAAAATGCGAATTTCAAACCATCGTTTAAACATTTCAATATTGTTTTATTAAACATTTTGAATGGATAACAATATATAGATTTCATCATTCGAGTTTTAATAATTTGAAATATACTTTAAATAAAATCGAGTTTGAAATATGAAAATGCAAATATAACTAATTTTTCATCTTAAATGTAGCTTTCAGAATGTATTTTTAAAATATGTTTATTTTGTCATATTCGACTACATTAAAATATGATATGTCAAAAATAAAATTTTAAGTATCTACATTTTTATACTTCTTATAATATCCATAAAAATTTAAGAGTATATAGTTTACTTTATGATAGACATGTATTTATATTGCTGACGTTTCTTTTCTTTTTAATTACTTAATTTTAATTAAAAAATAAATATTATATATATATATATTTTTTTTTTAGTTCATTTTACTCAAGTAATTTGGAAAGACAGTAAAGAACTTGGCGTCGGTGTTTCCAAAAGTCCTAAGTCTGGTAAAATATATTTAGTTTGTAATTATGATCCACGAGGAAACGTCATATCTAAATTCAAAGATAACGTATTGCCGGCTAAATCATGACGTTTGCATGTGTAATTCCGTAAAAATCGCAACCGCAACTATGTCGTTATATTATATTATTTTTATATGATACATACGTAAATTAATATACAATTATCGTTCTACGTTAAAAAAGAAAATCGCACGAGTATTTGATAAATGATTACACAACAATAGTTAGAATTCAATATATATTTTTTTATTTATATCATATCATAATTATTTAATATTATAGATAACTTTACTCTAATAAGGCTTTTATAATTATACATCAATACAAAAGATAAAAGGGTTTGAGAGTATGTTAATAAGTCTCTATTTAAATTTTTTTTTTATCATTGTTCCCACAGTTGAACAATATCGCATGTACTAAAATTTCAGCTTGTGATATTGTTCTCGTAGTATATAAGAAAATAACGCTATCACTTTAATACAATATTAAATTAATGAATATTTTTGACAGTAGTCTATACACGACTTACAATGTTATACATAAATACATGAATATAATATAATTATTATTATCGTTATCGTCGCTATAGACTATAAGTTACTGTTTGATTTTCATCCACTGTAACATAGAATATATAATCATACATTTTTAGTATACGTATAGAAACTAAAGTCTACACAGTTTTTTTTTATCTAACAGTAATAATAAATATACACACGTATACGTAAAGGTGGGCATTAACTAGTTAAAAAAGTTAATAATTTTTTAAACTCTTGAACTCAACTAGTTAATTAATATGTTCATTAATTGATTAACTCAACTAATTTAAATTATCATTGGCTTAACATAACTTAATTTTTTATAATCATTCGGTTAACACTATCAATGACCGTGAGGTCGACGCGTTGACGATGAAATGTAGGATTCATTTTAGCTGTTCATAATTTTGTCTGGCGATAACTAATTGCCTTAATTTTTACTGCTGGCGATTTGTGATTGTACGTATTGCCTATTAAATAATATGTTTATATATATATAAATATGTTTGGTTTTAATTTTAGTCTACTATGAGTTGGGTAATTGTTATTTTTCCCTGAAAAAAGATCAAACATTTAGCTTACCTATTATTAAATATTAAAAAAAAAGTGTAATAGTGGAAAAGTACATTGTTGACTAATTTGAGATTTGAGTCTCGAATTTTTAAGTGAAAAATAAGAAAATAATTTTTTTTTTTTACCAAATATAAAATTAATATTTTTTTTCGATGTTCACTTTAATCATTTAAATTTATTTTTGGTTAACGTTTAAAAATTTTAACTGAAGGCATCAAGGCTAACTCAATTTAACGTAATTAAGTCAAATTTTTTCCTATTGATTTGTCCACCTTTGCGAATATGTCCCATAAGAAAAAAAGTCAATCTTTTTAATTTTAATTTTTCACATTTTAACACGAAATTTTTTTCTTTTATTTTATACCTTTCGCGCTTTGTAAATTCAAGTGGTCCCCAGTTTCACGTGCTCCTCGTCAATAACACGAGAACGCACATATAATATGTATAAATATATATATGTAATTTTTTTTTTAAAGACATCATCAACAACATTGCCTGTACAAAATTGGGCATGACCTAACTCTATTCAACGGTACAAATAAAGCGTGCGCGTTTTGTAAGAGAATAATATTATGTTTAACACTAAGTATAGTACGAGTATATACGTATAACTAGAGATCGGATTTATATGCGTTTAAAATCCTAAAAATGAGATGTTTTTATGTTCTATAATTTCATTTAAATCTATTATATGCATAAATATTCTCATTTTTGAAAATATTATGTTTCATAAAAATGTATTAAATACTGAAAAAAACAAAAAGTATCGATTTATAAAAATTATAAGATAGTTAAATTAATCCTAATATTTAAAAAATTACTTAAACAGCTATACTTAATCTATATACTTGGTGACGTATATTGTTTAGGTATATTTCACATTATTGTGTTAATAGAAAACAAAAAATAAATAATAAATTATATACATTATAAATACGCAATAAAAGTAATAGTATAATAATGAGCTTGAAATAATATTAACATAGTCAAAAAAATAAAAAAATAAATAGTGAATAATAAATAAAATATAATTTACTGAATAATATTGATACGTTGCGCGTTCATGTTAAACGATAAACTTCACCCGATCTAATCATCATGTTTATGGGATAGAAATTGCCATAATTCTTTTTGAATTTTTTTATAAACCATTAAATTTTTTATGAAATGTTCAAATGTGAAACCTCAGTATATTCCTAAAATTATATCGTTTTGTTAAAATGTTCTGTAACATTGGAATATGCTTTTTTTTTATGCGTTAAAATTGATTTGTATATCAGTTCATAGGGAAATGAATACTCTCAGTAAAAATATATAAAGACATAAAAATCCGGTTTCTATACATAACGACGATAGTGACTTAACAGCAGAACACGGTTCACCGAGAGAGTATTTTGTTCCGTGAGTTCTGAAGAGACCGTGTTATTTTCATTATAATATTATTACTATTTGTTATCGTTTACGATATCGAAATCGGGCAGGATCATACTGTAGAGGAAGGGACTTATAGTCATGCTGATTCGTTTACATTTCATTCGAGTTTGTTATTTCTGTATCGAGTTAAAATTAATATATATATATATACGATATATCAAAACTTGATGGTTCCTATCTGCAAAGAATAAAGTATTCTTATGACGCGTCCACGGCGCATATTTTTAACACGTAATTATATTATGAAATTTAAAACGCAATGTAATTCATCAGTACAGTACGGTATTACGAATTTGGCGAAGGTATCACTTATAAAGACATTATTTTCAAAAGGTTTTGAAAGCGTTTTAAATTGTACGTAATATTAAAATAATAAAATTAGGTTACCTTATAAAATGAAAAAAATCGTTACACACGTAAATCGTTTAAACTCACTAAAATATTAAATATTCGGAATCAATACGTTGTTTTAGATAAGATATTAGGATATGAGGTTTTATCTATTATCCTCTACAATTTTTGGGCGGATTAGAAATTTTTTTCAGTCCTGGAAACGAAAATTTACGTCCGGTTGGAATCCTATACTTAATAGACAAAATAATATTATGTACATTCAGTTACAAATTACATTATTCACAATAAGTATATAAATGTGGTTTAGATTTTATTACTTGATAGCATACAAATCGAATGACTATTTAAACATTGTCTATGATGGTCCGAACAATGGACGAACGATGGCAATATTCACGTACGAAATCCGAAGCAAAATCAACACGTTTCAATTTTTTACTCCCTGCGATTATTAATTTGTGTCGTAATATTAAACATTTTTTTTTTTCATCAATAACGAAATTCGAATTTTCCTACTAAAAGTTGTCAGTTTTCCAAGCCCTTCATGTTCCCAATTCTGACACTATTTTACCATCTCCGATCAACAGTGTAATAATAGATTTTCAATTGTGGGTTACCTTAAGTATTTAATTCTAATGTTCCTAAAGTAGTATTTTACATTTCATATTATTTAAAATCTAAGAATATTAAAAACAAAAATATATGTTATATCAATGTAATGATACCCAATACTCGTAAAATATCGAAATCTTTATCGCATCTCGTGCTAGAAATCCGAAAAAAAATTGACAAATTTTTATTTCATAATTTGGCCACAATTCGGTAAAAATCGAACAAATGCATTAAACGTAATATATGTTTATTTTGAATGTGTGAACAGAAAGCAGAAAAAAACATTGTAAAATCGATGGTTAAAAATATTGATAAAAACGTTCCAATTCTCTGCCGATTCAACATTTCACTGTAAATTTACGATTAGAAAACGTTCACCGACTGATAGATCGAGCACGGTATTGTAAAAACGTGGAATTGTGAATCGGTGAGAAATAAAATAATACTATTTTTTTATTTTCAAAAAAATTTAAACGATCATTTTCGGTGGCGAGATGCGAATTTTAATATATCGTGGAAAATTGTTTGTGTTTCTCGTTAACACCTCGTGAGTATTTATTTGATATGTTTTCTTTTTTTAACTTTCGTTAGCAGAGAATCGATTTGATTTTGTTTATACGAAATAACACGGGTTTTATTTCGGCGAGATAATTAATAATGTAAAGGGGGAGGAGGACCGTCTTACGCCGAGCTGTCTGGTTATTGTCAACAATGATGTCCGCAGGCGATTACGTTCAATCAGTGTACGTTTATACGATAACTTAATGCGGTTTGAAATTAAATCGTTTTAATACTGTTTGAAACGCTTTAGCTAATAACTCCTTATTAACCCGATTATATAATATGAAATCGGTTTTAACGAATATTTTGTAAACCGATTTAAAAATGAATATTTTTCATTTTCATTCGAACAGCTTCCGCTGTTAGCTACATGAAATAAACATACAATTATATGGAGTTAATATTGATTATTATTATTAATATATGTTCATTACATCTTCATTCCTATATCGCTATCCATCTGAGCACGTGTATAATATATTTTTTATCTATAAAGCTTGTCAAATCCCTTTTTCGTTTTCCCACGAGGTTTTATTCTAACAGATGACATCTCATTCGACGAACTCGAAAAACGAAATAACTATTACGTACGTAATTGAAAGCAAACACTGATTAAGTGATAGCGCACAAATCGTGTAAAATGCAAAACGCGTATCGACGGCGTTTATAATATGACGTAACTTTTCATCATTTGCACAGCACTTATAAAACAATTGAATTTTTTTCGAAATCGTTTGAAAAAAAAAAAATGCTTTTTGCTTGTCAAGGATTCGTTTTAATTTCAAACCGTTTTAACGTCATCGTATAAAACGTAATAAACGACAAGGCGCATTATATAAGAAAATCCTGTTACGTTGGTTGATAGATTATCTCTGACAAAATCTCTCCTGTTCGGCCCCGACTTCGTTTTATTCGAATATCCCTGCAGTACAGCGGTAAACCCTGTCCTAACCGAACGTGACCGTTCTCCTAGGACATTTCGTCGTAATTCATCATAATAATATTATATCGTACATCAATTAAGTTTAAAAAACATTTGTGATCATACACGTTTCATAATATGTTTGGCACATTTATCGTCGTTTTAGCCTGTACCTAATGCGTTAATCGAGGCGAAAGTAATGATATAAGTTATCGTGTTTGCCGCAGGTTGTTGTACGCGAGGCAGCGTCGGCGGCAGATTTTGCAGGGCCCGAGAATTTTCTTTTTTTGCAAAGCCAAAAACATTTTTCATAGGAGGCCTTAGTGTGACATTTTCTCTTTTATTTCAGGTAATTTATATAAAAAAAAAATATATATATAATTTTTGACGCACACAATCAAAAATAAACAACCCTTCAAATATTTATTTGATAGATTAAAATTTTAACATTATTTTGCTACTATACCGTATAGATAACATTTTCGTATTAAAAAACAAATTAAAATATTTATATTAAATAAAAATTGTACGCAAATATTGAAAAAAAAAAAGGGAATTTATAAATATTAAAATGGTGTTTTTTTTTTGTGGCCACGGATGCAGCAAAGGTTTCGATCAGATCATTAAATTCTAATAAGTCAAAAACACAATAACTAGGGCATTGTAAGTTTCCACTGTGATAAAGTACTTATCTTAAGTGTAGTATATTCAAATACTATACAAATTTTCATATGGCAGACGGCAGTGGTTACTTGTTATATTTAGATATTAAAACACAAAGTTCTAGGCTTGCAAAATGTTCCACTCCGTGGAAGGCGAAGGGCCCCGTGCAGCTGTCCCTCTGCCCTGCCCTTCCGCCGACGATGGCCACTTTGCGGTTAAGTGAAGGCGCGAAATAATTATCTATATGACTCGATAAACGCATTCGGCTACAAGCATTACGAATTCAGGGTTGTCCATGTACGGGAGAGAGGAGTCAATGGGGTCTAAACACAATTTTGTTTTCAGAATAATTCGTTTTGATATTTATTTATCCGTATGTGGCGGTCGGTCAATAAATGATCTAAATTCTGTCTATAAATATCCGTTTCTCAGATGCATTGAAGATGGTACTCAAAACCGTTCATACTCGTGTTTACGCAGAATAATTTTTCGTAGTTTTCTTAAAAGTGAAAGAAATCGACAGAAAGTACTCGCAAAATCTAGGTAAAACTGTGTCATTTTCAGAATTGAATAGTGGTGTTTTTATCGTTTTACTTCTTAAAATATAATTTAAACGAGTTTTTACAAACCATTCATTTTTATATATATATTTTTTGATTGAATAGAAAACGAATATTTAAAAAGTATTCTAAAGTTAATTTTTAATTGTATAGTTGAAACCTCTTAATTGTAAGAGTCTCAACAATTTTATTCTATATAATAAATGAATTTGCTCCCCTCCCCTCTTTGACAAATTGGTTTTGAAATGTGTTTTTCGAAATCCTTCGTGAAGGATATTTTACTTAGTAAAAGTTATTCGCCATCTCCGACGACTAATTATGCCTAATATTAATATTTATTTACAAAAAAAAAAAAAAAACAACGAAAAAAACAAAATTTTTCAAACCCATTCCATAAGGATGAGTTAGCATTTGTTTAATCCCGAGGAATTGAATCTTCTCATCTATCCAAAATTTTTAACCAGATCGTATCGCATAAATAATACCGTGCCGATACTGTAATATTTTGTGGTGGTTTTCTTAAACATTCTATTCAATATTTACATGTACACGTGTAATAAATGTTATGCAAGCGCGCGAGTGTACGTGATGGTGTGCTACGACTTTAAATCAACATGTATTCGGCGGTGCCCGAGTGAGAGTATTAGGTCGCAATAATCTTTTTACACAGTAAGCCTGTCGGTACTTTCAAAGATATTAAAGAAGAAAAAAATACTGAAAATACCGATAAACCTCAGTGACGGTATTATTCACCGTATGGTTAAAATATTATCCGAGGTAGTCGCTAGCGTTTGGAGCGAAAGATGTTCGCGTTCATATTTTGCGAACTCTTTTCCCCTAAATAGAATACGTGAACACAACTAGCACTCGGTCATAATACCGCGTCGATATATTCCATAATTTTAGAACGAATCAGTGGCGTAACTTTAACATTTGGGTCCGGAAGCGAAATGTTCAAATGAAAAAAAAATCAAAACTTATAATGCGATTATCACATATTGGCCAACTACTACGGATTCGTAGTCTACAAACTTTCTGAACAGACTAATACAAGTTAAAATAATATCGAAACAATAACTTTTAATGTTTTTGACGTAAACTTTAATGCGTTTGGTAAACTGTTAAATTATTATCCTTGACGGTGGTTTGAGAACGCCGGGTAATTATTACTGAATATATTCTATGAATAATGAAAAACGGACGTCTGACGATTACCAGTAATCATAAAAGTCATAATTTTCACCGTGTACGCGGTGCTCTCGAGTGACAGTCTCACTGTTAAGCATATTTTTATGATTTATCTTCGTGCGCTTTGTCAGTCAAATAAAATAAGTTTTTTAATGGCATGAAACATAATATTATGTACTACTCCTACAGGTTATTATGCAGACAAAGTGGTTCTCGAATTGATAACAATGTATGGATCAATGTAGCTATATTAGGAGATCATTATGAATGAAAAACAAAATATAATATGTCAGTCATAGGTAACTGACGAGGCCCCGGACCATGCAATGATTATATTTTTAATATATTTATATTTCTGAAAAGTATATTGAGTTCTAAATTTTATATCATACAATTTGTTTTAAACTGCTTAAGTAAAAAAGATTCATTTTAAAATTATTTATAATTATGTAAATAAATTTTATTCGCATAAAATAATAAATCATATCTGATCGGCTTAAATGTCTATAGTTTTAAATCAGTTCTCTTTTATGGAGATATTGTTTTAATAATAAAATGGTCCGGGAAAAAGTTTTTTTTAAAATTTAATTTTATATACGGGTATATAAATTATTATCAATGAAAAAATTTGATATTAATCAAAATATAATCATCGCCGGTAAAAAATGATTGACGTAGCCATAACGATAAATTTCCTGTCAGTCACGTATGACTGACAGGGGGCGAGGAGACTGATCAGGAAAATATTCGAAAATCCGAAGAGATAATTAAGGGTCAGTCATGTGTTGTCAATAATTGTGGACAACGTGTTTACAAAATAAATGTAAAATGCGAGTATGTTTTTTGAATTATAAAAGAAAAACAAACAAATAGTGTAATAGAATATTGTGTGTTACTCCTAAGCCTACGGGCCCTCCGATCCCTCTTACTTATGCCACTACACGAACGAATGGAGATTTTCTTGTTCGTCACAAGTGTGTATGTGTGTGTGTGTGTGTGTGTGTGTGTGTGTGTGTGATAAGTTCCGTTTTTTTTCTATTAGACACGGGCACAACCGAACACATTGTCGTCGTTGCCGGGCGACGGCGCCGCGTGCATGTAACGTTATTTATATTTTATGTAAACGCGTTGTTAGCGCATAACGTTATTAAATAAGTAAAAAAAAAAAACTTAGAAAATATTGAAATTATTTTTTTTTTAAATAATAATAATAATAATAACAATTATTATTATTATTATTTTATAGTAATTATAGGACGAACGATGTGGAAGCAATCGAGAAGAACGTGTATGTGTGTGTGTGTGTGTGTGTGTGTGTATGGTGTGGTGTGTGTGCGCGCGCGCGCGTTCACAGCCACTTGTTGCGGGAGTTGTTGCTCTTCCGTTTGCCCCACATCAGGTTGTATCATACGATCGTGCCCTGCAAGTGTTCCTGCGACGAGTGCGGCGACATGACCGGCGACGGCGGCGCGTGATGGAGCGATGGAACCGTCACCATGCTCGTGTTGCTGGACATGCCCGGCGACGAGACCTCTTCCGGCGGCGTCACCTCCAGTCCGATGCTGCCGTTCAGCGCGATTTTTATTGCGCTGCCGCTCATCTCGCTCGGGTGCAGCTGCGAAAACACACGGTTGTCGTTGTTGTACTACGGTCGGGATATTAAACACACACGCGTGTTCACATTACACGCGATAATTGTCTAAACGAATAATACGTTTGTTTCCGTATTCGGCGGTATACGGATAAATGCGCTGACAAAAATAAAAAAAAAATAAAAATAATATTCAGAATAGGTACTTTTCAAAAAAGCATTCCCGTCGTTTTTAGTTCACCGACAGTGGTTATTCCTAATCATTATTTCCGATTTTTCTTATTTATTTATTTTTTTTTTTTGGTTTCTAGTTAATTCGTTTCTCAAATATCGAATTTCACGTTGTTTGTTTCGTAACACGAATTAGTAACAAATGTATTCTGTCACGTATGTGTTAATAATTAAAAATTAAAGTTGAAAAAAAAAGAAGATATACGAGAAAGTCAGTGTTTTGCATAATCGTACAATATAGAAGTAATTGAAGTAATTGGCCTAGTGGACGATTCGTTTATGTCTATCCTCAATGGCGGCGAAGTTCTCTATAATATTTATTTTTGTATTTGATTTGTTTAAAAATGTTACTTTCAATGCCCGCCGGAGATAATACACGTACGCTCTCATCCAGTACGGAAGTCCGGAGCCGGATTTTTTTTTTTTTTCATCAAAATTTAAACTTTGAAAATCTCTCTCATTTCCTTTCTCTTTCTCTCACCACTGCTGTTGGTGAATATTAATGAAAGGTACATATTCTCAAAGCGACCTCAGTGTTGGAAAAACAATCGCTGACGTTTTTTTTAAAATTATTTTTGTATAGTACACGCGTGTTTTATTGTATGTTGAAATGTTGTTATTTTTTGGCGTGTGCCCTTAGGCCCTGCAGCCTATGAAGGTTAGGTGGCATTTAAATACGGCCCTGTTGTATTATTACCTTGCAATATTGGATATCGGCGATTATTATACACTTTACGATTATTGCGGTACGATAATTCTGATAACTTTTAAGATTCTTAACATATTTTTTATTGAATACTGGCGGTAATTATTTACAGAATATTATATATATATATATAAAAAAAATTGAAACATAATTTTTCTCATGAATCGGTAACTTATCTCAACATTTTTGATACAAAAAAATAACATATATCTATTTTGTTGCGAACACAAATAAACCAGTAATAGTGTTTAGAATACGTGTTCCTATATTTTTTTGAAAATTATTCAAAATAGTATCTATTCGAATAAATAAATAAAAAATTCAATACATTTATTCGAATATTTTACAAGTCTGATTACATTTGGTGGCGGCCGATGGATGGGGACGCGTCAGTGGCGGATTATTATTTTTATATTGATTTATCGCGAAAGTCGTTGGCGAAATTGAATAAAAAAAGATAGAAAAGGTAAAAAAACATTGATTTAAATGGAGAGTTTCCCATGTCTCCGTTAGATTAGTTAAGGTTAATAACTGGCTCTCAACAATTTGTACGTTTTGTATATTTCGATAAAGCATTTAATACCGGAACTTTTAAAAGACCACCGCTATTCCGCATGGGTTTTGAAGAACTTAATTAACAATGTAATTTTAGCGTTTGCTTTGGTTCGCTGTAGTGTACAAAGTGCTTTCGGTGAAATTAACGGATATGGCGTTCATCAAACGGATGTAATCGATAAATCGAGGAAAGCGTTTGGAACCGCGACTCATTTAATCAATCGGTTACAGAGTTTCCCGTGAAATCATAAATTTTCTCTGGATTCGCAGTCATTGTGTTGGAATAAGAATAACAGACAATTCAATAAAACGTTTATCATCTTTGTTAAAATTTTTTTCTTTTGACTTTATTCCATTATCACACGATCCCGAGGAAGATTTGACCACTCCCAGTGATATTTTCTTTTCCATTACGCATTCAATTTTCCAACCATTTTTAATTTCGATGACACAAACCTATCCATTAAAAATACAATTGTTTTATTTTTTCGCTTCATTTTCGGTCACAATTTTAAACAACATAATATACATTATAATGTAATTTTTACTTTTTGGAAATAAATAAATAAATTGATTGTTTACAATCTTTGCGTTTCAAAAACAGACTTTCGTTTGTAATATAAAATTTATAATTTTGATTAGAAATTGTATATATTACTGTGATTTTGAGATTTTTATATTTTTAAATAAATATAAATTCGTTTATATATTTATATATATAAATATATTTATTTATTTATATTTGATTCATCTAGATCCAAAAAAATAATAACGATTTATACTAAAATATTGATTTTGTATTTAACGATTAAAGAACATTGTTTAAATTTTAAACGTGTTTTTTTGAAAAATTTACTGGTTATGACAGACATGTTGGCTGTCAAGTCTGCGATTGTATGATTAATGAGTAAATTACTGTTAATGTCTGAAATTACAATTTAAATATTAAATTTATAAAGAATAAATTACAATTGTACCCCATCACACGATTGTAAACTATTCGACAAACAAACTTCTTTTGTGGTTCTTTATCAGTGTTGTTGATGCATATATAAATATATATATATATATATATATGCATAAATATTATTTATTTAAATGTTTCGGTACAATTTTTGGTTCTCAAATATGTTTTTATTATTTTCAAAGAAGACAAATATATCTTTCACTCATTAATGATGTAACCGACAACGACGTAAAAATTTCAAGTTTATTTCTCCGTATGATCTCACGGTAAGTTAGTGTAGTATTTTTTTACATTTTGTTATACTTATAACTACAATAAATAATAATTCAAATTATAATTGTTGTAGAGAAAAAAGTTTTCAGAAAAAAGGACAATTCCTTTTAATCCGCAACTGGAGACATCTAAACGTGCACTGTGCTCTTCTACGATATATCAAATCATACTATAAAAAATATTGTGGATGATTCCTGACAGCAACGGAATATCATTATTTTTTTTTTCCATTATATTACTCTACAAGTCATATTATTATATGTACAGTGTGTCCAAATTTTGGTCAGTAATTTATTTCGGTTACGTTTGATTGGGCATTATATCCGTAATTTAAATATTTAAAAGTTAATCGTATAAAGTTTATGTGTAATATTTCACGTTTCAGAATAATTTCAGTTATGCCGAGAGTGAGTATAATTTTATTCCCTTACCGACGACAAGGATTATCCAAGGATTTTATAAGTTTCTAGTACAATATTCTTAGAATATTTTATCCTTTGTACCCCATTGTTGCCATATAGCAACAATTATCTAAGCAATGATTAACAAGAGGTACATGTATTTCCTAAACAAGGGTAAGTTAGAGATTAAGAAAATACATGTGCTTTATGTTACAAGTTAATGTAACCACATATTCATAATTATAATACATATTTTATTCTTTATCGGTACTTTGGTTTATTAAAATGTTCCATATTTAAATTAGAATGAAATGAACAAATATTTTAGACTTTATTTTTCATAGTTGGATAATTCAATACTTACTTAAAATTCATTTTAATTAGATCGCGTAGTTTTGTACAATAATTGAAGTGATCTGTAGGTATGATGAATGGTGAAATGATTTTTTTGTTGATCGTATTGAAGTATCCAACTATATTCGTTAATAGATTATTCATTTTCAGAATTTCGTGTTATAAGCATGTATTTTACTTGAACATAAGGGAAATAATTTAAAGAATATCGTATTTAAAGTATCGTCAAACATTTGGAGTAGGAGTGTTCTAGAATTTTTACATATAATGATTTTACAATAGAATGTAAAAGTTTTTTGCGAAATTTTCATTATTTGGTGAATAATTTTCTGAGGAAATTATTACTCCTAATTTTAGGGGTGAAAATATTTGAAAATAATATAAATTGGAGGTGTAGATGAACTAGAAATACTTTACACTGGGGTATATATTGTTGAATAAATGCGTAAAAATTAATTTGAATGTTATACGCGTGTGGTGGATCTGAAGATAACTCGGATTCCAGTATCGAATCAGTTAAATTTTATAAATATACACATTTTTTAATAAAAAATTATTTACACAGCACATCACAATAATATTAATCAAACACAAACTAATGGTCATGTAAAATCAATTACACGTTTTTAATATCTAAAAATCGTTTATTTTCGTATTCTCTTGACAGTTTACATAAACAATATTATAATATTAAAAAATAAGAAAATTAATCTTGTACAAAAACAGTTCAAAATACTTCAATAAATTCAAGAAAAGTACGTATGGTAATTCAATAAATTTTGGTTTGAGAACGCGTATAGTTTAAAAGTCATATATTACTTAAAAAAATATTAACTATCAAAAAACAATACGCTCCTTATAGTATTGTTATTTAGTTTTTTTTTTTTTTGATTACAAAAAAGGTATTAGTCGTGTACGTTAAATATGCGTTCACAAAAGAATATATGATAATTCACTAATTATATATTTAAGCACTTTTCGGATTAAAAAGGAAACACGTTTAAATTTTAAAATATGGGAGATAATACATATTCAGTAATATAATCATAAAAGTTAGGACACACTGTATATATTATTATTATGTTGGTGGAATTCAGTGGCACAACCAAGAGGGTGTTTTGGGTATCTGGACACCCCCCTTAAACCATATTGATGGAAATTACATTTGATGACTATTGGAAAAAAATAATTGGGGAGCTACAGTATATGCTATTGGCAGACACCTCCTTGAAAAAATTCTGGTTGCGCTACTGGTGAAATTCTACGCATACACAATATATAAGAATTTACTTGTACTATGAAATGAATATCGTATATGAGAAAATGTGTTGTTTTTGGTTAACGCTCGATAGATCTTATTTTCTACTTGATTAAGTGCACATGCATCTGTGGATCATTACGATCCATCCCATTTCATTATATGTCTATCTCATATGTCCGGATTTGAGGTGGCCTCTCTCATGATAACTGTGTTAACACAATGTGAATTTTCAGAAAACGTCTGTGGAATCGGGACGTTTCAAAACGGCTCAAAGGTATCGCGCGAATAGCTAATGATGGGCGTATTCTATTTTGTATGAGATGATAGAAAAACAAAATACCAAATGAATAGAATGGACGGCTCTAAAGTCGATATGCGGTTAATAAATCGTAAGCGAGCAGAATAATATTAGACGCGTCGAAGTCAAATAAGTGATAAGACTATTAACGTCGTTGATCCGACCATCCGAGTAACGCTTTATACTATTTGGAAAACAAATGAAAATTAAAAGGTACTGCGTCGGGTATGGCTGGTAAAGTTAACTAAGTACATTGTCGGTCTAAATCAATTAAATGAAAATGAAATGAAATGAAATTACAAGTTGTTTTTATATTTTATAAACTTCAACAAGTTAAGAGATAAATAGTTTACCTTTATTTAATTAAAAATCAGTTACTTTCTTCTATCTTTCAATTCTTTTATATTTATTTTTATCAGTTAATTTTTCTTTTCTATTTGGGCTTTATTTTTATAATTTATTCTACTTGAGTGAAACGAATACAAATTTTTTTGAGATTCATGATATATACTTCGATAATAATAATAATAATAAAAAAATATATATAAAAGCAGTGTAAAATTAATTATTTGAACGATTATGTTTTGAAATTCAAAGTGACAAAGCAAAATTATAGTCTAAAATTTGAATTATTTTTGGTAACAATCTGATTATGGCGAAGTACAGGTCGATATATTTGAAAATTTTGTTATAGTTTAAAAAAATTAAAACATGTCCCTTCAATGCTTTTCGTACTATCAATTGTAGATACACAATTAGCTTAAGAAATTCATTATAATTTTGGAAATAAAGAACATTTTGACATAATATATATATATATAAAAAAAAAAATATTAAAAACAAAATTTTAATATTATTCTAAAGAAGGAGAAGCGTATAGGGGAATACTGAATAATTAGGTGTTAGTAAACTAAATAGTTTTTATTTCTAAAAAGACTCGGACGGATGTAAAGTCGACTGTATCATTAAAGCGTTTCTCAAAAAGGTTAGTTTTAGAATACTCGAATACATAAAAATTAAAATGAATATGACGAGAATAATGATCAGTTTCGTTGCACTATTCGAGAAAGTTAAGAAAATATCTTACTGTGCGACGCGTGGTTTAACTGAAATTGATTCGATTTGAAATTTTCAACACGTCAATATCGTACAGCCTTGCCTGTCGAGGCATTAAAATTTCGCTGATCGACTTATATGCTTGCATCGTTAGAGCGTTTTAAGAGTGCAATGATATATCTAAGTAAGTACGTATAAATATTATAATTACTATGTGTAGTTCTAATTTTAAGCCGGTGTGCATAAACGGAATTGATATTATACTTAAACGAGGCCAACTGAAATAACTACAAAGTTACCTCAGACCGCCTTCGCGCAGTGACGATATTTCTCATTGATCGAGCACTTAGGCTTACTTGCATGCTAGGTCTACGCTCATGGGCCATGGACCCGATGGGAAAGTGCGACACTCCCAGTTCTTCGAGGCTGCTCTTTCGAGTGCTCATGGACAGCCCTTGCCTGAGTGAGTTGGATCGCCGTAGCAGTATGTCGTCGACCACCCTCAACGAGTTGGACCGGGCCCGTAGGGCACTGCCCACGGTCGGGCTGTCCGGCAGCGACAGGCTGTTGGACTTGGTGGTCATCAGCGGTGGCGGCCTGGTCATGAATGGCGGGAAAGCCATGGTCGACCCTCTTCTGGAACCGAAACCCAACTGACCGATCGTCGAGTTGAAACTTATGTTCGATTTCCTGCGACTGTTGTGCCTTTCGAACGTTTTCTGTGCGGAAAACGGGCTGGGCCGTAAAATGTATCTAAAACCGAATAACAATTAAAATATTATTTTTAGTATCCGGTGCCGAGTTCATTGGTGATCACCGTCTTCTGTCGTCGTATGATATAAAAGTCTCTATCAACCATAATGATAATTACTGTATAAAATTCAATTTTATTCTTCGTACCTACTTTCTGAATCGTTGTACTCGTTGTATCAACAACTGCTTTTTTAAATGAATAAATATACATTTTCAATGGATAGATCCTAACAGTTGACGATGAGTACGCTTTTAGATATTCCGAAAAAATACAAACTATATTGTAGTCGTTATTATCTACGTAGTATGCTTATGTGTATGAATATTCATTATATTCGCGTGATAAATTATATAAATAAATAACGTTAACCGACCGTAATTTAAAAAAAAATATTATAAATTAATTTTTTCAATACACAAATGTATGTATTGTTATAAAATTTTGTTGTTAATTTATATAGTTATATGAAAAAATATGTTAAACGTACGTTTTACGTTTAAAGACAATTTATAGATAATTTTTCCTCATGTAAAATGAATACAATAATAATTGGAAATTATATAAGGTACTTATATTAAAAAAAATATGTTTTTTATTCCTTATTTGGTTTATTTACTTGCGTTTGTCAAATATGTGTCAAATAATATAAAAATGTATGGAGTTATATTAATAACTTAATAAATATTTTATATAAGTTATATTTAATTATTTAAATATTTTATTTTTACTATTGGTATACAATCTATACGTATACATTTACATCACTGACTTCAGATGATTATCTAGGTTTTTATTTTATCAAGATAAAAATAAATTGTTTATCAGTTTTCGGTAATCTTTTCCTAATATTGATCCAGATATATTATACGCAAAATAACCGGATTTGATTACTTAGATCGCAAAAAATGTTAATAATTATTGTTTAGAGTGTCTTACACGATGTCGCCCTCTTCGAGCTTGAGATCACAACTCGGGTTGATTATAACGTACGATAAGCTGCTTCGTTTTTCGCTAACGTCCTCGTGGTCGATCGAAGGCAGATTCAAACTGTCCATTCGGGATCTGACCAGGTTCACGATTTCCGCTCGCTCGATCAAGTTGTCGTGATTATCGCGGGCGTCGTCGTGCATGTTTATCGAAAACTGTGTAAAAATGTTTGTAACATTAAAAAAAGTTTGTTTAAATGAATAGAAAACATTGTTTTTCGATGGTTATGGACAATGATGACAATATTAGTGATATTCTTTAAATTATTTTGAAGCAGACAATAATTTATAAATAAAAGAAAAAAATGAATTCATTGTTTTTTTATAGTGAAATTCCGATTTTTTTTGGTATTTCTCGTATGTGGTAAAAAGTAAGCGTGCACCTATTGCAGCTTGTTTAAAAATTAGAAAAATTATTTATTTTTCGTAATATATTGTATGTACAAATTAAAGGTTTTACGTATTTTTATTAGTTATTTTGCATTAATAGATTTTTTAATTTTGTTCCTCGAGATTCTATGAAATCCATTAATTTTTATTTTAATTTTAAATTCTGAACGGAATGAAAGCCATTTGTATCGGCTTCCAAATTTGTAAATGTGTTTTTAGGACAATTATTATACCTATGAAGGTAAAAGTGTTCCAAATTATTTGTGATCGTCTTATTTCGCATAAAACTGGTATTATTAACGGTAAAAATCATTAAATGTTTAAGATATTGTGTGATAATTTCACACTAGAACTATATTCATTTTTTCTGAAATTAAAAAATTATAATTTCAGTTATTCTTATACGAGTTAAAGCTATAGTAAGAATATTTGAAATATATTCTATAAAAATACGTTGAAAGCTTAATTTATTAAAAATATAGTTCATTAAAAGTATTTCAAAATATGAAACGCGCAATTATCGTTTTTCAAATGAAATTTATTAGTAATGACGTGCAATTAAAAATATCGGTAATAATTTCCATAAAAATAAAATAATGTAGACAATTTTCCAATACCCAATTCTTTTCCTTTACGTATAGCCTGTAGATAATTTCACATTGTAATTTTGATATTCGAATTTTCTGTTTTGTTCAAAACTAATTAGTCGAAACCAACATTTGCAAGAAAATGATTGACGTTCAAAAAATTGAATTCGTTATTTTTTCTTGTTTTAGTTCAACATAGGTAAATAAATTGTAAATTTTACGTTTGTAATTTCCTAGTACATAAGATTTAAAACATTTTTTTCTTTCAAAATTGGTTACTTAAGAAACTAAATTTTTAGCATAATCATATAAAGCACATTCAAGATTAAATATTATATTGATAACATAGATTATATTTTACTATAGCTATTGATATTAAATATTGTTTAAAAAATGCACAATATTAGATTAAAGATAAAATAGTAAATTTATGCAAGCAATCTATTATACTAAAAATATGTTATGCGACGTTTTTGACATGCATTATACTTAAGATTTGCTAACAAACAAGTCAGGGGACTTCTATGATTGAACATTCTATGTAAAATGTGTGTAAAGATTAAAAAATTGTATTTTTTTCTTATACAATTTTAAGTTAAAAAATTAATTATGACTAAACTATATTGTACTTATACATATTTTTAAGTAGCTAGACTACAACATTTCATTTTAGTTTCGAAACAAAATTTTAACAATTCGAATTATTTTAAACTCCAATAGGCTATTTTATAAAAAAAAAAAAATTGTAAATAATCCATTTGCATGTAATGCAAGTTTTTCTTTTGCTACTCAATTATTACCAACAATTGGAAAATGTGATGTATAATAGTTTATTTTTAAAAGCAAATTAAATACGTATATTATACTTTAATTAAATTATAATAAACTATTGAATTATTTATTGTGTTTTGAATGTAATTAAAACAATGTATTAAGATAATTATATTATTTTTCAGTGAATTTAATATTTATTTTTATCTTTACTTAGTTTTTTTTTAAATCAGTAATTATTTATTATTTGTGTTGTATTTATTTTTACGGGACTTATGTTAGAAAAAATTTTTCCGAAAATACATTCATTGTAACATATTTTCTTTTTAATTACACCGGAATTTCAGTTGGGTTTATAAATGTTACATTTATTAATAATTAAAGGTTTTTTTTTTTTAACGGTTTGAACCTAGTTGATTGTATTATTATGAGTGTTGTTTCGTGTTATCATTGTGGAAAACATTTAAAGTGCTTTCTTGCTATTGCGCATCATTTTAAAGTCCGCTAATTATTATTTACTTGAGTACTCACTACAGAATTTTGGTTCCTGTGGCAATTAGGCAGACAGTTGGTCGGTATAGGCATGTAAGCTTCATGATCCGACCCCTGTTTTTATAAAATAATAAAAATAAAAAAATAAAAAAAAAAACACGAATAATAATAAGCAAGCCGCGTGAGTATTAAGGACCGGGCGAGATTACAAAGCATATTAAAATATTTAGTAAAATTGGAATAAAATGTGTATCATAGTTTTCCGTTAGTTCCGTACCTCAGATATTTTATCGCAGTCTGTACCACATGCATCCTGTAAGTCCCAGAAGAATAAACGGATAATTATTAGAAAGTTGGTAGCCTCAACGTGTACGCAATATAGGTTTGCATTCAGTGAAGTTAATAATAATATAAAGATCAAAGGGATTAAAACATAATAGTATAAAATCGTCTAGTAATAGTAGTAGTAGTAGTTTTACAACTGAGTAGAGTACACTTACCGGCGGTGATTCGATGTTCGACAAATCTTGAGTTCTGTAGATACCCAATGGTATTTCACAAGTCGTTGAACAAAGTTTTTGGTAAAGACGTCCGTAAGTGCGTATCCACATATCGTCTTTTGTGATTTTCATCTGTAGGTATAAATCAAATCATAAAACCAAATTGCACAAATGGGGTTTTCTTAAAACTTTCACATTAAATGTAATATTTATTTGTTTACATTGTATAACGTGAGGTAATAATATTTCATGAAGGTACAGTGTTTAAGCAATATAGTAATGCAATCTTGTTAAATTTTCTTTGGCCGAACTTACCGATGTTAAGAAACCGGAACCTGGAGCCTGATCCACTCCTAATAGTAATCTCACAAATGTGATTACGTAATCTTTTACAAATGCTTGGTACAACAGCGTGTCTAACATGCTGGCACTGAATACGGAACCAGCGGCGAACGGGAGCCGAAACATGTACGATATGTGTGAACCTCTTTCTTTCTCATGCTAATAAAAAAAATTACAAAATTCGTCATTAAACAGACAGTCGATACATTTTATCGACTGTTTTATATTTTGATTATTTTAATTATTAAATTCTATATAATGAAACGGGGGAAAAACATTTTGAAAATTATGTAGCGATCAAAAAACGTAATGATTGTTTTGTAAAACAAAAAAAAAAAAAAAACCGAGGTGATTGTGAACTGTGGGATGATACGGGATGATATTTATTTATTATTATTTTTTAATTTGAAGGCACTTATAATCATTGTGTTCGAAAAATGATTCTTAGCGATGCTATTCATTATTAATAAATATGTCGTTAAAATATATATTATATCTAATCTGTTTTATTTACATTTTAAACGTTTAAAAACATAAAACGAAATTTATAAAACGAATATATCAACAATTTTACGGGAATTTTTTTTTTTTTACTTTTGGATTGTTTTTAACACTCGAGGAAAGCCGAAAAACGTGTCAAATATAGTATCGACTATAGATACAATTCGTTACTGGAACGTTATTCGTATGAAGATCATCCGAGCTCAGCTCCTTCTACACGAAAAAGTAATCATAAACAAAAAAATAATTCATTCACTCGAAATATAAATTAACATTTCAAACGTTAATGTTCTCTCAGGCTTGAATGTTAACTGCAGTATTTTTAGTTATTGCAAAGATAACTTATGAATACACATATTTGCTAAATTTTTAAAATCTTTATTACAACACGAAACAAGAATATTTTTATAGTTTAGACGATTAGTTTTCTTTTTTAATAGTATACTTGGAATCAGACTAATAAACATTTTTATTATTGGTACGATTGTTTGTTCGATATACGAGTAGGTACGTCATATTGTTGTGAAAATAATTTTGCAACTACATTAATCTGAATCAGTGTGCATTATCAATTAAAATGGTATGTTAATAATTTAAAATACTCATAATTAATTACAGTTTTAGTGAACGTAAATATAAATAAGACTATTTATCGGTAATGTATTAAATTTTACTAAATGTGAGATAAAAAAAAAAAAAAATAAAAATATATCGTCGTGGACACTTTTCTCATAATAACAATTTTGAGTACTGTGATTATAAATGACGCGGAGAATAAAATGAGTTAGATATCAAAATTAAGTTAAAAAATTATTTTTATTATTAATTTAACGTGTTTACTTCAAGTGAACTTCATGCGAAAGTATCTAAATTAAGTTAAATTATCAATTTACACATTGATAACACAATATACTTTTAATGTTGTTTATATTGTTGAATATCAAGGAGAAAAGATTCTAAGTATTAAAACGATTACATAAAATGTGTTGTGAAAGGTTACTTACGTTTTATTTTATGATTTTAGCATTCTTTGTTTAGTGATAATTAGTGTAACTATTAACTAAATGAAGTTACTATTTTTTTGTTTCCAAAAATTAACATTTAAATTTTGAAAAAAAAGTTCAGATAAGTTTTTTTAACTTGACATAACTATTATATTTGCTTGCATTTTAAAGAGTTAAAAAATTAGTTTTATTTATCCAGCTATGAATAAGTGTATTTCATTTTATTACGAATAACAAAATGATTTTATACTTACTTTTTCCATTTTCGATAGATGTAATGCATATGTGTCTTGTGCTCTGAACTGCATGAATCTCATGTTGGACGATTGAGACAATTCGGTTATGCTACGTATGTTTGGAAAAAACCTATATATTTCAAAATGTAAGATTGTATAAACATATATAAATTATAAATACGATAAAATATAGGCGTTGAAATACAATACCGTACACTTTTAATTGATTTTGATTAAACACTTTTTTTTCCTAGATGTTTTGTAGCATCCCAAAAAACGGGGTTTTATTATAAAACTTAAATAGTTTTTATTAATACACGAGTAATTTAATTGGCTAAGTGGCAGTTATTGTCTTGCGTTATGTCAATATCTCGTGTTTTTAGAAATGTTAGTAATAGGAATGTTTTCCGTGATTAGAAATTATGAGGAGGGCGTCTAAATAAGGAAAATATTATATTGAAAATTTGTAAACACGATGAGAAACGCGGAAATCGCATAAAACACAAATATTACTTGAAATACCATAATCTCATAAGCTCGATACATGTTACAAAATTATGTACGCGATTTTTAATAATTTTTTTTATTTACGTTATTGTATTCTGATAGAAATTTGAATATATTGGCAAAAAATTGATCGAAATTCTGAAGCGACTTTTGTCTATTTAGATTTTATATTTAAGGAAATCATATGTGTACAGTTTTTGGATTCTAAAGGATACTCGTATGTGTTAGAAAGACATTTCTAAAATAATAATAATAAATAAATAAATAAAAAAAAAAATATAATTATCGTATTGGATACATTGAACTGAGAAAAAAATTGTTCAAATATCCTGTAGAACGAGTGTCGTGTACCTAAGAAATCCCTTTGAAATATTAATGTAATCCCAAAGGATCTTGCTTACTTAAACATCGTTTGGACGGCCACAATAGTATTACAGTCTGCTAATGTTTCTTCTTCAGCTGAATTTGAAAGTTCTTTGTTTACCACTACTACGTTTTCGGCTAATAATATACCAGCTCTCAAGAGATCATCCAAGCTGAAAATCATATTAGTACTTGATCAATACGTTTTCTCGTCATATTTTACAATTAATTTTTTTTTTTTTTTTTTTTAGGCTATCTATCCGATACGTGGTTGACATACGAATTTCCGCATCACACGGATAATATATTTTTGTCTAACGCAATATAATAGTGTACTCCGACTACAAATAAACCGTTTACCTGTGTACTGAACTATACTCTATAGTAGAGTTAGTGTAGAAAACAGTTTGTTAAGTTATAAATTAATTATTTATTAGGTACAAATATACAATCTTACAATTAGTTGATTTCACTATATTGTTATTACTGCCATTATAGAATATATTATAATATCTTCAATATTCTATTATTTAAAAGATAAATAAAAAAAAATTGCACAAAATAACTCGAAATTATAAGCATTTTTAAAATGTTGTATTTAAACAAAAATAGGTTACTACTATTTTTCACATACGTGTTATAATCAGTAAAACATTAAAAGTTTTGGCTTTATTATTTTTGGCAGTAAAACCAAATTTATGCGATTTGTCAGTAGATTTTTTTAATTACTTGGAAAATCGAAAAAGTATTAAATAATTAACCATTCGTATTAACTTCATTTCTCGGAAGTATACTTTTAGCAGAGTACTATTTTTATTGATTTCACGATAATTATCTGTTTTTTTTTTGTTGAGAATAAATATACAAATAAATGTCAATAAACAGTTCGATCTTGTTATGAACACTTTTTACGAATTTCATGTGTTATATACTGCGATTTATAATACAAAATTGCAAAATGTTAGTATATCTCGAAACACACTTGTAACAATTAGCAATATATGTATGTTATTTCGTGTTTTTCACTAAGTGTAGATTTAATCGATTTACTCGTTCTATTTAATAATAATTAATAATAATAATAAAAAAATAATAGCGAAATAGTATGTCCATGTAAAACAAGTGATGTAATTTCATTTGTGTGAAGGCACCATTGGGTTAAGAATAATATGTACATTTTTTCGTTATTAAAATTTAATCAAATTAATAGGTATTTGAGAGTGGCGTGTGTTTTGGACTCCCGGGAATAACTCGATTATATGGTGGTTTTTTTTTTTTTTATAATCCATTTTCTCATCCTCGACGTTCCACATTTACTATTATCGCGATATAATTTATTACGCGATACGTATAATAACGTTATATTGATTTTACTGCCTACCGCGAGTTTCACGCGGATACATAATTGAAATTGTTCAGAAAAGTCGATAGGCAATCAATAGGTATATATTGCTTTGAAACGCGGAATTCGAATACAGTTCTAAAATGAATATAAATGTATAATGATGGTGTTATCATGGTACGGGTGTAACGTCCGTCTGTAAATAATTTGTTGCGAATTTTTTTTAATAAAAGACGGACCACGGAGAATCTTCTTTATTACAATACGTTAGTTATTTGGAGTAAACTAGTTGGTCCACATTACAATATATCGCGTTACGCAGTAATAAATCGAACGAATTTAGTACAATCCGTCTAATGTTCATAGTTAATAGGATTTCAACGTTTTTGCCGTAAACTTCGTATTCAAATATTTTAATCGATACACTATGTAATTCAAAATCGAAATATATTGTAGCACGAAATCACGGGCAGTAGTTTTTAGATCATTTATTTTGGTTTATTCCGTTAAGATTATTTTATTCCGTACCGTTTTCGAATGATTGAATCGGTTGAACTTGTTTGTGTCTCGAACTCATAAAACTTTTTCGTCAAAACTTCAATCGAAATAATTAAATTTTACGAAACTATTCAATACTATGGCGACAGCCATTTCTTACTCGATAATTGTCGTACGCATCACTTTCCAGATCTGACAAAGCAAATGTGAATTTGCGGTAAACGAAAATTAAAAAAAAAAAAAAAATTAAAATATTTTCTGAGTCCAGCGAAATAGATTCAGCTAATGTATCGAAATAATAATAATAATAATAATAATAACTCATAAATATAAATATTTTTAACGGAAATCCTCTATCTAATTACACTATAAATAATCAAACGAATATCGTGGGATATCGTCTTGAATTCGAAATAAACGTTTGTGTGCGTGCGTTGTTACCACATGAATTTTGTATCCGATCCAGTCGACACCGAAAATTAAGACACGAAAATTACACGAATACCGACAAACGCTTTATATTTTATTCGTATCCGTGTGGTCGGCAATAAAATAAATCGCATTCGAGTAAATATCTTGAAGCTGGGGGGGGGGTTTAGTTCTCTTAGTATTGAAACTTAGCACGCCCTAATACAATCGAATACTCGACATCAATAATTGTAGTTTTTTCCGTTTCGCCGTTTTTTTTTTTTATTTAATTGAAAACAAGTTTTCAATTATCAAATTGAAACTTTGTACTTTGATACTTTGCTTTTTGTACTTATATGCGCAACGTTTAAAATAAAATATCAAAATGCGTGTGGAATTTTTATGCTGAATGCAGACAATAACGAGTAGTTATTATATCTAATAATAAGTTTTATCAATTTCAATAGAATTCATAAATTTTATTTCATACCTGGGTAGTATTCCGAATACAGTATTTGGAATACTGTATTCTAATTACCTTCTATGTATCCTGAATACTTTTTAAATACTTTTTTGAGAGTAATCTGAATACAGTACTTTAAATATTTTTTAAAAGTATTCCGAATACTTTTAAGGCTCAATCATATTTTAAATAGTGCCTACACGGTTACATAATTTTTCGTATTATTTTTGTTTTCAATTATATATATATAATAGAATAATAATAGTTTTTCCACTTTTGCCCCAGCGATGATGATAACATGTTATGATGGTGTAATAAATAAGTCCTACATTCTATTAATTATCAAGAAAATGGTCATCTTATTTTAGATGCATGGGTATATCAAATATTTTTTAATTATTAAACTGAATTTCCTGTGTATACAATAATAATCTCTTTGAAAATATCAAATATATATTAACAGATTACAGAGTAATCATAAAGAGCAATCAAGTATATTTGAATTCACTGTCATAATTGCGTTATATTTTATAATTAATTGGTAATATTAATTAACATTTTAGTAGTTATTGTGTTAGTTATTAACACAGAATTAAAAAAGAATTATTAAACATCCCAAATATATACTACCTTACACTGTTTATATTTCACTAAACAGTAATATAATTACTGTTTGATATTCGTAGTAAATACTGAAAACTAGTAAAAAAAAAAAATATTATAAAAGTATTTAGAATACTTAATTTAGAAGTATTCAAAATATTTGGGGAATTATTTACGAAGTATTCGAATACATATTCTGAATAATTTTTACAAAGTATTCAGAATATGTATTCCAAATACTTTTAAAAAGTACTTTACCCAAGTATGTTATTGTTGTTATTGTAACATCTGTATTGGATTTACAATAAGAATATGTTGATTAATTTCTTAAACAAAATTATTATTTAGGAACCTTGAATTGCGAAACAATAATGATGAAAGATTGTTTGGAAATGTTATTAGAATTTATAATTCTAGGCGATTTTCTCTCTCCCGGGCCTCTGCTCGAGTCAAATAGTTTTTGAACTAAATATTGAAACATTCGCAAACAAATATTCGAATACGTATTTAATTCCTGTTGTTTTCAAAATACATAAATGTTTGAAATATTAACAGTAGTGATCGGTGTCCTGGATTGTTCATTAATTATATATTTATTTAATATATAATATAGTTACACGATAATTAAATTTGTTAAATTTTTTCATAAATTTGAACCGGTAAACACACCGTTTTAATTTAGGCTATTTTTGTACACGTAGTTACTGTTGTAATATTTATAAATTAGTAGTTATTAATAGGTAATTAATTTTTTATTGTTGAAACTCTAGACCCTAAAGGATCACAATTAAGTGTAATAAAATGAAATTAATACCCAAATCATGACGAAAATTCGTGTGTAGTGTAAACAACGGTGTTCAATATGAGGAGGCGTACAAATAACGTCTAATTGTGCTTCTAACAAACTAATAAGCCCACACAATTTTACTTTAAAATCATCAAATTTTTTTATGAAGCATTAAAAATCTTTTTTTTCTTAAAAAAATAAGGATAAATATTTTATAAAGTATTTCAATAAGATTATTTCAAATCATCGTATCGTACACGTCGTAGTATCGAATGTCACATTATTCGAAAAATATAAAGGATTTACTAAAAGGAATCTGGGGTGTTAGATTTTGAACTATGCACGAAATTAAATATATAAAAAATTCGATTTTTATGTCCATGTATATATATATATATATATATCCATGTACGTACCAACGTAACCCCAGAAATGTTATTCAGAATTTCGCGTAAAAAGAAGAAGGTAAAAAGGATTTTTATCCATTATTTATACTTATTTATGAATTTATGATAAATTTAATGCGCACCATACGTTAATTGTGATAATTTCAAATTGAAATAATTGTGGAAAAAAATACATATTTTTATCGAATATTTTACTAAGCCCCGTGTGTATTGAACTATAAAATATCAAAAATAACGTCGAGTTATATATTGTAACTTCAAAATTCAGAAAAATAATAATTTTTTTTTTTTATAATATCAGAATGATTGCATAAAGCCTGCGCCATGATTATAATAACTGTGTGCTCATCTCCGCTGTCACCGGTCCGCGTACATGCCATACCAGTTATCTTTAATATTAATTAAATGTTATTATTATTTTTTTATCAGCCAAATGCTATTTCATTCTGATCTGTTTTTCCTTTCTGGGTGGTGTACAGCGGTCTGATACGAAAAACATTGTTTTTTATTATTATTTTTTTTATATAAGTCATCTTGCATGATGATGGATGATGATCTTGCATGGAATAATCACCCTTCATCCTTTCCCCGCGGAAATACTTGCCGACGGCCGAAAACATGAAAGGCAATTGAAGTGAGTGTATATTTTTTTTTTAAATTATTCGTAATGCCGGTACATTTTATTTCCTTTATTTTATATATATATATATGTGTGTGTGTGTGTGTTGTTCAATCTGATATAGTTTAAGTAAGAAAAATTAAAATGAGTAAATTGACAATAATATATATTCGTAATTGTTGTCCCCGTCCGCGAGCGTTGGACAACTCTCCGGAGGTTACTGTCGAAACTAAAAGTCCATCGAATTATTTATTTAATTTTAGTAATTTTTTTTTTGCCTTTGTTTTTTTTTAAATTCTATTTCTCGGAGTTTTTGTATACGCAAGAGTTTTTCTCCGAAATTAATAAACATTATTTTATATATATTTGTGTAATATATTTTCTAAAAAATATAAATAGTATATATATGTCTATATAAATCTTTTCATATGTGTCAATATATAAATAAGTGAAATTAGAAATCCGGTGTATGTGTGTGTGTGTGTGATCGGGAAGTGTTTCTCTCACCGCCCTTCCTCTTCCCGGCAAACGCTTACTCCTCTCCGGCCGACACTTATTTGAGTGACGCCCTCGGTCACGGCCTACACATCATCCCTGCGACATACGTATATTCCGAGTGCGCGCCGCTTCCTCCTCCCGTCCTGCACCGACTTGTCGGTAGGTGCAGGTGTCGGTAGGTCCTACCGACCTACTCTCGCATCTTCTTCTTGGTCCCGAGGACCCAAGCCACGCTCGGCCGCTCTTCTATAGGGCCGACCGACGAGTCACTGCTCCCGCACCGTGTCAGGGTCTCCGTGGGAACCTCCAGTCCAACGCACCGGGGATATTTCAGCGCCCTCCGCGGAGTGCTCGGACCTCAGGGCCACGTCGACACCTCGGGGACGAATCATTTGCCGGACGGGGCCATTGCCGCGCCTCTAGTTTCAAAAATATTGTTCCTAGTGTTTCAAATAAAATAATCTAAATTTGTCTAGGTCTATCATAGTTCAATGTAATCGTGTGCGTATGAGACGTTCATTACTACCCGCTCATGAATACAAACTCGAAACGGGTCTCCATTTTGTACTTTGCATCAAAACGAATGCATTTGTGATTTATCGCATATCTTATTTGATTGTCCTTCTGACTACCCAGCGCTTATCCTTGTTTTACACGTTAAATTCACTGAACATTTCAATCGATCTCCCCTCTGTGTCCATAATTGATTTAATCGACTGTTTTATTTTGACAGTTGGCTTTATCATATAATAGTTTAATAATTTTGAATGCTTCTTTTTTTTTTTTTGTCTATTATTTTCATTATTGTTTATTACTTTGTCGTAACATTATGTATTTATTAACTGTCCAATTATTTTTGTTTTTTATCCTTTATTAATAATCGTAAATATATAGTATACATAGATTTATAGTCTGAATAGTTTATACTAATAGCTAAACAACAACAACAAATTTATACGTTAATGCTGCAATAAGTAGAAATATAGTGAAAGAATCTTTCTCTATATATTAAACGAGTTTGTACAATAAATTAAAAACTTTATCGTGTCACTATGATAATAAATTTCATTTGTACTATCTTTTGTCAAAGATTGTTATGTTATCATCGTCGTGAATAAATTAATTTTCAATCCCGTTGTCGGACCATTTGGACACATTTTTAAAATGTTTCCTTTTTGTAGGCCGTCATTTTATAATATATTCAGATATCCCAACGTATTTTATACCAACGGGTAACAGTAAGTTTGTTTATCGATAATTCATCAAAATGACAGTTTATTCCCGTATCGAATATCCCGAATCCTGTCAATATGCATATCGTATCGTTATACAATATCTGCTGATTATTTAATATAATATTATATATATATTACGATAAGAAGTTTTATTAAAATGCATTACATTTCGTTATAGCTAATTAACAAAGCGGTCGTTTTAAATATTATACTGTGCACAGAAGCATACCGTAATACCATCATAATAATAATATTATTAGCAATGCAAATATAACGGAAAAGATGAATATGACGTGTACTGTAATGCACGTTACATTGTATGTTTTATTAATGGCACATCAAACAGTGTTCTTAATTTAATTTCTGTATTTTGCAATTAAAATTATGCTATGAAAACAATTTATATATCACAATTCCATCGAACTTTCAAAATATTATTCGAGAAAAATGTAAAAAAAAAAATATTAAACATAAAGGAAAAATATTGATTGTAATTGACAACACTTTTAAAATTGTATAATATTTCAAAGTACAATGTGCAGAATTGGCGCTATTTAGGCATTAATAACGGTACGTCTAAACAAATTTCTTTTTTTTTTTTAAATATAAACTATCTTGTTATTAATTTATTGAGTACAAATATAGAAATTCTGAAAACAAAATCGTCGTCGTATGTTATACACATACATCTGTATTAATTACAAGTTTTATTGCATTTATCTTATGTGTAATAATAGACCCGCTGTACTCGCTGACAATGATTTCTGGTATTCGCTAAAATTGCAATATTTCAAAACTAATCGAGTTAACTGATCATGATAATCATGCTTAAACATAAATTAATTCTGCATATAACACAATGTAATATTATTTTAAAAGTATGAAGGGCGGAAGAACAATTAGAATTAAGAAGTGTTTTAAACGAAAAATTTTTTTTTAATATTTGAAGATTTTCTTAAGAATTCTAAGAAATTACACTCATTACAAAGATCATAAAAATATATTTTATTTATGTGTTCATGATTGCAGTGTATGTGCCTATAACTCATACTTGTCGATAATCGTCAATTGCGTTATATCATCGGTAATATTTTAATCAGTAACGCTGAAGTCTCAAAATACTACTTTAACGAAACGGGGAGAAAAAACATCGATTTTAAAATAACATATTTGTAGAAGATTTTATGATATTCAAAAATATGATTAAGCCAACGCATAATCATAACACAAGTAGTATCGGCGTGTCACTGTTTACGGTTTTAAAAAGAAAGTGTTAATATTGTATTTACGTCACGATCTTATCCATGTGTTAAAGGGGATGAGACTCAGTCCCTTTACCACTGGCCGAAGTTAAAAAGCGTCCCCTTCAACAATTTATCTGTAGGGTATGCCGGAACGGTCGAATAATAAACAAATGGCAACCAATATAATACAGAATTCCGTTGATAGTAAATCTTATATAAATTATTACTTTTTTTCGATCATATATTATTACAGCAAATAACTATATTGTGGTTAATAAATATTCAGTATAAGTGATAAAATAAAGAAAATACGATTTATGTTTCTCTTTAAGTACTTTATAATTGTTTTATTTTAAAATAGCTCTTTATTAATTAAATTGAAATATATATACATATCCCCACATTTGATCATGTATAATGAAAATTAAAATTTAAAAATTTTTTTTCTTGTACAATTAAAAGCACTTATAACATTAAATTTTTACGAAACAATTAATTTTTATTTGGATGATTTTTTTAGGCTTTAGTTTTTTTTTGAATGGCAACCACTAATTTTTAATTTTACAGGTATAATAAAAATAATATTCACTTTCAAAATATTAAATTGTTAAAAGAAATTACTTATTTCATAAAAATCTAATGTTATTAGTGCTATAAATTTTACGTGAAATATATTAAAAATAATATTATGAATTATGTTAAAAATAATATTCACTTTCAAAATATTAAATTGTTAAAAGAAATTACTTATTTCATAAAAATCTAATGTTATTAGTGCTATAAATTTTACGTGAAATATATAAATCAATTATGTTAATTTTTTTTAAGGTAAAATGTTAGAGTGAGCATGCTTAAAAATCACTATGTAAACACATATACATATTATATAGTGTAGTGATATATGGAACGCCTAAAACTATATGGGAACATTAGTCGTCCCCTAGGGAATATTTTTCTACTTTAAGCCCCAATCTTACCAGTCAATTGATCCCAGCATCCAGTAAACGAGTGGAAAATACGAAATGGCGTCCAGGAACGCGATGTCCGGACGGCGTTCTAACAAAATTATAATCGGATTCAATGATGTTTTCGGATGGAAATGCGCTCTCAGTGGTATGATGAAATTGTAAATTCCATTCGACGCGTAATCTGCCGCTAAAATTATCGTCTTATTTTGCCAATTGTAATCATCGGCGTTTCGATAAGCGCAATGCTCGCATACCTGTTAATTACAATTTGTTAAGTTTATTCGACTTCGGAAATTCGGAAACGACTTTATAAAATTGTCTGAAATATAAGTGCTTATGCATAATAATATTATTACTCTATTGCGTATGCGTCAATTCTATTTTATAACGGGAATATTTAAAATATTATACCATATTATAAAAAATTATATATACATAATATATAAATTTTTTGCTAAGGCTCAATTATTGTGGTCATTAACAAAAATTAATTTACAAAAACCGTTTAATATTATTAGTCAATGGCCACACAGTCAATTTCTTTACACTAGTGGTGTAACATTTCGAAAATCGAACGTATTATCTATTCCACTTACAGTTATTTATTTACGGATAACTAAAAAGAAACGTTAGATTTTAATGCAAGTGTAGTATAAATAATGTTACGTTGAACCATATTGTTATTATTATTACACAAATGATATATTTTAAAATATTAACAAAATTAAATTCATTGGTTTTATAGCGGAACGTTTATTTTTATATATCTCACATTAAAATTAACTCACTCAAAATCACAGAGCAATCTTTGATTTTGAATTATTGTCATTGTATACCAATTGCACAAAACTAGTATTTACCTGAGCGAGTTGAAGGCAACACAGTGGTTTTTTTTCTTTTAATAAATAACACAGCGTGGGACTGACACCAATGTATGGCGATACGGGTGGAAATCCTTTGACTATTCTATATAAAGAAAAAAAATGTAAAACAGAAATATAATTATAAAAAAAAAAATTGTGTAAAGGAAAAATAACACTTTTTGTATTTATAACGTTTTCGGTACACTGTTTATTAAACAAGACGCTATCACATCGTGTAACACTTGCCTGGTCCACTCAGCGTTTCGAACATAAACATCTTCCTCACCATCCGCTGTAATGCGGAATCTGAGTAGTTTATAACACAAACATGCAAAAAATATATATACAACGAAATCAACATGCATATATTAATGTTACAAAATTATGTTAAGCGAATAATAATAATAAAAAATAATGTTAGTTTTAGTATTACAAAAATAGTTTACATAATCCATTCAAATCGTAATTTTAATATGTGGAACATTTTATTTTTAGTACGCACGGTGTCCCACGAAGATATGGTAAGTACAATAACTTTTGTTTTATTCAATATTTTTAAGTATTCTTATATAATAATTAATAGTATTACCGAGCTATAATTCTCGTTTTTAGAATTAATTACAATTAAAAAATTAAAATTTGATATTAAAATCCAAATTAACCATATTAAGAATGTATTATTACATAATTTAATATGATTTTGTTAGGATTTTTTTTACTGAAGATTAATCATTTCTATAATTTTTTTTGAAATTAATGAAAACATGAATTTATTTCATTATAGTGCGGGTGACCAGTTTTTTTTTTTTTTTTTTTTGCTGAGAGAAATCGATATTTTCATTGTTTTCAAAAAGTTATTGAAAATCAACGACTAATTAATACATTATCAAAAGATTCTAAAAAAAAATAAGTGAAAAAGAAACTAAACTCATAAGAAGACTATTTTAGATTTTGTAAAAGTTTAAAATTCAAGTAAATATTTTTTATTATATTAGTGATACTATTAATAATATAAATGCAATTAATTGTTGACTACTTATATTTTTATTCAAAAAACAACTTGAAGTTCTTTTATATTTTCAATCTAAAAAAATAAATTTACATATTTTTTAAGTGCTAAAAACATAATGAAATTGGAATTTTGATGTGTGTAGTAAGCAAAGGTTTTATTACGAGTATGTTTGTATTTTGATGACAAACAATAACTATTATTCAATGTTTTATATTTTGTGTTTGAAATACATTTCGTAAGGAACCTTTTACATAAATCCAAATTTATCTAAAGTTTTTATATACGTGTATATTTATGTCAAACATCTGAATAAACGAAAATATATGTACATTTCTAATTGATTAATGATCGGTAATAACTTTAGTATCCGAAAATTAAATTGTTAAAAGCTCCAAAGATTTATGATATAGCTCAGCGACGTACTAACATTAATTAATGGTAAAAATATTGGATCAATAGAATATTAAAACAGTTTAAAATGTATCTAGTGTTTATCGCACTATTACATTATTTTGCCTAAAATAAAAATTCATTAATTTTACTTTTATTTATAAGTGGATAAATATATTCAACGCATACTGTTGTTTAGAGAACGTTTATTTTATTTAAAAATGTTATTATTACTATAATTAAGGCCGTAGAGAGAAATCAAGGGCTTCAGGGACAAACTAATCCGGGCCTCCTTCTATTTTTAAATATTAAACATATAATTAACACCTAGTATCGCCCATTAAAATGTGTATAACAAAAAGGTGATTTAAGACAGTGGCGGTTATAAGATAGATGGATCATCCCCCCCCCGGATTTGATATTTTTAAATTTACTATATCTCTGACTCAAGAGCACTGACTCGTAAGTTGGTTCAATTATGTTATGAATATGCTCCAGATATGAATATTCTTCGATGTGGATATTCTATTGGCAGGGGGTGTTGGCTCCATTTTTGCCCCCCCTACTTGAACATCATGTATAACCGCCACTGATTTAACATTTAGGTGTAAAGTATTCAATAAATCAAAAGCAAATTTCATATTGTTACTATATACTATTACCATTATTATAAATTATGCTACTTATAATATGGTACAAAATAATTATAATATTGTAAATTATTAATGAGTTTATTATAAACATAGTTCTTTAAAAATTGCTTTTCTAGCTTTTTTGTTTGCAAAAGTATTAATAATGCTATCATAATCCAATTGTCAAACAAGATTATGTTCCATAGCAAGTGTACTCAAGTTTGTAAGTCGACCTAGTGTTTCGATTCAATTAATCTCAGCTTTTATGTAAATGTAAAAATTGGGTAAAAATTTGGTTGCTTTAGCCGGGGCTACAGCATCCCCCCTTTAATCGGACCTGAACATAATATATGTTTGTGTGTATGTGCAGTTGTATAGTAAATAGTTAAAACACGAGTAATCTATTTAACGTGTTATACTAACTTTCTCAAATAAATACGGGGTTTTTTTTTATACAATTAATAATATAATATAGAATATAATTATTGGATTACATTACATTTTCACAGAAGTATCTATCGACTATTCATCTCACTTAATTCCCATAATAATAATAATTAAAAGAAAATTGAATCTCAATTTTATATATTAATATTGTGACCATAATTGCACAAAATATTTTGTTGTATGAATTATGCATTTTTAATATACAAATTGAATTTTTTTTTATCTTATACTTGTTTTAGAAAAAAAAATCACTAGTTTAATATTCAATATTCGTGTTATGTATTGAGATTCCGAGAATGATATGTCTTATTTTTAAAAAATGAAAACAAGTATTTTTATTGAATGAACGTAAAAAACGAAAAACAGAATATATCTGCAAAAATGTCGTTTTCAAGAAATTACAAATAATAAAAATATTTTGATACGTAAAACGATTGAAATATTTCACTTTGTATAATACGTACATACTCATACATATTTATATGCTTTGAAGCATCAAAGTATTTTAGAATATTTGTTTTAAAATTATAGCAAGAAACATAAAAACGTTCGTTTCCGTTTCCTTTTTCTACCGTTGTATTTTTATTAATACTCCGGGGACGCTTTGCCATTGTGCAGTCGAAAAATAATAATAATAATAATAATAAAAAAAAAAAAAGATAAGAAATTCGTACCAGATCGTTTCGGCGGGTTCGTTAAATTTTATTTTATCTGCCAACTATACTTATTCACTGTAATAATGTCAACAGAAGTTTCGAAAATCAAATTCACTGTGCTCAGCCTTTTCATTTGTTTTGTATTGTGATTGTGCGCATAATTTTACTCAGAAGAATTTTGCATGTATGCAAAAATAATGATAATTAGAGACCGGGATTTTTATGTTTTTACATATTTTCACTGGAAGTGTGTGCAGTTCGATTTTCAACGAGCATTCCCGACGATTGAATATCGTAAAAATTAATATACCAATCATTTTTTGCGCATGAAAAGCAAAGCATATCTAAAGGTTTGAGAATATTTTGTATAAAATAATATGTTTTAGGAATATATTACGTTTTGCTTTGAACATTTCATAAAAAATGTAATGGTTTATAAATAGATACAAAAACAATAATTCTCTTTTAACAATTATTGTGATCTCTATTGAATTTTTTACCCTTCGAATGCCGTGATTAGATTGGGCAAAGTTTACCACCGTTCAATTTGAACGCGATATATCAATAATATTTAGTAAAAATATTCGGTTAATTAATAAATATATATATATATATATTTTTTTTTTTTTTGAACATGTTATTATCATTTTCAGCTCATAATACTGAACATTACTTTTATTTCATAATATATTATGTATATAATTTGGAGTATACTAAATAAAGTGAATTATACCTAAACAATATACACCACACCAAGTACATATTACTTAAATAATTTTTTAAAGATTAAGATTAATTTAAATATCTTAATTTTTTATTTGTTTTTTCAGTATATAATACATTTTTATGTCACACATCATACATTTTATAAAATAGAATATTCATGCATATAAACGATTATTTTCATGAAATTATGGAGTATAAATACATATTTTTGTTAGTATTACATATAAATCCGGTCTCTAATGATAAGTATCATTCGTGTTAACAAAATATGGTGGTAGCTGAATTTAAATTTCACGACTCATGTTCATGCACAACCACACAGTAAATATTTTTATTATTATTTAAATCACCCACGTAAGCAGGGATAAAGTGCTTAACTAACAATCACACAAATTCAAACTGCATGTATCGTTTTAATTTAGTAGTAAAAATAAGAATATGTAATAATTATAATTTATCGCATTGATTTTGACTATAACGTTATTCTTACGCAATTTTTTCACTTGGTGATCGCCACGGCACCTCGTCCTCGAGCTCATCTTCGCTCTCGTCACCGTCTTCTTCGGGATGCGGTACAGATATGTTTAGAGACGAGCCAGTCATGGTTTCAGCCACTGGTAATATACTAGGACGTCGACTACCTAAAAAAAATGCGGAAACGCGTATTCGTTTACAGATTTAATTCGGTAAAAAAAAAATACAAACCTCTCCTTTGTCCCAGTATTTCGGGACTCAGTAAATTCGGGTTCATGTCCATTGGTTTCGGGATACTCAAGTGATTTCCGACCACTGGCGGTTCTTCAGTTTGTTTGTTTTGTAACGAGTAACATTCTCGAATCGTTTTTTGAACGTCAGCTACTGGTTTATCTGCGAAAAATTGAGCGAATTTCTAAAACATATTCAATCTCGTCGCTTTTTTTTAGGCTGCAACACTCCTAGGACATCGTGAACTCACCGTTGGTCAACACGGTCTCGAGCTGTTTCGACGACGCGGCACCGTTATTCGACACGATAAATGAAGAATTCTCCTCTTTGTTCACGCTGATGTAATAGCATATATCGGATTTCTTCATTATGTGCCTAGGCCCGGGGTTCAAAAGTATGGTATCTTCATAGAATTCCGGTAAATCGGCTGGCCGTACGCCCACTAACGACACGCCAAACCTAAACGACGATAAAAAATCGTCCACATTTGAAATATCCGTTCGAATTGTCAGTTCGGAAATAAATATACTTTCGATGTGAATGGAAACTCGCGTATGTGAAGCTTTTGCCTTCATATTCACCGAAAAATCTGCTGTCTCCTAACAGTATGTGATAGATCTCGTTTCCCGAACATCTACCGTACAGCCTGTGCCATTCCTCCGGCGATGTCTGTCCTTCTCTATATATGCACATATAGTGAAACACGTGTAAATATTTATAATTTATTCATTCGTAATGAACAAAATATCACTTGGTTAGTGTTAGAGGGCTCGGATGTTGGTGTTCTAACGAAAAAACTATAAAAATGTATTTACGCACTAAAAACACAAAAAATGTTCTAAAAACCTAAAAGAAATTTAATTCATATTTTGAAAATTAAAAAAAATTATATAGTGTGCGGGGAGTTTTGTGAATTTTGCTAAACTAAATGAATTACTCGGATAAAGATTTTATTGATAAGATAAAATTGATTTATCCAAAATTGTTTGGATAAAGTATACTGTTATTACTATAAATTTAAAAACAATGATAAATAATTATTTTCCATAAAACGATTTTGAGGTGTAATATTTTAGATATATGTATAACAAAAACTAAATGCTTTTTACGAATTAAATACCTCGAAATTTAGAATTGTCATAATTAGCCAGAATTGAAAAAAAAAAAATTTTTTTACCTTGTATAATATAAAGTTACATATTTTTTTTAAAATTTCAAGTTTCTATGACGATTAGTTTCAAAATTAGGAGGAAATAAAAATTTAAGATTTCGGTGGAATTGCGTTTTTTTTCATTTTTACGTAATTTTTTAGTAGTTTATGAGTTTTTTTTCTTTGACGCTTTTGAAAAAAAATTGAAAAACGATCTCTCTGAAGTACCAAGTAAATGCAATTAGTTATCGGAAATAAACAATGACTGTAAAGATCGGAGCACTCCTTCTGGTAGAAGTTATGGGTATAGACATAATAATAATAAAAACACATTATTGTAAAATCAATAGATTTCTCACTCCTTTGAGGATCTAAAATAACCTTTAAAATTATTTGAATTACTTAAATTATGTATTTATTATTTTATTGTATAAATTTAATTTACATGTACAAAATCTGTATTATTTTGAGAGGCATTAAATACGAGCACATGGAGTTAAATAAGAAATAATTATATTGTATGTATGTATATATATATATATATTAGATATTAATACGAAGTATTTTATATTTCTCATAAGCAATTTTTAACTTAAAACATTTTACGGTATAATATTTTAAATCAAAATTTATGTATAAATGTTAATTTATGAGCGAATTAAATATTGCATAAAATAATAATAATAATAATAGTAAACTCGTGCTTTTTCAAATAATTATTGAAAAATAATTTAAAAGAATGTCCTAGAAAAACAAAAAAATTAATCAAAAATGTCAAAAAATAAAAAATAAATTATTTAGATTCATTTATTATTGAATTACATTCTTAGCGAGAAAAACATCACCTAAAACGTTCTAAAAGAAAAGTCATTAACATCCGAGCCTTACGTATTATAATATTTGAACTTTTATCGAGAAAATAATAATAAAAACAATTTTCTTTCGAAATCATAAATACGTATATATATATATTTATGTATATATACTAACTGCCCTCTACTCGTGTGTAGTAAAAGAGTAACTAGAGTCGATGCTCCTGGACAAGTGCAGTTGTTGGCAAGAAGAGCGTATTTAAGCTCGTCTTCGCATACAACAAACTCGGCAAATTTCACGTGTAATTTGTTTTCCGGTCGAAAAATTTGCACGTATTGAGGGACAGTCGGAGCGTAATCCTTGACGGCCCACGAACGTAATATTGTGTGTTCGTCCTATATTAATCGTTCAGTAGGCGACATTTAAATAATTAATTTTTAATGAAAATTTCTAGAAAACATTATTTTACCGCAGCAGCTTTGTCGGCGTAGTTTCTGGCAGCCAAAACAAAACAAGCTTTAGCGTCACTCATTCGAGCTCTGGATAAATCTCCGTCTTTCAGACACGACCCTTGAATATAAATTACCCTTTGTGCCCAGATGGGCACTTGGAGAATCATTCTCATCGTTGTATCAAGTTCCATCGGTGACAACAGAACAACAAAATAGTCCTTAAACAGTATATAATACGAGCATATAAAACGAAATTAAATTTTTTTACTTTATCATTATTATAAAAAAAAATCTGTTCAGTGATTAGAAATTACTACCTAATTTCATTTTATTTCTTAATTGGTTTGATACAATCGTCAATAAATTTTTTTAAACTAAAAAAAAAAAAATTATTTGTTTCTCTCCACCATGGACGATAAGCTAAATAACGTCTCTACAAAATATTTCTCACTAAATTTTGTCGTAATATAAATTCTAATTATATAAGATATGAATATTAAAAATGAAATTTATTACAAATTTTTCATAAATTAAAACAATATAAAAAAATATATTTTAAGAACGAAAACAGATTAAAAAATGAGTGTAATATGTATAATATTAATTTACTAATGTTTTTGGAATAAGTAAAGAATACATAATATTATATCCTCTCATGTTGATAACGTTATTCAAGTAAATGCGATATTAGTTTTACGTCTTAAAAATTCTCAATTTTTATTCTTAATTTTTTACTTCTCGCTATTTAGTTTTATCTGGAAGTACACTCGTTAAAATATATAATTAAATATTTGTGCACAATGTAATTTTAACCAAGTGACTACCTTTTTTTAAAAATTTTTTTATTAAAATTATATTTCCTATTGAATTATTACGAGTTAAAGTAATATTATTAATTTTGTAAAATATAATGAAATACTGAGTTTTTTAATTAAATATAATATTGTTTTATCTATTTTGACTAATAAAACAAGCTATTTATAAAATATAACATTATCTGTGCGATCAGTACAAATAGCGTTAATCAAACACTTCGATAAAAATAATTACAAATGATGACAATTTTTAGAATAGAAGAAAACAGATCTGATATGTGAACACTGAAAATTAGCATTTCTTCGAATAAGAAAATAAATCGACTAATCGACAAGAACAATAATAGTCAACGTATTTACAAATGATTTTAAAATTAAAATTTTAGTAAAATATAGTTTACTACCCATGGAAAATTGTAACGTTTCCTTTACTATGTGCTACTACAAGCAGTATCGTTATATTTCCAAATGCTGAGGCCGTTATCATTGCACGGTATAGTGCTTAGATAGGTATTGCAGTTTAGTAGTTTAATACTAAAATAATCGCGTTTATTAAGAGTGTGTTGCAATCAGGATATTAATTAATTAAAATAATTGTATAATAAATGATATTACGTTCGACGTATAAAATAATTTAATATTACGACCATGTTATACTAACTTGGAGTAACGGATGTGCATAAAATTCATTAAGGAAGTCCATAATTGTGTCTGCTTGAAGCGTTGTACTGCAGACGACAACGTGTTTCTCAGAGTGTGCCCTGTGAGACGAATACGAACCACCGAGTTTTTGTCTTTCCATCCAGGTGAACGCGAGCTGTTCAAACTACAGACGAGTAAACACGACAGAAATCCGTTTAATTTGATGACGTAAAATAATAATTGTGATAAACCACCGGTGGTGGAATTCGTTGTACATAAATCGCGTACTTGTGTTGGGAGAACGATTAGAGCTATGCAAATCATGACGACCATGTAGAGCTGAGACGGCCAAATGTCTGGCACAAAGTCGCCGTATCCGACCGTGGAAAATGTGACTACCACGTAATAGGTGGCCTGAAAGAGGCTCAGATGACGGTGGCCAGCTCTTTGAAAGTGCTGTATGCCGCATACGCTTCAAACGCAATACGAACGTAAAGATTATAAATATAAATTTCCCGTTAAAACGCTGCAATAATGTGTCGTTAATTGTACCGACCTAGTAAAAACTAAACACAGTAGTGTGGCAGAAAGTATCATCAACTGTTGGGACAGTGCTGATTGTGATTTTTGCATGGCTCGATGAAGATCGTTCTGGAAAATTACGTACAAAGAAAACAAAAAACAAAATGTAATTTTTTCGCAATTCAATATTCGTCGATTTTTATTCACTGACAAACATGTTTTCTAGGGATTTTTTCGCTAACCAGCAGTTCAAAAATACCGGTATGAATAAATGGATCAACGTCGGTTGGAAAATCTGTAATGAAAACGGCATTTTTACATTACTCAGTTCAATATGTATTATTATAAAAGTAATAATCGCTTACCGTGAAAATAAATGGTACGGTTGTGATCAGCTCTAAAAGGAAATGGAACGATAGGAGTTGTTGCATTACATTTCCCTGAAACAAATTTAAAAATCGTTCGTGACCATTTACGAGTATGTTTCACTATATGAAATCAACACAGTATTGTCAAATTAAAAAATACTCTTTTCGTTCACACCTATTTCAATGGTCATGCCTTAAAAAATATTCTTTTTCTTCAGTGGCTAATTTTTTAATATGATATTTTGTGGATATTAGCGGCAAGGGGAAATAAAGGAAAATATTTTTAAACCTTCGAGATAAAGCGATTCGAATTTATTTGTACGTATCGACCGCGAGAAATTCATCTATTACTTCTCCCAATAACAAATAATCATCGCAACCAATATAGCTGAACAGCAGAGACGAGAAAGTATTTGGAACCCTATACCATAAATATATACAATTGATTTGTAAAAAAAACACCAACGAAATTGTGTTGTTTACGACCAAAGAAAATTGGAATTTTTTAAAAAGAACCTAACCGTTAGAACTCATAATGTATGACATAATATTTGTTATCGATATATATATATGTATTTCTCGTAACAAGAGTATTTTATCAAAATATTTTAAAACTCTAATTGCGAAATTTTACGTAGGAAATCGTATAAGAAAATCGACGAAAATTCGAATTTAGAAATTGTTATAGAAAAATTTATGGTTTCGACTGCAGTGTGTTTATCTACATTCGTCGTGCATAAAAAAAAAAAAATCAACCAAAGCTCAGACCTCCTGTGTGAATGAACAGGAATATAATGTTACACGAGTCCTGGCTTTAGTAAAATATTACATTATTGTAAAGGAATATTTTTTGTTTTTGTTTATAATATAACGTTCTTAATATCTTTCACGTTGCACTGCTGTTTCCACCGTTTTCCTTATGTTTTTCGTACACAAGTACGCCTGTGTACTCGTATATTGCTTTTGGAAAAACGCTATATATATTATAACACTGAATTAATCGTTTACGCATACTTTTAAACGTGGGAAGTTATTGTTCAATAGACGTTATATTATATTATAACACTGAATTAATCGTTTACTTATACTTTTAATCGTGGGAAGTTGTTGTTCACTAGACGTTTGCTCGTGGCTGAAACAATATAGTAATGATTTCGTTGTTACCGAAAATAATATCTAGGTCACTTCTCGTCCCTTTGAACTGGCGGTGTTGGTCGAAATAAATATTAAATATCGATGCGTTTATTACAATATTAATTATCCGTTTCGATTAAATATTATATATGCGGGTTAATTAGAAATATTAATTGTCGGTTAGAGGTACTCGATTTTCAGGAACATACGCCGTACTTTCTCGTAATTATACACTGTATGTTATACACTTACAAACACACACACACATGAGTAAATTCAAATTGCCATTAATAGCGAAAGTTGACTACGAAAGTAGCCTCGGGTGTTCTCAACAACTTTCTGTAATAATACGACGAATAACGCCTGGTTGGCATTCGAAATGAGTAGGAATCCGGCTACCTTCCATGGATTATTCGCCACACTTACTTATAACCCTTCCACGTGGAAATTTATTTTATTTCGAAGATTTTCGTCGAGAACATTTTTATACAACAAAAACCTTTAGTACTTACATAGTATTGTCGCTTTTTGGAAATATTGTATAATGTATCGTTGTTTCTTTATTAACGCGAAGAATTTGCGAAATGAAGTATTTATTTTTTTTTTTCATATTCCATTAACATAAGTCGGTAAAAAGCAATACTTTTTTTCTATACTTACAATATTTTTTTGTCATGTAGTCTAGAGTTGAAAAAAAATTACACATACAGGTACGTATATATTATATGGATAGTAGATACAGTCGTGTTTAATGTGATCTTTTGTGTTTATTTTGGATTGTTGAAAATATTTTGTAATAAATACACGAAAAAAAATCTGACGTATAAAACTCAAATGTTTGAAAGGAAATCGATTGATATTTCATTCTTTTAATTACTCTCACGACCTATTTATTTATTCAATATAAGGTTTTAACTAAATTGATTGCTTGTTTTTGGACTGTATACACAATTGAGAGGTATAATATATATATATATATATATATATATATATATCATTATAATAAGTGTCAGATTTAAAAACGCGCAATATATAATTATTAGTAAAAATCATAGTAGTTCTTGAACCTCGAGATAATATACGTTTATGTACAATTTACCTTTACACATTTGTATGCATTTGTCTATAATCGTGTTTTCATAGTGGAAATACGTTTTTCATTTTATTTGTGTCTCGAGGTTAAAATTTGCGACCAGTTTCTCGTTGTAACATATTACGTTGGTTTATTAGCTACTGTCAAAGAATATAATAACATAGCGCGCGATTTATAAATTAATATTATATATTGAATAAAAATAAATAGTTAACTATACGAATTCATTGAATTAAATATAATACAGAAAAATCAATTCGGTTTTTATATCCAATGTCCATTGTGAGTGAAACGTGAATAAAGCATATCGAAATTCAAACTAAAACATTTCACTATAGGATCGGCTATAGTATTTCAAAATGACTGAGAAAAAATATACCCTTTGAAATGGAAATCATGTACAAACTAAAAATTTAATTGTAATTTATTTTCAATTTATCGTTGTTAAAGTAGTTTTACTCCATCACACTAGAGAATCGTTGTGCATTACTTATACAGTAATATGTAATTATTCTTTTTTTTTTTTATACTAAAATTAAGTGCTTAAATTGTATTCCGAATTTTTATTAATATCTACTATTCTGTAACTATTTATACACGTTCTACACATTAAATTATTTATAAATTATAATTATTACGATAAGCAGTACATTACTATATGCACTTTATTTATATATGTTTAAAAACATTTAAAACTGAAAATACAATATGAAAGAATGGGGAATACTTAGACCACACGTTAAACAATATATTATAATATATTATGCAAAATATTTAATAGTGTTGACGGACCAATGGAATGCATGATATCAGACCTAGAAACATGACATGAATATACGAGTGTGTAAGTTGTCTACACAAAATGTTTTCTACGATTTTCCGTATAATTTTCAGTTCAGAATATAGGCGTGCGCAGACTCTAAAAGTGTATATTGTCTACGTGTTTTTTTGCCTCCTTGATAACCAATGCACAAATTATACAATTGACAATTGTATAATATTTATAGTTATCATATTTACAATTTACGTACGTTTAATATGATCAGCTCAAGTAAAATATACGTTTGTACACAAAGTCCAATTCCACTGCACCAATGATAAAAGAAAAATATTTTGGCTTTCCCACTATCCCTCTAAAGTCTAATGTATCGTTCATGAAAATGTTGGGTGCTCAGTACAAGTTAACATAATAATTATTAGTAAATGTTATAAATCATTATTAAATACATAATATTATATAATAATTATAAATTGCATATGCATATATGAGTCTGAAGAAAAACGCGTCTATTAATCATATAACTAAATTAATTTATTACTATAATTAAAAAGTTAACAATTTATCGGTTCTGTTGTATCTTTTATGTTTTCATATCATAGTATCAATTAACATCAAACTGCATGCATTGTCATGTTGTTCTTTGCATGTTGACCGAACACTATGCATACGTGGTCGATCCCCTATAAAAACAAACCGATAAAATGTTATCCCAATTTTTGTCATGAATGCGATATTTATTTATTCATGAGATCCAAAAATCCCTAATGTGACCATAATAATATGCAGGGTATTCCTAGGCACGCCCTGCACGTTATGTGTGCGCATGCCTATGATTCACAACACGTCATGTCAACGAGGATAGGGGATTTTTTTACTATTCATGATGGGAATCTTTTATTCGCAATGCTGTTATTAGATATTTATATTATTACATATTTTATTATTATAAAATATAAAAGTTTAAAAAATATCTCACGTATTTCATGGGGTTTAGAATACACTAACACATTTGTTGTATTGCGACATATTATGAAGATATTGTTAGGTTTTCCTCGAATAACATTTCCGAGTGTTTTAATTTAAATTTGATGATTTCGGCCAGAAGACGTTGTATATTATTATTGGAAAATCATTATTCTATTGTTGTCAGAATGAATAAGATATTGGAGATCAACTAATCTCGATATCCGAATTTTCCTTAGTTCTACTTACGGCTTCGACGCATTGAAACTCTATTCTCTTCCGGCTTCGTTTTCTATTGAACTTACTCTAAATTTGGATTATTATTATTATTATAATTATTTCTTTGTTTTGCGAATTTTATTTGATTCCAAGTTTAATTTCAATATACATATATGTTTAAAACGTATCGAGGCAATAACGTTTTATTAGGCAAAGAATGCGTATATATCTCAGTCTTTTTTATTTTTTTATAGTCATTCCTCGGTGTTTTATCCGAACCTAATGAAGGTGCATTACATAATTATTTTTTCATAATGTTCCATAAAGAAAATCTCTTCTTCAAAATTTTAATCGCCGATGCTGTACAGAGTCTTTTGGATTATTAGAAATGTAATAACATTGTATCAACAACTCACTATAAGTGTTGAGGAAATGATACGTGGATACGAAGTGGTACTTTACAAGATATTCGGGAGAGTAGGGGAATGACTCATGTACGGAGAATATATACAGCGAGGTTTTTAGTGTAAAACACATTAATTTATTTGGTTGTGAATATATATTTTTCACTTTAAATTGACTACATAGTTCATACTAATCGTGTTTTTATTTCTGTAGTTTTAAAATTAAAAATCATAAAATTAGTGCGTTAGTTAAAAAAAAAAAAAAAACGAAAAATTGGCCCAAAAAAAATTTGGTAAAATTTGGTTACAAAACATAATGGGAAAACACATTTTTATAATAAAATTCTAAAATTAAATACCGTTAAATATGTCTAGAAGAAAAAAGATGAAGTTTGTCTACACGTAGCCGAATATATGGTAGATGAGAACATTAATTTGAATTGCAGGCTACGTGTAAACTGTGTATATTCGTTTTACAGGTTAAAACATTTATAACTCGTTCCCTAACAATTAGCTAGTTATATTATTACGATGCGGCAAAAGGGGAATACTAAACAAATATATAAATTAACTCGAAAATCAAATGAAAAAAAAAATTGTTTTACGATATGATAATAAGGTAATGTCAAAATGTCTTATTTCTCAAACGGTGAGGGTTTGTGCAATGTACTCGAAATCGTTTAATAATAACGAATAGATATTTTAAAACAAGACACGAAGGAAACATTTTTAAAATAAAATAAAAAAAAGATAATCCGAATTCAAATTTCGCGTAACATGTATTAGAAAAAAAATCATACTAGTACTTTTAATATAGACAATGACTTGTACATTTTAAATACAGGACATAATATTTATATAAATTCTGTTTTGGAAAAGTTACGTGTATATAAAGAAATTAATTTTAAAATATTTTAAATAAACAAACATGTTTAAGAAATAATGTTAATAAAATGCCACAGTTGTAATTTTTACTATATTACTACGATTTATTATTGTAGTAATTTTAATTCACCATTTTCTTTCTTTTTTTTAAGTCTATATTTATTTTTATCCTAATATTCATATATGTTTCCTCATGTATTTTTTTTTCACTTTCACTTTTTATTCTGTTGTATTTTTATTTTTCGCTCAATACCAAATACCAAAACCAATTTAATACAAATGTTCTTATATAATTCTCGAATTTTATACAATATATTTTCTACATCTATTTCTCAACGACGTAGTCGAACGAGATTATATTCTTATCCGATTCCGCCCAATTAACGTTATTGTAATCGCCGATTGGAATAATATCATCGCCATTGTCGTCATCCGATCACAGCTGTTTTTTCTTCTTATTTTATTTCGTTCGTTCGCAAACGACAGGCCTATTTCTGCTCGAGACTATTCGTTTTTATTGAATTTCTTCGTTTCCTTGACTGGAAGACTCGATCACTCGCACTTTTGCAATATTATTATAATTCTCGTTCACGGACCGACCACTATTGTGCGGAATTCAGTCGATCTGCCAAAATGTTCCGATGACATCATCGCCGGAGCCACTAGGCGTTGTTCCGCAGTCGCCATCTAACGAAACGATACTACTGTTGCATGTGTATGTATCGACCGTCCAGACGTAATCGCGTGGGACTGGAATGGCATTTTTTTTCTTTTTTTCAGTAATCGATTTATTTTCCTAGTGAAATGACACGTGTATACATATATACTTCATATCTCATACCACATCTATTTTTGTGAAAATCGAGTTTTGTATAAACAGTGTAATACAGAGGTTCCCAAACTTTTTATAGCCGCTATCCACTTTTGACAATTTTCAAATTTAGATGATCCGCCGAAATCAATTTTTTTTTTTTTTTGGTATGAAATATGGATAATTAGAATATTAACAGTATATTTTAATAAAATTAATTTATATATATATATAAATTTAATAATGTTGTATTGAGTATGATTTATTTGGTAAACAAATGAAAACAATGAGCGAAAATTCAACTTCACAGGATTGTATGAAGAATTGGACGGAAAGCAGGGTAGAAAAAGTTAGGTATTTTGATTAGAAAGCCATTTGAACTCCGTTAAATATATTCGGTTGAAACTCATTTTTATCGAATTGTCTTCATAGCCTGAAATAGATTGATTTTTCAAACGTGTTCTAAATATTTTATTGAGGCACACTTTTGGGTCGCGATCTACACGTTGAGATTCTGTGGTACAATATATGATATTCATGGTTTAGAGTTTTCATTTTCTTGCACTGCACACACAATAAAGTTTGACCATTGACGTTTTGGCTGTAATACAATACTAAATAGTCTCGCTCGTATAATGACCGAAAATCAAAGAGTTTGTGATCGTTAAAAAATGAAAAAAATTAATCATTTGTTCACCACACTTCGTGGACAAAATAGACACTTTTAGTATAGACAAAATAAAACGGAACGCAAGAAAAATCGTTTTGCTTATATACTACCAATCGGGTACACTCGATAACGTGACGGCAATATTAATATTGGAATTTCGTATTGAAACTGTTATTGCGAAAAAATATTTAGTCATTATTTACTCGCACACATACGCACAAAAACCATATTCAAAGTATGGCACACGTGAAAATTATATGCGAATAATATAACACATCGTCTATGAATTACAGCGTATAAAAGTTTTTTTTTTTACGAAAAAGACGCCTCTAATGGTGAGTAATATACACGTATACGAAGGTCAGCTATCGAAATGGCCATTCTGAGTGAAATCTAGTTAAAAGTTTTTAGTGATCCCTGCAGTTATAGGAATATATTTTTGTTTTTATTATTCTAGGCCCACGTGGTATATATTATAATCGTATCATGCCGTAACTGCTTTGCATTCTGTATGTACCAGTGTGTAGAGCAGGTGCCGCCGACACATAATTTCCGCACCGTCGTTGCGCGTTATCGCGCCAACCAGTGGAAATGTACTGCGGATAAACGATGCAAATTTGTTTTTGTCCGAGGTAGACGTTTTTTTTTTTTCATACTCCGGGACCGTGTAATTTATTGTCGAAAATTCGTACCTGGTGGTGATATTTCATCACCAAAAGTGCACGGTGTACCGATTATACGGTTTTTCGGGGCTAAATTCACATAATAACTGAAGCGTAGCCCGTATAAATAAATATACGTAGGTTGTTGTTATTTTGACCATCGTTTTAGATTCAAACACTTGTTCGATATACCGCCGACCCACTTCGTACTCAACGCACCGCAGCCACGGGCGTAAATAACGTAATTATTGTTTATTTAACACATATTTGCGGGGTAAAACACGTTTTAAAAAAATTCAAATTATTTATTGATGAGGCATGGAAATGAAAATGCGTGTTTTTTACAAAATGACAATTTTTCCACTCTTCGACGTATTTGTAATTCGACTATTAAACAGAGATTATTTAGAATCCAGATTTGCACTTTTATCGCTTACATAGTTTTATGTTTTGGTCTAAGGGAGTAAATACAATAATGTAATTCTCCCATTTAGAGTCTATTTAGCAAAACTGACGTAGGTAAAACAATATCTTATTATTAGTCACAAAAAATTATAGTGTTTACACGTGTGGGAGTAAGCGATTTTAGTTTTAAGAGTCCAGTCGTTAGTAAGACTAATGTTAGGTAACAAAATTTCATCACAAGTATTTAAAAGTATTTGTAAACAGTTTTACTATATATATATATATGTATTTAAACTCGAATACTTTTCTCGTTAAGTATTTAAATACGTATTTTAAATATTTTTTTAAAACAAGTACCTGTACCTGTATTTGAATACATTAATTAAGTATCTTTTATAAGAATGGCAGTAACCCTTTGTTAGTCGTGCGATATTTCATAAAGTCAATGTTCGCGCGAGGTACAGTAATACTATATACGTATAGTCACCGCCTTCTGGTTATATTAAATTTAATATGATAGTCTTGGTTGTATAAATATACAAGTAAAGGGCATAGGTATTAATGTTTTTAATAATTTTGTTCATTTAGTCTAATTTTGGAAGAAAACCTCGGATTTCTTTGGATTTAATAAAGGGGTATATTGACTTCCATTGCCGAAGACCTATTTGATTTGAATGGTCATCTTATTCAATACTTACATCTATGATATTTTTAAAAAATCTTGAGAGTATACACTATGGTGACACTTCTGGTTGCATCACCAACGACGGTATATCGAGAAACAATCAAAGCGGAATAGACCGTTTATAGTTGTGTCAAACTCCATGAATCAATGACTAATTATAATTTTATTATAAATCTATATATTTTAATTTAATAAATCTAAAATAATAATACTAATAAATAATAATACCTACTCGTGTGTGTCCTTGGACAGATGAATTTCCAATATTCAGCGTAATATACTATTTAAAAATAATAAATAAAAAAACACAAGATTATACAAATAATTTACGACCTATTGCAGCCTTAGAGTAAAAAGATTCCAATTTCAGTTGACATTAAATATTAAAAATTTAACTCTAGTAAATTGAGGGGAAGATTTTGGTACCATTTTCGTCCCTCTCGCTTAAAGTCAATAGGTTAATTTCAGAACTTTAAAAACTCATATCTAAGCTTTGGGGGAACTAACAAATTCTCGGAATGGACTCGAAAATTTCAATAAATTACTCGTAAAATTTCAGAGTATATTTTGAAAGGTTTTTGCAAAGTCGGTGGGCCAACTTCATGGACGTTACCAAGTCGGTATTTTTTATCGTTTCGTGTTAACGTCACGTCGTTTTTTTAAACTACATGAATGACATTGGAATTATTTGCATCAATAGAAATGTTAAACTCTGCGTTTTGATGAATTATTACAAATAAAAGCTGCAAAATAAAGGAGAAATACAAGTTTCTTTTTATACTAGTGTAATGTATGTGAAATTAGGCAATAATTATCGCTAAATATATAAAAAATAACTATATAAATGTTTAAATGATACAAATTATTAATATATTAATTAGTTTAAGTATTATTAATTGTATTTCAAAATATGAACACTAAGAAATGTTTAAAATACATAATAATAATAATAATAATAAAAAAAATAAAAATAATATACGACAAAAGTTTACTAGCTGTTAATTTCGAGTAGGAAATTGATATTTTATAATATTTTAAAGACAAATAAACTATTCATTTTTATTTCTTTGTGGGATTTAGGTAAATTTAGGTGTGCTTACTTTTTATTATATATATATATATATATTATATAAGTGATATAACAAAAAAAAAATAAAACATTGTTATAAGTTTTTCATTCACTACACGCATTATTCCTTGAGAGAAAATTCTTTTGGGTATTTTTTTTGACGTTATAACAGTTACAACAAATATCCTCACCGCACTTTATGTACTTAAAACGAAATAAATATTTGGCTTTATGCGTGATTGAGTTAAAATAAATCGAAAAGCGGTTCTTTTTAACTGAGTTAAATCACAAAGAAAAGTTTATATAAATGGTTTACATACTTAGACTTAGATATACCATACATTTTATTAAAAGTATATAATGTATATAATATTATATATATATATAATTAGGTGTCAGAATAATGTACTATTTTAAACGAATATAACCTTTTACAGTCTAGTTGTTTTCTAAAGTAATATTAATAGTTACAACATTATTAAATGTAAAGTGGATTGCTCACAATGTGAATTGCCAATTTGACACAGTTTACTATTTAGTACAAAATATATAGTTAAAGTTTAATAAGTTTAACTTTTCGTATTCATTACCGGAACACTACACTCTCCCGAAACAGTATACAACTAACATACTATCGTATACTATCAATAACTTTACCCTTGAGATTTGTTTTAATCGAGAGGTCACTACCAAAGATAATATTGTCTCACTGAAAACTTATTAGTATAGTATGTCTTGCTTACAATACACTCGTATAATATTATGACTCAGTGACGCAATAAAAAATTTCCTAATATAGATTTATAATTGTAAAACCTACGTTTTCATATGTAAATAAATACTATTATATATAAATATACATATATATGATTTATAAATCCTTAAATAATAATTTACTGTATCATATCATTGTTTGTTAATAAACAGTATTTAGGTTAATAAATTATAAAGTGCGTGATAACTAATGAATATAATATTTTCTATATAGGCATATTACGAAAACAAAAGTAAAATTAATTAGAAAAATGTAATAATAATAACAATAATAATAATAATATTATTATTATTATTATTATAAAATAAAATCTAGACGGTTCGAAGTTGTTGATTTGTCGTGGTCCATGATGTTTATATTATAATCACGTTTTTAAAGATAAAATATGGTTATTGAACAAATCCCAATAAAGTGATTCAGATAATGTATTAAAATACGATTGAAAGAGACGTGTAAATTATTAATGACAATGAGTAATGTCAGTAATGTCTGCGATCATTATTGCGAAAAGATAACTTTATATTCATTTTGATAATATGTAATTGACTGAAAATTAATTTAGATAAAAGTATAAAAGGAAAATTATAATTATCTAGGTAAAAACATTGTTTTTTTACTGTAGTATAAAATTTTTAGAAATTGTTGGAACTCGTTCTTTATACAATTTTCATAAATTATTTGATTCAAATAATAACTAAGAAAAATTCCATTATATTACGTAAGTGTAGTGATAAATAATTGCCTTTAGTAATATAATTGGACATAAAATATACCTATACGTACACATAATTACTAAACAATTATATAAAAGTCTAAAATCATAATTTCTTCAAAATCTATTTTCGTTATTTTTTTGTAATTTTAAATCTAATGGTCATAGAAATCTGAAATTTTCATTAAATATGTAACATTAGATTATATTAACGAAACAAATTTTTCAAAAAAAATTTCTTTTAATTGCGAGCTATTTATAGAAATCATAGATTTTGTAGTATTTAATTAAAAAAACAGATAATTTTTGGATTTAAGGCTTAAAAAATTAAATAATTGTCAAACGTTTGTTACATCAACTAAAATAAAAAAAATTTGAAAAATCGTCAAGTCGAAATTTCTTTTTATAACCATTTCAAATTTATTGACAAATTTATTTCACTGTAGCTCCACTCAGAGTTGTTTTATCGAACGCAATGATTTATTGTTGCTTTTAAATTTATAGCAATACAAATACACATTAAAATCATTTTCCATGTAATTCACTTAAGCGACATTTACAACACTTTACAACTCGCTACCTTTTTGATAATTAAAAACACATTTAAAATAACATTTTGCGTAACGAAAACATTGTTAATATCTTACTAATATTATTACGTCATACGAGTGATCATTTTTTTTATTGATTGGCAAAAAAATAGTGTTAGTAAACCGAGGAAGTTGTGGATATCGCTATGTGGGAATACATAGAGAACGCTTCAGTGTTTTGTTATTAATATACATTTGAAAGTAATTATTGCATTCAATAAAATGATTCTGAGTGGAGTTATTACACGAAAGCTCCGTGTAACAATGATTTGATTTTAATTGTATGTAAAACATGGTTTATCAACTTGAGTCGCATATGATTTTGAGTGTGTTGTTAACAAATTAAAATGTTTATTTTTTCGAACTACAAAACATTTTCTGAATATTTTTATATAAATTATTTTTCTTTGCAAATGCTATGTAAATTGCTTTTAGATATGATAATTAATAATATACGAGGTGTGTGTGGGTATTTTGATGTTTCACTTTGAAATGTATATAATAAAAATGTGTACTAGGAGTTGAATAAATATTTTGGGTTATATATATTCAATTAATGTTAAGAACTGTTTGGGGTTCTATTTCATTGTCAACATTTTGGTATACGCATAAAATCGCGTAGTGGTAAACTAGTCGTAGAAGACTCCTGCTCTTTTCAAAAAGAGGCACATCGGTGGTAATGAAGTAAAATTTAAGTATAGTTTTGTATGTACTTTCTCCTTGTTATAAAGCAAACAGTTAAATCATTGATTCGTGTATTCGAATTTAAACAAGAAATTATATAATACTTTGCCAAAGACTTTGATTGAATTGATCATAATATTCTAATTGAGGTTCTCTACAAAACTGGATTCGGACAGCCTATTTTATCCTAGTTTAAATCATACTTATCGTATAGAATCCAGTGGATTAAAGTCCTTGGATTCATATGTTTCCACTGGTGTTCCTCAAGGTGGATACTTATCCCCGCTACTGTTTTTATTGCTAGTGAATGGAATTAAATCGATAATCCCTAAATGTTCCGTATGTTTGCAGACGATTTAAAACTTTTCAGAAAAATTGAGTCTATTAACGATTGTGATACTTTCTAGAAAGCTTTGAATGATCTTGTCTCATGTTTTAACTTTATGGGGTTAAATTTCAATGCAGGAAAATGCCAATCTATGTATTTTACTAGAAGTAAAACTAATATTAACTACATGTATCAGATTAATGGTTCAAGTATTGGCGTTCCTACCAGTAAGAAAGACTTAGGTGTTCTTTTTAAACCTGATCTCGATTTCTATTCTCATATAGAGGTAGTTTGCTGCAAAACGTTTAAGATGCTTTGTAATACGTACGTCTAAAGAATTTAAATTGTCAAGTTTTCAAGAAGTTGTTTATTGCTATTTTGTTCGGTCTTTTTTGGAGTTTTCTGCTAATCCTCTGGGATCCGTTAATAGCGGCTGACTCTTGTCATTTAGGACGAGTTCAAAGGCGTTTTTGTTCTTCGGCAACCTTTATTTTAAAAATTCCCCAACCTTACCATAATTATAGTCCAATAATGTATAAGTTCGGACTTAATTCTCCGCCAGATAGAAGTGTTAATGCCAGTTTGATGTTTTTAGAAAAGTTAATTGACGGACGTGTGGATGCTCCTTCTTTTCTTTCCCAATTAAATTTTAAAGTTCCTTCTCATTACACTAGATTGAATTTTCTTTTTGTTTCATAAAAAAGAAAATTTATTATGAAATTAATAATTTGAATAATTAATTAATAATTTTAAATAATTTTTCGCCCCATATTACTAATTATGATGAATCATCCTATATAGATGCGTTTGGCGACCTGACCCTCTTTTAAATTGCTTATTATTTTTATTATTGTAATTGTTATTATTATTACAGCCATTTATTATATTATATTATGTTCTTGTTTTGTCGCAAATTATAATTTTATTGTTTATAATTGTAATTTACTCCTAGTTTTTAGATATTTGTTATTGTTCTATGGGGCTAATGCCCATTAAATAATTAAATAAATAATCCAGAATTTAGATTATATTTTTCAAATTGGTGAATAATGAAACATTTTTTAAATATTTTGTCATATTTTAGAGTTATCGTAAGAAATGTACAACCATTATTTCACGTGTGCAGAGCACATTTTGGCAATTATTTTTTTGTGTCACAATTAAATGTAATGTTTGTGGTTACTATTTTGACATATTATATTACTTTGAGAAGAAAAATACATTGTAGCCGAGCGTATGTAGGTTTGTAGATATTTAAATGTAAGTTTTTAAATAATTTTAGTTATTAAATTAATTTTTGATTATTATTAATTAATTACAAGACCGTCGGTGGTGAAATAAAATTAAATAATTAAATAGCATATAAGAAATATATATCCATAGATGAATATTGTTATTAGCGAACGTCAGTACAACTTATAATTATATTAACATATTATTAGAAAATATACTTGCTCCTGTTTGTATATGTGTATACAAATAGCTCTTTCATACATGAGAATTTACAATGCATTTTATTCCCAAAAGTCAATGTAATATTAATCATTTCGTGAGTTCAAGTCCAAAATGTATTTGTAACGCATAGTCAGGTTTTGAGAATTGATGTTATTTTTTGCTGTGTCTCGTCGAGTGTGTCGTGGATGTACTCTGATTTATAACTATTGAAATAGTCGAAGGCTTCGTCCACGGTTGGCGGGCCGCGTGAAAATGTACAGGGTAAAATGTAATTCGAAAAGATTTCTCTGGACTTGTCAAGACGTTTAATTTAGAAAACGATTTTCTTCGAGATTAAAATGGATTTCACAGTATAAACACAATCACTGCAGCATCAAATACATTTAACCTTTTTCGTTGAATTATGTATATGATTTTAAAGATGAAGATCAATATAATATGTATTATATATATATATGTATTTTGTACTTAATTATGTTAAATATTGATGTAGTAAGTTTAACGGCTCACAATATTGGTTTGTGTTTTATCCCCAATAAACACACATCATGAAATCGATAATTCGTAAAAGTTTCGTTAAAATATCAGTTATTTAATTACTATATACATTTAGTTAAAAAATAAAAATATTTATCATATTCGATATTACTTACACATTTTTGAGTTTAAATTTCATTAATTCAATCAGTTGAACTTATCAAAATGTTATTTTGAAATTGTCATATAGCACATAAAAATGATGATTGATATTAATATATGTTATCTAAAAATTATTTCATCTTCTTATTCAGCATATTAATACTTAATTTTTACCATATGTACGAAACTGGACATTAATATGTTAATAAGTTGAACTTAAATTAAAAATTTACGTTTTAATTACATTTCATTATTTAGTTAAATTAATTCGATTTATTAAATATTTTTCATTTTGTGGCAACTATAATTTATGAGCATCGTTATTGTACGTATTATTTTTATTAAGTTTTGTTTTGATACAAACACATTAATGTTAACATTAATTTAATATATACGTGTGTACTGAGATTAATATTATAATTGCTTCACTTAACTTTTAACTAAACTGATATACTCAATATTTTAATTTGATTTAACTGATCATTGTTTTGTAATAAATTACAGATTATCTTAATTTTGGTATGTATGTCAATATGAAAACAATTAATTTGTTCATGTTTGATAATTACGTAGTAATTGTTAATTTTAATTTTGTATTCATTGAAATCATAAAAGAAAGAATAATTATAAAATATGTAATATACGAGTAATTAATAATGATATATGTATGTAAATATTTCAATATATTTAATACATTTTGAATTTATACCTATTTATTAATTTATATAACCTTATGTATTTAATATACTGTAGTAAAAAGTTTAATGCATAGTTTTTTCAGAAGAGATGACTTGTTGTCAAAAAAAAAATATTTCCTTAAACTTGGCATTCCTAAAACTTATTGTTCTTACAATTTTTATTAATAAGAATTATTTATTCGTTTTTACGATTTTTGTTTATTTTTGGTAAACATATATATAAATAAAAAACAAATAAAATAAATAAATAATACTTAACATAATTTCAAAAAAGAATAAAAAGTATCTAAGTGTCGTGTGATATTTGATTGTTATATAATACATTGGATTTATAACTTATTTTATTAATAATATTTACATAATCTTGAGTTTTAATAATAATAATAATAATAATAATTTAAAACGTCTGATTAATATTAAAGTCACGCGATTTCTTTAAAATGCCCGGAAAAAAATATATCGTTATACATAATATATTTTTAACGTAATAAATAGCATGATTTTTTTATTTTTATAAAAATCATAATACTCGTATAATATAATATAATATCGCATTGATCTTCTATATTTACTTGTTGGATAAAAGGTGATCTGCACTGATGATCACGTAAAATGTTATTTAAAAAAAAACACACGTAAAAGCATGGTTCGAATATTATTTTTACGAGTTTCTATTTCTCTAGTCTAGACAGTTTAAGTCTTTGGGAATAGAGCCGATATTGTTGCAAAATAATAGCGCGCTATTTTCTTTATTATCGTTACAAGGAACGAAAAATGTCCAGATTAATGTTACGTCGTCGTCTATCCCTGCGGTTGAAGTGTTATATTTTTCATCGGAACTTCTGCACTAGTAGATTACGTTTCACACGGTCATTTTGACGGAAAGTAATTTCGTACTCATCCGATTCCAAGCGTGTCATAAAAAAAAAAAAAAAACACACAAACAAATAGTGTCGAGTGTAAACGGAGTGTGTTTCGAATTTTCATATTTTACCCTATTGGAATTCATTTTTATAACGACTTTATGATTTACTTTTTACATTTTTATTTTGAATTGTTGCGTGTCGAGTTTCACAAGCTACATTATAATTCACTAAAATGTGACAATGTTCAAGAATACTTGCATTTCGCGCGCGTGTGATTTTTTAAAAAAATTATTTAGTAATTTTTTTGTGTGCGGAATTTCAAAAATCGTAATTTTCTTTATCGAGTTTCAATTAAACATAAATTTATATTGTAAAAAAAAAAAAAAAAAAATACTGTTTTCATAATAAACGAACGGAATACTCATATTTGCAATAATAATCCGAGTGTATCATGAGGACCAATCGTTTAATTGTCCAGAGAAATTTAAATTCGTTTACTTTTCAATATCGCTACACGGTTGCGAAACTCATTCGCAATGTCGTATAAATTCTAAAGTAGACACTGTAGTTGTGTACCGTTGATATGCGTTGTGTGTTCGTGCGTATATATGAACAAATAAACTAACATATTTATAACAAAATACAAAAATACTTTAGGTTTTTTCTACTTTTTCAGCGGTTAAGTGTTCATAAAAGCTTGTTGACGTTTTATTATTATTAAATTAAAAATTCACACGTCACATTTATGTCCATTTTTCGCGGTTTATTCGGTATTATCTTCAAATAATCTTATATCAATCTATCGGTAATTTTAATATATAATTGTTAGTAAACACTGCCCTGTTTATTCAATTTGCAAACAAAAAAAAAAAAAAAAATGTATTCACAAAAAATAATTTTACAAATACAGGTCATGTTCGTCGAGTAGAAATTAAATTCGTGTTATAGTGAAATGTAAAAAGAAAAATAATAATAATAATAATAATAATAATAGTAACAAGGATAGTCGACCATTATTGATTCGCAATCAATTTATACGTGTGAACTCTTGAGCTAACGTTTACCTTATTTCAATATGTAAATAATAATTTTGGTCACGTAAAACGCCATAGAATTTTACATCATTCCAATTGTATGTGAAATGCGTTGGATATAAAGAAACAATAGTTATAAGTTGTAATAAGCATAAAGTAAGTGGGTTGGTGAGATATGATTCTAGCTTTATACGCGCAGTTAAAAATTTCCAAAAATTTGAAACCTAATTTTACGGAATTCGCCAGACAATTTATGACAATGTTTTTTCTCCTTGATCTCGGGACGTTTGTAAAAATGGCATTCTAAAACTTACGCATAGTGTTTTTTTTTCAATTTCCATACGCCGTGCGTTACGATATGTAAATTTCACGATTTTGATTTGTTCAACTCTGTTGTACAAAAATCTCAGGTATTGTAAAACGAGCGTTTTAATCGACCAGTAAATCAATGGTCATTATTAATAACATTTACCCAAACAAATATTTATCGTTCGAGCTACGTTTTATCGTAGCATACATACACACCCCGCGTTTCCTTACTCTGTCGACCATATTGATTTCACGATTTTACGAGAGTGTCGCGACTTGAGGCTACGGATCGAATTTTCTCGTTCAAAATATTATTAATACAACATTGTCGTGAAAATGTTTTGTCCCATTTTTAAGAATTGTACATATATATATAAATATATATCTCGCTTGTTTCCTAACATATAATTCAATAACAGCAGTAATGTATAATTCCGAGTTTGTGTACTACTGCTGACGTCTCGCGTTGTCTGTCGTCCCGAACGACGAATCAGTTATTAAAATATATTATTCGCTGATTATTTCACGAACGCTCGAGACGCATGACGAATATTATTATCGCGGAACATTCCGAGTAAATAGCGTGGTTGTGGTGGGAATATTCATGAAAAGCTTCCTTATTATCGGAATAAGTTAGCTCATCGCTGATTTCGGAGACGACATATATGCAAATCGGTCGAATAATCAAGAATATTAGCCTATTTGCATATTGTGGCGGACGTTACGTTATCTTTATTATGAAATATTACCTTTTGAATTCTATAGAACTTTTGAGGTGTCGTGCCTGTGAGGTGATACACACGGTTTTCATGCGCGCTGACACGTCATGGTCGCGGGAAATTAATCGCGTTAAAACGTGATGGTTGCAGCCGTACAGGTGCAAATACAATGAGCGACGCACAAACAACACACAACTTGTAAGAAAATCGGTTATAAAATGTATTCTATAATAATATTCATAAAGAACGAAAAGTTGCAAAATTGTAAAATGTTCTGCGTTGAAACGAAGCGTAAGGTGTGAAGAACGCTGTGGTTTGTTCATAACACTGTTACGGAACGAATTCACGTGAGTTTGAATTCGTTCGCATTCGAGTTTAGTGCGTAAAGAAAGAACTCGTTAACGTCCACGTCGTTTAAAACTATTAACACGTTAATTTGGTCGGTCCTTTTTTTTTTTTTTATACTTACGCTAATCGCTTATATGTATAAAAAGGATTGCTCAAAATTGATTGTTCATTCGTTTTTTTTTTATGTATAAAATCGAAAATATTAAAAAAAAAAAAACAAGTGACATTCACAAAATATGAACGTGAATGCATAAACACATGTTCACGAATATCGTTTTTTTCCAAACACTGGACTATAGATAATGTGATTTATGAGCAAAATATCTGATGGACGTTTATGTTATATTTATATTTATATGCGGTTGTATGACACGAATATAATAATAATAATAATAATTGTATATATAAAACCATAATATTATATAGTTTTACATTTTATTCGTATTTCTTTTTTCTTTTTGCTTTTAAATACTACGAACGGATCTGAGAAACAGTAGCGGTTTTGATATAAACGGATTCTCATTTAAGTGAAAAAATATTTTTTGTGTCCTGTTTATAATAATATAATCATTTTGCTCCTTGAAATTTTGTCAAAACCGCTACTGCTGAGAAACTTATAATACATATTATAACGCATTCCCCTCTATTTCAAACTTTAAGAATTTAAATATATATATATACCAGATTTGCGAACAACTTTTTTAATGTTTGACGCTGTAATTACAAGTGGGTTTCAACTAAAAGCGGTATTTTATATATAATTATGTTTAATTTTGGAAGATGTTTAAAAATATATTTTATTATGTATATTCGAATAATTGTCGTTTTTCTTATTTTTTAGACCATTAAAGTCCGCATCCTTCTCTTAACTAGTAAATTGTATACGTACAATAGTGTAGAGGTTATTTTGAGCTATGTCTTTTTTAGTCCTATTAGTTATCGGACGTTATTATCATTGAAATAGATAAGTTGATAACGGTTAGAGGTTTGGTTCACGTATTTCCCGAGGGAAATTATCTGGACAATTCGGCATATCCAATAAATATGTGTACTATAACACGTACAAAACGAGACCGGTGTGACTCTACCGCCTGCATAGGTACACATTTAGCGTGAAACTTAGAGGTGCTAAAATTATATTCTCTCCAAAGTAACCGGTAGGTTTTCACTTCTCCACACCTCAACCTCAATTCCTAACTATACCGGATTGTATAATAAAATATCGCACAATTATTTATATCATAGATTCAATTCTCAAGTATAACAAATTCCATTTAAATTTCGTAATTCGATAATAATTTTTTAATCTTCAATGTTTAATCAATACCGGCTATTTTAAAATCGTAAACACACTTGTATATAACACATTCGTTTATGTTTTCATATATGACATTATAGCAATAAAATATTATCGTTTAAATTGAAAACCGCGGGTAACGTGTATAATATTATGAACGGAGAATTGATATGAACATATTATAGCTGGTGTGAGTAAACGAGATCGTGTCTTGTGGAGGTGCAGAACTAGAGTGGACGATTCTTCGGAATTCAATTTGCCACGTAGATTTGACAACAAAACTCGATCGATAATTACGCGTTGTGTGCACAAATTTTCAGTTCTCAAATGGACACTGTGACTGTAGTTGTTATTTGTAATTCGCATACGGGTGAATTCGTGGAGAGGCGTATGTGAGTTCGCGCGTCGAATACACTATCGTAATCGCCAGTGGCGGATCCACGGGGGGGGGTTTTCGGGTCCGGACCCCCCCCATGGGATCATATACTTTCAAATTTTATGCTTTTATTGGGCATGTTGGTGAAGTTGAAACACAAAGTTATTAATAAAAATTTTGGACCCCCCCTTAAAAAAATTTTGGACCCCCCCCCTTATCAAAATCCTGGATCCGCCCCTGGTAATCGCTAATAGTTTTTTCACTTTAAATGTAGGCAAAAATTATGTCAAAACTTTGCGCCCTTAAAGCCCTCCCTCCCCCCCCGCCTGGCCCCTTTAATCCGGCTCTGTTAATACACCATAAGCTACTATAGGCGGGGTCACTGAGAGAGCGTTACTCCTTCGCGCATACAAATGATTGAGCTTTCTTCGTAACTAAATCTCTCCCACTTTTACCACCTCCTAGTCACCGCCGTAAATTCCCTCCACTCAGTACGCGGCGACCGGTGGTTGTATACACCGGCTCAATTAACATATTATGATGAAAAAAAAATAAATACCCGGTGTCACGCGTATCTATTGTGCGTACAACAACAATACAAATGACATGTATGTAACATTAATATTTTATTTATGAAACTATTTATTTACTTTTAACAAAAACGAGTAATTGTACATTACACAATATACATTTTAATAAGCATTTAGTAAAAAAAAAAAAAAAAAAAAAAATTTTAATACAAAAACGTATTTAAATGATAACATAGAAATCAAAATAGTTTATATACAAGAAATTAATCGGAGTCTGAATCTGAAGTACTTGTATCACCTGTTCCGATTGTAACGATATGACGTACTCCAGGTTCTTCTTAGTTCATCAGTTAAATGCTCAATGTTCCAAAACTTATCTTCCTCTTTTATGACACTTCCAATAAAATTAGTCCGCATTACTGGTGTTAGTACATTTTCCACCCCTTTTTTCAAAAGTTCAAGTACGTCCTTTAATTTGAAAGTTTTGTCGTGCGTCCGGACACATAGTTGTTTACGGAGGCCCACGCGAGCTCGATTGGCGATTTAGCTCGCAGTGGTATTTTCAAGCTGTTCTTTTTTACTAAATCTTTGTACAGACTAACAATAATTTTGGTCTTTTAGTGGTGGGAATTCGCGCGAAAACGGACGAGTTTCGGTCGCCGCCCAGAAGCGTTCTCTCAGTAGCCCGCGACTATAGTGCATAAGTATTACTTGAGATTCAAGTTTTGACGTTTCTCTTGTCATGCAGACATTAAACATGTTAGAAACGTGTTGTCACCGGCTTTGGACAAGTTTGTTCGTGTTAAATTTTTTCCTTTCATTCTATCGCCCTTTTATTAATTAAAATTTTTTTCACTCACCATTCACCAATTGTGTGAATATCAAACACACGTTTAAAACGTTAAACAATGGCTAAATAGAATATGTTTATGCCACGCGCGTCATTCGCTAAACGTACGTGTGATCTGAATTATCGTTAATAGTTTGCGCACTGCCAATAATGATAATCATGTCTGTCACGAAAATCCAGAATCATCGTAACCAAAAATTAGGACCTTTAATCGCGGTTATAACCAGCATACTTCTAGTAACTTCTATAATATAATTTTAATATTATTTGACATCCACTCTTTACCACACGATTTGTCATTACTTGTTGCTGTAGATTAGTAATATATATTCACATAATATTAGCACAAATCGCGTTGGTCGTCCGTAACCAGCTCGACACCGGCTCACTATTAACGAGGGTGGGGGGGGGGTGCAAATGCTCATTCTGCTCTCCAACCCACAACCGACGTCACTAGTCGTGCACAATGTAACGTATTTAAGAATTTCGTAGTGATATAGAAAAAGATGTTTTGAAGTTGTAGACTCGAGAACTGAGATATTCCAGATCGAATATTTATTTATCATAATTAAAAATTATCGTAAACTTTTCACAATAATATTGCAAGTCGACATATTTAAGACAACAATTATAGGGTACCGAATTAATTTAGTAATTGCCCGGCTGCGGTGCTTTGATTACAGGATGGTTCACGACGATTACTGTGATCAATATGTAAGACTACGATTACATAGCGTTGATTATAACAAAAAAAAAAAAAATTACCTTGTAACCGATGTAGGTGAGCAGAAGTGATTCGCAGAGTGCAAAAATCGCCAGTCCGCATTGAATTACCCACAGCTCGAACGGTCGTTTTACCCACTGGATCGCGTCCCAATTGATTATCGGTCTCGCCTGGAACGCCTCGTCCGTCAAATTTCGGCTCCACAGGAATTCGGTTTTGTTTCCCACTTTGCACCCATAACTATATATATAATATAAAAAAAAAAACCGTATGGAAATACTAATTTAGTATTTTTCTTGATTTAAATGTGAGCATAAAAGAAATAAAAAAAAAAATTATTCTTTTATTTATCAAATTATTCTTTTATTTATAAAGAAATTAAATGATTACTATTATTATAATTATATTAAAATCAAAGTAGTATATTATATTAAAATGTTATGCATATACATGTATATATATATATAACATTATCAGACTTGGTTATGATAATGTAAGTAATAACTTATTAAGTAAAAAAAAATTTATTAGTTCGATGTGAAAACGAATATTTTTTCAAAAAAAAAAACCAAAAATATGGGGAGTGACTAGTAACAGTAAGTTATTTAAAATAACATTATGTTATTGATACAGATAGAAGGTTGATGACATGTATTATTTTCTTTCATTCCCGTACAATTCTCTCATAGCTAAAAACTCATTTCACGCTTCGTTGATTCAGAATATATAAATATAATTTTGCATTTTTAATTTTAAATGCCCTATTTGGTTTATTAACGCGATTTGTATTATATTTCAATTCATTTTTTTGTGTTATATGACATTTTTTGTAATTATAGTAAATTGTAGATATTTATAAATTCGATAAACCAGATTAAATTGACATTCATGTATAGATAGCCGTTTTCGATTAACGTATTAACAATTGTAAAAAACAACACACGTCAGTAGTGATTGGGCTGCCCGTACAGAATTTGATAATAAAAGATGTTTTTATTTTTCATTTTAAATATTTTAACAGTAAATATTTTAAACATGTCATAAGAATAATCGTTTATAAGTAACCGATTATGTAGTTTTGTATGTGAATTGAAATTCGTCCAATTACATTAAACCGTATCTAGTTAAACCGTAGCTATTAATTTTATATTTATTTTTAATTTTGTAACTCAATTTAAATGTTTTTTTTTTTGTACACATACAATAATCTTTCAATACGTATTTTAAATTACTGTGATATCTACGAATATTTTTAGTTAATTTTTTTATTGTCATTCTTATACAATTCTAAGACCTTTTTTATGCTTTTGTGTCATCAATTTCCTATCTGTAGTTATCAATGACCTTGCTGTATTTTGTTTTTAAATCTAACCTTATTAAAATAAGGTTTTTTAAAAATAAATATTTGATTACTTACACTACATGTCATTAGAATTGTTTTATATTTTCTAACTAATTGATATTATCGGTAATTTACTTGTTAGTCATTGTGTTAATTTATTTATATTTTATATTCGTATTACTGAAAATTAGACAAAAAAAAAAAAAAAAAAAAAATTATTCTAAAAGTATTTAGAATATTTGTTGTGAAGTAATATAAATAGTTAAGGAATACTTATTGTCATGAAGTATTCCGAATAATATTTTTCAACGTATTAGTTATATGTATTCTAAATACTTTAAAAAAATAATTTAACGTAATCTGAACATTATGTATAGTTCTTACCATGTTGCAGTTACGGGATCCTGATCGATGACAACGCGGACGATGTATAAAACACATGTTAATAGTTTGAAAAATAGATTTGCTATACGAATACGAAGACCTGTGAAAATAAAAAAATTGCATTGTTTATAGAATATATTATATGGAAAGCTGATAAACAAGAATGTCCTGCCTGTTTTGTTTTTCCTTACAAATCATAAAATATTTTGTATTTTTCAGATTTACATAATGATGCGATTAATATATATATATATATATGCAGGGTGTTAAAAATTATATGTCACTTTTTTTTTTATTAATCCTTTATAAGTAAATATGACATAGTGTGATTTTAGCGTATTTTCTTAAATGATTATTTTCGCGAAAGACCATTTCACGAGAACCAAAATGCCAAATCAATATTTTTCGAAGACTTTTCACGAATGATATTGTTCACGAAAATAGTAAAAAAATTTTCTAATTGTACCATAATTAGGACATTTATTCTTTGAATACAAATTATGTACATAGATTAATTAACATAGTTCTTGAAATAAAAATATATTTTCGGTTGTTACTGTTTAACAGTAGTAAGTGGCAAAAACAACAAAGTAAATAAATATATTATAAAAAACAATTATATAAATTTAAAATAAATGTTAAGAAGAATATATTAATAATAATATCAAAAATATTACCCTGCATTTATATTTTATTCTTTTCAAAAAATATTTTTCTGCGATTTTGATCATTGCGACATGGAAATTGATCATTAGGGAAACAAAACCGTATTCTTAAATATGCATGTACTCATAGTGCTGTCACATAAACTACAGGAACATAAAAACAATTTCACCAACTTATTTTTAAATATCTTCCTAATGCCTAAAAAGTACGGAATGATGCATGTTTTAAATCACCCTCGAATGAATAAAAAGAATAGAAAAAAGGAGTCAGTTGGTCGGGTGTTTTTAGAGTTGCATTCTCGAATTAACATTAATGATAACTCGTTGCATTGGACAACACGATTCTTAACGATACATTTTAGTTTTTTATGTCTTTGTAGCTTTTTGCACGTACAGAAGTTTTATTCCTTTTATGAGTTTTTATAGACATATTAAAAAGTATGTATAAACAAACAGACACGTTATTTTAAAAACCATTCATTCCTTAGGACTCCATTATTAGGACCAGGTACTAGTTTCCCGTTTAGTAAAGCAGAGCTAGCTAGCCCATTCTTTTTGCCATTCCTAAGCACTATCAAATTCTAAATTGATCAGTCCTTTGTATGTGTGGCGGTTTAATGTTTGTCAGTATCGGTAATCAATGGAGTGACAATGGAGATTTAACAGTTCCATTAATTATTCTCATTATACTGTTAAGCTGGATATCTACTTTCTTTACGTGTGAGCTATCATACTATGTTTGGAACCCATACTCTGCTGTACTAGAAACTAGGCCCAAATCTGCTATCCTTAATATCTTGGCATCAGCACCCCAACCTGTATCAGGTAGCATTTGTACTAAGTTAATCCGTGACCGAATCTTTTTATTTAAGCTGTTCAGATGTTCAATTAATGTAAGTGTGTGGTCTAGCGTTATTTCCAAGTATATAGTTTATAGTACAAGTACCAAGTTAAGTTTTAACATCACGATTATCCTCATTAGGCTTTTTTTTGTCCACCACACATATTCTGCTCATTTCATTCTTTTATTACTCAGAAAATTATGAATATAGGACTTGTTGTAAAACGTTTTTATGTAATCATCATTTATTAATTCAAATCTTCCTGAATCCACACGATATACGTATAATTTATATATCCTTATATAAATATGGGCCCATATATTTTCCTTCATATTTTTTTTCGAATCTTCGAAATTGTTGTCGACCCCTTTTGTGCTTGTTCATGTTTCACATGCATAATATGTCATAAATATTGGGCACAAGTATGTACTTACTATATAACTTCTATGTAGTTTGTCTAAACAATAATTTATATTATCTCTTTCATTGCGTAATAAAATCTATTGGCCGCATTCATTCTAAATTTACTTTCATTGCATACACTATATTTTCCTCGTTTATGTTTATTCTCACATAATTGAATTCGAACGAGTATCTATATCTGGAATTTTTATCTTAGGCTTGACATTAACATATATTTTGTTTTTCTACCTTGTTATTATAAACTGACTTAAAATTCATTTCTACTGTCAAAACATCCATAATGAACTATAGTTTCTTTAGTTTAAAACTGTGATTACTCGACAAACTCATCTCCTGCAATGTCACTATCATATTTTCTTACCTCATTAATAATAACTTTCATTGTCCTGACTTTAAAACATATTTCAATGTTCCTATTCATAATTATTTTTTTGTTTTTATTTTTGTTTTGATTGTTTTATTAGTCAATGTCCGACGCATATTTCGAAATTTCATAAAAGAAAATGTTTTTATTATCGTTAAACATATATTAATGAACGTCTCAACTGTTTATTGTTGACCATAATATCAATTTACTTACCAAAAATGGTTCTAGATATTTTAAAGTTAAAATTACACTTTAGACTGAGATAAGCAGAGTGATCACGGTTGTTACCAGAAATGTGTTTACTCTATGCGGAAGACAACCGTTTTATGTTAAAAGTAAATTAAATAATATTATATACACGAAATGACTTTGAATCACATTGCTCAGAAACTAAATGATATGAACTGGAGGATTTTCGAACAATTTGCTTTAAATTATCAATAACGTATTATACGGAAACTTTTGTTGTGGAATTTTTAACATATTCATATGAAATATAGATTTTTTTACACACTGATATGTTTTTAAATATATGATATGAGTACTTACTTGAGCGTTGGTTTTTAATAAAATATATTTGTAAACGTTCTTTAAATGTATTTTCGTTGACGTAATATTCCACTCGTACCCTGTAAATGAATATAATCGATAAAAACAAGTTTTTTTATGCATGTAAAACAATCACAGTGAAACGTCTAACACTTTTTGTCACCTAAATTTTGTTCACTATTTGGAGATGTTCGTTATTTAGAGGCGGTCAATTTTTTATAGCTTAATAAAGTGTATTTTGTACATCAATTATCGATTATTTGTATTTAATTTTTTTTTATAAAACGAACTAAAACTACAGAACTTAAACGTACACAAACATACAATATAAATTATATCGTATTATATTTATTAATCATAACAAATATATACGAAAGGAGTGTTTTTTTTTTTTGTAATAATACCTAACTCAAATGTCTACTTTCATGTCATATTTCATGACATGGTAACAAATCGTGTCGGTGTTATTTTAAAGCTATATTATTTTCATAAATTAAATTCAATTTTATACTTTAAATTAAATAATAAATAACTAGAAAAATTGTGAGTGTTATCTTCCCAATCCATCCTTTTATGTGGTTAGGTTAGATAACTCACTAAATACTCGAAATCCATTCATAGATTAAAAATAAGTATCCTGTTTTTATGTGGTTGATTTACATATTATTAAATAATTAACAAACATGAAATATATTGTTTTATACTCATAGGTTTTGTCATTTTGAATAGATTCTATTTGCTCAAAAATTATAATAACGTTATATTCTGGTTTTCATAAAAATTAACGAATAATTTTTGATAAAATTTAATTTTTACAATAATATGTAATGAAAATGTATAGTAAATATGATGTTATATAATCATAAATAGATATAAATCGTTTTTCATTTTAATACGATTTGTTTACAATTCAATTTGACTTGAGAGTTGAAAAATGTATGCTACACATGGTTTATAGATAAAATTATGAAAAATATATATTGATACTTTATTCCATAATAAATTGATAATTGGAAAGTTGTTTTTAATTTTCTTGTTTCCGTATTCTGCACATGTTTTATGCAAAATAAGAAAATAAAAACCATTAGACATCCGAAAATACTCGTTAAAACATATATTAGAATACACTTGTAATAGTTGTTTGTGTGCTAGAAATCCCGAGTCGCCTAAATAAATCGTGTTAAAAATATATTATGCAGGGATTTAAAAAAAAAAAAATGTATACTCGTGTATAATTAATGTAGAATTAATTTGAATATAATTTTTATGAGCATAATCAGTGTTGAAACGATTACTTATATCAGTTTACGAATCTTTACGATCTTATAATATTATTGGGGTATGGTACTCACATTAATAATTAAGTATTCGCGTGCATCGAGCAAATTATATTTTTTATCGCTTTATGACTTTCTCAATTTACAAAACGCGGACAATGTAATCGAATGAACAATCGCGGAAGCTCGTATAACATAACACGTAAAACGGACCTTATTTAATGTAGTTGTTAAACGAAAACTGTAAATATCCGGACGTTTTTAACTGTGTTCCGCAAATAAATACAATGTATTTTTACTGGCAAAAAATCTTTGCATGTAGTCACGCTGCGAGTAGTGTCTCGTGATTAATATTCTTACCGCGTGTTTTTCGGCCAACGCCGAAATCTCTCATACTTTACCCCCATCAAAAGAGAACATTTGTATACATTTACACTGACTATATAATGTGTAATTTGATCGTAATGAACCGTTTGAATTAAGCATAAATATAATAAGAATTTGAAGCTGGTCATTTATTTCACAGGAACCTATATAATGTTATACTTCCGAATTAATATCTTTAATGACCCAATTTTATCCAACTGGGATTTCTCTTGAATATAAATGCCATGATTCTTATACATTTTACGAAATTAACGTTGGTTAATTTTCTACTTGCCATCATGTTTTGCTAGTGTATTCATATCTGAGCGGGTGTCAAATTTTCAGTCCAAAATCGTGACATAATTTGTTGTAAATAATATTGAATTTAAGTTTTTGGTTCATAACGTTCAAAGTGAAACAGATTATTATTATTATATTATTAAAAAAATATATTTCGCATTAAAGAAACAATTTTTAAAAAACTGTTTTGATGTGTCGAAGGTACAGTTGTGCTAACAGTTTCATATACCTAAGTCTGTGTAAAACGATAAGAAAAATTGAATCATTACTTGAGATATTTAAGGAACTAATTAGGATATACATTTAATAACGATTTTGGAAATCGTATGATGAATAACTAAAATTATTAGTTCAGTAAATGTTGAAATAAATAAATCAAACTTTATTACAAATATATGATTAAAAGTTTTCGAAACATATATTTCTCCAACATATGTATTTCGCCTTTTTTATTTATATAAATATTTAGCATATGATCCGTATAAATTTGTTTGACACTTAACGAAAATCGTAAAATTTTTAATTTTGAGTTAAACATCCAAACATGACGGCAGGGCTCAATAAGCGCTCCCAGTTGTCTTAGATTAATATTTCGTTCCGGTTCTTTTTTTTTTATAAAGTTGCTTGTAGATTTAACAAAGAAATTTAGATAATAGATTTACCTATTATCTCTTTAGCTTAATCTGAAATCTTTTATGTATGTATGTATATAAATGTATAGTTTATCGATACATATTTATTTACTTTTATTTTAGTGTCAATTTATTGAGTGAAAAATTATTTAACTATTAAACTTTTTGTTCGTTTTGTTTTACTCTTTAAACGTTTTAATGTTTTAGGATTTGATTTTTAACTCGATAAATAACTATCTAATTAATACCTTGCGTTGTATTACCATACGGTATTCGAACCTAACCGTGTGTTATCAAATACAAATCAAAATATATAATTATATTGAAATCGATTTGTAGCTCAGATTTATTTTTATGTAACGATATTTTCAATTTACAGATGATCTGGATTTTAATATGGGGAGTACATAAAAAAATATGTGTAATATTTGTCTCCTTCACTTAAATCCTTTCGTTAAACATTAAACGATTTTTTTTGTAAAAATTCTAATAGAAATATGATTTTTTTATGTATAAGATTTATTTTTAATTGGCTTATTTCAAATTATTGCCTTTTTTTATGACATTCATAATACTATTATATAATTACAATAGATTTCACATTTAAAAAGTTGAATTTCTGTGTTCTCTTTTTGTATTTTTTTCTTTTTTTTGTGAAATATTATAATCTTATACGTATATAATTACATTTATTGTTGCTATATGTGTACGCGTATTTTGTGACGAAAATAATCTGCATCAACGGTTATGACACATTTCATAACTAATGGAATAATTAAGAATCTGCAATACTAGAAGGCGAGAAAGAAGTTTTTATTAATTTAAGTCGTTGGTCAGACAGAAAGCATATTTTACAAGAAATTTTATAAAATTCATTATTTGTTTTCTAGTCATATTTATTTATTTTCACAAATACTATAATGGAGCACGCAAATTTAAATAATTTTTGTTAAAATATATTCAACGGCAATAAACAGACATCATTAATTTATATTATTATAGATTGTTGAATCAAATTAGGTCAAGCACGGTATTCAATGCTGTTGCAGGAAATTTAAAACAGACAGAAGTACAGTAATTATACATTTTTTCAATTATAATATAATTTATTTCGTTTTTAAGTTTCCGTTAAATCGTATATGGAGCGCAGATTTTTATGAATTACAATTTTTTTTATGTTTGGTTGGATGCACTATGTAAACACATGTTTCTACCATTTTGATTAGCGCGTATTTTTGCATATTTTGACACTTGAACATTTCAATGATTTATTTTCACTGAAAATTTGATCTCTTAGTGCACATTTAAATATTTTATAGATATATTTGAAATAATGTCAATAATAATAATAACAATAAAATATTAATTTGAATTTTAGTTTTTTATATTTTTCAAATAATATTGATATATACAAATTTGGATTTATACTTTATAATTTTAGACTACCTTTTTTTGAATTAAAATTCTTGGTATAAAGTAATACCAATTCTTTTTTTGTTAATATAAATTATTTAAGGAAATAAATAGAATTCCGTATATTTTTAGTTAAAGGATTTTTTTTTTACGAATTTTATGTTACGAAATTTATTAAATTTATATAAATAACGAAGAAGTACTATTTTTTTTGTCCTCGATAATTTTTTGTGTATGTTTTAATTTTTTTGTACATATTTGAAAATTATACGCATATTTAAGCATTTTTAATGTATATTTTGATGAATATAAATCTAAACTTTAGTTGTATATGATTAGAAATAATAATAAATATCTAATCATATAAAGATTACGGATATTTAATCATATTATTTATTATCTTATTCATTTTGAAAGTAAAGGTAATAATTTTAGCATTTTAACTGTCCGATTTAGTTATTGTTATATAAGTAGTTATTAAAAAATTCGTTTTTTTTTTAAAAACAATTGATTGAAGAAAATCTATAGTCGCATAAAGTTAAATTAAATATATCAGTCGAAAAAAAAGTAATAAAAATGTTATAAAAGTTTAAGCCATATAAATATAAGAAAAAACGAGACGACTAATTTGGTGTCTACGAGTAAATTATTACATGTACGCCTATATAATTTGTACGAATTAAAAATTTTTTAAACGTATAATTATTGTAGTTCTTTATTTCCATTGTGACTTCTAAACGTTTCAACGATAAAAATAATTTTAACAAATAATTACGATTTCTTAGATGAGGATAAAGAAATAACTCACCGGATATGTGTATACTACGGCATCGAGTCAATTTATTACTATTATTGTGTCATTAATAAATAGATGAAATATATCGAGAGAAATTACAATTTTATAAATATATATATTTTTTTTTAACGCGTTAAGAGAGTCAATGAGTTCAATTCCTTTTTACTAGCAAGTGTTCGTGTGATTTAAAAAGTAAAAAATGAAATTCATAAAGATAAAGATACGTGACGCGTTCGAACTAAGACATATTTATCATGTAGGTATTCAACGTCAATGTAATCGTGGCAAGTACACCCTTGGGCTGTAGACGTTGGATTTACTACCATAACGACGAATATGCAATTCGAGTTTATGTTGTTTGGTTTACTTTTTATATATATATGAAAACAAAAAAATATATATACAATGCACATAAATATACACTATACAGTTGTGTCCAAATGTGTATAATTTTGAGACGTCGAGAGAGGATATTCAGCGCTTAGTGATAATAACGACGAAAGACGAGACGAGAGAAAGTCAAAATGTGCCTATATATGCGGTATTTTACACAACCACATATTATTCTGTCTCGTTATTACGTACAATTATTCTTAAATTATACGTACTCATTGATTACTGGCTTACAGATTTTTATAACGGACGCAGTATTGTTAATAATAAGTCTATTATTACTAGATTAGAAAAAAATATATGGAAAAACTGATTTGTCAAGTACCGAGTCACGTTGTTCATTAAAATTCTCTATCCGAATTCGTATTTATATGCAAGCATCGATTAAAATAAAATTTTACAGGAGTGTCGCTATGACGTAAGGGCCGTGGGGAATATTCGAAATTCGCATTCGCATTTCTTAATTTTATTTTTCCAAAGCAAACGTTAATTTTTTCTATTTTACACTTTCATAAGGGAAAATAATTATCGATCATATTAGCAAATATGGCTAATTATTAAAGCAACAACCAACTTTTTGAAATTTTATAATCGAAAATATATTTCTTTACCTATTTTCTGTGTTAAAATCTATCATAAAAATGTATTTTTAAAAAAAAAAAATCATGTAATAATAATACATTTGTATTGTTAGGTTAATAATTATCGAAGTGTAATAAGTGAGAACAATTTGTAGTGTTAAAAATATAATTGTTAGACATGACTATTTTAACTAATTTGATTTTTGAATTTGAGCGACATTAAAATATGCGCTATAATAAATTTAATAAGCACTACGTTTGAAATTCAGGTGTACATAAAATAAAGTCTACGTAATAATATTATTTTAAGCAACTTCATACATTACTATAATAATATTAAATAATACGTGATTGTGAACGAACAATTTCAATACATTACTCTAATATTAATATTAGTTTTATTAAATTTCGCTTTAAATTTTTGTATCACATATTGTGTTTAGTTTAATAACAAATAATACAATGAATGTAGAATAAGTTAAAAATGGGATTAATATTAGAAGGACGCACGAGGCGTGGTAATTATAAGCGTTAGAAAAATTAATCAAATTACTTAATTATAGTCACTAAATATTTTATATATTTTTATTTTTTTTTTACTCAAATTCGTTACCTCAATTGCTACGAGTCATTTTTAAAATTTATTTGTCGTTTTATTGGTCGGAAACCAAAAATTCGCATTAATTTTTATGATCTAACTGTTGGCAAATATTGTGGGAATCGAAGAAAAGACATTCAAATTAAATAGTAAGTACACGTAAAAGTAGTACACGTATAGTAAGTTATTGTTTCCCGTACATTATGAACGGATATTATAAATTGTTGCGAACACCCGATTTATATTTTATACATACAATTGTATACATGTATATTATTATAATTATTATTATTATTATTATTAAATTACAGACATTTAATTTTGTTAAAATATAAAATATTATCCGCGTTCCAATATAATACGTATACGTTCTCGCGGATTTGACGCGGTTTTATGCCACGCGTAAGACGCGATGGTGTGGCGCGACCTTAATTGACTGTGTTAAACTCGAACCTATATTCTAAAAAAACTACGCGCATTCATATAATGATCATAATACATGATTTATTTATTTATTTTTATACATAAAAAGAAATGAAACGGGAATACTGTCGGGTAAAAAGCGTTTTCAATTATACAAACGTATAATGAAAATATTATTATCTATTATATAATTTTTAATAATTATTATAATTATAATATTTATATTATTAATAATCATAATATTATGTTTTATTTCAAATAACGACGGACGACGATTGTTTGATACAGCTGAAGTCCTTAACAATAACAATGGTACAAATCCACCGCGCCGCGCCAAAAACGCTTTGGACGGCATGCGCGTATGGCGCGGCGATTGCCCTTGCCGCGTACAAAACGCGACGGTGTGGCGCGAACATTAATGTCCGATGATGACACGTCAAAGCTGGTTGTAAATAAGCAAATTGAATACAACAACTCTAAATAGTTTAATTCGTTTTACATAATATTTTTTAGCTTAATATTGTATATACACACATTTATATATATATACATACGAGTTTGGAAATATTTATTTTTATATTGGTCTTCTTAGTTGCCAATCTTAGTTATCAGAATTATTAACTAAATCTTATTTTTTTTTATTTTTTTCAATCTTATTTGCTATAACATTGACAAATATTTGTATACGGGAATCTCCAAACGTTCGAAACGGTTGAGTTCGTTTATTAAACGTATAGCAGCTACTTATACGGAAATTAATTTTAAAAGTAAAATAAAATTTACATTGGTAAATTTTATGGCGATCATGATGCGGTCTGTATAACATAATATTATAATTCTAGTTTGTACGATTTATAATTATTTTTAATCGGTATTATTACACTAAGGTATTATAATCCTTGTTTCAAGTTTATCTCATATTTATATAAATATCGGCTGACCAACATCGTATATATCATAAATTTTGTCACGCAATGTATTATTATATTCAACATTATATATATATATATACATAACGATTATATTATGCCCAGTTGACAATATCATAGTTTTTTTCTATTCATATCAAATACCAATAAAAGAAAGTAAACGGTTTTTGACAAAATGTTCTTTTGTCGTTTTCGGTAATTACCTTATAATACACTATGCCGTTATTATTATTTTTTTTTTTTAATATTTCAATATATGAAGCTTTTTGGACCGAGCAAAGACTCGGCAGAGTTTACGTATTGTTTCCAAACAAATTTTTAGTTTAAAACCGCCTCAAAATGATTGATAATTTTCATTTTATACAATGGAAATTGTATTAATTTCGAAAAAAACATATATTAATTTAGTCATAAGAATCTAAAGACGTTTAGAATTGTATTTTATTATCGGTATATAAAATATAATAAGTACGTGTATTTGTTTGTGTGCGTGTGTGTTTTGAAAAAAAAACCTCTATAGTAAAAATGATTGAAACGAATACACGCACATTGAAAACAATCTCAATAAAATGTTAAAGTATTTGTACGAGGAGATTAATGTATCGCAATGGTTTGGAGAGGAAAAAGCTATTTTCGAAAATGTTTATTATAGTGTGGCACGCCAAGTTTTCGTGCAATAACGTTCGTTTACTTTGACTCAGTGAATTACAATTCCGGAAAAAACTTCCATGCGTAGTAATTAAGTCCAGTATAATATCCGTGCTATATTCTTTTTCGGATCACGTCAAAAACTTAAGCACATATATCCGCGATCATTTCCATTACATTCAAAGTATATTGTATTTCATAAGACAGAGATAGAGATAGCGATAAACAATTTTTAACATTTAGCTAGACAATGTATCTATCAAGATAAAGATAATGTATATATTTAACAAGATCACGCTATCTTGCACAATATTGCACAACATTGGGTGAAATTTATTTTAGATAAATGAGAATCTTGTATATTGGAGAATTTTTAAAAGTATTCAATGTTCTCGTATTGAGATACGTATGTTTTTTTTTTTAATAACGTATGAGATCGAAATTTAAGACGGCTATAAATATATAATCGGTTATTTAATTAATATTTTGTTCTTGGGAATGACAAATTAATGTAGCTTGCAGTATGTAGAATTTTATAAATCGTTTTCGAGTATTCTTTCCAGTATCTATGTATGATGCGTTATACTGTATACATAATACATATGAAATAATCGCGTGCGTCTATTATTAGTAACATAATTTTAACTACAAAATATATTATGTTTTAAATAATTTAGTTTACATAAGTGTTCAATTTCGAAACGATCTCGACTTTTTGTTTTCAATGAATCTATATTTATCACATAAATGACAATACTGCACCGGAATGTTTTAGTCGTTTCATTACGTTTACACAATAAAAATTCTTATGCGGAGCGCACAAACATTTTTTACGAAATATCTGTTCTTCGCAGTGACTATTCGAGCAAAATAACAATAAACGCTACTAATTTCGTTCGAGAAACAACAATCCTTTATGTACAAGGCTATATTAAACGTATGATACGCATACGCCTTATTATTTTTTTTATTTTACAGTACAAATATTGTGAAGACATTTTTAGTTAGCCCATGAGTTTATCGTACGTATACATTACAAAGGAGAATGCGATATATGTCACGGGTAAATATAAGTATTTCCTATTGAAATTATTGTTCTGTTCCGTGGAACGGTAAGGTCGAATTCATCCTGTCAAGACATATACATTTCATTACGATCGTCCGTCTCGTAATTCACATTGCGAGTCGGAGAGTTTTGGGAATTTAGATGTCAAAGTTTCCCAACTTAAAAAATACGAATTTATATACGAGGTCGGATGAAATCCAATTATACATTTTATTACGTACATAGTACAATTTTTGTAATATATAATAGATGAATTCGAGAAAATTTGGAAATATTTAATAATAAATATTATTATATTACGTATTATTATGATGGTATTTTCAATTTGATTGAAATAGAATTGATTTAAGAGAATACACGGCGAATGACGAATGAAATACACTAATGTGACTGAAACGAAAATGTTTAAGTAGACGTTATGCGGAACGACTCGAATGAACGTGATGGTAAAGCGATATTGAATTGTAGTTTGTGGCACTGATAGTAGATAAAATGATTGAAAATATTTTAACGCTGCATGGGCACGTTACCGGGGGCACATGTGTACAAAACAAAGAGTCAGCGAAAATGGTAATATGGATGTATGTGACGCACGAAAGAGAGGTAGAGGAGACTAACAATGAAGGGATTCCACGTAATTGAGAATGGTATGGCAACGGCTGTTGCGAATGTGGCATTTTATATAGAAGTCGGGTGAAGTAGACGCTGAGGACAAGTGTTTATCGACCTTATCCGAGAATAATGGCGGATATGAAAAAAAAAAAAAACAACGAGGTAAAATTATATATGAATAACATTAAAAAGGATATACTTTGTAATTTTATAGTGAATTAACAAATTGCGTTTATAATTAATGAATTGGATTTCAATCCTAATTTTAAATATTTTATTTCTAAATATTCGAATTTATTTAAAAAAAAATTTTTTTCATTCAATTCAGCTTTTACCTTTTTACACTACCGGTACTTCTTCTTTCGCGTAGTTTATTTTCAGTTTTATCGGATTCGACGGCTAAAACAATACATCCGAAATAAACAATATTTATTATTTTCAATTTACAAATGTGTAATTACAAATAATATTATAATGGTCAACTGTATTTCAGAAACACAAATTTATAAAAAAAAAAAATTATCTTTTGCATATTACTGACATAAAAATAATTGATATTTTTGAAAATTCAAATGTGGAAACCCCATAAAACTTGTTTAATGATACCGCTGATTTCAAAACAATTTATTATTATATTGTTAATTTATTTTTGAATTATATGAATTAAATTTAACGATTTTAAGGCCAGCGCTTTGACGAATTTAATTAAATAAAAACTTTTCTACATTACTGATAACATAGATTTTTTACTAACTTCATTATAACATATTTCCATTGATATTTACACAAACGCAATTTTAATATATTTTTATTTTGTAATTTCAAATTAAATTATGAGTGTTTAGTTAAGTTTAGTTAAGTTAGTTTAGTTAAGTTTAGTTAAAGACATTCATGTGATTACTGGTTTGATACACATAATTGGCCTTTGAACAAAATCGATTTTAAATACATCAAAATATCTACAGTGCCACTGGATACAATTTCAAGAAGTAAGTATCTCGTTTAGTATTTTGTCCGACAGGCACGTAGCCAGGATTTAATTTTTTTTGCAGGGATCTGTTTAAACGATTTTAGAAACAAATTAAAAATTTTTATATATTTGATTAGATATCGAATTACATGTTTTATCAATTATTGAACATTTAATCGAATATTTTATTCGAGACCAAAACAAATCGATTTAAAAATTATCGAAAAATTTTATAAACAAGTATTATTTATTAACAATATATTATAATATAAAAAAATGTTGGATTATTAATAGATATAAAATATTAATATTAAAAAATTTTTTTGGTGGTCCGGACTCCATGGACTACTCTCTGAATACGTCATTTATGTCCAAAAAATATATATGGTTTTATTTAAAAACGAAACTAATCTGTGATAAGTTTCTTGACAGTTTGTTTAATTTTTAATTTTATAGATGCACTCGACATTTTAATCAAATTAAACTGCTGATTTTATTTTATTTTAGTATATATGAATAAAAAGTATTACCTAATAATTCGTAGCCTAACTCATGATAAAATTATTAAATTATACCATAAATAATTTATTTTATGTCGTCTACTCTATGAAAATGTCAGACATCGTTGGTTATTCAGTTTGTTTCTCGAACAAATACAATTTTCATTTTAACAATAAATATTAATATTGTTTAATTTGTTGTAGAATTATAATCAATAGTATGTTATTCACATATATCCATATGCAATAATTTATGCTGAAGTTCGCAACAATATATTCTACGAGAAATACGTATATTTGAAATGTCATAATGATCAAAATTAAATCATAAGTGCATATTATAGTTCGTTGACACCAGCAGTAGATTTCAACACCGTATTCCATTAATAATTATTAAAAATAATTCCATTTATGTTTTAAAGATACTGTACACAAATAAGTATTAAAATTTTGGATTTATAAGAAATTATGGTGTTCAAAATATAAGTTTAAGCTCAAAATTCAGTTTCATATCAAAACGTTGTAAAATTTAAATATTCATAAATGAAAAATAATGTCACAATGATTTCAAACTTTTGAAATACATTTAATGAGATTTCCAACACGTCTTGACAATTTGTGTGAAATTTAAGTACAGAGTTATAGTAACATATTGTTTTCCTTTCAGAATAAAATGAAGAAGGCAACCAACTTAAATTTCAAAAACCTGAAAATTATCTATGAAATTAAATGGTATAATATTTGAGTAATGGTAATTTGTTTAAATTATGTTACAATATTTATTAAATTTTTGTTTAATGATTCAAATTTCAATATATATGATTACATATAAAACATATGCAAACATAAAATATTATTTCTGGGTAATATAATAAAATAATACAATTTTCACGTAATATATTTTTTAGAGATTTCATACTTTTTTTCAACGACAATAATTTTGAATTCTCCAAATAATATTATTTTATATTGGAGCTTGCTCTATTCATATTAATATTTTGGAAAAACAATGACTTAATTAAAAATAAATATCAAAACATTAAACATTAAGGATCGTTAATATAAAATTAATATTAATAATAAGAATAATTAAGGTCCGAGGTTAAATGTCTTAATATAATAATAAAACTTAAAAATTAAAAATTTGTTGAAAAATTAGAATTGAGAATTATGAAAAAATGTAAATAAAAAAATAAAATAATAATTATTATTATTATTATTTATTGTTAAGATTTTTGACAGTAATTGTTTATTTTTCATATTTTAAAAAATAGGTAAAGTAGACAGACACTTAAAAAAATTCAAAACATAAGTATTATATATGTGTATGTCATAATAAAATTACTATTATTTTATAACGATATATAATATATTTAAATGAATACAATCAATTATTTTTTTTAATATTACTATTGATTTTTCCATTAATAATAATCTATTTTATTTATAAATACTAATCCCCTATATTTGTAAATAATAAATAATTGTAAAGTGGTACTTATTTCAATAGAATGTGGTCTGGGTGTTGTGTAATTTACGCGTTGAGAATGATATGTCGCATATTTTGAAAAACTCTCTATTCTAATAGAAAAATACTTGGGATTTGTACGCGCATCTTAACTTGTTTGATCCTAACGAATCATAATTATTATGCTAATTGAATATAAAATTAAATCTAGAAGCAAAAATAAACCTAACGTTTTTAACATTTACATCTGATTAGTTTAAGAACTCTAAAACTTGTTATTTTTAAAATTAATAATAATACAACGGAAAAAAATATAATTTATTAACAAAATTTCACTAACGTTCAAAAGTAAAGATGTTTTAAGTATTACGTTAAATACATTTCTTAGAATTTAAAGAATATGAAGATAGATTCTCTATTATGTAATAAGACTTTTTCATCCACACTTTGAAAATTACGGTTTTCTCTTTAATTATCCCTAAGATTGAATCCCGCCGAAACAGTTTTGGCAATTTTTCAAATGAGAAAGGAAGAGAAGTGAATTTTTAACTGTCCGTACTTTTGTTTTTATCGATTGTAAGTAAAAATAAATGTATACAATTGTATTTCCTCGATGTGACATGATTCTATTATGGCGGGCAATTACTTTTAAAACATTGTTAGCGAGATGTCCATCTATTCACATTTTTTGAAAATATATTTTTTTTATTTATTAAATAAAAAAATAAGAAATAGGAAGTTGGAATAAGAGATATAATGAATTCTTAAATAATAGTATATGCTGTAAATTAATGTATTATAAAAAAAATCGACATAAAAAATAATTTAAAAAATTATTACATACTCCAATATTGTGACTGTTTTTTTCTAGCCCCGCCTCTTTAAAAGAAAAAAATAGTATTAAATGCGTAATTTTTATTTTTTTAGTTTAAACATCAGATCTAAATAATTGTTTTTTTGTCATAAGGCAGTTTTAAGATTATTAGATATTTCGTATAAAAAATGATTTATTTAATATAATTGTGTAAGTTCTGTGTATCTTAATTAATATTTTGTAAATCATGCGATATTACACTTCACTCGTAATATAATTAAAACATGGTCTAAATTCACCGTGACATTTTTAAATGCTTATTATTTATTTTTTTTACGGATCGATATTTAATTATTAAACGATAATTACACATCTGTTGAACATTTGAAATATGTTCTAGTATGTATATTTTAATAAACAATGAATTACAAGTTTTAGGCGAAAATTGGAGTGTTTTTAACAGTATTTGTTATACGATAAATAAAAGTAAATCGTAATAAACAAATAAATAAAATATTCAATAGGTAATTAATATTAAAAAGCAATTATAAAATGTTATTTTATAATTGTTATAAATATATATAATTCAAGTTATTTAATAGTTTACATTATTTTGTTTTTGGCCAGAAAAAAAAGTAGTACAGAATCCCAGATAAGTATCTATAAGATTGAAATTCGCTAATTCACTAATTCCATGGAAATGAACGAGTTTACTTTACATAATGTACTAATATATTTATTATAATTATAATATTGCTATTAATACATAATTCAGTATATTAATCATCTATGCTAGGCGTTGATAGTGAGAAGGGGACTGAAGAAATTTTTTGTGTTTTAAAACTGATGATAATTATATAAATTGTCAGTATTATATCAATTGGCTGTAGACACACAAAAGCACACGGTCTTTATAAAAATGATTTTACTATTCAGTAATAAAACGGAGGTATAAAAATTAATTGTCAGTAGTAAATATACGACTTTATAGATACTATATAAAATATTCCGTTCACGATTTTAAATGTAATTGGTTTAAAATTGGTCTTAAATTTAGAAAATTAATAATGCACAATGCATTATAAATAGTTTATTAATATTTATGTGAATAATATGAATATTTTTATTTGTGAAATTTTAGTTAATAGTTATTATATTTGAACTTCAAATCACATTCTTTATCCAGTATTAATTGTAATTTAATTACATATTGTATGTAAATGAATTGAAGGGAAAAGAAATAATAAATAAAATAAATATGAATAATACTAATGGTAATAATTAATTGCATCATCTTACTAATTGATTACTATTTAAAATAACATGCGAATTTCACATAATTTGAATTTAGAGATATACAATGAAATGTATCTACATTTTGTTAAGTTATGTTCATTTGTAGATAATATTCAAGTAAAAACACATAAATAGAGCACAGAAGTCAGACTTATCAGTCTGCGTTTGTGTCCTTATTTAAGGTAGGGCAATTTGAAAGGGATTAATCGAAAATCATTTACTTTATCCCAAGATTCTACATAGTACTGGACAATATACATGCCACGAAATACTAATTGAGACCTAAATTAAATATATTCATTTGGGAATTAATAGTTATAATATTGATTTTGATTGATTATATTTTTGCTGAAAGATTTGTTTAAAAATTAAAAAAAAAACACTCACACAAATGCATTTAAATCACAGTCCGATTTATAGCATAATTATTTGAAACGTTTAAAAAAAAAAATCATATTCATAAATGTCGTAAGTTTAAATTTTATAAACGAAAGTGCGCATAATAATATTAAATAGGAAAAAGAATTAACCTTATTTTAATCATTGGAGTGTTATATGAAAAAATGAATTTTTATAATAACATAAATATACATATATATATATGTATAGTATTATTTAACACGCAATTTGAACTAGGAAAATAATCAAAAGCTATTTAATATTAATAAAACAATATCCGAGAGGAGGAAATGAAACGAAACGAATAGGGTTTTCTAAAAATTGATTATCAGCCACAAATTCCATTACGTCTAGGATTAAAGGCAAATCCCTGTAGTCACATTATAAATTGATTAGCGCACTTTGGCGATGATCCATTTCTCTGGGTTGTCAACGTCAATAAGCACATTACACATCCGTTAAATTATTGGAATTCAATACTAATTTTATTATCTATATTCATATGTTATAAAATTTACGAATAATGTTTTGACGTCAATCACTACAATAGTCTATATTGATGAAAACGAGACTGGCTATTAGCCAAGTATAAGTTTAATTGTATTTTTGTATTGCTTTTCTTTCTTTGGTATTTTAAAAATGTTTTTTTTACGGCGTTGAACAAGTCGGTTTCTACATAATAGTTTTAATTGCTTCTTTATTGGTCTAAATGCGTTGAACGCACAAACAAGTGCGTTTTATATTATTCTATTCACATTACGTTTTCTATATGTGTCTTGTATGTAATAAATGTATTTAATGTTTTTAATCTTGATAATATAACGATGTATATTAGTGTAAGAATGTCATCTTTATTTTATAAGTTTTTAAAATATTTTCTGTTTAAAAGAATTTTCTTTATTAAAAATATATTTTTATGTTTATAAATTATTATATTTTCGAACACTGAACTTTTAGTATTGATAAATAATACAATATAAACACAATATTGAACTTTAATTATGCAATTAAAAAAATGTAAATTTATAATAATGACTAATGAATAATGACAAACAATTTATTGACTTTTAGAAAATCTGTACATTTGTTATGGTATGTTACTTAAACTGTAGTTTAATAGTTTTACTAACCATGTACCGAAAATAACCTAATATAATTCGATCATACAACAAATTCGATGTATTCTCGTAGACCTCAAAAACTTTGTATTGATAAACTTTAGAATTGGACGTTTTCTTTTTTAACGTGAGACGATCATTTATTCGATGCGATGCATTACCGTACTGACATAAATGCTATATCACTTTAGTATTTTTTCCTTTGGAAATTGTAAATCTAAAAAATAAAGAAATTTTTGCTAATAAGAAAAGTTTTCAGTACAAACATTTTGTAATAAACGAAACAATAACGCTAAAATATTGATGGGTAATATATTTTTTATTTATCAACAATTATCGATTATTTTGGTAGGCTAAAGTTTTTTTTTTTGTGAAGAATCACTATAAGGATTTCGGAGGAAAAAGCTTAGAAACAAAATTAGTTTACTTTTATCATTTCGCATCTCAATTAAAATGTGTCATCCAAATTATCACGAACGGGTTTTATGCCAGAAACATCATTATTATAAATATTACGAAGTATGTTTAAAATATTTTCTTAGATTATACTGATGTACTCATTAGCGAAGAATGTATGGCCGGGTTGGTGTAATACAAGGGCTCAATTAATTTGAGTTCTTCCTGCAACTTTCCTCATCGCTCATCACACACGCCTTTGTAGTATCATGAAAAAATCCGAATTTTAGTCTATAGAAACACTTGTTGTCCTAACCGTGCTTAATTAAAACAACTTGTTTTACAGTAAATCAAAATTCTGACGCGTCCAAGCAAAATGCATGCACACACAACGCGAGAAAATAGTTTTTATTTATTTGCAGTTGTCGCCACTAAAGATTTGCATACATTTAAAAACAACGATAATAATAATAATAATAATAATAGTAGTAGTAGTTTTGTACTTCTACCAGATGTTTATAAAAATCAACAGACATTTCAAAAACTGTGGCGTTTTTTCCTTTTTTTTTTTTGTTACATTTAAAGAAATATTAATAAGGTAATATTATTATATTTATTATATTATAAAGGATACTATAAAAACTTTATGTGTAAACTATAATCCCTTCCCTTCTCTGCTGTGGCAATATTGGTTTTTAGTTATTTGATAAAAATCGACCACCCGTCGATCGCGTCACACGCTTCATATTATGTCTGTCGACAATCTTATGATTATTATATATTGAAATTTTCTAACGGAAAGTAACCAATCACATCGCTCATCACGTTAGCGATGGTACATCTTTACATACACCATAAGTTGCATTTGAATTTTTAGTACAACACTAAAAGTATCGACGTATATCTGCGCGTGTTTTGATTAAATGTAATATTTAAAAATATTATAATTTTAAAAAAATGTGTGGGTCGAACCTGGATGAGTATTACCAATTATATTATAGGTTTCTAAAAAAAATAAAAATAAAACCGATTGACGTCATCGAAATCAAGTTTTTTTTTAAACGAAAGTTTACGAAATATACATTTTTCTCTTAATTGACAACCTATAATTATAATTCAATTATTATATTTATTATTTGGACAATTTTGCGTCGCCGTTCTTTCGACTTTATAATCTCTGTGCTTTAATGTTGTGTTCCAACTGTTGGACACGGCGCTCTGACTAGGCATATTTGGTACAGTCACGCAGATATTAAATATTCGTCACTAAAGCCCGTATAATATTATTAAGAAATGTCTAAATAATACGTATGAGTATTTTGAATCGAAAATAATCGTCCGCGTAATAGAATATAATTTACTACGTATTCCAAGAGTATGTTACACGGGCGAACGAAGCCGTGTAAAATAATACTTGGTAATTAATTACGAACGATATTTGATTGCAGAGGGCCACAGCATAATAGTTTATTCGATTGTGGCATTATACTACCAGAAAATAGTTATTATACATCATTATACATTATTATATAATAATATAAGATATTAATTAATATAATAATATATTAATTATTAAATAATATAAGAGTTCTTATTTTATATAAAATCCTTATATTTTTTCAATAATAACATGAAAAATTAATTATAATTTTTTCATTTGATGAAAACCATTAGTGGGGAATAAGACTTTTCGAATGGTCTTTATAGTGATATCACTCAATTTTTACAATAGATAAAGAAGGATTTCGTCTATGTCGTAATATTATATATTTTTTTTTATGTATTATCAATTAATAATCAATTATCTAATAACAATAGATAGGTGAATAAAATAAAACTTTGCAAATAAATAATTTTAAACAAAAATAATAAAAATCATTTAAAAGGCTAGGACGCAGATAAAATTCTTCTTTGTATACATTTAATGTTGAAAATTATACGTTAGAGACGTGTTGACGAAATTCGTCCCACGTATGAAGAGTTTTATACTCGAATTATGGTTAGTGTATCGTCCCGTTAAAATTAGTTATTTGATACATTTTTTAAGTAAAAAATAACACGTATTATTAAATACGTGATACAGTGATTTATATATATATACAAACACACAACCTACCCACAACATTATATTGTGACTTTGTAAGAATGGATAATTGTATTTTATTTCTAGCCATTTTTTCATATTTTACATATAGAAATTTCAATATGAATATAGCATCATACAGGTCTTTGAATACCAAATTTGTTTTGGTTTTGTAACATATGATAATTGTACCAAATGATCTTTATGAATATCGTAATAATAATTTCCACATCAAGAAATATTCAGTTAAAAATAATTTTATAAATTTGCATTTTCAAATAACATTTTACTAGTTTGTCATTAATTAATATTATTTATTCAAATAATTTAATAATATAAAATGTGTACTATGTTTATATATATATATTATATAAATGACGAAAGTGGTAAAGTGGTTAAAGTGGTAATGTCATTAACTATTATTTACCATATATCCAAGTTTTGAACATTAATTCAATAGTTTCAGTTTTATACACGTTTACGTAAAATGCGTTTAACTGTCGTCTCGTAATTCACTACGAGTGAAATTAAAATGAAATATATAATATTAAAAAACAGAAATATACCTTCGAATTTTGCCTAGAATTGGGGCAAAACATTTCGGGAAACGTCATTTTACACACGTTTACACTTTTATTACATTCGGTGGCATAAATTTCTCTAAAAATGCGATTGCCATTACTTTTCGGACATCGTACGTATTTGATGATATTTGTATATTCTAAAATTTGTCGAAAAAAAGTATTTTACTCAGTATATAAGTATGACTATTTATTTAACATTTTTTTTATTATTTTTGCCTACAATACAGTAACCTCATGTCACATGTACATTAGAGCGACCTATTAGGCCCCCGCGACCTCTGGCATATTTTCATCGGCGGGACCGACTAATTTTAGTCTCGTCCGCCGATAACAAAAATATATTGTAACTCTGTACATAATAAATAACACCTAATACTATAAAATTTGTAATATTATTAACCTATTACGGATGACAACCACGTTATTTTGTATTCCGTAACATTTTTGTTCCATGAATTTGTACTTAATTCTTTATTTATTTTTTAATTCATAAATTTATATTTAAACGATCATAAGATAAACAAATTGCTTAACTAATTTTGTATTAAAATTTTTTTTTAATAACTCAATTTTCGTTACTATTGGAGAAAATTGGTTCTCCAATAGTAACGAAAATCTTTTAGATTTTTAACAGAGCTGTTTTATTTTTTTTATGTTCATTCAAAAATTCTACCAGAAGTGCTCCAATCATTGTAGTCACCGTTTAGGTAGCAAATTGCATCTAATTGGTACTTTAGATGGTCACTTCTCGAGTTTTTCAAAAGCGCTTAAAAATATAGCTTATAAACTACCGAAAAATTATAATAATAATAATAATTAAATATATATTTTTTATTTCTGTACCCAAAAATTCTACCAGAAGGAACATACAGATATTTACGTTTAGCACTGTTTTGCAGTAGCAAATTGTTTTTAGTTAATAGTTTAATGAGGGAATTTTTCAATTTTCTGAATAATTGTATAAAGCGATAGAAAAATTTACCGAATAATTACACGAAAACGATAAAAATGCAATTTCGTCAAAATCGATTATCGTTATTTCTTAATAATTTTGAACTAATGGTTATAGAAACTTGAATCTTTTATCAAATGTGTAACTGAGGACTGTATTAGTGAGACAATGTTTTTCAAACATTTTTTTTTATTAATTTTGTGCTATTTATAGCAATTGTAGATTTTTATGTAGTATTTAATTTATAAAAGAAGAAATTTTCGGTTTTAAGGCTTGAAATTTTTTAATATTGTCAGACGTTTGTTACTTCAATTATGTTCAACAATTCTTAAAATTCGTTAAGTTATAATTTCATTTTATAACCATTTCAAAATTTTCGACAAATTGTATTGCGCTAATACTTGTCTCGGAATGGTTTTATCGAACGCAATGATTTATAATTGCTTTCAAATTTTTAATAATAACAGTAAACTCTAAAATCTTTATTCAAAGAATTCATCTAAACGACATTCACAACACTCCGATATTCGCTACATTTTTCGGTATTTTTACCAGATTTTTTTCGTGGTACTGGGCGGGCGTGCGTACAAAGTACGACAAAATATTAACACTGGTAAAATGCGATTAATTGACGTTTATTCCAACGGCGTCAACAAATACATGTAAAGGAAAAATAAAGAAAAAACAAATGATAACGATAGTAATATTATAACCGCGGATAACAAAACGGAAAAAACAAAATAATAACGATGACGCGTTGTACGGTGGTCGATTGGAAAGAAGCGTGTTGAGCGATGACATTCATCAATACGGGATGGCGGTCGGGCAGAGAGTATAAAAGAAATTTTGGAATTTCGTTTATAATAATAAAATGTATTCAGTACGCCGCGGAAATTTTCTGTGCGTTTTTTAAATACATTTCTCACATCGACTGTAAATATTGTCATCGTTAATGTATTCATTTTTTGTAATTGTCCCTGAAGTTAAAATTAGCACGAATTGAATAATTCTTTGTAAAAAATCACAAAATTAATATCCTCAGAGAGAAACAAAAATAAATTTGCCATACAAATATTCAATTTGATTTGTATTACAATTGTACATCATTTATACATTTTCGACTTATGCAACACAATGACAATTTTTGATGAAACAACAAATTATTTTTGAGTTAATATTATTATTATTATTATCTTGAATATAAGGTAATACCTGAGCCGTAATCATTTATATTGGAAAACAGATTTGTAGCAATATATTAATTCGAATTCACGACAAATGTTATTTTGATTCTGATTTTCTAACAGAAAATAAATCACAAAATTCTATGTAAACCTTCTTTATTTCATTCGAACGAGAAAGTCTGTGAAATATTTTAAAAGAAGCACAAAATATAATTTGAGTTTTATCGTTATGTGCCAAGAAAATATTATATCCAATTCATCATCACTACGCATCTAATCGAAAACAGTCAAAAAAATATTGAGGGAGAAGAATTTCAACACAATTTCGTTACGATATTATTAAAGGAAAATATATTATTTATATATAAATATACATTTATCGATATACGTACTAAATTAGTTATTTTTAAATCTAAATAAGCAATTCACATTACTTCTGGTATAGCGTATCATTTAAAAAGGTCACAACACTTTTATCGACTATTTTATATTACACAAGTTGTATGAAAAAATAAAGAATTTAACTTAAACATTTGTAAAAATAATGTAGCATTTATATGTTTCCTTTATAGTACTGTCCTTGGTAGATACTCCAAAACGATTTGTCAAGGATGGACATAATATTTTATTGTTCTGTAATGATGTCCTTAAGTGTTTTACATTATAAGTGTATGTTTTAAAAAGTCAAGTGTTAGAATCGTTAAGTCTTATGAAATTAATGTTCAGCTATATAAATACGGTCGTCGAAAAATAAGTTTTTCACATAACTTTGTAAAAATAAAATGCGCCGTCTGGTGTATAAAAACGTGTCAGTATAGCATATTATGTACATATTTTCGTTTCAGGTTAACGCACATAATTAAACACTTGAGAACTTTGATTAGAGAAACAATAAAACGACATCACCCGGGGATATTATACTTTACCTCCACCATAACTAAACCCAAATGAAACTATGTTTACAAAAAAGTATAATATTTTAAAATATAACAAACAAAAATATTAATAAGTACACCGAAAGTGAATTACCAATCAGTTCATTGTTTATTACATAAACTCAGTCGACCAAATGCACGAGCTGTTGGATTTTCATTATTCATGAACTTTGGTGATAAAATATTTCCTTTCATTAAAATAAAATGTGTAATTTTTATTTATAGCAGGCCTACTACAGTTATAGGTGTACATTATGGAATTTAAACAGTTTTCTGGAAACGATAATACTATTGAGTTTTATTACTAACCGCAACACAATATAGCATAATCATGAATAAATAATTATGTTAATGAAAAAACTCGATAAAATTTATCAGAATGTTTTCTTTTTTCTCTACACCACTATTTGAATGTCGACGATAAAAGTTTCGCATTTGAATTATTGGAAACAGTTTGAATCCGACTATTTGTTTTCGAATAAACAAATTAATATAAATTGCACATGCCTATAGCAGACGTGTGTATATATATATATATTAATGAGCATACTATTAAAGTCGCGTTTCTATTCTTATACTTCACGTCATACATACACTATTTTATGGTTTTATTTGTAATAGCAAGTTCGTTTTAAACAATTTTCATTTATCGGCGTTACGTGCGTTCGGCCGAATTTAATTTCATCGAACACGTTTTCAATAACATACCGCCTGTTAAGTGCGATAATAATAATTTATATTACATACGTGAAGCTACGTCAGTGGAAGGATTTGATGAGGTTGCGCCAGATTATTTTGTACGGACACTAAACATGGATTTTATTTATTGTTCCTTTTATTGTTTTTAATTCTTCGTGATTTAACGTAATATTAATATTTGTAATTGTCAGTGTAAAATTTTTTTCACGTATATTAATGTTACATATTGTCTACAATGTTTACATACGTTTGATGTTACATATAAAAATACGATTTTCGAATTTTCGGGACTAGGAATATTTAAAACATGTACGTCATTTTATCCGACGATAATCGTGGAATATATAAATAATACAATTTAAGTACATCTAATTATAGATTGAAACGGGTTTTCTCAAAAACATCATATTATTTTAATAAATACAATATATATATAATTAGATGTGAAATATCAATTTAAAATTCATAAAATATATATTAAATATTACAAAGTGTGAAAAACTGTTCCTCTAAAGACTAGATAAAAAACTAATTTGGAATCAACACATAAGATAGAAAATGTTAATTTTAAACTCTCGTTTTCGTATGCTCAAAACTACTCTACAAAAAAAAAAAAAAAATTTACACGTATCCAAACCAAATTAATAATTTATAAGATACTGCTAAATCCCATTCGGACTTACGATTTACAATTATGGGGCGCAGCAAAAAAATAAAACGAATCTTAACAAAATTCAAGCTTACCAAAGTATTATTCTACGTAAGATTATAAACGCCCCACCTTACATATCTAACTTAAATTTCATAATGACTTGCACATTAAATCAATTGAAGAAGAAAATTAGTTTTTACAAGTAAATTATCTCTCGTTTTGGAAATCATGACAACGCTCTTATAAAAAATTTTAATTCCTTGATGCTTCCTGAAAACCCCAATCGCCTATTAAAAATGGAAATTGTGCAGAGATCTTTTGCATTAACTATCGATTTTTTCTAGCTTTGTTTTTCTTCAGCTTCTCCTGTTAAAGGTAAGTGCTATTAATGAGTGACTTCTTCACCACGCAATTTACCTGTCATTTTTTTCTCTTTTCATATATACTAAATGTGCTTGTGATATAGACTGTACATGTGCTTATAATAATAAACAAAATATAAATAAAAAAATCAGTTCCATTTTTGAAAAGTTTGATCTCATCACAATAAAAATTAAAAATAAATAATTGAAAACACGCTACATGTAGTGTGGTTGGTGGATGTTAAAAAATATAATTGCACTGGCTTTTGAAATACATATGGGCGCCATTTTCATAATACAATGCGACACTCTGTATATTTGGTATATGCGATTTTTTATACACGTACTTCTCATCTCAAATAAACATAATATCAAGGAACACTTTATCGTATAATGTAATATCCGTGTAAATTCATATCCACGTTTGTTTGTTATATTTGAAAATACAGCAATATGTTGTTTGTGTGTTCGCGTAATCTCGGCTACATCGATATCTGCAGAATCAGTAAGCATTTTTAATGATTCCGGTTGATTATTATTGTTATTATAATAATTACTTTTTTTGTTTTTTTTTTTTATCGTGGATGAAAATAATAAAATTATATGTGTACATTTTACACTACCATTGTATATATATATTATATATATATATTCATAATACATATATACATTTGTTTAAATAATCAATACAGTTCTATACGTCATATAAAGATAAACCGCAGGACAACCCATAAAATAATGCAGCTCACGAGTGGCGGACGGTCTATTTATATAATAACGTTATATATATATATATAGTTTTAATACTTATATTATTGCAAAAAAAAAAAACTATTGATTTTTTAATATATGTAGAAATAATTTATTGCTTCTCTCTCCCGTCATATTTAAAAATTATGATTTCATATCAACCCAAAACGTCAATGTCGAAAATATTATATTATATATTATAAAGCTCTCTATAGCTTGGTCGTAAAGTAATAAAATCATTTGACCAATAAATTCATTGAACCAATATACGTTCGTCTTAAGGCTTGTAGTGATAGTTTTACAATATATAGAAATTATAATTTATTTTTATACCAAATCAGATTTATCGTTTATTATATAAATATAGTTTTAGTATATGTGTAAGGAATATATTATACTATATATTAAACTATTTTTCTTAATCAGAGATATGTAAATGTTATACTCAACTGTTTCTTCGTGTACATTATATAGGTCACAAATAACATAATATTATTATATTATATATTTAATCAAAAACAATGATTCGTTGGAGGTTTTTAAGTTAAAAAAAATATCCGTTAATGTTTTTGATATTTGTGTCATGTGTTATTCAAACGATTGCTATAATAATGATATTGGTTGATAATGGTATTTATACGGAAGAAGACAGGAAAATAAATATAAGTGGTAAAATTATTATAAATGAATTACCTACTTAGTGAAGTTATTTTGATGTAGCTTACGAAAAGGTGTCCAACACGCTTGTATTTAGAGCACATGATAAAACTATATGTAAGGCATGAAAATTTTTCTCATTGTTTTTTCTTTCTAAAAGAAAAGCACTAGAGATTATAGTCACAAAATCAGTTATTATTAAATTATCATTCACTGTATACCAAATTATCTAAATCGACTGAAAATAGTTTCAGTCAATTAATTACAACCAACGACTATGTCACACAAATTATATAAGTATATACATATTTCTAAATTTTAAATCACTCATAAATGAATCCTATTAAGGTATTGATGAAATTAATTTATTATATTAATGTAGTTTGCCATTTTTAATGCAGCCAAAGGACGGGCAAGCCAAAGTTTGTAAAATGGCCAAAGGACGGGCCTGGTGTCCAAATGTTGTTTTTAATAGGCAATTTGTTTATATATTTCTGATACTTTTTTAACGTGTAACAATAATCTATAGCGAATGATTTTGTAATGAGCTAAACAATTTATACCAATTTTTAACGAAATAAATTTTCATTATTTTTGGTCGTGATGCGAAAAATAAGTTAGTAAAGCGATACAACATTACACCCATGATTTATAATTTATGCTATTCGAACGTGATTTAATTTTAAAACGATTTTTTAATCAATTTTCAAGAGTATTCGCTAAATTTTAAAGATGTCTGACGTATAATATTTATTTTTAATTACAAGTAAACACTGGTATTAAAATGTGAAAAATTAACACTTATTAAAAAAATATTTATAGGTACATTTAATACTTTAATGTTTGAATCTAGATAATAATATTTTAGATTCCTCAAAATAAAATGTGTAATTTCAGGCATCTACGAGATGTGCATAAATCGAAATAAATTATATTCTATACCCATTTGTAAATAATACAATAGTCGTCAATGCAATTTATATACCCGAGTAGCATTTTAAGTACACACGACGTTTTAAATCATCAACAAATGATGGTTCAAGGTGCGGTGAAAATCTAGTTCATAGCACCGTGTTTTTGACAAAAATGAATACCAAATTTTTAAATGGGTTTAACGATGCCATGAAAATGTTATTTTCGATTCAAACACAACAGTATTTTTAAATATAGGTACAAGAACCATTGTGCGTTTACAGTACAGTTATCAGTTAAATATTGATTTGTAAGTTGGTCCGTTTTGGTTATGCTCCGTTTTCACAACACCTCACCTCTTTGAACATGGAAACGCGTGAATGTGAGTAAACCAGTAAAAGTTAATAAAATAGTAAAAAGTGTAAAATAAACGAGTAAACGTGTAAAGTAGTATACAACGAGGAAAAATAAATTATTACGTTAATTTTATATCATTTAAATACGCGAAATAATATTATTGATAACAGAATAATGAATATAGCAAATGCGCATACGAGTAATCGCTCAGTCAGCGTCAAACTAAACACTCGAGTATACTGACATAGCACGTCAGTAGACCGCGATAAAACAGGAAACGACAATAGTCACCAGATCGCGCTTCGACACAAAAAAGAGGGGGTAGTAACAAGGCGCATATAAATAGCAGTCCGAAACTGGTGGATCGCTCAACACTCCGGATTGTCAACATGTACATAAACTCAATTCTTACTTACGCTGGCCCTAGGGGAACGCTAATAGCCGATTATTTATTGGACCGTCTGAACGCAGTTCAGTCCATTGCAATCAGAACCATCACGGGAGCCCCATGGTTTGTACGAAATGAAGTCCTACTACGTTCGACTCAATCAAAAACCATCAAGCAACTCATAACAACTGCAACCCACAACATGTTCCGCAGAACTACCTCGTCAAATCACATCCATCTCCAAAAAATCGGATTGACCAACTCTGCTCGTGAATGGAAGCGAACCCGCCCAGCCAGATTGCTGGACTAATGCGCATAACCACCAAGTCACCCGCACCTCACATTCCGAGCGATAGGTCTAGTCCTGAGACTCGTGGCAATAACTGGGAAGTAGGCTTCCCAGTTACCATTCCACGCAATGCAAAATGGATCGCTCAATATAGTCGCGGCGGGAAAACGCGAACAACATTGTTCGCGTTTCCTCAGTGTGTGTGTGTATGTGTGTGTGTGTGTGTGTGTGTGGAGGGGTGTTAACATTGCCCACTGCGCCTACACTGTGCACTGGTTTCGAACAGCTATTTATAAGCGACTACTTTTCCGTTTTTTTCATTTTTCTACATCTGCATTTCATCTTAATAGATTTTCAAACAATTCTTTTTTGTTATTATTTTACTTTTATGTTACTAAAACAGACATCCAAACGATATTTTGGGTACGTAGTGTTAAACATTTTTTTTTTTTTTTTTAGTTATTCGATAGCTAACCAAATATATAAAAATAATGTTTTCAGTCATTGAAATGTATCCGTTATCTTTATAATTTACTTAAGTCGATAAATACTTATAAACTAATATTTTAAGAATGCTTTGCAAAGTTTCGGAGCGTGCGATATTGTAGTGATCCGGTACAGCAAACGTGAAATAACAAGAAGTGAATGCGTATAATGTATGGACATTAAGAGCAAGAAAACGGAACGCAAAAGGTATAACGCGGTACATGACCTAATCAAATTCAACGATACGTTTGAATGTATATTCGGTATATGAAAATGGTAAACACGCGTCTAGACAACACGCGATTTATGTTGCTATAAATACATAAGAACGAATATGAAGGAGTAAAATATACGAAATAGCCACCAAAGAATTAATTCGGTTACGGTCAATAAAACAATATATTACAGGGAATTATTTACGTTTATTAGAGTATACGCGCGGAAATATATCGACAAACAATTTTTGTTTTTCTTCTAAAATCAACAGTGTGGTGGTATAAAACGTAGTTGTCATGACGATGAAAATGGTATATATTTAGCTAGTGGTGGACGGACGGACACAGAACGAATATTTATTTAACGTGTTTTTTGTTTGTAATTATTTTGTATTGAAAATCGTGTAATCGCCTATTGAATTTATTCATTTATTTTTTACGTTATTTTACAAACACGTGTACATTTTTTAGAGAACGTAGCAGCAATGTGAAATATTGAAATTTCACCGACACGTTTATTAAATTTCAGGTGTTGTTCAATAAGTCGGGTTACGATATGTTTAGGAGGAGAAAGCGAAAAAAATATAGATATTAATGTATTGTATCAAAGTCCTCCTTCTCTTCCTTAATTCCCTTTCACGATAATAATATGTTCGATGTAATCACGACATGCATTTCCGACCAGATATGTGTATTTTGGTCGTTTTATTAAATTTTAAATTTATGTAGGAATATAATCAAACGAATTATGTAGATCAGGGTTGTCCAACCATTTGTAGTTGGCGGGCCAATTTACACTACACTTTCATAAAAACACCGACTGCCGTCAAAAGAAAAAAAATGATATTATTATTTATATTTTATTTTATTACAAACATATTATAATATAATGCACAAATCATTACATTACAGATTAATATTAACATATAATTATGATGATTAGGTTACTTATATTTAGAATTTAGATTTAAGATTTAGAATTTAGATAAATAATGTGGTTATTGGCATTATTTTTCAGAAACCATTTTTTTAATATTAATTGAACACCCCATAGTGGTTTATATGATGCACGATTCTAAAGACGAATTGTGAATACGGTTTCTTGATTAAGACGTTATCAAATTCATAGTAGAAAATGCCAGATTCACAAATATACGTACTATGAAATAATGACAAAATTTCGAGAGAAAAATTCCGTAATGTTATGAATTTTTCTTACGAAAATAGTTTCCAAAACTCTTCAAGAGGCAAATTTACTTTCGATCGAAAAAAATAGTCTGCTTGTAAATCGCATAACTCCATTCGATAATAGGGCGATTGTAGTGAGATATCAACTGTCATTGGTTTGGTAAATAATTCAAATTTACGTTTCAATATATTAAAATCTCTAAATCGTGAATTTAATTTTGTTATTATTTCTATAATTATATTTTTTAATTCAATAAAGCATACCGATTGATTTTCAATTTTTCTTATTTCTTGACATGATGAAAATTATGTAGTATCATTGTTTTCTAATGCGTGATTAAATATTTCTAATTTTTTCCGAAAACCATCAATACTATTATAAAGCAGACATATACGACATATATGACGCCTTGCAGTTTAAAATTTAAAATATTTAAATGAGATATCGAATCAGTGAGAAAAGGACCAGACTTTATGAATGTTATATTTTATAAGTTTTCATAAATCTGTTGTCCAATATTTTTAATTTTTTGAAATTCAAGTATTTCATTTTTCAATGCAAAAAAAATATTTCAAAAATTCCCCGCACTCAGCCATCTTACTTCAGAGTGTTTAGTGGGATATCACCATACTCACTCTCTATTTCTTAAAACGTAATAAATGCTGTGTCTTTGAGCTTTGTCGCTACCACGAATAAAGTTAAGAATGTTTATTATTTATCTTATAGATTTATTAATTTTAACACTAATTGCCACAAATGCTTCCTAGTGAATAATACAATGAATAAATAAACATTTAAGTCCTATTTGCCTTAAATTTCCTACTAAACCAGTATGGTATACTAACCATAACTTTTGCACCATCAGTACCAGTACATATGTCAAATAAGCTAATATCTAAACTAATTTTTTTCCAGTGCTTCAAATATATCTATATTACAATGTATGGTTTTATTTGAAAATGTTCTCCATGTATATTAAAATCTTTATCAGTGTTCGAATAAAAATTATTAACTATTATCGGAAATATCATTACACTTATCTAATGCTAAAGAATAATACTTAGAATTTTGTATTACATTACGAAGCATTCTAGTCATACATGGTCAGTCATTTCTTTAACTGTTCTACTAACCATTTGATGAGAAAATGACGGTTTCAAATTTTCTTGCCATTTTTTTGTTTCCAAAAACATTTGCCATTTTTATTGCACAGTGTTTAATTAATTCGCCGTCTCTAAACCTTTTTTTTTTTGACTTATTCTAAACACACTTGATAAGAAGCTATTTAATTGTCACGATCGTTACTTTTAAATATACGTTTTTTTTTTTTTTTTGATAATTTCGAAGTAAGGTCTTTAAATAATGCAAGTATCTTCAGTATACTTATCATATGATTTGTGTACGCTCGTGTAATGTCTACTTATATTGTATTCGTTTGGAACGCTAATAACTTGTGAATTAGGTTGATAGGCTTATTGTCATGTTCAATACGTAAATACATTCATTCCCATTTCGAATAAAATACTCTTTTTTTCATTGTCGAATTTTCGGTTTTTTTTCTTTCGGACATGGTAAAAATAAAAACACAATATAGCGTATATGCGCGGTTAAAACTATATTGATACACGAGTACCATCTATACACTCGAATGGACCAGTCGAGCGATAAGTTTAACCGTACATATATAGAGTTTTAATCATACATATACGTTATATTGTGTTTTTATTTTTGCTATGTCCGAAAGAAAAAAAAAACGCAAATTCGACGATGAAAAATAGAGTATTGTTGCTGATTAGATTTCGAGAAATAGTGAATGTTTCAAGTATTCACGCCGTCCAGGAAAACCCTCTTTCATTAATAATATTCGTCGTCGTTAATAATAATGGCAATATTAAACGGCGATATGATCGATTTCCGCGATCTCCCACCTACGTTTTATTGTATAAGTAAAAAATTATAAAAGGTAAAATTTATACGATCGTATTACGAGTTCTTTATAATATTATTGTGATTTCCTTTTAATATAAGTCTTCTAGGGAGGGAGAGCAAAAAAAAGATCCGATGGTTAGACCATCCTGATTTAGATTGTAATTGATTATAACGTGGAATGGAAAAGTAGAATACAATTTTTTAATATCGTTAATTCGTTAACGTTACTGAACTCACACGAACATATGTGTTATTGTTTCGTTACATTTTTTACGCGTAATAGAATTTTATATGGTCAGGGATCTAATACGCTTTCCGTTGCAAAAATAACACACAAAGTAAAAAAAAAAAAACGACGTAAACGAAATATTTTAGACAGAGATATGTAAATTCATTCTATTCCTTTCTGGCCTTCAATCATTCGTTTCAAATATAGCCTATGAGAGAGAGAGAGAGAGAGCACTGTTCTTATATTATAGCCTATGCCAATGTATGTAGTGCTTGTTTTATTACAGTTACCATGGTGACGCATACCTAATCAAATTTTTTAGTTCATTTTTTCTTTTTTAGCGAAATGCGTTTATCCATTTTCGAGACTTAGCTCGTAAATCGCTTACACGTCCCCAAACGACGATCCCTTTTCATCAATATGATCCTGTGGGCACGGCGTATTCAAGATAATATTATGAAATATATAACGCAATAATTTGCTATATTGTAAAAATAGTAGTTCAAGGAGATAGAGTGTTATTCGATTTTGTATAAAAACGAATATTTCTATAAATTTTATAAAAAGCAAATTTTCAACGATTTGGCGTTAAACGTTCATTTTTATGTTTTTCATACCTTGTAAGCTAGCTATAGGCACAGTCAAATTGTTACGATTTAAAATCCCGATCAGAAAACTTCCTAAATAATTTTTCTCAATTTCGAGATATAACCAACAATTTTTATCGTTCATTCATCTATTTATTCTACACTGAGATTTCGCTAGATCGCTTTTATTCACTCTAAACTGTATGCTTAATCATCTTGTACATTTCGTAAAAAGCCTTAGGAATATTTCGAAAATCAAAATTTCATTTATTTTTTAATTCATAGTAAACTATGATTCGGACTACAGCCTATATGATATAATATAATAAACAACAAAAAAGTTATTTTTATTTTATTTTTGCCAACTGTTAATACTATGTATACAATTTGAGATTTTCAAAACAAAATAAAAATCAAAATTAATATTATTATTATTTGTTTTCTTATTGATATTATTAATATTATTTTTAGTATTATATAAGATAACTGTAAATAAATTTTAACTGACTATAACTTTCTATCACATGTAGATAATATAATCACGTTTAGGTATTACGATTTTTTTTTTGATCGATTCCAATATTGAAGTAATTCAGTTGTATTATACCGTTATATAATAATTTAATTGGTTTGCCACGTTTTGAGAAAAGTTGATAGCGGAATATTTGATTTCATTTTACTTTAAAATAATACGAGTATAAAGCGACTATAAAGGCTTTCGGCCTAACCGTGCTTTATTTTATATATATACAGTATATTCAAAAATTAAGAAAAATGGTGTCTTACTTATTTATAAAATTAATTTTATCTCATTCTAATATTACATATTATGTGGAATAAGGACCACAGTGAGCGAACTTGAGAGCACATTTTACATCTTTCATTACATATATGCATATTTAAATTGAACGCTGGAAATTCACAAACAACTTTTACAATCGTTTAAAGTGTGTATGTATATTAAAGACAACAAAAACTATTTATTTTGTTTTGTAACATGAGTATTGTTTTATACGTACATTTTTATTTTTATAACTCTCGTAAAACACGTGATTCTAAATGAATAAAAAGTCTTGTATAACCGGATTTAACAAGCGAATTATTTACATAGCACGTTAAATTATAATATTTTAGTACAACAATCGGTTCCGTCATATTAATAGGTATTTCACATGAATTCCAAAATGAGTTTAATAATAATAATAATAAATTAAACGGAAAATGCAAATTTTTGTGTAACATTAGAGATTTCCCATTTTAATTACGTTTTGGACGATGGTAAATGATTTTAATTAAATGAAATACCGAACAAACAAAAATTTTATAATATTATTGTATATCATGTGTTGTTGTGTATGTACAATTATATATGTACAAAATAGCGTATAATAATATGTACGAAAATAAAAAATAATAAAACATATTTTCGTTTATTTCGTTTGTATGTATTACGTAATATAATAATCTTTTTTTTTTTTTTTGTAATAATCTTTGTATATAAATTAATCTATTAGCCAAATAATGTGACTAAATATTAATAATATTTATTCGCGGTATTTCTTAGCGTCATTGTAGATAACTAAATTGTATTAAAAAATAACAAATTATTTTAAACGAAATGATATATAGTATTCTCCGCATGGTTTTATCCATGTAAGTGTATCTGCTAACTATATCTACTCCTAATTTTATTGATAAATACTTATACTAGCGAAATCGGTATGCGAGAAAAAAAATAAATTCTCTGTTCGTATTTGTTGACCTTATTTATTTTTTCGTTCCATCATTCAAATATTTTAAATAGAAATTTGTATGTTGCATATATGTATATAAGAAAATAGTCGGAAGTAGAATACACACACACACACATGAAAATCAATTTAAATTTTCGAACTGTCCGTCGATTTGGAAAAATCGACAATTCTTATTTTCGATTGGACTAGGGTTGTGAAATACATTTTCTCGTAACAAATTTCTCGCCGGTCCACATACACGAATTTATATATATATATATATATATATTCGGTTCCTATTACGTTTTTCTTTATATAAAATTCATTTTAAAATCATTTTGGCAACGTCTCTACACAACATACACGCGTGCATGCACAGTACAGTGTACACATCGAATTATCGATTTTGTTTAACAACCGCGACGCGGCCGTCGGACAGTTGTGAGTATTTTACATTTGGCGCGTGTTTCAATATAGGTAGTATATTCAGGTACAAGCCATATATACACGTTTCGCGCGCGCGCGCGATGTCGATTATGATTAATGTAAAACGAAAATGGATTTTGAAAATCGAATATAATATATAATTTTGTATATATCCGTGTGTTACTTGCGAAATTTTGTATCCAGCTTTCCATAAAACACCTAGGCCTACTATAGAGTGTCGAAAATGAGCAGGAAAAGTAAGAAATTTTACAATATATACGGACTAGGACTACGTATTTTTTGTTTGTAGAATGACGAACATCAAGTAGGAAACGTACAAAATTATGCAATTACTACGTTATTATTACCCATGTTGGTTACTGTGTTTTTGTCTACGGGAAAATTTAATATGTTTATATTTTATTTTCACTCTTCGAATGTTATACACGTAATTTGTATAAAGGTTTCGGAACTTTTTTTTTACCGAATTAAATAAACTCTTTTTAAAATAAATCTTTAATTTTTATCTAATGACAAATACGAACGAATATTGCATAAAGTTTCGTTAATGAATCATTCATTGTCAGACGAAAAAGAAAACATCACGTGATTATTGGATGCTTCGAAGGTATTCGTTTGATTATTTCAAACTTATTTTTGTAATTGGATTGGTCGTGAATAAAGATCGAAAGATATTAAACGCGTCGAAAATATGTATATTAGTATTGTATAGTTTTGTCAACTGTACATGTAATACAAAATGTCGAAATAAAAAAAAATACGTTTTTGTTAAAATATAATATTTTTTTATTTAGAAATGGCATACATAAACTGAATGAAGATGCAATAAATAAATAAGTAGTAATATAATTTAATAATATACGTATTTGAAAATAAATTAAAATATCATAGGTACATATTTTGGTTAGACAGTATATTAAAACATTTATCATTTATTTAATACATTCCGTAGAAATCCAAAAATTGTTGAGATTGCATAAGCATAATTTAAAATGTCATTAAAACTTAATAAAACTTGTAAATAATACAAGGAATTCTATACAATACCTATATTCAACAATTTGTCCGCAACCCGCAGTGGAGTTTCCATAGATTATATCATAATTTGCGAATATTCTGAAGATATACTTGAAAAATGAGTCATACATAAAATTTAATCAAATAATACGGAATATGCGGTACGTAATAATTAAAATTTTTTTTTTTTTGTATAAAGTATGTGCAAGTGACGCTTGTCTCGTTGTTCAGCCAAACCCTTTAATTGAGTTACTTATTCGAAATTGAGTATTTGAGAAGGAGATGGACATATTTAAATATAGGCGTATGTTTAACTCCTTTTATATTTATTATTTATGATCCAATTTATACATCACTTTATGTAAAAATAAACAGCTATTTGTCGTAACACATCATTTTATAAAGTTTATTTCCTGTAGTTTGTTATAACAATGTAAAAATTTAATGTAGAGTCCTAGTAGTAAGGGAGCTACCGGGAAATGTTCAGTTTTTGCGTCCCACAGATTTCAAACGAAGATTAAATATTTCACAGGGAGCTCTCGATAATGTCAAATGCATACATCAACCTTAACACTGTTTTAAACGCTATTCTTGAAATGATTTTTATAAATTATTGCGATTGTTGTGATATTATCTCAATAACGTCCGAAGTCAGAAAATTTACTATAGACTTTTTGTGAGTATACAATACAACGTTCTCCAATAATCCAGAGATTTTTTTCGTCCCGTTAGAAAACTCTATAAAGTGGGATTCAGACGGGGCGTTGGGAGTTCTTCGAGCATGCTCTTTTTTAGACTCTCGATACTTATCTCCTTTTGATATTATATCGTATGAATTCTTTCTTAAAAAAAAAAAAAAAAAAGAATCAATAGCGGTAATTTTCTTTTAAATACATCTTATAAGGACTCCGTTTGATTCGATCGAATAGATTTCAATAGGCTTAAAACCTAAAACAACGTTCTGTGCAACTTTTCTCGAACGACAATCACGGAGTAAACGTTTTTGTCGAAGCGGTGAAAATTGCGTTGCCCCAACAACTCCGTCTAACGGGTAACGGGATAAAATCTCAGTTTGGAAACGTACGAAACGAAATAAAATTTTTCGCGTTGAAAAAATTGTTGTCTTCGAGTTCGCGCCGGCGTTTACACGCGCTGAAGTCGACCTCATTTTGACGTTACATAACGGGCGTGATCGAAAAACAAAACCGACTGCGTGTATTATTATTATTATTATTATTATTATTATTATAATATACGACACTGAACGACGATTTATTTGTTTTTTTTTTTTTTTTTATTCCATCGTGTTTTTTTTCCGTTTCGTCTTTCCCCCCCCCCGTCACCAGTCGCATCGATTCATTAAATTACGTGCTCGGAATACGCGACTGGCATTACACCGTCGTCATTACACACACACACACCACCTGGGTTATTGCGGTTTCGTGACTTTTGCCAAAGGCGCAAGTTTCCGTAAACGCGTATAACCAACGTACGCCACACGTCGCACAAAACGGAGTGACTGTCTATGGAGACGGCCAATGGTATTATTATTATTATTATTATTTTATATCACACACACACACACATAATGCAGTGTGTAAAATGTTATATAATTGCTTTGGTAACGGCCGTATACGTACGGAACCGTGCTATACTATACTGGTAGGAAATACGTATGTTGGGGGGCGCATACACGTAGCTCGTCGTTCTACCGTTCACCGCGGCGAGAGCGCCGACCGGGGCTTCGTCATCGCCGTGTACACAGTGACTCCGGAATGCGAAGTAATAGTTGTGTCGACGATACTTTTTCCAATATATATATATATATATTTATTATCAAAACGACAATATGGTATTTGACCGATGTTCGCAAATTATTGCGGGTCCACGCGACGGAATGACGAAATTTTCGTTTATTTGCTTATTATTTTGTCGTACTAAAATTTTCAGGAATAAAATAGTCAGTACTTCAGAGAGGTCGCGTTTTTTGATTTTCTTCAAAAACGCACGAAAAGAAAAAAACTTAAAAACTATGGACGATTTTCATGAAAACGGGGTAAAAACGCGATTTCGTCGAAATTGGTATATCGTCGTTTCCACGAGATTTCTTCGAAACCAATGGTTACAGATACTTGAAATATTCACCAAGCATGGAACTTAATATTATAGGGAAAAAATTTGCAATAATTTCCTTCAATTTTCGGGGGTTTTTTTTTTATAGCAATTGTAGATATTAAAGCGTTGAAAATAGATGGTAATTTTTGATAATAAAGCTAAGCAATTTTAATACAATGTCAAACGCGCGTCAATTCAACTACGTGCAAAAAATCGTGACAATAATTTCTCGCAATTTTCCTTACTAAACATTTCCAGTTTTTCGATAAAAAGTATTTTATTTTTTATATAAAATTATATTTTACTTTATTTAATAATAAAATTACTTTATTAGAATTACTTTATTTCAAACCCAATGGTCCAAGAGTCTTGAATTTTTTTTAAAATTTTGATCTAATTTATCATTGTTTTTAAACTTATAGAATTAACAAAACTCTAAAATCATTATCCAAGTAATTTAATTAAGCCACATCCATAACACCCCGCAGATTATTTCTCTATTTTTTTTACCATTTCAAGTTCTTTATAATGACTAGTGTATTATTTTGATAAAAAATGACAAATGATATTAAATATTTTTAGGTACCTATTTTTCTTGTAAGGAATTATATCAAAAATGCTGTACAACAAGGTTAGTGGCAAATTATCTAGGTATTCAATTCATAGTATATTATTATATATATTTAATAATGAAAAAACCACTCAGAATTATTCTATCGTATGCAATAATTTATCATTGCTTTCAAGTTTCTAGTAATAACTAATTTCTTAAAGCGTTATCTAAGTAATTCACTTTAACAACCACAACAATCAGCAGCGTGCTCCTCGCCTTTTTTTTTGTAATTCTGTGTTTCTAAATTGACACAATAACTAATAAGTAAATTTATATTACAAATTAGTTACAGAATTTGACACAGTTATAATAATATAGTGCATTAAATTTACTTGATTATTTGATTAAAGCTGGATTTAATTTATATATATATATATTTGAAATATTTACTTTTTATTTTTAATTAATAATTTATTATTTTTGAGCAAGTACTATTTAAAATAAGATTGAGCTTTTAAAAAATATTCAATATTTCAAATTTCGTACCATAAATGCGTAATAACTTTAGGAATGTTCTTTAGTTTCTGACCAAAATGTAATATCTTAAAAAATGTGAAAATGCCGCGGTTATAAATTATTTTATTGATAAATTGAGTGATTAAACAATCTAATATGCATATATCCAAAACACATCATCAAATTACTTTAAATCGTTCCTTCTCTGTATTGAATGTCATTGTGAAAAATAAGAAAAAAATCCATATATTTTTTTTTTAAACGTGGCTACTTTTATGTTACTAAATATTGAAATGTATTTATAATAAACCTTTTTTCGGCATTTTATGAAAGAAAAAATAAAATGTAATTATTTTAATAAATTAAAACTATAGCTATACATTACACTAAAGATCGATAACTCAAGAACGAACGATGTAAATAATATATTCGATCATGAGGGATGAACATACATATAGCATATTTGTTTTACAATAGTTTATCTTGTTTATTTGTTTTGTATACGAGTAAGACTTCGGGTAAGAGTTTTCCAGTAATAAATCGTGATACTTTATTCAACACGAAAATTTTTTAATATTAAATTAAAAAAAAAAGGCGAGACATTTGATTTTATATGAGCGTATTTTATAATAAAAACTGAAAATCAAATTTTACGTAAATCTTACCTTTCTAATATAGTAAAACAGTTTAGGTATTTAATAAAAGTTTATTGAGTTGTGAAAACCTCCTAATCGTTTTTCGAACACAGCGGTTATAAATGTGTTATAAACTGCTTATAAATGTGTAAAATAATACCTAACAAAAACTTTCCATTGCTATTCCTTTTACGTATATTTTTTATTTAATTTCTCCTATCTATTTTTACTGTTTTATTACGTGACATTTACAATTTTAATCTTTAAAATATTAAATCAATAAGCGAAACAAAGTTTTAAAATGAATGCGGACTCAGTGTTCCTGTTTGGTTTTATGTGGACATGTTGTTATGGTGACCTAAACTTTGTATATTATTTGTGTTGCGTAACTTTTATAATAATTGTTTGTATTTATATTAATATTTTCGTAATTTGTCAAATATCAGAAATGTATGTACTCGTATATATATATAATATATATATACATAACGTAAACCTTCCATTAATCTAGAAATAAAAATAAAACTATATCTTCATGTTTGAACATCAAAATAGTATAACATGATATGTAATATAATCGAGTAGTAGTAGTTATTCGTTGTATTATTATCATACAAGAATACTAGATGAGTTTGTTGCGTTTTTTTTAGAATACCTATAAATAGAAATCATCGTTTTTTTCCCCTATAAAATTCAAGAGCCTCTAATCCTTGTAGTAAACTTATTTTTAAACGAAATAATGAACTTTTCTAACTTTTACCTAAAAAAGGTTGTTTTGAACACAAATATAGTTTAATAACGTTTTTCTTAAAAAAAAAAACATTAAGAAAATACGTCAACCCAGTTTGATAGTATGCATACACATATAAACCGTTAATTATACGTGCATTATGAAACGATATTCATTTTTATAACAGAGTGTTACTATAGCAATCTGAAGATAATTTATTGTTAACTGCATACGTTAATAGTCTTATTGTAATTTTATGGTCATCAGTCACGAACATAAATGATAAAATAAGTTATTGTTACTTTATTTCAAACTCGAACGATTAATATAACTAAATAAAGTCTCGATTTTATAATTACCATATTTTGTCTTTTATTGAAAAACAGTAGGCGATCTTTTAATATGACGCAGTAATTAATTTAGTTAAATTATTTTAAACAATGGAGTTGCACGCGATGAGGAAAACATAAATCTGGTTTATTAAATTTGTTTTTCTAAAAACTTTTATATGATATAATAGGCGACTGTTAAACGTTATATTAAATACATTGCATTAAATGTATGTAATATATATTTAAATTTATATAATATTATTACACAACGGGTCTCGAAATCATTTATGAATTGGAATACATAAACATGTATAATATATATACAAATTTAATTTATTTTTAATAAGAATTTTATTGAAATATATTGGTGTTACAGATATAATCGTCATAACACTAAAATTTATTAAGTTTACTAATTTTACTAAAATTAATATTGTGTATTTAGATTTATTTAAAAGTATTAAACATCGACATTTAAGTAAAGGTGTAAAATATTAATGTAAAAACGCTTAATTTATAAAGCATTGGGCTTTTTTTATAGTACCCGTCCAAAAATTCCAATTTAAGAGCCAGATTACATAGTATTACAATACAATATACATTTAAGTAATTTATATATCATCTCTAACATTTCGTTTATAAAAATTAAAAATAATGTTCGTTCATACATACGGAGAAGCATAACAGTTGGAGAAAAGTTAAAGTTAGCTTTTGTATAATCATGATTGATTATAGAAATTGTTTTCAGTGGCTTTGATTTTTTACAATAATTTAATATTGAAGATATCGTCATAAATTTTAATACGAGTACGCTCAATTTAATAATAATTGAATGATACAATACGGTGAAAAACGTTTGAAGTATATATTAATTTATTAAAATATTATCTAAGTAAAACTGCAGTAAAATAAATAGGTATTCTGTTCACTCAACATTTTTTCTATTCATTTTATTTTATTATTGCTGTTTTTATGTGTAATATTGACACATGGCGTATTACATAAAACTTAATTTAATGTGAAATGTTATTCAATTATGTTTAGTATTAGTGTTCTATTTCATAATTGGATTTTTATTAAGTATATAACGAAAGGTTTTTTGTGGTAATATGTTGAGAACTCAGAATTCCTAAATATTACAGACGGTTAACAATAAGAGATTCTGAGGTAGGTTAGATTGTAATTTATTAATATTCTCATGTTATTAATTATTTAGTCATTTGTCTAACTTCACAGGAAAATCTTGATGAGGTTTCAGATTTTTAAAAACGAACCATTAAATTGTATTAAACCACATTGCGGTATTCGAGAGATTTTCATCGTTCGTATAACGGAAAATTAAATTATATCGATTTACGACAAAATTTTGACATTGATCATTTTTAACACAAATTGTTTTTTCTGTTAATATACAAAATATTGCAATTAATACAATATTTACGCAGTCGTATAAATAATAATGAAACATAAAATGTTATTGTTTTATACGGAACGACGCCGTTAACGTTCTCTACACAACTATACACAATGTGTGCGATCATTGAAGATATCAAAAAACGTTTCTGCAACGTGTTTTCCTTTTTATCATTTATTATTTGAAGTAGATTGTTCAGTTAAAAGCTCGCAGGATTACGAAGATTTAGAGTGATAACGACTTGCGTCATTTGGAACTGAATGGACTACAATGGCCGCTCAGCGATGTGGATCAGAAATCGTTTAAAACAGATTGGTGATGTTATACGACCAAATACAAATCGTGTTTATAATTGATATTCCGCGGAAAACAAATCCATTAATTCGCAAATTACTCGTAAAACCTTAATTACAAAATATTATTAATATAATTGAAATTTTAATTGAATATTTGGTATTGTTTTTTTTAAATATCGCGTATCATAATAGGTACATATAATACGTTTTGTGTATCTGCACGTTGTACGGTAGTCAAATATTAGGTTCACAACAAAATATGGAAATGTGGAAATATGTTAGCTCGCACCTACATAATCAGAAAATGTTTACACATAATATGTTTTTGTATAATATCGTATAAACTGGGCGAAAAGAAAAAAGAAAACGACAATCAGTCAATGTCGATATATAATAATAATGACTGATTCGATCGGGTATTGACGTTTATAACGACTGTATAATGTATATATATAAATATAGTTTCTTACGAAATACCACATTATATTTAGCGTTTTTAATGTAAAACAATTTTTATCCGCACATCTGCACGTCTGCATTATCTCTCCATCATTATGATTTTAAATAAACGTACTAAAATATCCAGTGATTCTACTACATTTCGAATATTTAAAACTCTTCTGAACAATTCCATTTTATTAAGACAGTTTTGCCGGAAAACTATAGTATTTACAGTATTACGACAATATAATAATATAATAAATTATTATTTAAAAAAAACCCAATGTCCCATACATTTTCTTAAAATACATAATCAGTCTATAAATATATTATATCGAAAGAATCAAAATAATAAATAACGCTCAGTTACTTATAAAATGCGTATTGAAATCATGTTTAATTTTTGATTTTGTAAATATGTAACATTATTTTACTCGCATAAGTGTATTGAAAATCGTAATAATATTGTTATTATTGTACAATAGTTGCGGGTAGACTGATGACCAATTGCTCGAAAACACTGGTGGACACATTGTACTAGGATAAATTCAAATAACAAAATAATGTTACACTTAGAGTATCATAAATGGAATATAATAATATTATTATACTTATCGAAAAATTGAACAAATATTGAACTCGTTGAGGAGATACTACATCACTTTAGCATAACAAAAGGTTTAGTGATAATAACATTATTATTATTATTATTATTAATATTATTATTATTATTATTATTAGTATTATCATTATTATTATTATTATTATTGTTATTATTATTATTATCGATCCGTTTGGTTTTGAATATTTCAGTCAAGTGGATAAATCCTCACAGCGAATAATGTATGAATAAACCGAGATTTTTCATAAAAGTGTTCCCGTCGTCAAGAGAGTGTGTATAACACATAAAATCGTACGTGACTGTTTAATTCAAATCCTTTCCAATTTTTATTGAACTACGTATGCGTACAAGAAGTCGACCAAAACGGTTTATATTTTAATTCGATATCGCGAAAACGTCATCTGTCGTCAACATGACATCAATATTTTTCGACATCGAACAACGTTTTCATATGTCAAATAGGGTGATTTTTATTCACTATTTCATATTTGATAAAGATCTGTGCAAGCCTGAGTATAAATTAAATATCATTATCAAGATTTAGAGTTGTATGGATACAAGCGTAAAATATGTTTTTTATGACGTTCTATACTGAAATAAAAACACATTATGTATTCGTATCTTTTAAAATGTATTAGTCTTTAAAAAATATTTTACGATATATGAACATATATTTACTTGTAAAGTTATTATTAATTATACTTATATATTATAATATACTTGTATATTATATGTTTAATGTTAATATGAATTATATAAGTCATTCATAGGCTACATTTATAATGTTCTTATGTTTACATTCTCTTGTAATTATTTAAATTGTTGTATTATGTAAATATGTAATACTTAAATTGTTCAATATAAAAAAATGCTATACGGCTAAAATGAATATTTTCTGATCTAAATTTGTGTCTAAGTCTACTTAGGAATCCTAAGCGCATATATATATATATATATATATATCTATTATTTTTAAATCATAACAAAAATGCAAATATTTTAATAATTGTATTGATAAATAAAAATATAATCTTTTCAAAAACTATAAACAAAAAGACTATAATATGTTTAAAAATTAAAATGCCTAATGGTATTATAGATATGAATTAATGTTCAATATAATATTTTTGAACTAATTTATAGTAATACATATAAAATTAAATACAGAACTAATTGTTTAAAAATAAAAACATAATTATATGTTAAAATTAAAAATAAACAATAAATTATTATAGATAAAAATGTATGTGAAATATATAATGTATTTTAAACGATCATTCTGTGTACAGAAATAAAATACTATATTACAAATAAGAATATAATTAAAACAATGTATAAATTAAATATATTATCACTGAAAGTCCATGTCTGGATTTCATCACGGCTGGAAAGTGTTTAAATAATTGTTCTACTAGAAAGTGAATTGTACATGCACAATTTAAATTTACTAATCCACCTAGAAGATTTTTTACTTTATTAATGTTGAGCTTAAACATGATATTTTTACAAAGAATGCTCTTTTTTTGTATGTATCACGTAATATATTTCATATCGTTTAAAAAAAAATATATGTTGAATTTTTATAGTAGATCGAGACACAATTTTAAAACAGAAAAAAATTCATTTTGGCCATTTAGCAATTTTTTTTCATTGAACAATTTAAGTATTATATATTTACATAAAACAACAATTTAAATTTAAACAAGGGAATGTAAACATAAAAACATTACAAATGTAACCTAAGAAGGACTAATATAATTAATATAAACATTAAACATATAATACAAAAGTACAATTAATATAGTTTGTTAAACTTAAGTGTAGAACCCCCGATTTGGATATTTTATAAATTGTATCTTTTTGAGTACAAATAATGAAATTTGCGGTACAAACCGGTGCAAATGTAACAAAAAAGATCGCCCCGATTTCTTTTACCAAAATCAAAAGTTGGAGTGCTGAGAACATGGACCTGGTTGGGACGAAGGACTTGAATGGTCTTTATTAAGCCAAAAAAAAGCATAAATAAAAGTAAGCAAAAAAAAAAAAAATTCAATTAAAAACCGAAGATAAATCCAAAAATATATAATAAAGAGTGTTGACGGCGTATAAGTTAGATCTGTCTTTGAATTTATTATATCTGTGGAATTTAATTATAAAATTGAAGAATTACAAAAACCCATCATTTATATAAACTATATAATAAGTACTTAAATATCAAGCATAAACGTTTTAAGACATGATTTCCAACGTGTTAAACATGGAACTAGTGATTGAAAGAGTAGAATTTATTTTTGGGGCAAAAAAGGAAATTATTTTATTTTATTAAGATGTAAAGAGGACGTGGGCGAGAAGTGAAAAATCGTTTTTAGGAGAAAGAATTTGCGATCCAGAAATCAAATAATTACGTTGCTAAACAAATCTACTAATCTATATTTAAACAGAGACATGTTAGTACACTGAGTCACGATTTTGAGAGCACTGATGAAACGGGCCGGAGACTGCGCGCAGGGCCGGCGTGAGGTGTAATAGCACCCTAGACCAACGTTTATTTGTGGGCTTTTTCATACTCATATTTTTATTATTAAATACAAATAAAACTTGGCATGTTATTATAATCATAAAAGAGTTTCAAATTTTTGCCAAAATCTTTTAAATATCGGTTATTGATTCAAATGAAAGTGAAAATCGGCAAAACTCTATTATATACGTATTTTCTGACACATTTAAAACAGTGTGCTCTTATTACTGATGAAATAACATTTTTGCATTTTTCTGGATTTTCTTTGTGAAAATCTTTCATAACTAATGACAATATAATATTTTAAATAAGTTGAGTTGGATTTTTAAAAAAATTTTAAACAATTATTTTGACGTCCATGGGCGATGACATCACGCCTTATCCTCGGGCCAGCCCCAAATGCGCATTAAAGTATTTCACGTTTTCTTGTAAAACTCGTCGTGACAGCAGTGGAGCACCACATCCCCTTCCCCCCTTTGAAAACCTATAAGAGGAGAATGGAAGTGAAACGGATCACGTTATATGTAATTATTTTATATCATAAAATTATAAAACAAAATATATGTAGGTGGCAACGTAGAAAAACTTATGCATTATTATATGGGTGTATGCTTTTGACATCTTAATTTATATAATTACATCGAACGTAGTACACTTTATTCTGTGTCACGTATTAACTTATAGAATGAGGTCAAATTTTAAAATTATTTTCATTATTGATTTCGACATACGATAATAATATTGATTTCTACATGGAATCTGTATACACTTTTATAGACACTGAATGCATATAAAATAATAAGTAACATTCAATTATATTTTTGGACTTCTTTGGTGTAATATAATATACATTTTAAATACATTCAAAGTGAAAAAAATCGATTAATTTATTTATTGATTTCTTGGGCGAAGTCGGGTGCGGCTTACTTAATACTTAGTATTATATAAAAATAATATTAAATATATCACGAAATTAGCGACGGATTTAATAGATAAATGTCAGTTAGCAAATTCACAAGACAAGCCTTAGATATTTCATTTTAATAAAATTATATAAACAGGCACAAAGTTTACTTATATTTAAGTTTGGGTTAGATACGAATTGAATATTGAAATTAGTTTAGCAACCAAAAAATGGAAAAATTAAAAATTCTTTTTTTTCAGTTTTTGGCTTGTAATATTATGTTTTATAGGTAGTAAATTTTATGTTGTTATAAAATAAAATTAATTTTAAAATTATTTTTCTAAAAATCTGACGTGTAATGTACAAGTCAAAGTGAAAATATGATAGTTATCAAATTTTATAAATTAATTACTAAAACGGTCATAAGCGTCATTTTGAAAGGAAAACCTTTTAAATAGTTCGTATTGGAAAAAAGTAATAATTAAATAGTTGAACAAATTATACTATTATAATATGATTATAAAAAATATGAAAACAATTTTCAAATATATTTTGCTCAAAATTTCATAGGTATATATAAATAAAATTATTATATTAGAACTGAATTATCGGTTCAGGGAAAACTAAAATAATATAGAATAAATCTAAATTTAAGTAAATACAATATTTTTAAATTATAAATACAAATTAATAATAATAATAATGTATACAGATATTTATTTATAAAAATTTTAAATTAATTTATTTCTGATAATATATTTTGATTTTTAATGTTAAAATAAACAAATACGAAATTTATGTTTACGTTGTTCAATTTCTTTTGCAATTTTTCCTTGTATTCTATTGCTTGTGTTTAAATTATATTTTAAGTGCAATATCATGTATAGAAATAAATTCGTTGTCATAATTATATTTATTTAGAAGAATCCGTTCAAGGCTCTAAAAAAAAATGTAAAAAAAAGCAGTTTTTTTTACAAAAATACGATTGGAATTGTACGGAATAATAATTAAAATAGTGAATTTGTGTAGGTTTCCTGTAACTATCAAATTAGAATTTTTTCTGAACTAAAGTAATTGTAAAATATGTCATAGAAATGTATATTATTATTTAATTGCGTTTCGTGTATATTGTATTTGGTCAAATTTAAAATGATCTTGAAATTTCGTATTTTGCCAATTCCTTAAATAATACAAGTCCCTAAGGGTCTGTTTAACGTATTTTTATTACAAGAATGCAAAACAGTAATTGATAACGTTTGAATTACACTCTCTTATTCCGATTTTGTATAAAACGTATACAATGTTTCGTTGTATAAAAAAAAAAATAAAATAATTTTCCGTAAACGATGGCGATTCCCCCCGAGTATCGATAAGAGTGAAATACAAATGTTTTGAAATTTTAAAGGGAACCCCCGTCCTCTATTCGAAAATGGATTTCAATTATGAAATAATTTTTTCTACGTGTACCAAGAGAAAAGAAATCTCTCTTAACATTAAACATAAATGTATCGAGCGATAGTAATTTGTTTACGAATATTATTATAATTATTACTCTGCGGATCTCGAAATTGGAATACACATACAAGCATATATATATATATTTTTTTCTTTTTAATGAAAATCAGTGGTTTCGTATTTTGTCTAATCTAAAGATCATTGTTCTGTTCCATTGACGAGAATACAGTTTATACACATTACGTTCATTGTATCACAAACGGATCTATTTCACGTTTATTTACCACAAAAAAATTGAATTTCGAATTCAAAATTATTAACATTAAAGTAATATTATTCATATTTATGATTTAGTGTTAGATTTAGTTTGTTAGGCTGATCGTCTAGGCTTGAAATTTAATATTAAACATAAATGTTTATCCAAGTGTCTTTTCCCAGGTGATAGAATAGTTTAATTGCAAGTGACGGTGTTTTAGGTTTAGGTGTATGATTTGATGTTAGTTAAACTCTATAATTATCATATGAGTAAAATTTTTTGTAATGCATAAGAAGTATTAGGATTTGCTTGGCTTATACGTTTTTATTGGCACGTGAATTTAAGTTATCAGTCCCAATTAAATCAATACGTTGTGAATTAGTCAGATCAATTTTGGAATGTATTACGTACTATCATGTGGGATTCGTACACTGTTCGCAATCATACATGAATATGACCATATACAACGTAAATTCTGTTTGTTTTATATTAATTATAGATCATCCGCCTCATAATTACTCTCCAGTGATGCGGAAACTGGGTTCATGCTCACTTACTGAGACGAGGTACTCAGTCAACTGAGGTTTCATTAATGATTAAAATTGATGGTGATATTAACTCTCCATATCTTCTCTCATATATTAACTTTAAAATTCCTACTTTTTTTTCCAAAACATTCGTTTTCGTTTCTTGTACCAAAAATTAAGTCTAATTATATTGGGTAATTACTATCAACTAATTGTGAAAATAATGCGTCTGATTAAGGAGAATATTACGAATTTTATTTATTTATTATTATCATAAATATTATTATGTTTATTATTGTTTTTTTATTTTTATTACTATGAAGTATTATTAAATTGTGTTATATTATGTAAATAAATTGACGGGGGTTACCCCATGTTGTAATAAAATAAATAAATAAATAAGATGCGTACACGACGTAGTGATTTATAAAATCAAAAAAATCCTGAGTCAATAGTATTCGTAGTTCATTTCTTACATTTAGGTATGTCTTTTAAATCAATGATGTTTTTTTAAAATATAACCTGAACAAGAATAATAAAATTTATTAATTATAAATTACAATTAATGTAAAAAAATAAGTATACATATATTATGTATTGTATAAAATAATTAATAAATTATAATTAACAATGAAAAACTTTAAGTTCATTTACCTTCATTTTTATAAATATATTATCATATTATCTAAACAGAGTATGAGTATAATATAGATAATTTATAGTTGTGCTTTGATATTAATACAAAACTAATTTAAATTGTAATGTAATGATATGCACTCCAATGTAATAAAATTGAGTAATTTATTAAAATCTAATTTTTATGTACATTTTTTATTGATTAAAAATATATACAATTTAGTTTTATCAATAGAATTGATAAAAAATATTAAAAATCCTAAATAAATATATAATGAAACGAATTAACGTCGTATGAAATATCAAAATATATTACTACGTAAATTTGCTTAAATATTAATTTATAATGTATATAATATTAAAATCACACACAATACCAATAATAATTTACTTAAACAAATATATTTTATATTCTTTAAACAATTTCTAAATAAATATTTTAATAAATTTAATTTCTAAAAATTCAAATACTAAATGTAAACTAATACGTTTTGTATTGGTAAAATGAATGGAAATTTTGATTCAAGAACATATCTTTTAAATTAAATTAAAAAGCTAATCCAAAATATTTAAACAGAAATTTTGCGAAATATATTTTAGAAAATATTCACGTGACTAATTTTAATATAATTAAATGCTTACATATTTATGGTAGTATAGTAACTTTTTCTATGTAAATTGTTAATTTTTATTATTTTTCTGCTGTGTATTTATCTTTTTGCTCAATATTTCATGATGCATTTTTATCAGAACCGTTAGTATTTTTATTTCTTTCATTCATCCTTTTAATTTTTTATTTATTTATTTCGTTACTATTCAAAGTTTTTATTATTTTATTATTTATATAATAAGGAAACTTAAAGACAAAATGAGAAAAATGGCAAAATAATTCCGTTATCCGGCACAATTATATACCTCATAATTTTGTGTTATTTATATGATCAATACGATCCATAAATATTTAATAGGTATACTAATATTTTTAAAAAGTTCTTCTTGAGAATATTAAAAATACGGGGTTATTATCTATATATTATTTTCTGAGTATAAAAATTCTCCTATGCATATAAAAATATAAAGTATAATACTAAAAATTATTTTTAATGTTTCTTTTTGTTCGGCAACCTTTTTTCTTTTGTAAATTTGCAGAGATTTTCTTCATAATACATTTATAAAGAACGATACATATTTTTTTTAAAGATAAATAATATTGCGAGTTCAAGGAATCACTCTCTGTTACGTTATCATATAGCAACTACAAAAGAGAAATTGACATTGTTCTATTTATGTAATAAAATTAATTTTTTTATAAATTTTTTTTTATTGGAACTTTCTTAGTTTTTTTATGCTATAGAACATAATTGGATTTCGAGTGCTGGTACATTCAATTATCAATAAATTAAGTTTGTACTAACTGTGGAGCTGTATTAGCACGTAAATATATAAATTTATATTTGTGAGTCATACTTCAATAGATATCTTAATTTTTCATATCTTTTTTTTTTATAAATCCTTTAATTAACTTTCAGTGGGATGCATAAAAAAATATTACGGAGCATATACTCATTGTAAGCATGGATATGCATTAGATGTGTAATGATATGCATTTCATTATTAAATTATCTGTTATTTTGTTCCTACCCAATGTAATACAATTTAGAATAGATTAATTTGTAACTAGAAACATTTAAATATTTTCCGATATCGTAAAATATACAACCATAGTATTTTAATTATTTTATTGATTTAATACAAATTGGAGTTAAATAAAAATATATTCCAGTAATCGAAATAAAATGTCGTTTATTTCATTCTATTATTGAGTTATACTATTGTTGATATAATATTCAACTTGTATTAAATGGCAGTGGTTATGTGTTATACGGGTTATGTAATATTTTATACTACATGAATTGTTTAGACACAAAAAACTCGAAACGTCATCGATGAAACGCGCGTATTAAACTCGTAAATTATTACCGAATGTTAAGCTGTCAGAAAATTTTTTCTGAAAAAAAACGTCTTCAAAAACTAATAAACATTGTTTTAATAACAACAATAATATAAATAAATGGCACAGATATATATATTATTTTTTTTTTACATATTAGTTTTATAATATTTTTTGATTCGAAACAGTCTAATGCTAGTGGATTCTAAAAAAAAAGGAAAATATATAGAAATGATAACAGTACATTACTATCCAATTGCACTGATAATTAGAACATCACAGTGATTAGCGCTTAGAAAAATTGACCGAATTAAAATAATTAATTTTTGACAGAGAAAATATAAATGTTAACTTAAAAATGTCAATAAAACTCCGATAACAAATTTTATCTTATTCGTGAATGAAACGAAAAATATTATAATACGTAGTTATACATTCGTTGAGTCTGAATGTTTACAATAGAACTCGACGTGAATTTATAAGACTCAAAATTTGATTACTATAGTGTATGTAGAAATATATTAATTTGGATATAATAACGATTCGATATGTTTTCGTTATAAGTATCAGTGAAAATCATCCGTGTTTTACACTCGTAATGCGGACAATTGTGTTTATTATGATTATTCCTTTGTTACACGGATATCGTAAAATTACTAAAAAAAATTCCGTAAAAATCCTACTTAATAAAAAAAAAAAATTAAAAAGCATTTTTTATTTGATTTGCTATATTATGTTCTCAAAAGACGTTATGTACATTAATTTGAACCTTCTTCACGTTAAATATATCTATTTAAAAAAGTATACACATATGGAAATCGTAGCATTTAGTTAAAGTAATAAATTAGAGCTCGACATTTTTTTTTTACACTTTATTCTTATTGTAAGAGCATTAAATTTGACTTCTCTGAGTGCGATGAGTGTACGTTTTTAATTGTAAACATTTAATTAAATTTTTAATTGAAATAGACTAAAAAAAAAAAAAAAAAAATGCGAACGCATGGGTACGATTATTGCATTCATATTTTCTGTGTTCTGTATGGACGATATTGTTGGATCAGTCCAATGAGTTAATATCGATTTTCAATCAAGAAACTACAAATGTATTATAGTATTATTACTAATTATTCACTCGTATTTCTATCCACGTTGTCCCTTACGCCGTGCAAATTAAAAACAGTTTGTTCATCATTAAATTTTATATCCTAATCAATTGTTTAATTTGTACCGACCAAAAGCATTAAAAATCAAGAATATTATATTTCATTTGGTATAATAATATAATAAGTGTATATTGGAAAAAATTCTGGAAATCGACGTGTTTTATTTGTAATATATCTCGACTACAAATTACTCCAGTTATCGAAATAGAGGAAATCCAAATTTATATTTTCCCTCTTATAGAAGTCATGAGAAAACGTAACTGTACATTTTTGAGCTCCATTATGAAACAATAGGCAATGATCTGCATGAGTCGAACGGTTAGTCACTGTTTATTTTACGTAAACCCGTTCAGCTCTAAGGACTTCAAACGTTTAAATATTACCTACAATACTTATAGTTTTTTTTCACACGAAAAATCGCATTATAAAATAAGGAAAAAATAAGTTTTACGTTTAAAAATGCATTGATATCGGAGCGTTAGCAATAAACAACGAAACTGATAATTATAATAATAATAATAATAAAATATTTCTTAAAATTGATTTACAACAATTAAAGATATTCAATTGATTACAAATCAAAAAGTGTAATCCATACTTTTCTTTACAAATTAATTTTATTATTATTATTATAAAATAAATAAAAATATTGAATATTTATGTGTGTCTGTAAGCGAATAATTTACCTGGGTATCCTATCGTAGCTGTCCCAACTCGTCAAACAGTTGTATGAACTGTAGTTGGACGAACCCATGTGGCGTCCGTCCTGTTCCCATTTCACGCACTGGGCTCCCACGTTTCGTCAGCGGGCCGCCCGAGACGCGCGCCGGTCGCGCCGGCGTGAGCGTGACGTCACGCGGTCACCGCGCGAACGTTACGCTGCTACCGGCGGCCGCCCACCGAATGTCCGTATATTCGACTGTCCGCGACGAGACGCGACTACTACGTACTTTTATAAACATTTGTAATGTCTCCCGGAAAAATACAATTCCGATTTTAACGGGTGCCGGAAACGGATTTTTCTTTTTGTTTTTCAAATAATACGAGTACAATATTTTATCAAAACATTTCTAGTAATTATTATTATTTATTAGTAATTTGTAAGGATTGAAAATGTTCGTTATTGTTTATACGCGTCTATTAATTGTCTACTGGTACGTTACGTAATATATATGATAAAGAGGAGAGTATTTTCATTTTTCGCGTCTCTAGGCAACATCGGTTTTACGCTTTCTCTTGCCCTATACACACACACACATACATCCAGAGGGCGCCATCAATGTCAAAAGTGTAATGTTGGATTATGCGTATTATGTTTAGCCTCGTACCATACCGTATGTAAAAATATTTATTTTTTCCTTCTATTTTTACCTCATAATATACGTTTAAAGTCAAATATTGCACTTAAAATCGCAATGTTCGAAAAAAATTAAAATTTTGAAATTTTTTTCTCCACAGGTAAATTCTTATATGATACATTTATCTATTTCTAGCAGAAAAAAAAAATTAATAAATTCGAAAAAGAAAAATATTCTCGTCGCCGATGGATCAATAACGAAAATCATAATATGTGCTGCTCCGGGGTCGTAATACGCGTTGACGTTCATCCGTGTTCACCCGGGCTCGTCGTCACACGACACTCGTAGATTACATCACGTTCATCGAGATGTCGCAGATGGCGAACCTGCCAGGATTACCGTTGCTCACAGCTAAACATCCTAGTGTTAAATACATTTATTTGTTCTATTATTGCTTTCAAATCTGTAGCATTGAGAATACACTATAAAACCGTTATCCATGTGATACGCTTCAATGACAATCACAATACTCCGCGGCTCGGGAACTTTTTATTGATTTACGCGTTATTAATATTGCGTTATCATAAACGTATTTTTCCTTAATTTTTACAGTCTCAGCATTTAAACGGGGGAAAGAATTGTCAACATTATACAAGGTGACCGAACAAAACACATCCGTGTGTATCCGTTCGACGTCGTTGATCATAAACAGCGTGACAATATTATGCTGACTGAACGAGTAAAAATATACTCGCGTAGCGAATAACATTATTATAATTTACCACCAGCTATGAACATTTATAAGAACGATTTTGATGAATAAAACTTTCTTCATTTTTTTTTTCTCGATAACTCGTTTATAATTAATCGGAGACGGTGTAATAAGTTCCGCGTTTTACACGATATTTTTTACATTGTAAAATGAGTGATGCTGCACGTTTTTCGCGTAGACACTTGTGCGGTTTTTAACACTTTATTTTTTTTTTTTAAATATAATAAATGTAAAAATAAAAAGGTCTCACAATATATTATTACATTAACATATATTTTAATATTTGGTTTAATAACTTCCCCAGTGTAATATCGGCTCATCATTTACAATACAAGCTCGCGGCACCGGACATCCCTTACTATTTATTAAATACCGACAAAATAGGAAAATGTATTTTTGATACGTATTCCGATAGGTTTTTTTCTGAAAAATAATAATCCAATATTGTGTTAAATATTTATGCTCATATGCGTAAACTGATCACGAAAAATTGTGTCATCGTTTGTTAACAGAATAAACTTTTCATTTCCATTTATATAATTCCTCAACAACTGTGATTTCGCACTATGACGTTCAACTTTGTGTAAAGTGCAGTGGCATAGCTAGAAATTAGTCATGGAAGGGCGAAGTGGTTATTAAATGAATGTGAAATAATTTACTAGCGCAACAAGTTTGTGAACAACACATTACTTCGACAAGATAAAATATAAAGAATATACACCCGATTTATAGTAAAGCAAACTAGAAATCGATTCTATACAAAGATGAATTCAAAAATGAATATTTAAATCACATATATTGCCAATTTTAGAAACAGATTGTAATACACTTTATTTTTATGTATTTTTGTGTATATTTAATTTTTTTTTTCTGTAAAAATTGATGATTTTTCATGCCATTATATTAAAGATAATCGTAATGTTATTATTAACATAACATATAAAAAACAATATTGGTGATGTAATTCTAAGATATATTAGGTAAAATAAAACATACATATATTTATTTTACAAAATACAGAAAATATATTTACATACATTTTTTTTACTATTATTTATTGTTACACTTTTTTAGTTCAATAATACTTATTAGTTACACAACGCATAACGTGTGAATTATAAATTATAATGTATATATGTATGTTAAATATATTTTATTTACGAAATTCTATTGCTACAATTAGTATATATCACAAACATCGAAACATGGTTGCAGATCCACTATTTTTGGCTTATGTCGATGAAAATAGATAGTTTTTTTTATTTATCATTTTATATACTATTAGTAAAGATAATAACATATTTAATGCAATCTAAATTATTATTATTATTAACATATTAGATTTTTACGCTCTTATTAATATAATTATGAGTGGTAAAGAGGTAGTAAAATAATAATAATAATAAGAAAAAGAAGAAGAAGCAGATATTGTGTCATCGTATAATAAATCATGTAAATTGCTTATTTTCCAACGACTTTTTTCTAAAAACAAAAAATAACGTATTTTTTATGAAAGCAGTAAATTTACGCGAAATCTCGTGGACTCGAGATAATTTCCATATTTTCGTGATAACTCAAAACAGCACGATGGAGATTACAAAGGTTTTCGTAATAATTGGTACAGAGATTTATCTAATTTTTCAACCTTTCTAAACTTTTTAACACTTTTAGTTGTTGGTTATTACGTGGGATTTTCGCAGCCACCCTACGCGCTTATTGGAATTTGCATAACATATAAATCAATCTACGGGTATCTTCAATATTTTCATTAAAAAAAAATAAATCTTAAAAACCGTTAAATTTTCATTCGATAGATAGAAATTAATTTCCGTACCTAAACGTATAAGATTTAATTAAATTCTGATGTACTATTCACAACGAGTGAGTTTATATTACAATTATTGACGTATCTTTGTTTTAATTAATTCATATACTCGTATATATATATTTTTTTTTTGTGTACATAGTCCAACAATTGCTCATGACTAGCAGCTATAAAATCATTATAACAATAGTTATTTTTAGATTGACAGTAAATTAGTGAACTAAATAATTTTTGATAATATAATATATTTATTTATTTTCATTTACTTATATGAACCTTAAATAATAACGAAACGTTATTAAATAAAACATAAGTTTTGTGCGTTAGAACCAATATTTAGCCTTGAATCATTTATATTGGACAAACTTAATTATTAATAGAAAATTTCTACGTTCCGTCATGAAATATGTGCTACAAAAACTTATACGGTGATGAATTTCATTTTCTTCATCGAATAAAGTTCAGACTAAATCCTATAAATTATTGATATTCGCAAAAAACACATACACACGTTATAAGAAATTTAAATTAAGTTACCACGTAGATATGTTGACTGAAGTTAAAAATAATGTAATAGATATAATTATTAAAATGGATTATATTGTTGATAAATATAACAGTAATGTTACTATTCCGTTAACGCGACAACAAAATATAATATATCGATGAAATTATCATAAATTTTATTTATCTATACAGCCGACGTATTTGAACTTTTTGATTATTATTATTATTAAGCCAAGCTGGTTATGTATTTTCCTGAACAACTTTATCAATTTATTATATTTACAACTATAGTTTTAAATTGCAGGTGATTAATCCAGTAAATAACACTAAATTGTAAGTTTAAATGCAGTGCAGATGTGTGTGGGTATAATATGTACAACAATCATCGGCAAGCTCCATATACAAATAAAATTATCTAGTCATGAACAATAACTAAGCGTAGGTTTTACTAATTCTTGTAAATCAAACATATATTCGTTCGAAAAATTATCACTTCACTAGTAAGTAGTTACTAAATATTAAATGATTAAGGAATAATAATTGTAAAAATATTCAATTTTATTTTTGAATACTATTTCTTCGTGGAATATATTACTCTAGTCATCATATTGTAGAGTTAGGTTAAAATTTGTAAAATACGAAGAACAGTGTGGACATTTCAGAAAATGAATTTTTATAAATATCGACACTTGTTTAATTTGGTTCACCTAAATTATGTACCTACGCATATTCAATATTTATTGAAATTCTTCAGAATTAAAAAATAAACAAAATTTAATAATTAAGCATTTTTTTTGTGTGTATAAAGTACGCAAAATGAAAATGCCATACATATATAAGCTGGTACGGGAAATACTTGAATTAAAATTTCAAATAGGTATTAAACATTAATATTATTAAAAAACGAAATCGTTGTTGCAAAACCGAATAGAGAAACAAAAACAACAAATGCAAAATGGCCGACGTTAAAACCATATGGTACTTAACTAGGTAGATTATTGATTTTTGTAGAAGAATGAATTATTAATATAGTTTAGTGGTAAAATATGGAGACGTTATTACATAAGCAGTATATTTTTGAGAACAGGGGTAATTTTAAAATAAAAATAGGGTTTTCACGTTATATTGTGTTCAGAATACATTTAAAGTATTCTGAGTGCTTTTCGAATTCGTTGTTTTTAAATGTTTAATAATTAATTTCGTAGATCTCATGATTAAACAATACTATATTACTATTATCGGTCAGTGTTTTTTTTTTTTTTTTGGTTCGAAAAACCAGACAATTGTCCGATTGCCAATGATCGCTACTTCGTGCTTATAATATTTTCAAAATATCTTCGTATAATCCTAAACTTCTTTAATCATAATATATTATTTTTTTATAAAAGATTTCAAAATTCATAGCGCAAATTATGAAATTTTAACGAATATAGTATTCGAAAATATTATAAGACAAACAATAAAATGTTGATTGCGATTTGCACTGAACATATTCATGTACATTTTTGGCCTATATATAACGCCGTGATTAATAAAAAGTTGGCAAATTAGTAGGTACAAATTAACGTATACAATATATAGTTCTAAATGTGGATGATGATTGTATAATATTATATTATTCAGAAATAATATTATAATAATACGCAATCATAATATTTTTCAATAACATCATGAATGTGTTATTATTTAGAAAATAAACTGTAAAAACGTTATTATGTTTTGATTAAAAAAAAAATATATAAATTTACATTTTACAATTTAAGGGAAATAACATGGTCAAATCAAAAACGAGTACTAACGAATAGGCATTTAAATCTAATATTAGATTCAACGTTAGATTATTATACATTGACTCCATGAATTCAAACATTTTCATTTGATGCAAAAGATTCCTTTCCTTTCCTTTTGCTCGAACATCTACGATGTAGATTGTAATATTTATGATTTATTTATAATTGCAGCTAATAATGATGTGTAATTTTAAATAATGAATATTAAATTTAAATTAATGTATATAGTATACCGGTATTTATTATATTTATTTTAGAAAAAAACCACGGGTCACTGGTATGACGAGGATAGTCAACTTGGCCCCCCGTGCGCACGCTAATGCACTCGCACGTTTATATATATAAAATATATAATGTTATATGCTCATATCTAGTTATACTTATCTTATAACAACGTGTAAATAATTCGTGTATACTCGTATATTTGTACCTATACGCGGAATAGTTTAAAACGAATATGTGCCGCGGGCTTTCGGTATTTTGTGAGTAGAAAATCGTGTTTCATGCTATACAACGTACGAAGAGAGAGTTGACGACGATCGGTAATTCCTACTGACGCCAAACTAAATGTATGTGTGTGCGTGTGTGTGTTGCATTTTCGTGGACGTGGTAACGAATATTGACAATTCGACGAACGATTCCTGTGTTAATACTTAAACATACAATAGTGAATTCTATGTTTTTTTCTAACGGTTTTTGGGATTTTGTATGAAAACGGGTGCAAAAAATCTCACCCCGGCTATTGAGTATGTTAAACACGCTCGCAGTATACCGTGGCCTCGATTATAACATTATCATTTATCATTATAAACAACCGAATGGTTAGATGTGTGTGAACTGCAATGTGTGTGCATTCACACCAGAATTAGTTGTGATCGGATATGTGACAGACTAGGAATTGAAAAAAAAAACAAATTAATATAGACGCGCGAATATTCGCCGATGTGATTTTCGTATGGAATTCTCGGTGGAATAATATTAAATTTGCCTTACAATTAAAGCTCCGTTCAATTTATTATATTAAATATTTATTTCGAAATAAAACTTATTCCATTACCGGTAATGATGACTGCATCGTAACCCCGTAGTGTAACAGAATATAGAAATTTTCAAAAACAGCCTTAGAAGCTCTTCATTGTATTCATTGATAATTATAAAAAGTCTAGGAAGCTTTAGCGTCGTCTTTTGTATTTATATTATATACGATTATAAGATAATTCTGATACAAGCTTTAAAAAATAGGCTACGTAATTTGTTAAAAAATATGTTATTCGTTTCAGTTTTTACATAAAAAGATTGATCCTTAAATTTAAGCCAACTAAAATGCTCTCTAGGATATTTAAATACCATTGAAAGGATATTGCGAGAATCTACAATGGAACACTCTTTATAGCACTCATTCTGTTACCGTTTGTTATCTCAATTTGGTCAGTTGTCACGTTGGGCCTAAGGTTTATATCTTTCACTCGAGAATTAAAGTAGAGCTTGAATCAGTGCCGTAGCCAGGAAGCTTCCGGGCCTAAACCTCCTCCCCCTCCCCGAATTGTCGGACGACAATTATTTTATTAATTGAATTGAAATACAAATTTTTTCTGCGTGATGCCGTGATAGCCCGGCGGCCGGTGCCGTTGACGCGAATACGAAGAATAACTAAAACAAAAACATTCTATGATAATAAAAACGATATGAAGTAACCATTATATTGTTACATTTAAAGATAATCATGATAAGTCATAACATGATGTAATAAAAACAAAACAAAGCCTAATCTAAACAGCAGGTTGCAGCTTCAGCTGATGCTCTAAGTTGCATTTTGATCATTCTTATCTTTACCTTGTTTAGACTAAATGGTTTAGCAATTTTGAATATTCACCGGCAAATAATTATTCATCCTGAAATAATAATTAATATGTTCATCCCAAAAAGAAAAAGAAGACGCTTGGAATTTATGTTGTAGTAATGTAATACATTTTTTATTATGTATTAATTACGTGACTTTGATTTAGTAATATGTATAATTATATAATTTGCATTATCAGCAGTACAATGCGAATTAAATTTGTTGTCCTTATTGACCATCAAAACTTAAGCCCCAACTCTGAAAAAAATCCTCGCTAGTGCACTGGCTTGAACATATGTATTAAAATCGTACAGTCTGCACTTATATATACTAATATAAGTAAATGGGGGTTTTTTTTTAAATGTTAAAAGTGTTTGCGAAACATATAATTTTAATCTCAGCACAAAAAAATATTCGCTAAAAGGACAAAATATGGCGGTAAAATAATGAAATATGCTAATAAATAATCCGTATTTTTATTTCCATTGAAAAACACACTTGTCAACAAACAATGCAGTGTATGTGTGTCAAGTGCTGTAAATATTAACTCGTGTGAGTTACTTATATAGAGAAATCTGGGTTTAATTATTATTTTTAAATTGATAGCAATAAAATAAAAAAAACTGTTCTACTAATTGATGTTCGTAGTTTATTATGATTTTGATAAATATTATATAAATATTGTTGAAATTTATATATATCTATGCTTGTAAAATATTTCGAAGTTTTAAAAAATACAAAATATGTACATATCCGATAGGAGTATGTCTGCCTTTAATGGGGGGGTTTTTTTTTTCAAATTTTTTCAGTTGTATTTATTAATTACGCATAATCCGTTATCACTGTTCTATAATTTAAAATTATTTTATGGAAAATTGATGGCGAAGGAGCATAAAATAAAAATATATACTTTCTATTATATACATAAAAATATATAATAATTAACATTGATGAAAAATAGTGAGTAACATTTTGGATTTATTAATTTTTTTATATGATTTTATTACACGCGGAATATAATTCTGAGTGCGAGTAGCTACGATTAAGAACGTAATGCGAGTGGTCACGGGTTAAGAAAACTACTGAGAAATTGAAGACAGTATCATATAAAGTAAAAACAAGGTAAAATTTGCAACATATCACGTCAAGTTTATTTTCAATTATATTTTTACTTAAAAAAATGTTAACAGATACATTACAAAAAAAGATATAGTTTTAAAGACAATGTATTATTCGCTTTACTAAGTATCTAAAATGAAATAAAGTAAATATATAGTTTTATTTAAATAATATATTTTTCTCTCACAAACAATTAAAAGTAAAGTGTTTTGATTCATTTTTATGATTTTAAAATATTTTGTCATTAGAATAATTATTTATGAAACATTTTATGTGACTAAATAATATCGACTTTCACGATGTATTTAGACTTAGTGTATTTTTCGTCCCTTCATGATTTAAATGAGACATATGTGTACGTTCCATTTTCGATTTTTATTTTCGATTTTTACTTTGACATGTCGCATATATAAATATATTATTCAATATCTGTACGATGTAAGAGAACAGACAGATTCAGATTCTCGAAATAAGGCTGTATACATTATTAAATTTCCATTGACGTTTCTGACGTTTTTTTCTCATAATAATACATAAAAAATATTATTTTAGCTACATAAAAAAAAAGAGTATCATATAGACAATTATTGGAATTTTCCGAGTAATTCAATGCTTTGAGTATTATTTCTACGGTCTTTGAAGTTTTAATAAATTTTATAATAAAATTTACATTGAAAAGATTGTCTGATTATGTGTATTTATAATTTATATGGATATTAATTGCGACGATTATGCTTATTGATTTCACTAATAACAATTGTCATTACTGCAATTATTACATAGTTCGATAGTTTCCTATATTTCTATACAGTACTTATAATATTTCATATGAAAATATGTAACACAGAATCGCGTAAATATCATACTATCACGTTATCCGCCTGTTGTACTACCGTTAATGAAAAAATTATCACGATAATCAACTATTACCGTCTAAACATATTTTATATGCAATGAACATTGCATATTTTATTACTTAAAAAAATGAGTGTATTATAATAAAATTTTAATCACTGGATATGTAAAAAGAAAAGAAAAAGGTGATATCATTACGCCGGGAAAATATATTTATTGGTCTATAAAAGAAATGGAAAATATTTTACATATTTAAAAACATTTATTTTCAATTCACATTAAAAAAAATTATTTATTGAACAAAAATACAATTTTGTTTGACGCAAATTTTATATATTTTTTTTGAAACATTTTTTATTTTTTTATATATTTTCCTGAATTGATTTATTAACTTTGGAAAGCCAATTAATATTGACTAGATAAAAATTTTTTGCTTTTGAATGCTCAACGGTTCTTCATGATTTTCAGTCGATTAAGTTTTACATACAAATTTTAATTTAACTTAGGAGAAACGTTTGAGGTTCTTAATTCAGTTAATTTAATTAATTAACATGAAAACTCTGAAGGAGACATCATGACTTAAAAATCTGTAAAGGCAAATTAGGATTAGTGTAAAATGAGATTTATCTACAAAATTTTTGGTCTCATATGATTTATATACGAACATTACTCTTTCTCCTTTATTACTCTGTTTGTTTAAATTACTCTAAAGAACTTATGGCGAATAATATTTCTGTACGTTTTTAGTATTTGTCTCTATTGGTTTGTACGAAAAAAAGAGTTTTTTTTTTATACAAAAGTATAGTTAGGACACATAGGCTTATGGATGTGTTTATTTCAAGAATAACTAATTAACGTTCAATAATAGATTATGATCAATTACTAATAGATACTTATTAATGTTAAGATAAATTATTATGAATACAATTACGTTAGTAATTTAACATCATCATTCTTACTCATTATTTTTTAAATATTTAATTATTTTGTTTTTCTTCTAATATTATATTATCCCGAACATATCTATACATTGCCCGTTCAGTTTCGCGATTTTAATTTCGGAAATTTGAATCTTCCAATATTTCAACATCAATCATAGTGGACAGATTAAGATGCATCGTAGCTTCGTTATCATCCCTAACGGTATTATTAAAGATAACATTGTATAAATGTATAGGGAAAAGTTTTAGTTTCTTTATAATATATGTTTAACGATTTCCATTCCTGAATAAAATTGATTCCTTCTTTTGTGATGTAATTACATTTAAAAGAATTTATATCACCAAGTTCATTTGTAATTTAAAATGTATTATAAAAAAAGACTGCGATAGAACATATTATATTACGTTCACTTTATAATTGTAACATATTAATAGCATATTTTCTATTATCAATAATTAAACATTGCTTCAGTAATTATAACATAATATAGAGAAATACATTTATTTTTTTGTATTATACCCACCATGCTCGGGTAATATCCCAATACAATTATTCAGAAAAACGTAGTTTTAATTTTATAGACGCCAATGTCTGTTTAAACTATTTGAATAATAATTATAAATAATTCTATTTGCATGTGTATAGGAATACATTGAATTGTAAAAATATATAATAATACCGGTAAATTATGATTCGAATTTATGTACATTATATTTTATTCACATAATATATAAATAAAATTGCGGTTTATCCGACGCTAAGTTGCTAAGAGCGACGCACGGTGAAAAAGAAGCACACCAGTACGCGAATGGACTACTGTGATGACGGCGATAAAATGACAGATCCATGTACGCAACGAGTTGACGTTACCTTTACTACACACGCGCACTGTTCAAATAGCGATTGCAACCGAAATCACAGTCCGGTTGCTTGGATGGGGAAAAATAGGCGGCCGGCACAAAGATGGCGGCGCGTATAACATTATGTCGTAAAAAAATGAGTATTTAGATGAAAAATTAAGTTAATACCATAGCGTATTACTCAAATTGTAAGCCTCCGCTAATCGACTTAAAAATGTATAAAAGTATCATCTACAAAGCATACTGATCACGTGTGTAAATCTCAAGTTAATCAGTTCATCAGTTTACCTTACAAAGAGGTCGGACAACTTTTCTTAAAATTACACCGGTTAAATACTAGTTGGGCGGTTCGTATGATATACACATCTATCGTCGACATGAACTTTTTTTTCTCGATAAATCTTCACTCCAAAAGACATTATCGAGAACGATTTAAATTTATAATTGATAATTATTACTAAATTCCTCTCTAAGTACATTATTTCAAACCAACCAAATAGGCGCAGTGTATTTATCTTTTTAGAACTTGATTTCTGATAAATTTTAGCTGTATAATACGAGTAGAAAATTTTTTTTTCACGTAATTACGATAAAACAAAATTAAGAAGTATTTTTTGTACATAATACAGTTGCATGTAACCGTTATAGAACCTGTTCTTTGAAAATAATAATTTTATTTATTTAGAATGAAATATAACAGAAATAATTGTTATTAAAATATTATACTTTAATAAAAACGGGACGAACTCATATTACAATTGTTAAAAAATTCTTTATATTCGAAATAACTGTAAAATTATTTACCTATAATTCTTCAAATCTACGCCATTAACTCATTAAAAATGACTGTAGACTATGAATGTAAAAGTTATACGAATAAATCCACAAAACTTTACAAAAAGTGTTGTCTGAAAATATTAATTTTCAAATATGGATTAAAAATTAAATATAACACAATAGTCGTAGATAAAAAGCAAAAATTATTTAGATATATTTATGTAATTTTGTTCAGAAAAACGTGTTACGATAAAAAATATAATAATCAAATAAAAATTTATATAATCGGTTATGGAAATTATTTATGTATGATAAAAAAAAAGTATTCTCAAGAGACCAAAATAAGCATACGACTATTCATTTATTATTATTATTATTATTTCTTACTATGATATTATGATTTATAGCATAATTAGATTAATTAATAGGATTATGTAAAGATCATAATAATATATTCAAAACATAATAATAGTTAATTTGAATGAAACTAAATAATTTAGTAATGTATTATAATAATAAATATATTTGTATTGTAAAATAAACTAATGTGACTATTTTTTTATGACGAGTGTATGGAAATATTTTTGCAATAAATCATAAATATGTAATTTATTCTTGATGAAATTTATTTTTATATAGGTGATATCGAATGTCGAGCTCTATCTAGTGGTATATATGGGTATTAAAAATACTATATTTTTATCAAAACTCTTGATGTGTTATTCTAAGCAACTTAATAACGAATTAAATATTTTAAAACACACTGTATAATACTTGAGAATACTTAACTTAAGGTACAACGAAAACCGTTTTAATCACATTATAGAATAAAATATTAAATCCATATATTAATAATTAAATTTTGCACAACAAATGTGTCCTAAAAGTATATTGAAAAAATAAATAAATATCTACATACAAATAATACTATTTATTTCAATGGTTTATTTTAATATAATATCATCACTGAAATAAGTAATAATATTTGTATATAGATATTAACTTTTTTCAATATATTTATAGGGCATACTTTTTGTGTAAAATTGAATTATTATTATACTATGATTTTAATATATACAATAAATAAAAAAGGTAAACACAATTTTTTTTTCTCAAAATTTAAATTATGTACGAGACCTTATATGTGTAGATCATATGGTCTAATATGTTTATATTTGTCAATTTTTATTGATGATAAATGCCCATTTTGTTTTATACGATGTAATAAGTAATTAATATTATATTTTCAAACTATCATATATAATTATTATGACATCCACGTTCATACAATTGCATCACACACAAATAATTTTTAACCACACTGATTGGCTACTAGATATATTATATATATATACATGTGTGTAAAATCAAAAAAAAAAAAGAAATTAATTTATTGAAGTTTTATGTAAAACCTTGTAGTATTCACTATACTAATATAGTATTAAATTAGAGTTTATCTCATACATTATAGTATACAATATACTAATATAGCCATAAATGAATGTTTACTCTTTCCCTATTTATATATTTATTATTGTAAGAATATTAAATAAATTATCAGTATTAGTTGATATATTATTTTATAATTGTTAATTTTTAGGTATAATTCAAGGACTGTAATCAAACTGAAAAAAATCGGTTTTAAACCTAACCGCAACAAGAATTTTCTTTTTATGAAAAACGAAATTAGAACAGTGATTCAAATTTAAAAGTAAAGGTCTTATTAGATTTTTGCGAGGGAAGGGGATAGGAGTTTATTTCACTAAATTTAGTGTTTTCTTTTATATTTTAATAATATATTGTTTCAATGACAAATAATTAATAAACATTACTAATTTAAAAATTATATAGTTAAATTAATTTTAATGAGTAAAAAAAAAGGTAATATGTTTTATTAAACATAAACATATTATGTTACATTCTTTAAAATTAATTAAAAATAATAGGTAATAAATTATAAATAAAATGAATAATGTAATAACTGGTAATAACTACCATCAGAACCTGATTCTAAAACAATTTTCTCTCCAAGAATTTAACTGGAACTGAAATAGAAAAAATCAAAAAAGCACTAGTCTTCAGTATAATATATTAGTGATTGTATATAATCAACACCAATTTAATACCTGATAAAACATGATGAATAAAGTATAATTTTATATAAATTAAAGTGAGTTTTTTATTGGTTGATTAATTTTTTTTTATCACATAACATGCACATGGATGAATAAAGAAATAAGAATCATTTAATCATGAGATGTTTTGTTTGAAAACAATATATTAAATAAACTCTACCAAGTCACTTTTTACATTTTAATGTTTTACGTAACGTGTAGAAAACAAATATTATCTCATTTGTACGCTTTGAAAATTACGAGTATTGTTTGGTCCGTTTTGTGTGAAATGATGAGTAGTTTTTGTGGTATACCTTTGTCGAGTCTAACTTCATTCGTTCCAATGATTCTCGAACTTTCGAAATATATATTTACTTTTGTTTATTTATTTACTTTAGTTTTTACCATTAATCTGGCTTGAACTTTTCTTCGTCTTCATAGACTTCAAAATATTTTTTTGACTTCTATTGACTACATTCTCACCTCAAACAATCCTTTTATCGTCAAGCCACTCATCGCCTTTGTCGATATCATCCAGTTCATCTGTTGGGTTATTTTTCGCAACATCACTTTGATATTCGAATTTCCTATTACAGATAGACGGCGAATAGTCGAGATCATATTCAACCGAGTAGGACGCTTTTGTCTGTCATCTTTCTCCTGATGTCGATTTTATGAGTAAAATACGAATTTGGATTTTTCTACGTTTTCACATATTTCAGTCCCATTTTGGATTTTAAAAAAAATATTCAGTTTTAACTGTAAATCGTTAACTGTGAATATTAATTAATGCTAGTAATAATGACATAATAAATTATCGTTGTTTTTAAATGTATTTAGTATATGAAAAAAATAAAATCGAGTAAATAGAATACAATGTTCAGAAAAATAGAAAGTTTATCATATTTTAACATGGAATATGTGATAAAGTGATACATAAAGTGATATGCTTTGAACTACTAACGATCAAATTAAGCAAATAAATATTTACTCGAATTATACTATAAAAAAACCGTACTTCTCCATGAAACGAAAGTAGTTAATGCACATAATATTATTTTTTCCCTGCATTGAATTAGAAGATGAAAAACATCACCAAGTAGTAGTACTAATGACGTAACTTTCTAATCCCAAATGATTTTCTATATTTATATTTTGCCAAATAATATAAATTATCGATATAAGTATTCAATTAAATTAGTAAAATATTACTTGATGTTAATTCAATTATATTTTTTATAATAAAAAAAAAATACAGCTTATTTTACTTTTATGTATGTATGTATGTATGTAATGTCATTATATTTATATCATGAGAGTAGATTTTGTGTTATAATAAAATTTCGAATTTAAAGTCCTAACTCTAAAAAAATTGTATAACTTACATTATGTGTGCATAGAATAAACAGGTTATAAAATAATAAAAATTATTAGAACGCTTTTGTACCGAATTATTTTAAAAATTAGTAAAGTACTTCTTAAAATAAAAAAAATTGGCAGTAATAGAATTTTGATAACTAAAAATTAATAAAAGCTACTTATTTTTATTTTTCCTGTTTACTGCTCATATATTTTTCCTTTATTCAATCAATATTGTTCAACTATAAGAAATTTCACAATTATGTGTAATTATTTTATCTATTAGAAGTGTGTAACACGTATGTTCAAAACAATTTTCGTATGCAGCAATATTCATCTAACCAAAAACAAAGACCATTTACTAAACTTATTAAAAGTTTATACAAATATCTAAATGTAGGTTGTACAAACATACAATATAACACATATATTACGGATATATAATGTTTAACTTTTGAACCACATCGACATTTATTTTATAATGAAGATTATTCTTAACGGATAAGATGTATAAAATCGCACACAATAATGTTAAAATAAACATGTATAGGTACAATAAAATCAATAATTGAAAGACGTTTTAAATACAAATATTAAATATAATATATTTGAAAAAAAATAGGGTAGGTACATTAATATATTTCAATCACTTAATGACATCACATCATAATAAAATATAAACATAACGTGTTTTTAACATATTTAAAAAAAATTAAGAATTATAAGCATTTCATGTGTCATATTTTGTCGCGTGTTTCAATAAATGTTGTATAAAACGTATTATAAAACCAATTATACATTATTTAGACAAAGTAGTAATGATGTAATGTCATTAAAATCTTTACATTAATTTGATAATTATTATTCATTAAAATACATATTAATAATATAATAATGTCTAATATATTATCCATAAATGACATAAATATAAAAATTAATATTTTATCTAATTTAAATGAAGCCTTAAAAAATTAATAGTTAATAAAAATAAAAATCAATTTTTCATACTTTAAAAAGATCTTATGTAAATAATCTATAACAGTGTTTATAAATGTAAAATAATTAGAATAGGTATCTACCATCCTTTCTTTTTTTGGTATTTAACAATCGTCGAATTTTATTTCCTTTCTCAAGGGAATAAAAAACTAAATAATTAAAGGATATAACTATGACGTTCAAAACCAAAAAAAAAAAAAAACAATTAAAACTATTGCGTCATTAAAACGCTGCCGTTGGCAAAAAAAAAGACATTCGCTCACGTTCATGTTTAGGTGAAAAACGCTCGAGAATTCAATGATAATTATACTTTTCATCGTAGTTATGTTTTAAGTACGAAATGCGTATACATCTGTTATTGTAAAAATTTTGATTCACAAAACAGACTGTGTAGGAGTATGAGTTAACAACGACTAAATAATATTATATCCGGTTGTGCAAATTCATACGTTACTTTCGAGATGAAATGTTAATGAGTCAATGATTGTCAAGTACCGCTACCGCCGAGTAATTATAAAGTCCTGTTCATGTTTTGTTTATATGCGAATAAGAATAATGTTCGGAGAGAAGTTTTAGGGGAATAGAACGCCGACATAGAAAACGTGATCGCGCGTTACATGGTTAAATTGCCCGACAGTTTATAATAGTCAAAATAAAACGTGCGGAATTTACTTAATAAGACCCGTGACTTTTTGAAATAATGTGAAGAAACGTCCATAATATTATGGGGGAAAAAAATCGTTGAAAGTGTAAAATTATGTTTATATATTATTGTAATGTGTACTAGCTATTGCGAATGAATTCCGGAGTATAAAAATAATAATATTCAATAACGTTGATTTTAAAATTTAAATAATATGCGCGTTATGTATTTCCTTTCTTTTGTTTTCCTAATTTTCATATGGGCGGCATAATTAAATTTGTCCCGGGGTGGTAACGCGGCACCCGCAAATAACAACAAACAATATCGATTCACAAATTACGATCATTTGCGTTTCAGATCTCATCCACTGGCGATGTACAACTATTGACATATACAAATACATGTACGACAGTTTTATCATCTAAAGTCTGAACATTTTAAACACTTACTGGACATGGGTTAGATTTTTCTCAATATTATTGTTCGTATAATACTAATTATTACTTATTAATATTATTATACCAATAAACTTTTATATACATTCATTTACTTGTATATATAATATATATAAACGTTGTTCTGCCATATAATTTATCAAATAAATCCTGAATTACCCGGCTTCGCACGGAACATTCTTGGCCGAGCATAGTTTTTAACGGATCACGCAATTATTTAAATCCTAGCCATAAGATAATATATAATTTTTATAATTCAACCTAATTTATTATATTTAAAAAATATTATACACATGTATGTGGGCTGTCTAACTTGCAATTAATAAGAATAAATCAATGCCAAACCGTTGTTTATGTCACCTCGTTAGGTGACTTTATTACTGCACAAACAACGAATAAAAAGAAAGAAACGTTACAATATCGAGAGCGAAATACGTCAAATACATCAAAGTACGTCGAATACATCAAAACACGTCGAACACGTCAAAACACACGAAATTCGGGAAAAACGAAAAGTAAAAGTGTCACCTCAATGTTCTGAACTAGTTGCTAGGCCCCACCAACCACCTCACATTTGCGATGCGCGCACACTGGTGGACCGTCATCCCAACTTCCACATATATTATTACACGCTTATACAACGGACCCCACAGACGTTGTCCTGTTCAAAAAACGTGTTGACTTGATCGTGTGAATTTATGTATATACTGTAAATAACCTATAATGTGTTGAGTATAAACTTAAAACTGTTAATACGAAAATAAAAAATCAAATCATTTTTATGATGGGCATGTTTTTTTAATTTACAAAAATAAATATTTAAACATCTTAATATTAGTAGGTTTATTTTGTTTTTATTTTTTACCTTAATGCGATTTGATGAACAATATTATTAGTTAATCCCTGAGGGATACGAACGAACAAACTCGAAGGTTTTCCAACCCTCGAACGCGCAACATTTGTTAAATAACATGTTAAAACATGTTATTAAGGGAGTTAAATGGTATGTCAATATTTTACACATTTTTGGAGATGCTATTTATAGTATAAATTCTCTTTATTTTACTCTTAAATCCGTCATTTGGTATCAAATATTATAACTTTAATACCTATTTGCATTCATTTATTAAGTACAGATAACTCATATTTAATTACAATACATTTCTTAGCACAGAGTATTAAAATAGTCAGGTATCACAGCAGCATATACATATATAAGTCATGTATGTCTAAAGACATACATTCTATGAAGGGAAAGTATAGGAATTCGAAGCTAAAATGACAACACAATTCGAGTACAAATTAACGATATTCTAATTATCTCTACTGAATACATCTACGAATAAATAAATCCAATGGAGTTCATTAGTTACGTTTTAAAACGTAAATGAAGAAAAACATAAATTTTCAAATACAAATCGTACGAGTATTGAATTATTTTCATAGTTTATAGTTATTTTCGTAATGTAGTTTTAGCAGCTCTCTTTTTGTTCAAAACACTTTTTAAACACATTTTCAATTACAAATAATACGTTATTGAGATAACTTTCAATATTATCGAATTTAGAAATGGATTGTCATAACAGCTATTGCTCACAAACATATTAAATCGCCACCACCTCGACTGACAACATCAAATAAACGGTAAAAAAAATAGTCAAAAACAATGTTTACTAGAAGCTGTATCTTGAAAAGAAATGCAAATGTTTTCATTGAACATTCGTTTTACGGACGAATATTAAATTATTTTCAACCGCTCTATATCGGTCTGTCGAGGTGACACGTAGGAAATTTTGCGTTAAAATAAATAGGAAAGGCGCTGCTTGTGAGAACACTAAAGGTTAATAAGAGTACTCGTATACAATTTATACTCCCTGTGTCCACACAAGATATCAATACAAATACTAGCAAATATTCAATTTAAATATTGACAAATTTGTCAGCTTAGTAGTATACAGTTAATACGAATTTGCAGTGTAACTTTTATTAATATATTATCTCATGATTCGTGTTACTGTTTGTGTTACAAAGTTTGTAATAAATTTAACCATCATCATTATTCTTTAGCGGTTAATTCTCGTAATTTCCTCGTAATATATTAATAATACCAAAATGTAAATCAATACTATAACACATCACGAATAAGGAATCATATTAAACCGTACAATATAAATGCTCATCTTCTTTATGCTTGATAAGTTACTTATGGTAAACACTAAATTTAATCTTTAATTAAAAAGTAAAAACTCCATCATGCACAAAAATACTTAAAATTGCACAATCTTATATATCTGAGAGCTTTAGTCGACACAGACAAATACCTTTGTAACTCTTATAACAACATTGATGAGAATTTGAAGTTAAATACGTATATGTTCGAAACGAACAAAAATATTACAACATATTATTCTCACAAAAAAATGTTTCTTTTAAGACCAATAAAACTCAAATGTCAAACAAATCCCATAAAATAAATAATTATCTCAGTTTTATATACTACTTTTTAAGTAGTTTTCATAAATAATATTATATTTTTACCACGTTTACTTGATTTTAACGTCTACATCAGACTTCAATCGGGATATTAAAAAAAAAAAAAAATAATTTTTGTTATGATTACATATATATATATATATATTTACTGCATGCAATCGAGAAACGTTTTTCTAACTATTATTCTCAGTGATTTCCGGTTTCAATAATGTTTCCTTTGAAAATAAATGTCAAATAAAACATAAATTAACTGTTATATAATCATGAAAATTTCATTATATTTAATTATAAATGTTATTATATTTTTTACACCGAAATAATAAATGAATGATAAATAATATTAAAACAAATAATGTACATAACAAATTTCAAGATAATCAAGTACATTGATTCTCGTGAAATATGTTTAACTTATTTTTTACGAATTGTTATTTTATCCTATTTATAAAATAGGTTAGTTGAACAGGAGATTTTAAAATGACTATAGAAAACCAAAAAGTAATTTCTTCACAAATACATTTATACATTATCTTAATGTGTGTAGAAAATCATTACAAAAGTATTTTGTTTTTCATATAATTTTATAAATAATATGATGATGTCCATAAAAAAATTGATAACTGTTAAATTAGGCAAATGGAAGAAGCAGCAAATCTTGTATTCGATTACAAAAAATCAAACTGTGGGGAAACAAACGTTTCAGAATATGAATGCACACCTTAGTGGTATAGGTCGTAGAACTATCTTGTTGAAAATAACATTTGTATCATGTCAAGCAAATTATAAAATAAAACAAATTTATGAATTTACAGTGACAACCTCTTCACTATCATTCTTAATAGCATGGGCATGTGGTCCTTGATTTTTTTCCGTCGAGATGTATTAAGAGTCGAATATACAAAAAAGAGTACAAAGGACACTTTAAGATTTCAAACAAAGAATACCGCAAGAAATAGCGCAAATATCTCAGCGAGTAATGCGAAGCGTTATGACCACTTTAAAAACCCCTAGACAAATATTTGTTTCGAAATAAACGTCATATTGTGAATATTATTCATTAGAGCTAAAAAGGAAATGTACAATGTTTCTTATGAGGCGGTGATGGTAAATTTGTTAAAAAATTACATAGATGTTTTTTTTATCGTCATTTTAAAATCATTAATATATTATGTAAATAAATATTAATAGATAATTATGACAATAGGATTTGGAATATTTAAATTTTTTTTGCTATGAGTTTTTTCGCTTTAACTTTTCTATTTTTTCCCGTAAAAATAAGACGAAAAAATATTGACAATACGAATGACGAAAATAATTGTATAAGAATCGAAGAATGATAATTCACTACGTAATATTTAGATTTATTTTACGCATTAAATTAACTTTTTAACTGTAGGTAGCTATGGTGTAAAAATACATAGTTCAATGGAATAATAATAATTAACATGTTTTTAATATATTTATAATATGTTATTTAAATATAATAAATAATAAATGTTATACATAATTATAATAAAATCGAAAAATTCCCGATATTCACGCAAGAAGCTCGTTTCAAATTATAATTAATTTTTAAATGTTAACTTGACGTATTAACAAACTTCAATAACCATTACTTCGGTCTAATGTTAATATTGGCTTTTTCGGTTTGTCTGTATAATACCGGAATTTACTATTATTATTATTATTATTATTATTATTATTATATGCTTTTAAGTGAAATTTATTAAGCGTGCCTTGATGATTTAGGCAGGGGAGGTGATGTTATAAATCAATTAGCGATAAATAAAGTTATATTAAATAAAATATTATGAATATGAAAAATGTTTAAATGTTCCGTACCTGGGTATTTGCAAAGCGACCGCGTCCAGACTATCGGATGGTGTTAGCGGCGGTTTCTCGAATAACCGGCTCGGCGCCAGTGTCAGCTGATGCCTGTGCCTCATGCCTCGTTTCCGGCGTTTTTTTATTTCCTCCTCACGGCGAAGGTTGTGCAAACGGAAGAAAAACATTGACATTCTGAAATTAATTCAAATTTTTTTTCCGCGCATAAATGAATGTAATTATATAAATATTATTTTATGTAAAAAAAAAAAAGAAAAAAAAAAGGGCTTTCATTGTACACAGTCAAAGATCATTTCTTTCAAAATAGCGATATTCTTTCATTTTCGGTACATCACGAATACGAAATCGTATTATTCATGACCGACAGTTGGGAGGGGATACTATGAGTTGGTTAAATAAAGAATGAAAAGTAACACTTTCGACTTGTTCGAATCGTTTCGGCAAATTTCATAAATAACTTTATCTTTTATTTTATTTTACTTTTTTTCAAGTTACGAAATCACAATGTTATCGTAATTTTACGTTTGAATATTTACAATATAAAAAATAATAATAATAATGGTAATAATAATGATAATAATTATTTTTAATTAAATAATTTTTCGATAAAATAAATATTATTTACTTTTTTCACCCCGGTCTATAGAATGGTTTTCTCTTGAATAACAAACATAATTTATAATTATAATTATAAATTGTTATTGTCTATTTACATAATATTATTATTGACGTGGTGAATAATGTGTTACAAATTAAATTTATTAGTTTTTATTAATATTAAGATTATTTTATTATTTATTGATTTTAATGTATTATTAAAACTATACATGTTTTAAACAATTATGTATGTATTATTTATTGATTGATATTTTCAATGCCGAAATGATTCTCTTGAAATTGTTATGCTGAAACCTCTTATATACATAAATACAAAGTATATGATTCAATTAGTTTTTAAAGAAACTAATTGTCTATAATACTGTTTATCAAAACTGTACAGAGTGCTACGTTGAAAATACAATTGCGTATTGTTATTGATTATTGGATTAACGATATATACCTGAAAATTAATATAAATATTGAAAACATTATGAAAAATATAAAACATGATACGACGATGTTAGGGATGAAAAACACATCGCGTACATGTGGTGAAAATAAAATATATTTATAATATTTTGTTACAGAATGTCCTACAAGTGATTTCCGTTTATTTCATATAGCCAACGCAAAAATTGTGAATAAAGGAGACAACGTTAAATTCGTTAAACATATCTTAGTAAATATTTACATGTCAGATAATGTTTATGTTAAATATCAATATAAGTACCTCGAATCCATTGCAACTATATAATCATGATACTATTACTCCGAAAAATAATTATATTTATACCATTTAAATATTATTTGCCATAATTTAATATTGATAAAATTACAGAGAAATACAAAAAATTAACCTAAATTTCATTAAACGTATATCTCAGCATGTAACGTCACTCTCTTTAGGATTTAAAAATGCATAAGAAAGTTTTTTGTAATTATTGTGTATCAATGGTAACAAATTTCTTTAATAACATTGAATGATGTGTTCTTGGTCGTTCGTGTGACGATAATCCCGTTTGATAATAATGTCGTTTATTAATCTCGTTTATTTATTCAGTCTTTTAAAAGCGACGCTACAGAACATTCAGATGACTTTACATAAAGTATATATATTTTATAGGCTTACGATACGGTCAGAAAAAACATTATGTACCGCGTTTAGAGGCTGTAAATAAACGTGTTTGCCCGAAATGTACGAAAATCAGTCCTATGTCGTAAGTGAATTTTCGTTAAGTACTTTTGTTTTAAAACTGCGTTGCTACGAGGTTTATGAGCATAGACGAAGACTTCGATTCTCCAGCGGTGTCAAGTTCGAATTAAGAAACAATCTCCGCAGAAATTGAAATGCAATAAATCGTATTCAAAACCACCTCTGAACCATCATGAAACGAGATATAACATATTTTCATACATCGAAACAATGTAATTACCATTTTGAAAAACCCATACGAAGAGATACTGACGGTGTCTTATTTTGTTTTAAAACGTATTTTAAATTCGCAAATGACATACGTAGATAAATAAATATATATAGACATAGAAGTTTTACAGAGACGAAAAAAAACGTATTGTTGTATAATGATTATGTCGACATTTTTCTTTTAAAAAAGTTACTTTAATTAATCACGTCTTAACATTAAATGTTTTCATAGCATGGCACTGTTATTTCCAAAATGCCAACTGGTAAATTTCAGTTTAAAGAATTTACAAATATCAAAAGTAAACTACGTCGGATTACAATGTATTATTTCAGTGCCTATACGGAAATTAAATAATAAATATGCTGAAGAACAGAATCTTTATAATTTATATTTTGTGTAGGTACATAAGATGGTAATTGTTCACTGATATGGAAAAAATAAATTTTACGAGACAGTCTCAAATGAACGGGAAAATTAAAAACTTTAAACCCACATCATATATATATATATTTTACAAATAACTTGATGTTTATCATAAAATGATAATTATATTATTTTATTCACAAATTATTATGGACAAATATGTACATATTTGCAAGTGAAAAAAAAACTTTTATAAATAATGTACCTATTTAGTGTAAAAAATATTATTAAGTGAAAATATTATGGTTTACAAATGTTCACTTATAGAGCTGTAGTTTTTTTTTTTTTTAAACTCAGACTTCTAACGACCGATGTATCGGATTCAAAAATCGTTGAAATGAACGGAATATTATACAGACGAATGAAAATCGCAAATTAGCATTAAATTAATATATCTGGTTTTACAGAAGGTAAGTAATCTAATATAAAAATAATTATATAATAAATCTTTTAAAATATAATTTTTTTTTGAAAATACATTGTAGATTTTTGTATTCCTTTATAGCAATATCAACCAATAAAATGCATATATTTTATTAAATTTAGTTCTAAATGAATGTATACATTTCCAAAAAACTTTTTAATGAGAAAACTGTTATTATATACGTTAATATATACGTAATCATGTTAGGCAGTATATTTCATCAAGGGCGTATTTAGATTTTTTTGTTTTTTGGAGGGGCATAAAACATTGAATCGTATCATGGTTGAGTTATATCTAAATTCTAATTAAAGACTAAACCTTAAAATTAGAAAAAAGTTACGATAATCTCAACCTATACATAACAACTAGAAGGAATTTAGTATACATTTCGACAGTAAGTACTTGTTTTACATCGTCGAGTAAAGGGTTGAAAGAACGTTGAAATAATAATTATAACACAACCAGTAAATACTAAAAGGCGTAATAAGTAATTACATGAGTGTAATTACTTATTATGCCAGAAAATTAATCATAAACATGTAGGGTTTTCTGAGAATGAGCAAAATATACAAACCTCGTTTGTCAGCCATGCGCAAACGTATTTTTCACATTTGTCTTTGTCTAAACTAAGTGGTATTAATTGTACCGTAGTCGTACCGTTTTATTTTTTTTTATTTTTAAATTTTTATGTTATGTGCACATTTCATTACCTAATTTTCTATAACGAATGTACAATTTTTTTTTCTTTTTTGATGTTTTCAATTTTTTTACGCTACTTAGCCTAACGTTTTGTTATGTAAATGGTTCTTTTAATTCTGTTTTGTAAATCATTATTATGAGATTTTATAATTTTCTACAACTGCTATTTCAGTCATCATTGTGAGCAAATATATTGTACATTATTTTTTTAAAATATATAATTATAAAAATGATGTTTTATGAATATTTTTCTTGTGCTATTGGATTATATATTATGAATAATAATTATCATTGACGTGAGCACGAATAATTATATAAATGTTGAGGAGTGTAAATATTTAAGTAAAATATCACATAAGTTTTACAATAGTCTTATCTTTTTCCATTTCTTCATGCAATCAAATCATACAAATTGTAATCTCAGACTTATTTTACCGAACAACGGGAATTTAATATAGTACGATTTGGATACCAATTTATTAATGTTCAATAATTCAAACTTTTCTTTAAAACTTGACACAGATAAATGAATTGAAAGTTTTAGAAAAAGGAAATTTATAGATATTCGGTAATTAAATTTTATAATGCCAAATCACTCACTATTTTACGTTCACTGAAACAAATTTGTTAGTTATTTATTTATTGCGTTATTTGGCTAAGCCTAGGACTTAATAAAAATGCTCAATTTTTATTAAAAATGCCCGGATTTAAGACTATAATTCTAACTATTAATACACGTTTATATTCCAATAATAAATCCTTATTATAAAAAAAAATATAATGCTTCACGGTATTTGTTTGTGCATTGTTATTATGATCTTTTTTTTAAAATAAAGTCGTTTTGAAGACTATAGTAAGCACATTATTTATATTAGTGTTATTACAATTGTATATTGCGAAATACTTTGAATTGTTTTATTCGGCACTGGTTAAAAAATTTTTCTACGACATAAATTGAATTAGAAGAGGAGAAGGCTTTACTACAATAGATTATTGTGATTCGAGGAATCAAAAAGAATCAATCTATATGATTTATATATTTTATTGGGAAATTTGGGATAAATCATTTTGAAAATGATATTACGCAAACGAGAAGAAAAAAATAGTAAAGTACATAAATTGAAATTCAGTAATGTGAAACAAAAAACAAATGATGGTCGAATCGAAAAAAAAATTTATTTACTGTTATTCAGTTGATATATATATATATATATTATATATATTGTTATGGATACCTCTATTAAAGCGACTAAAATTCATATTTATAATATATAAACGTCCATAAACTATAATCAATAGACAATATTACAAGAAAAAACAAATTATTACTCCAAATAATACGAGAATATGTGGCAATCATTTGCAATGATGCCAGTGTGTTATAATATATAATAATGATAAAAAGCTCATTTCAATGACGAAATTGTTATTTTCTCTGCTATTCGTGTTAGGTGATGAAAATTACAACACCAATTTACATTTTCCTAACTTCTGTATTTACAACTGATAGTAATAAAATTAATTTTCGTAATTACTTTAAGTAGTCTCCAGTAATAATACTTAAACATTTGTATTTATTAAATGATTACATATCACAAGCGAAATCGCTCTTAGTAAACTCTTACTTATTTTAACTACACAATAAGGCGAGAGTAGACGTATGTTTATGTAATTTATAAAAGCACAATGCGTTATTCTTACAACTTGTAAATCTTCTACAGTCTGATTTTTTTTAAATTTCTTAATACCGATTTTTAGCACCATTTTTGTTTTTAATATTTCCACTAAACCGATATTTATAATAATATTTAAATCGCTGGAAGTGAATAGACAGGAATAATTTTTCAGTGATGAAATATTTATTTGCATTTAAATAATGATACATTGCGTCATATGGTTTAATTATTAAAGTTTTTATTCCATGGAATTGGAGCGAGTTAATAACATCCGAGATAAAGGCCTATTTAGAAATTTTCGAATATAGAAGATGAGATAGTTTTTGAGGTTTTTTTACGCGCTTTTGAGAAAATTGAAAAATGATCGCTCTAAAGTACCACAACTAGATGCACTATGCTATCGGAAAGAAATTAAAAATCTGAGCACTTAGTCGGATAGAATTTCCGGGTACAAAATATTGTAAGACCAACAGTTTCCCCGTTCAGTTCAGAATCCAAAAATGCTAAGACCGTTGACTTTTTTTTGGGAGAGAAAAGGCGTCATTGCTATATTATTAGTTTAATTAAAGATAATTTTAAACCGCCTACCTCCACCGTCGATTGAGCAACGAAATTGCCAATGGTGCAGCAGATCACGGTATTCCATGCGATTTGCAATAAAACGTACACGTTTTTTTTCTTGTGGAAGGAGGGGAAAAATATGTGTGAATTCGGACCACGGTAAAATATTTTTTTTAACGTATTCGGAATACATATTCCGAATACTAAGTCGAATACCTAAAGTATTCAGGATATGTATTCGAATAGTTCATGACAATAGTATTTCACTAAGTATTCCAAATACATTCATATATATATATAGGTTTTTACTAGTTTTCAGTAGTACGAATATCAAATGTAGTAATTATATTGTTATTTAATCGAAGTCAAACAATCGAAAATATGTATTTAGAGTGTTAAAAAAATATTTTTCTTAAATTCTGTTTTTATAAATCAATACAATGACTGTAATACGTATTTTTTTCGCAACAATTACTTTTTACATTTATGTAATAAATTATTATTATTATTATTATTGTTATTACGTAGATACTGTTTAAAATATGACTGGACTTTAAAAAGTATTCGCAGTGTACAAAATAATTTTAATAATTATTTAAATTACAGCAATCAGAATACTATATTCGGTACACTATCCATATGTGCTGAAATTTACCATGGACAGAGTATGTAAAGTAATATTTTACGCGCACGTGGTCGCCGCGGACTACGAACGGGACGGCCGAAAACGCGAGAGCCAACCGTACTAGTGGCGCGTCCGATGTTTTGGAGAAATCGTCGCGCCGAATTATGAGTCCCCGGGGCGGCCGCCGACCGTGCGGCATGTGGTGAGATACACATAAAAAAAAGAGAAACTCATTTCCGTTCAGAACTTTATATCCAATCTTTCGGTCCGAAGACTTTATCTCCGTATACATACGTCGGACGGACAGTTTATTATTATTATTATTATCATCATCATCGTCATCTCGTCTGGCCGTCTGTATTAAATCTCTTTTGTTATGTACCGGACGCAATGTTCCACGCGCCTTTATTTTGTATACCTTCTTGTCTTAATAAAAGAAAAAATGAGTAACTCTCGATTTTCGGTCTCTTCTGTCCGTCACCACGAGACGTGGTGGTATACATAGGTGCACGTCGCTTTATAATAACGAATTCGCGTATTTTTATATTATCGTCATTTGAGCGATTGGAATACGTCTCATCAAATGCTCGATTTGGAAAGGCGCTATATTGTTTTTTTGTTTTTTTTTTTTTTTTACTACTCCCTACTAATAGAACGAAGGTACGATGGTACGGGGATTTAACGCAAGAGACATTTGCCATGCGAAAGTGGCGATTGAGGGATGGAAGTTTTGGTTAACGCTGACATTGTATTGAAGTAAATTTCTTTGCAGAACGCACTTTCTCCTTTATTATTATTGTTATTATTGTCAACAGAGCTCCTCATTAATTCTCCCAATTCTAGCACTGGTTTTATTTCTCCAACCGCTCCTGCGTGACGTTATTTTAAAGTGTATATAACGCGATCGAACGCGTGCGCGTGACGACCGACGGCGGTGACAAAGACACGCGGGTGACAGTCGATTACGTACCGAGCGCGATATGGCCGAATGCGGTGCGCTGTCGCCCTAATTCGTATATACGCATACGGTTTGGTTCACGGGAAACAAATTGGCCGTCTGAAAAGGAAGAAAAAAAAAAGAAATAATCACTCGGAAGGGTCGTTTCGATTCGATATTCCCGAAAGTCAGTTGTTTTTTTTTTTTTTTTTGTTTAACTCCATAAATTTTAATTTATATTTTCTTTTTTTGTTATTCAATTCGGATATGGTTTTTTAAACGTTTTTCATTTGATTTTAGTTTACTCGTACAACCCCAATAGCGGATTTCTTATTAATTTATATATATATATATTTTTTTTTTTTCGGGGGATTATAATATAAAACGTAGAATGTTATTTGTATAGATTGCGCACAGATTTTATTTGATTGGAATGAGCACAAATTGAAATTATAATTTTCGAATACAATTTTTAATCATCTCTTTTTACACTATAAAAATAATTTTTATTGTCTAATAATATTATCTACAGTGAATAATTTATCGTAAAATCGCAAGTTACAAGTGCAACGATTTACGAGCATACCTATGTGTTATGTGTTGGCACCTGCAAACAGTTTTCTTTTCAAACAAATTTGTAATATGACAAACATTTGATTTCAATAACTCACCTAAGCCATACGAATAAGTCTTCTTTATGTTTAACGATCGAAATGATATTAATAAGATAAATTTGATACAGCGCAATTAATGTTGAGAAAAAAAACAAGTTTTTTTTTTAATACTTTACCGATTACATAATTATAAACATACGAGTACAATGGCAGATTTACGTTTACAGTTGTTAGACGAATGATTTGATTTCGAATACATTTAAGTGTATAGATGAGTATCTATATAGATCGTTTCCTAATGGTATGTTTGTATAAGAAACATTAAAATAACCCATGGATAAGGCATAATTTTTTTGCACGCGTTTTTAAACAACTTACCTACTTATAAAAATCACTATAATAACACATTTCATATTGAAAATATTCCTCTGAAAATCATTTGGTTTTTAGTTTTAAGATTAAAAAAAAAGAAAAAAAAAACGAGTTTCAAGTAATATACAGCATTTTATTACTTTCCATTTGGGTCGTACTCACACATCTAATGACAAATCTGATAATGTGTTAATCGCAACTTATAACCTGGTGTTATATAGTACTATTAATACGTCGACGACCACAGAAAAACTTTACTGCCTGGAACGGACTGAGCTCGGACGTTTACAAATGCGATGTTTGCGTCGATTACGATTATTACTACACACTAAATAAAGCCATAACAATTGCAGTGTTAAAAACACTATAGGCACTTTGAAAACGTGTTATACCATTAATGTAAATGTTATAATAGTTCACAAACACTTCGAGTAAAACGCGATTAACTACTTCATAGGTATATTTGAATTCTAAATAATTTGTATATAACATAATTTAACTAAATAAAAACGTCATGTTGATTGTTACGATATATTATATGTTGCGAATACAAATATTTTCAAGTTGTAACAATATACAAAATATTCTTTTATAAAATGTTAATTCAGTATTGGAGTATGGAAATGTTACATGAAAAGTCACTATTAGGAATAAAATGCAGTGACGTGGTAAGAATTTAGCTGAGTTCTTCCTGACTTTTTAATCATTTTATTGCGTATTAATGGTACAAATACAGCGTCTTCGCGCATTAATTATTTGACTTAATTAACTACATACAAATAATTGTAATAGTGTAGGTCTTAGATAGGCATAACACGATATTATATTACTTATTTTTAGATTTTAAAAAATGAGTGGATTCCGTCGAAAAATTTTGTTTTTCCTATATTGAATACATTTAAAAAAAAGCATTTGAGATTTCAATAAAATTGGTTAGAAAAATATCCGTGATTAGTTTATTCAGAAAAAGATGATTGAGCTTATTGCCGACACTCTGCAGATTTCGCAAAATACGAAAAAGTTAGAAAACAATCTTTAGGACACCTTGTAATTACTCCGTATCATAATTGTAAAAATGCTCTCAAAATAATAATAGGCATTATTAATTTATGAAATGATTATTGTTTAACTTGGCTTTCAGTATTGTGCATTTATACTTATTTACGCTTAAATTTTTCCATTATAATATGTATGAAATTAAAAACATTATAGGCATTTAAAGATCATGCAAAGTCTACTTACTATGAAACGAGTGTTTTAAAGTCTCAAAAATTTCTAAGTATAATATTTTATCATAAACAGCTATCAATAATCGAATGCCTCGACACTGATAGGTGAGTTAACAAAAACTACATCTTATATGTTAAATTTTCATTAATGTATGCATTATTATTGATTGGTAAAAGTATAAGAAATTAGAAAAAAACTAATTCCTACTATGCAATGTATTTTGTTGTGTGGTAGGGAAGAAATTCCTTTACGTGGACATCGGGATTTCGGAAAAATAATGATTGATGGCAGTTGAAATTATATTAACACATTTTTTATATAATATTTGAATTAAATCTATTTATTTCAACAGATATGTATTCCAGAGAAGGCAAATTTCGTGATATTCTAAAGTATCGAGCGAAAGGTGATGAATATTTAAAAAATATATTAAACGGCTGTGTTAAAAGGAACAAATATACAAATGATATAATTCGAAATCAAAACATTGAGGCGTACAATGCAATTATTCTCAAAAAGATTGTGGTGGATAAAGTGAATTCCTCTAAATGCTTCTCAATATTAGCAGAGGAAACGACAGATGTAGCTACGAATGAACAATTATCAATAAGTATACGCTTTGTGGAATATAATGATATGTTGCACGAAGACTTTCTTCAATTTTTTAAAATAAATAGTTTGACTGGATTTAAACGTGTGACCACACATTGCTGCACGCATAAGAAATTTAGTCGAGAGTTCAATTGGGATATTTTTGATCATCCCCCCCCCTACAATCCTGATTTGGCACCAAGTGATGATCACCTTTTTCCAAGAATAAAATCATCCATTTCATCACGATATTTTGAAAGTAATAAGGAACTTATGAACGGATTAAATATATGCCTCAACACACTGGCGGCGCACAGTGGGAGAAATCTAACTTTTAGCCGGTGGAAAATAGATAATTTTGGTGTCTCGTAATCAGCGACGATAAACATAAATATTTGTTGCCACTTACCTGACGATGACAAATGTATTGCAATATGCAATTCTTATTAACTATTAATTTTCTTTTTTCTTTTAAAATAGCATAAAAATATTATTTTAACAATTTTTTTTTATTAAAAAAAAACGCATATTCTATATCATTGTATGAAATAAATATATAAATTCTTTGTAACGCAATATTTTGAATTTATTAAACTTATTCGAATAAGTTCAATAAATTCAAAAAACAAGGAGATAGAAAATTGCTTTGTTGTTGTTTTAAATTACTTGGATTTTTATGAAAATTTTTATACGATATAATTAAATGTAATCCATCCGCTGTTTAATGAAATTGCAAATTAATCTATTTTTGGTTAAATAAAAAATATTTATTATTATCACATGTGATCGACCTTCGGTTGAACTATATTCCAAGTGTCGATGAAATTTTTATTTTTTCGAGTGGCACACGTGTGCATTATTCATTTAAAAGAAGACAATGTGAAGCAGGAAAAAATGCTTTCAATATATTTTTACACATCAACAATGACATATTGTTATAATATTAACTACGGATCTCTTAATATGTCATTCGCACGTGTAAAATTTGATTTGAACAAAACACACTTCATGTACATGTATGAACTGGAATTGAATAAAATCAATGATTACGTATTTTTTTCATGTAGAAAATGGTTGGTAGGGAATTATTAAAATGACAATATTTTAATCATAAGAGATATTATAAAATACTCTACATCTTAGAGATATGCTTCAATATTATCGTATTCCCATTCTAGGGGTTGAATCAACATTAAAAATAAATAGTGTCACATAAAAAAAGTTTCCCATAGTAAAATGTGTGTACATAAAATAGAACCTCAGTCTTTACGTTTTGAAATATCGATAACTTGTTGGTAATGTCATAACATAGATTTTCGTAATTTGTATACTTTTAAAAAATATCTTTACTTTATTTTTAACGTTTTTTTTTTATTAATGCCGTTATACATGACAGATATAGATATTTCTTGTACATAATTGTTCAATAATTGCTTAAAAACTATATTGATCATGGCTACAATTTTTTTCATATTTTGTAGATATTGCACATTTTGTTTTAAAATTATTTACTACGAGTACAAATCTTTCCACGATAATTGCAAGATATTTCTTTGATAAATTACAAAGTATTATTCACTTTGTACGCATAAAAACACATAGGTTAAGCAAAAGAGGCTGGGTGGCAATTGATGTCTTCCCTATGTGAGAGTTTACTATTATATATATAAAATAACCATTATATATATAACTTATACTTTACAGTCAATTTATTAAAAGTTATTTCTCAATATATTTGTATACACAGGAAGTTCAATAATCGATTTATACACCGTGAATTATTTATTCGTTTCCGCTCCATTAAAAACATAAACAAATGACCTATACTGTAAAACGCGGTACCATTCGTTTCAGGTTAAAATCCATATACATAATTATATAACATTGTCCAGAAATAATTTCTATCACATGACATATTATATTTGTCGAAGTATATTTTCTTTAATATTAAAATAATTGAAATAAATCACACTTTTCCTCAGATAAAAGAATTCATATAAATGTTTATACATACGTTTTTTTTACAACAAGCTAGTAAATGTCCTATTTTACATATAAATAGTAGATATGTAGGTACAGAGTACATAGGTACAGAGTATAATGAGTCACATGAAATACCGCAATTGCGGTTGATTCATAAAAATAATATTAATATTGCGTTTCATACTAATAACAATTTAATTTAATTTTTCTGGAAATGTTTCTGAATATATTATAAAATCCATAACATGGAGCAAACGTTTTAACGTTTTGATTGATTGTAGGTACCCTTATTAAGCTTTAAATATTATATTTTTTTAGTGTTTAAAGTAGATGTATTTTATTTTTTATAATAGTCCTTCGAAATAAAAAAAAAATCGCATACTTTACAGGAACAGTTCTTTCACCATAAACTTATAATCGATTAACCGGCGAGATTAACAATTAATTAAATTATTAATTTAAAGTAAATTAAATTGTGTGTGAATATTTTCTCTCGTTTATTCTCCCCGTCTTTAAATTTTAGAAACACAAGATAAATTTCTTGTACAAAAGAAAAAAAACAGTCACCAATTAAACGTATTGAAATTTGCCAATAAAAATAATAAAAGAATAAAAACATTTGAAATCAATATTTTCAGTTCGACATCTGAATGAGTATGAAACATTTTTGATACGTATACTAGCGACATTGAACATCTTGAATCTAAATAAGGCAACGGAGCAACTGATATTGGACATGTCGGATTAAGGGAATTATTCGGACGAAGGTTTCAGAATTGTACTATAATTCTAAGTGTGTAAACAAAGATAAAATATATTCGTGTGATATTATTAATTCTCAAACACCCAGGGGGAAATGTCGTTGTTGGCATCCCGGTAACAACGGAACTCCGGTCGTCATACTATTTTTATATTATTAATTAACTATTTGGTTTGTGTATTTATTACATGTATAAAATCAAGATTTCTATCAAGGGCGCCCATTTATTTAACATTCAACGCCGTTAATTATTTCACATCACAACAAGTGTTATTTATCACTCGCCCTTCGTCCTTAGCCACAAAATTCAAGTAAGCCGGCGAGCGTTCAAACAGAGTACACTGTTATTACCGGATTTTAGGACGATAATTTTTTTATATGATATAATGTCATATTATGTTTTTTCGTAAAACGTTTTTTAAAATGTATAAATGTTTCAAAAGCTTCTTTATTATTTAAAAGAATTCGATAATTTATTGTAAAACTTCATCAGAACAATGAATTTATGATGGCGTTTTTTTTTTCACATTAAACTATTTGAAATATTCTAAAACTTCGTGTTATCAAAAAAAAAGCGAAAAAAAAATATCGCTATTTATTTTTACTTAATATACCAAAAATGAAATAACCATATTAATTGAACATCAACACTATTATACAAAATCAGTTACGCGATGATCCTTACTAGAAATCAAATCCGAGACAGGAATTATAATGTATAGAAATCAAAATAGATTACATTCAAAGGTATAGAAGATTTTTTAATTTTTAAGTCTCAAACGATTCTTATTTATACAATCTGTTTTAAACGAACCTCGTCGTGTGTTTGGACTATTACTCGAAAAGGAAAAAAACGTGTAATAATGACGTACGTACTAATTTTGAATATCAATGTCGATATCGATTATGCAATAATTGACAAAAAGTTAATTGTCGATTAATAAATATATGTATATATATTATAATTTTTTTAATTTTTGTAACCGTAAGATCGTTTTCGTGGTATCACACTTGAAGAAAACTGAGCATTTTTATGCAACAAAACCTAGAAAAGAAGTTGTCATATATTATTTTATATTGATTATTGGTAAGATGAATTAATTTTCTTTTCCTTATTGGTCAACGTGTATGAAAAATACGAGATGCTCCGCCGACCCATTAATGTGTGTGTGTTTGTGTCAGTGAACGGAGTAAGTTGCGTGTAATACGTACAATAAACTGTTCATATTTTCCATAAATAAACCATTTTGTTTCGTTGTATTTTTGAAAAGTAAAATATAAATTATCAAGTTGCTCTGCGTCTGTTAGATGTGTTTATTCAATAAATCGAGGTATTTTTTTGGTCGTGCTATTTTTTGATATTTTGTCATTATTATATTTCCGAATTCAATGTATTTTAATTTATATCATAATCATGTGTATTTTTTTTTCATCGTTACTCTCATTATCGTTGGTAAGGTTATTGTTTAAATAATTTTTTTTCTCTTTTGAATATTATACGAATTTTCAACTGTACACATGTAGCGTGGTCCTCATTATTCTCATTTTTCATTTTTATACATTATAAAAGCGGTGGATTATTTCACTCCAATGAGTTATTTAAAATACTCGCGTTACATAATACTTATATTTATTGTTAAATATAATTTCGATGTAGTTATAATAATTAAATATATATCACACTTGAAACACACTATTACACAATGAATGATTTCTAAATAAAATGATTACGTATTTCCAACTACCCTTTTTAAACATCAACTTTATTTTATATGTTACATATATTTCTATTGACTGTGATGTAAAATATTTTTTTTTACCATTATTAATTATATAGTAAAATAAATACATTATAATTTATCATTACAAAAAATTTATGTGTTAAGAATATTACATAAATAAAGAATTTCTATAATGTATATACTTTTTATAATATTTCTAAAAAAAATTTACGAAATCGTCGTGAATAATCAAACAATCGCCAAAATATGTATTATATAATTTCAAATATAAATTTTATAATATCACATGAAAATTGAAAAGAATAGTGAGTCGAAAATGTTGTGGATGTCGCTAATGGGAATTTTTTTGATAACATTTTAGTTTTATAATTATTATAGATTTGAAAGTAATAATAAAACATAATATTGAATAAAAAATTCAGGGCTGAGCTACGGTATTATGTTATTTATTATTAATATATTGTAATGAATGTCGAAAGAATAGCGTTCTTGCGGTTTTCACGAACTTTTGATAGTTTTTTGGGTGGCGTATAAAAACTGACGAGTTAATAGAAGAATGACATCCTTAAAGTATCACTCCAGCAAAATTTACTACCGAAATATACGTGTGTATAATTATCGCAACACTTCTTCTAGTCGAAAAGTTCTACACAGAAAAACAAAAATTAACATCGTTGGTGCTTACACAGTGTACTATACCATTATGCAGATACGATGTAAATATGTTTGAAGACGAACTACATTTGTAATAACTTGTGCTGACTAATAATTCATATGTATTAAAAATGAAGTCACTCATTATTAGCTATAAAGAAATATGTATTTTGCAAAAATACCTGGGAAATGAAATATTTAAACACAGCCATGTATAAAAATTATGAGGGCACGTGATAACGTTTTATTAAAAATAATGTATTCTACCTATTGTTTTTAACGCGTAAATGATAGTAGTCGAACAATATTCAAACGTGATTTTACAGTAACCATCCATAGTCAAATAAAATGTAACAATACATTATTGTGAACTCAAAAAAGAAAAATGATAATCGTTCTCAATAACGAGTCGCAATAAGTTCAAAAATGATTTCATGTTCAAAACAATATTTAATGCTATCACGGACAATATCGACGAGGTCATATATCGAATACCATCGGAGTGAAAAAAGAAACCATCTACAGCTACAGTAACAATGATATGAAATGTTTGGACCATTTTTATTTACTAAATAAAACATGATTTTTAAAATTAACAAAAAAAAAAACACATGCCATTTTACAATAAATATATTTTTCGTTGCTATCAATAAAATTAAAAAGACTCATAAAACGCTTAAAAATAATATAAATTTAGATAAACAATATGCGTTATGAATAGTGTTTATTTTTTTGCTTTTTACAATTATTATATTCTTTTGTGAACTTGAGTAGGCAGGCATATTTCAAACACTTCACAACAATATTATCTACCACATTGACAATGAATATACATCACAAAATGATGAAGTCGTTTGACACCGGACAATTCTATTGTGACAAATTAATGATACGTATCCAAACTCCTCTAGAAAATATCACTACAATTTTATGAGAAATGTGTTACCTTCATTTTTCCTATTTTCGAAAAACAGTTTATTTTAACATAAATTTTTCAATACTCATCACTTATGATTTTAAATGCATTAAAACTATGTAATAGAAAAGCCATTGATGAAAATACATTGAAAATGTATCACACAGAATTGTATGTTCTTCAACTCGAAATTTTACAAAAAAATTGTTTATTTGAGTTTAAATTTTACTCGTAATAAATTAATTTTTCTAGTTTTAGTAGAGTAATTTCTCTAAACTAATATTTTTATTCGTTATATATATCATATATTATTTTTTGAATATGTACTTATTATTAAAATTTTAATGTTTAATGCAACTCAAATTTAAAAAATAAATAAATAAACTTTGAAAATTCGAATCCTATATAAAAATTATATATCAACATATAATACAATATATACTGTAACATTGAATTTTACTTCGAAGAATAAATTTTCGATTGATCGGTGGTATGAATAAGTAACGTCGTAGTACCTATTTTCAAAAAAAAAAAATTATGTACTTAAATGAAAAAAAAAACGATTAAATGCTTATTTTATAAAATGTAAAAACGATGGTACTGAAATAAATAAAAATTTGAATACCAGCGGTATACCTTTCTTGAAATGGGAGTTTTATATACATTGTTATTATATTTTGTAGATATTACAAAAAAAATTTGGATACTGTTGTTTTTATAATAAGTACGGGTTTATTTCAAAGTTCTTAAGTTTCAATAAAATTTAGTTTTGGTTTGTTATATTATATTCAGATTTCATAAACTTTTTTAAAATGCGCAATTCATCCAAGTGCCTTAATTTCAATATTAAAATAAAAAATATATACATTCTATTTAAATGATTTGATTATTCAAATGTTATTGGTTTTCGATAAAAGAAGAAAACCGTTTATCATAATTTATAATGGTATCATTGTTTTCGCATTGAAAATATATGTTTTAAAATGAAATATCAATATAATGTTGTAATATTTGAGAAATATAATATCAAATCGAGATTTAATAAAAATAAATCAAATAATAACAGTTTGTATTGATGTATCTATATTATTTATTGACTATAAAAGTATTGTGTAAACAATATTGCTTGTAGTGATTCTCATTCAACCATGATTCATAAAATATAATGAAAACGTTTCCAAAATAAATTCACAAATCATCTATAAACAATACATATAATTTAAAAAATATAATATTTTGAAATATAACGCACAAGAACACGAAATTAAAATACAAACTATTACTTACTTGATACTTGTATACTCGTAATATATTTATATATTATGGTGGTCCCTATTTTTTTAACTTAATTTTTTTAGTCCATACCACCTAAATTTTTTTATTCGTATTATGAGAAAGTGTTTATATGAAAGAATTTTATTCTAAAACTATAACACGTACAATAAAAATTTATAGAACCTTAATTTTAGAACCTTGTATTGTTTACAAAAAATGTCTAACAAACTTTCACATTAAATCATTTTTCAAAGTTGGTTTTTTTTAAATTTTTTTATTTCATCCTTTTTTCAATCACAGTAGTTATAGTCATATCGTCGTTCTAACGTGGAATTGGGTACCATCTTCTTTTTGAGATCGGTATAAAAACCAAATTACTGGCAGAATACTGGGTCAATCTTTATACAATTAAAATGGGACTACCGGGAGATAATACTCTTACATATAAAATAAGACTCAGCCAAATCGTCCCAGTAATTTCGGAATAATCAGTGGTCATACATAAAAAAAAAACGATCATGAGTTCAATTGAAAACCTCCTTTTTCACAGTTGGTAAAAATAGTAAGTTTCTTCAAAATTTTCGCTTTAATAGAGCACAAACACCATTTAACCGTGTAGGATTGGAAGCTGTAATATCAAACAAGGATCCTTGTATTTTTTCTAATTTTCTAATTCATGGTATCATACTGTCTAACATATTTCACTTTCTGTATTGCATGAAAGGTATGGACGAACTCTTAAAAGCTGTTCGGCTTTTTGAGCCGTAATAACTACTGGAAGTCTAACACACTTTTCATTTCCAAATATTGTAAACAGAATCTTATAACCCCAATGTACAATTCCAAATTTTATATTTAGATTTTGTGTTGCCTGTAGTATTTTTCGAAATATTTGTCGAGTGTTTCTTATGGATTAAGTTCGATTTATTGAATCGTTTGAATCTATTTTTATGACTTTGATATATACCTACTGTTAATAAGTGAACATCGTCTCCATTACTAATTTTATATATTTTGTCATGACATGCTGAAAGACGAGAAGTCAAAATTTCTCTTCTAACTCGTTGTCTAGTTGAAGTACTAAAAGTCGAAGTATTTAAATCAATTTTGAATTGTTCAATTGTATCTTTGGTCTCTAATGCGTCAGATCGGCCTTATTCAAAATATTTGTTAAATGAAAATACTATAGAATTGTAAATAATTTTTTAAATTATAAAATTTGAATAATGTAATTATACGATATTATACAAAAATTATCAGTCTATAAATGCTTTTTTTTTATTATTTAGATATATATTTTTATTTTTTATTCTATATCTTCTTGTGTTTTTTTCGTTGTTATTTTTCAGTTAATTCTCTATCTTTACTCCGCAGTTATCCTACACGTCGTTTTTGTCTTTGTAATAATAAGAATTCTTTATATTCACCAATTTAATTTATAGACAATGCCTCTGAATGTGCGATGTCAAATAATTTATCTAATGTCTCTTCAAATTGACTTTCTCTCAATATATAATACCAATTTAAGTTTTATTGTTTTTTTAAATTTTTTAAGTCGTCATACAACTTTTTTTAACTTTTTTGACAATTGTCACGATCTCGATTTACACTCCGTGCCTTCTTCCAATATATTAAACATTCATCAATTTCATAAATTTAGCAACACACTTGAGTTCAAATTGAAATTTAAATTGCGCATATTATAGTAAAAAACACTTAAACAGTTTCATTTTGAAAGTAATTCATTACCTGTGATTTGATTATTCACAGAATCAACGAGAAGAATTTTATTTCGCGACATTTTAAAAATTTAATCATTATGCTCGTAACAGAACCGAAATTCAATAAATACGTTCATACAAATATTAAACTATCTACTTTTGTTATGTACATACATACATGGTCTCTATATATGTATAATATAAGTAATAAATAATGTTATATCGCTTTACCTTTATCGTTTTCTATTAATTATATAACATTATAGACGGCGAGTGTAACAATTCCACGCATTTGTGTAGTCGGGTTTCCTTAGACTATTTTTATATTTCTTAGAAATTTTATTAAAAAACTCAATTATTTCCTGAAACCTATTATGGCTTATATGAGGTGAATTGTGATTTCTATAGTTATATAATTTGTATATAAGATATTTTGTCATATCTACAACAGTTGATCAATTATATTCAAATAACTCAAAACTTTAATAATTTGGCTAATTTCTGTTTGACAAAAATGTTCGTATTTCATAACGTAAAATGTTTGTATTCACTCTGCTGAATAGTAGAATAACTGTCACGTCAGTGACAAATGTGAAGGGGCGAATTTTTTAAAAATTCATTTTTATTTATATTTTATCAAGACTATATAAATATACTAACAAAATTTGTTATTTTTGTATTTTTCAAAATTTTTGTTGAAATTTTGTAAATGCAGGAATACAAGAAAAAGTTTTAAGTATTATATTTCTATTCAAAAATGTACAGAATTAACTACATAATACATGTAGTCGATAAATCCTAGGCCGTCTTTCGTTTCAATATTTAATTAAAATGCATTAAAAATTAATTGTATTCAACGATTGAAATATAATTATTTTTTGTACGCATAGAGATGCGTACAAAAAATGATTAAGGCATAAGACGTAAATCAAAGACTACAGAGATCTTTGATTTACGTCTTATGCCCTAATAATTTTTTGAAATAAACGAAATCCTATTATAGAATAATACATTCATTTGCCGGAAATCCTTATTGTAGGAAATGCGACGAGATAAGTCAGGACGATCTACTTTGATTTTATTTTTCATTTTCAAATAAACATAATTCATAATTCGTTTTGTATAATATGTTGTAAGTACATTGTCTATCATGTATATGTAACAAAATATAAGGGATGTATTTAAAATGATATGTAGTGTCTTAAAAAGGCACGGAAAAAATTTATCTAAATCTAATTTAAGATTTTTGTTTGTTTGTCACTTTCAAAATACATTATAAGAAATTATATTATATTTTTCTACTCATTTTCGTATATTAAACGTGAAAACTTACACAAGTAATCGTAAATCAGTGAATTTATTGCACCAAAAAAGTGCATAACAAAACGTAATAAGTTTTATTTTATTAACTATTCATTAAAAATATAGGATTTAATTGAACAACTCGATTGTACAGCATTCGTTTTGTGTACAATTTTTCAGTATATATATTCCATAGTTTTTTTTGTCGTGTAAATAGTTCAACAAGAATAATACATAAATATTACACCAACGACGAATAATAATTTGAAATGAAAATCGAAAAACAATATATACAATATTAAATGGTCCCAGTTTGGGTGACAAATGCATGTCTAATATTTAACGTCCAATATATTAACAATAATAACACGATTCATTTGGCCGTCACTTACGCCTTGAAGTCTGACTGGAATGATAACATTTGAATGAGTTATGAACATTTTCCAGTCACTTTCGTTGTACAGATAAACGGTTTAAAGTATGCATTACTTACTGAGCTATGAAATTTATGATGACAATTGCTTATTTTTATACACTAGCCTTTCTAAAAATCGTTTATAAAATAAAAAAAATTAAATAAGTTTCTATAACATTATTCAAAGACTAATTTTCTGATGTTTCAGATTTTCAGTTTCAGTTTTTTAGTATTTAAAAAATAGCAGAACAACATATTATTAGAAAGACATTTTATATGTTCAACATCAATAAAACGTATAAATACTGAGTAATAGTTTTTTTAAGTGAATATGGTATATTAATATCATAATTAATGAATTATGAAAACTGTTTTGTTTCATACATCGATGTATACGCCATATTATTTCTCACTGTACTATAAAATATATTATTGTGCCCCGAATTCTCGGCCGTTGAAAAATTCGAACGTAACACGCATAACGTAAAATTATCTTACGACAATATTAACACAAAATTTCAATAACGTTAAAATCAATTTATTTGTCAAATTCAATATTCGATTACAAAAATATTTTATAACTCTTAAAAACGATGCTTTTTTAACGGTCAAAGGCTAAATATTATACCAATTGTTCTACAGATACGTCTCGTAGTGGCAATAAATAATATTAAAAAGATCATTCTTGTTACATTTTATCCGTAAATCATAATCGAATTGCGATTTCTTCGAAAACGGTAATAAACTTATTCGCTCCAATAATATTCGACTGAAATCAATATACCTATTACATTTATCTATCACATACGCTTAACTAGGTTTCGAAAAAACGTTTAACGAAGTTTTTCTGCGAAAACTTTGGAAATCGGGTTTGTTTACGCAGGGGAATTATTTCTCAATATTGTGTCCACTTAAACGGAACATAATACTATTTTCTTCGTAAATTGTCATTAAATACGTTAAATAAAAATTAATTTAACTTAAAACAAGTTTTATTAACTTATTGTAATATATTTTCTCTTTTACACACTAATATACTAGTACATTTTTGTTTTATAATAAACAAGCAAAGCTTGTGAAATATATTTTTCAATAAAAACTAATGTCAATGAAAATTACAACTGTATTTATTAATCACGGTGATAGATAGTTAATGTATCGAAGATCTAGAATATCACTTAGTTATAATCGCACAAGGCCATCTAAATATAGGAGAAACATTTTAGATGGAAATAAGATTCGGATTCATAGATCGCTTGTACGGAGTCTGACGTGAAGGAAGAACAGTAAAGATTATCTATAAAGTGAATGGAGGGAAATCGAGTCCATCAAACAGACTAAAAATAGAAGCCATATACTATCATCTTATAAGTAGAGCAAATAACTTGAAATATTTGACATTTGTGTAGATAGTCGAGGATCGTACGGTATTCGTAATATGAACGCTATAAAATCTTTTTCTCTCTCTCTCTCTCTCGCTATTTTGTAATCGGATATTCGGATTTAAACTTTCGATTTCACGCTAGTCGATGTAGTTTAATAGTTATACACATTTGTAGTAAAATACAACTGAATAATTTATTAGAAGTTTATAAATTTTAATTTTTTACGTAGAAATTATTTTATATAAAAAAATGTATGTCATGTGTCAAAGAATAATAATAATATGTCTAAAAAAATAATTATTTAAACTAATTTTCAACTAAAATTTAAAGATATAATTTTTTTATACTAAAGGAGAAACAATTATAATATGTAGATTACGTCACAAATGAATTTATGGTTATATTCGTTAATTTTCACGGAAGTAATAATTAATTATTAAATATATATTTATAAAGAGGTAACAGTAAAAAAAAAACATAAAAAGCCATGAAAAAAATTATCATTAATATAATATACATACATTTAAATACTTGTAAAAAGTTATAAAATATTATGTTGCAGCATTGTTAATTAAATTAAATAAATAAAACATATGAAATTTATTTCGAAAAATTGTTAATTTCATACATAATAATCACTATAAATGTCTCAATTTATATTCAAAGAAATTTTATTGCCAAATTGTTTTTTTTTCTTATTTTAGTAAACTTTGTATTAAATATTTTAGTTTAAACATTCATGCAATAGATATAAATTATAAAAGGGAACCTTGGATTTAAGGATAACTGAAGAAATAAAATTAAGTATAGAGTAAGAATTATATTACGTCATTATAATGTATTATTTTTTAGTGAAAACGTAAAAGTTAGAAGATTGGGATAATGGAAAAGAAGATAAGAAAAGTCCAGTGATAAATGACGAGGGTAAAATAATTTAATAATTTCAAATTTTCCATATATAAGATAATTGAAAAGTTTATAAATAGTTGTTAAAATATAACAATATGTTCATTTTGCAAGCAAATGAAAACTTATAATATTGTAAAAGAAAAAATTTGACAAAAAATTATGTTATTTATAAATGAAAGAATTTGAAATGTTTCACGAAAATTTTATCAAACCACTAAAATTAAATTAATTATTCAATATTTATTTAAAGCTATTCATAATGTTGAATTTTGTATTTTAAAGGAAATTCGGGTTTATTTTATAGTTATTTATAATATACGAAAATATTTACTTTTTTTGCGATTATTCAAAAAATATTCTGTGTATAAAACCAAATAATAATAATTATCATTGTAATTGATAGATTAATGGGGAAATTGTATTATTACTTTATGAATATTTATAGTTAAATTTGAATAAAAGAAGAAATGCGATAAACTGTGTGGTATGTTTTACTATTCTGTTGTTATGCGCATGTGGGTGTTCATATCCTCATATTATATAATTTTTTTCTAAGTTCAAATGGATTTTATTTATACAATCTAAAATCTAGTTTTCCATTTGCGCTGGAAAAAAATAATACGTTTGACAAAAAGAACCACCAAACATTATGTTGTTGGACATTACTCCAGAAAATTTCGTTGCTGGGAAATACAAATATTGAAAACGAAAAATATTATGTGTTGGCCAAATTAAACAAATTAAGAAAAAGATATCTTCATACCTATTCACATTATAAAATTCCATCGACTAGCAAAAAAATGTTCCTCCTGATACTAAGGAGAGAGAAAACGTAAAACGTCAATCGATTATTCACAAACTTTTAAAAAAAAGAGGCTTTCACACGTTTTTAGGAGATACATTTTATTTATTTACTGATTTTAAACGTAGCGAAGAAACTATTCATTTTGCAATGATGTTTATTTTTATTATTATTTTTTCTGTGTATAAATTTTTGACAAAAAAAAAGAATGCGATAATTTCATAGAATAAAAAAAAAATCCATAAGTTACTTTCCGGTGACAAATTGTACATATCTAGTAATTTATTAGAAACGCATTTTAATTTCCTCAGTAATTTTCCTATGTATAACTCAAAAGAACTGAAAAAACGCGATGGAAAACTATTTTCACAATAGATTTTAAGAGCGACTCGAAAAATCGACCAATATAATGGTTTTAAAGTCTTTAGATTTACATCAAATACGTAGAATATTTTTCAAAAAATACCTTTTAATTTAAGACTGTCTAAAGCAATTGTGAGTTGTTGAGTTATTTAGGCCATGAGAGGTAATTTTTAATTAGAAAAACTAAAGTTTTTATACAACATAGGCCCTTCATTACTTCAACTGTATTAAAAAAACTTCAATAGTTGACCCTAAATAACAATTTTTTTTGTTAATACTTCAAACTTGACAACGAGAAGTTTTCCGAATGTTCTCTTCACTCGAATGCATTACTTCGCGTATGTTGCAATAATATTGTCATGTCCGCGGTTTGGAAACACATTTAATAAAACCGTATACTTATTTACGATTCAAATTCGATTTAAAAATTGGACGTCTCGCGCAAATGTTTTCCTTTTCTTTTTCTTTTGGGCAAAATTGATTTTTTCATAACACCCGACAATTGTTATATAATTTATCAGGATTGGGACGCACCATTTCTCTTACAAACGACCAAAAAATCATCAAAATAAATAGTAAAGCGCTTTATCGTAATTTCAACGGCGTAGAAACACGATTTTGAGACGCATAAAGAAGTCGTAGGAATATGTTTTGGCAAAAAAACAAATTTTCGCCTAATAATTTTCTGCGCGAGGCGTCGTCCTCATCAGGATCGAGCAGATAATTTCTTTATACAAATTAACGTAAAAAATTGTTCTGGAACGAGTACTGTAGCGACAGTATTTCTTCGTTTTTTTTTTTTTTTTTTTTTGATGTATCGTGAAAAACATGCTAAAAACTTGCACCGAAGCTTCGATCAGAGTCACATTATAAAGTCCAATGATTTATCATTACTTTTAGATTCATAGTAATATTAAGATTCTAAAATTTATCTAAGTACTGAATTTACTTAAGCGACATCTAAAACACTCGCGGTTATCTACTCTTTTTTCTTTTTTGCTATACCCATATACGCATTTGACAGTTATTTTGTCACTAAATAGTGTTTTAAATGTTTATAAATGAAAACATTTCAATTCATGTAAAAAAACAAAAAAAAAATGGAAACAATATAATTTTAAAAAAAAAAAAAAAAACATAAAAGAATTGACTTTATTAAATAAGACAATATTATCATATTTATGTTCAAAAAAGCGATATTTATGTAAAATTTTTTATTGCATTTTTAAATTTATAAATTATAAATCTAGTTGCAATAAATTGTACACTGATGAAATTAATAGGAATTTTTAAAAATTAGGTATAAAAAAACATATCTCAGAAATAAGATTCAGAAAGATAATCCCGATTCAAATATTGAATAGTCCGTTGATACATTTTAGAAATCATTTATTTCATTTAAATTCAAGTTACACAAAAAAAAAAAAATAATAACAACTAAAAAGATTATTATTGTTAGAAAACTACATATATATCTTTTACGACAATACATAAAATTGATTAAAAACCTAATATAAAATCGTATCTAAATAGAAATGTTCATAACATTTGAATATATAATTCTTATTAAAATTAGCACCGTTTTAATTTTATTCCGAACAGTGATATATTTTATTGTATGTACAGTTTTCCAAAAAATAAATAATAATAAAAAAACAAATAAAAGAATTATAAGAAAAAAAGAAAAAAAAAGGTTGATGAATTATTATACACAAATATGATAACTCAAGTTACATATTTTTTGCAATATATTACACTTTTTATAAGTATAACAATATTCTCTCAATGTTTTTTATTATTACTAAAATAATAACATATTTGTGTATACATTCATATGCGAATATTCAAATTCCAAATGTAAACTAAATTTTAATGAAACTTCCCTTACGTATAAGTAAAAGTATTCGAGGTACTCGTATTACTTGAATATAAAAGATTGTAATCCGGAATTGGACGACTAAGTGCAAGCGAAATTTTTTAAGTATCATTGTTACTATAAGAAGAAAAATAAATAATAGCGTGTATAACCATTATATGGGTTGCGATGTCTATTACGAATTTAAAAAAAAAAAATGTTTACTTTCATGCCATCAATCGACATGGTTTCTTTTTACTTTCTTCTCTCTATAAGTTCTAATACAGTAGCGTCCCATTAGAAAACGTACATACGTTCAAAAGATTATTATAATTTTGTATGTTAGATAATATGTTTTTTTTATGTTGAAAAATATTTCGCAATCTCTTGGATTTATTACAGCGAATTTTCAAAAGCCGATTGCATTGTGCTTTATATAGTTTATTGCTCGCAATCAGTACCACAATTACACAACACAGGCTCCTATTCCGTCTTATATTCTCATATATGTATAAGAGTTTAATTTAATAACGTGAGTTTAAGTACCAATTTATATGCGTATTTTTTGAGTGGAAAATATACGATACAAGATAATCATATGAGATACTTATACGAAATATTGTAATTCGGAAAAAAATTTTTTTTCTTCTTCCGGTTTGTTCTACTCTGTAACAGTTTTTGCCGCCATCACAACTGCCACTTCTTTCGATCATAAACTACAATTATCCAATTGTCTACTATCCCATCTTTTTTAAACCTTTCTCAATCACATTCATCCATCTTTTCCTTAGGCACCTTCGTGGTTTCTTCTGTGTCGATTTCCAGAACATTACTACATTGATTTCGTTATTGTCATTTCCACGCATTATATGCCCAAGCTATTGGACTTTTTGCACTTTTATATAACTTTTGATTGGAGATATACCTATTTCAGCTAACAGTCAACAGTGTAACTTTCTCCTCGATGTACCAGTGTTTGCGTTCAATTTAGGTGTACATATAATCAGGGCCGGCGTTAAGGGGGAGAGGGCAAAACGGGACATTTGTTCAGGGCCTCGCGCTTTCAAGGGCCTCGCGTTTAAAATTTACGCTGAAAAATATTTTTTATAGTATTCTTGTTTTTGTAAACGGGACATTTTGCCCAGGGCCTCACAAAAGGTAGCGCCGACCCTGCATATTATCTACCAAACTTTGTTCAATATGAAAAATTAATAAATTGAATTCCGATAGAAATAAATTAATAAATAAATATATAACAATCAGAATGATTATTTCTCTGTAATTTTCGTTCGACTCGTTTTCATTCTAGACGTCATAATAGAATGTATAAAATGTTGTATTACATTTTCACTTTACGACCGAAGGTCTTCACTACTGGAAGAGGGTCTAGTAAAATTGTGATTATTCCCGGATTAATTTTCCTATCCAATTTACCACTGTGGAACTGGCAGCGATTATTTCTATTCAAAAGTGCAATAAAAGCAAATTACAATTATGCGTTTGACTTCCGTAAATTATATGCTAATTTTCTATACAAATTCGTACAATATAAAATAAATAAATAAAAAATGAATGGTACGTGATAGAACACTGCTTATTTGAAGCGCCTAATTTTATGTATTATTATGTTCGCATAATATTAAAGTGGATTCATTTGGTTACTTTAATACCATAATAGTGATCATTGATGTCATAAATATATTATATAATACACACACACATATATATATGTATATATGTATGCATCACGCACGAGGACAGGGTTAGACGTATCGATTAATCCATCATCGTTTCAACATAATTTATAACGTATAATACGCATATAAGCCCTTTTGAATAATCAATATTACTTATACATAGTATTATTTAGAAAAATATTATATATATATATTGGCAAAATATAGAGTTTACTATTTGACCAACACTCGAGTTTTGTTCGATATTATTAACAGAAGAGAATTTAGTTATTATTATATGAGTAAATTTTAACTCTAATCTCTCTCGATAAATAAATATATGAATAAACAGATGGATTATGTATAAATGTTTACGGTAAAAGAAACACGAAATAAATATTATTTGTCAGGTTAGGTTAGGTTTGTATCATATAAATGATTTAATTACGAAAATTGAAAATAATATAACAATGTTATATATTCACATTAAACAATATCTAGAACTATAATAAAATATTATAAATTACAATTTTGAATAAAAACGTTTTTGAAAATATTAAAAGAGACAAATAGTTTTTTTTTTTAAAAAAATAATTTAAATAAAATAGAATAGTTTTTTATTGGTATTTTTGCCTTTCGATTACTTATTTGCAAAATATTTCAAATCTCACAAAGTTTAATCGCGATGTGGTTCTGACGTGTTAAAGGAAATACATAAATTTAAAGCATATTTGAAGGCCTATTTGAATTCTAAAATAATTTTTTAATTTACATTGTAATTTAATGTCGAAGTAAAAAAATATTCCACATTATAACACATTAAAATGTGGTTTTTTTTAAACAATTCAACATTGTTGTATTTAGTGCTTTCATAGTGTCAAGAATAATTTATAAATTTATATATTTTTCCTAGTTTATCATATAAAACACAATTTAATAATATATACTCGCCTTATACTCTGACATTTCCTTTAAGCATTTAATAATTAAGCTGTTTGCAAATAAATAATATTTATTTTTAATTTTATAGTGCTGTTATTTTTTGGGTATCTTAGAATTAAACTTATAGCTTTGATGTTTTCTTGTTATTTTTATACAGACATAATCTAACCATTATTACTTAAATAACTAGAATCTTTTATGACAAAATCCACTTAATTTTATTTTCCATTCCGATGATTTCTATTATTAATTTTAAATTATGGAAGAAAATACCATGACCTTGTAGACTTGGTATATCATGCAAAATTATATTATATAAAAATCACCGTTTTTTTTAAGAATAAAAATAATAAAATATCTAACTCACTGTTTTACATTAAATTAATTCGCAGACAGTTGGGAATAAATCATTCATTAAAACTTTTATATAACCATTGTATATCATATTATGAATTACTTAAAAGTAATAATGAATTATTGAAATTCTATATTTTTATTTTTTATGAAGTTTATCTATATTTACTATGTTATTCAATTTAGAAATATTAATAATTTTTTTAAAAATTAAATTTTTTTTATTATGGCATGAAATTGACAAATAAACATTGATTTAATATATGTTCAACTATTTTCATCGTAATGATTAACTATTTAAATACAAATCGAATTAATTAGATTAAGTTTTATTATTTACATCACAAGTATTATAATATCCTAATTGATAAGGTTATTCAAATAAAATAGAAAATGTTTTGTATCAGCGTAGCGAGTTATAATCCATATAGCTCCGAATTTAAAAAAAATTAATTTCAAAGAATTTTTTTTAAATTTAATAGAACTTAACGTTAGAATAAAAAAATAAGTGGTTTTGAAAAGAACTTTAGCATTAACATTTTACGTTACTTTTTATGAAATACAAATAATGTATAAACCTTTGTTATCGTAATATGAAATTAAATAAATTATTTAAAAAAATTTAATTTCATGTTTAAAGAGATAACGAAAATAAACTAAAGAAAACTTTAAGTCAATGGAAGTTAATATATATATATAAAGTTAGTTATTTGAGTGATATTTTGTGAAGACGAAAAAACTATAACTCATTTTGTTAAAAGACAAAAAAAAATGAAACAATTGAAAAAAATAACTAGATTTCTTGACAATTTAATTGTAGAGTTCAACCAGATAGTCGAACAACAATTAGTCTGCTAAAAAGTCATTTAATAAAGATTCCCACTGTATATAATATTGTTGTTTAAAGTTTTTTTTAAATATTCATGCAATTTATGGCGAGGAATTCACAATAAGAGTAAACCAATTAAAATAACAATCGAGTTTTAAAAATATTATGTTTTATAATTATTGTAATAAATACAGGCAAAATGAGTATTGTCGTAATACTCTTATTAATTTTGTCGTAATATTACGATATTAATGCAAGCGATATTTGGAAAAAAAATACTTTTAAATATAACTTTATATTTTTTCCAAATACATTTTATTTTTTACTAAGTCCAATTGAAATATTATGTATATTAAAGAAGAAAAATGTATATAGAAATAAATTACCACAATAATGATTAATTGTTGCATTTGTATTTATTAAATACATTGTAGAGCCATCTATCCATTAACAGCGATACTAACCATTGCGAATTCACATTATCAAAACTTTTATTTTCATTAGAAACATGATTTAACAAATCTGTTTATTTTCCAACTGATAAATTATAGAGTAAACATCAGACCGTCCGTATTTATACGTTTGAATTAAATTATCGAAATTCACGAACACTATAATTATGTAATATATATATATTGAATTCACTGTTGAATAATATTAAAATAAATATATATAAAAAGTAATGGAATAATATCCTCCAAAGCTTCTCTTCACAACAGAATCGACAATTACTGTTATTATTTTAAATCATTAAAGGTAAACAAACGTTTACGTTTTACGTTCTAAATTAATCACTGAACGCATTGCGTTTTAACGTCATATATCGTTATTTTGTTATCGAATAAAATGTTATTATACATTAAAAAAAAAAAAATGCCATAAACAAGACACTTTGAAAACAGACGGTGTTTGAAAGCAAACAACATTATATTATTAGGATTATCGAAAATGTATATGTATATATATATATATATATAAAATAAAAATAAAATCGATGAAAAAACCAAATAATACAAGACGATATTGCATTGACCTAATTTAATATTCGAAGTCAAGGGCGTAGCTAGACGGGTTAAGGGGGCTACAGTCCCTCCATGTTTTTTTATTCATTTACTGTGCTATATTGATTCGATGACCACCACTGTTTTTTGCTTATAAATGTTAAATGTGAATAAAAACACTTTGTAAAGATAGAAATTTACATGAGTTATTAGCACACCAAAACCTACAAAATTATATAATAATATAATAATATTATGGATGAACCGAACTTAATTATTTATTACGACAAACAATATTTCATATTCGATTGATCATCGTAATAACCGGTCATAAGTTATCGATAAATTAATTAATCATAACATTTTCCGTATTATGTGTCATAAACTGTACGAATGAACCGTCCTCGACGAACACTATTAGGGAGAACCGAAATAAAATTTGTTCAGTAGTTACTGAGGAAATCGTGGAAAATGTTGTACAAGACAGAGAAGAAAGCAAATTAATAAAAATGTGGTAATAAAATAATAAAATATTTGTGTTCTACTGAAATTTCATTGTTTTTATAGAAAACAATAAATATGTTAATATTTTTCAACTCCGTGTGCACAATCAACAAAATGAAAAAAAATCTAATTTTTAAATGACGAGAACAAGATTTTTTAAGAGTTTTTTGGGAGAAACTCCTCGAACTCCCCCCCCCGTTTATACATCACTGATATGTAATGCATAAGTATACTATTATAGGACCATAGGTCACTCCCTTCACATGAAATTCCTGGCTACGCCACTTTTCAGAGCATACGATTTATTATTTCTAATTCAATCTCGGTAAAAAAAAAACATTACAAGTTTATTATGAAGCAAAGACAATACTTACTAGTTGTAACGTCTACAACGACTCTTCAAAATGTATACGAACCGAAAGTTCGTAGAGTGTTAAAGTATGTTTGCATTTTACAATGATTTTTACGCCGTAGCCGTCTCTCGTCTCCGTGTTTCTATAGAGTTTTTTTTGGATTTCTATTCATTCTTGGGCGTTGAGTGTGTACCTTTTCAACGTTCTTGGAACGAACGACAATAATTTGTTTATTTTAAATACTTATGTCGTACAAAACGAAACATGTTTTAATTACCGAGTTATAAAAACGCAATTACTCGTTCGTATAAAAAGAAAGTCTAATATCCGTATACGAAAAATCAGAAGTGAGAACAATAAATTGTTTTGTTGATCAATACAAATTTAACAAAAATTAATTATTAATTCGAATTGCAAATGGAATATATTGCAAAGCATAGCGAATGTGAATTAAATTCGATTTAATAATACCCAAAACGGAAATAATAAATATATAGCCATACAGTAGTATTACTTATAATAAATTCTATTGAAATTCGTATCGTTATTAATACGTAATTGTAACAAAAATCATTTTAAAATGACTGTTGATTCTTCAGACATTCTTCGTACAAAGTATACATGCATATACAATAAGATGAATGGTACAAAAATATTTAAATATAATTTTTAAACGGTGAAAAAAAAATAATAAAATTTTTTAACAAGAAATACTAACAAGTAACATTGTATTTACCCGTAATCCAATTTGTTTCGGACTTCCACCATCATTATTTAGTGTGATTTCTTTCGACCACATGAGTTTAATGAAAGAAAATAGTGATAAAATAAATTTTTTCCTAAACGTAATTTGTCATTATTATTTACACGCACGTGACGAGTTTAGTTCAGTACAATAAATTACTTTACTTTAAAAATTAAATTTTTCTTCAACATTATTATTGTACTATTTCATACTCGTTTATTGGACATGGTAGTTTACACATGTTTTATTTGGATATTATGTTATTCGTATATGCATCTGACTTCCTATTTTATACTTGAGCACTTGAAATCAATAACGCGCGACGTGTCAAAAAGTTTATTTTGAGTTATTCATTATTTTTTTTAAATTCGAAGAAAATTTGAACAATATATGTATATAAAAATGTAAGACCCTTTAAGAGCCTATACTCATCATTACTCATGAAAAAAAATATGTTTCCACCTTTCTTTAGACAAAAAAGAAAATTAAAAATCAGGAAAATGCTAGATCGTGTCACTGTAGTTTATCGGTAAGAACGTGCCAAGTGCCAAAAAAATAAAATTCAAAAATTTTTTTTGCCAACGTTGAGTGATTATTATGAAAAAGAAAAAAATATATAACTTTTTATTATTAGGTTTACAAATCATAAAAACACAGGGCAATTATTTAATTAATTGTTCGAAAAAAATCTTTATTTTCTCCTTGTAGAAATGGTAACATCTGCCAATGATTCGTTTTTTTCAACTGATAAATTACTTTCGCAAACCAAGGACGGCAAATCCATTTGTATTATTGTGTTGACTTTCACACCTTTCTTGAGGACATGGCATGTGCTCCAAGCTTCAAGTTCGTTGTACCTAGTCTTCGTTCGCACCACGCAAAGGCTTGACTTTTCCAATTATGAGCCATGAACATTTTGAAATTTTAAGATATCCTGTGTTGATGTACATATGTGCTGCATTTTTAAAATCATAAAAATGATTGGGCTGTAATAAAGTGGCGGTAAACGGGTTATTTGGTGTTGCATTGACTATGAGTTTTACTAAATCCATTCGCGTATTCTTTTCGAACGCAAAACACGTACTGAAATAATATTATTTATGTGAACATTACTACTACACATTAACAACAATACGATATTCGGCGATGAATAAAATCTGAACATCGATAGGGATTCGAATAATGAAGATTTGGGTAAAAATATGAACAAAAATAGTAATTAAATGGACGTGGCACTGGTACGTTATTTCATCGCAAAGCCCCGGTACATACCGTACACGCTACCAAGCGGAAATTTCATCACTTATTAGCATTACTCAAGGCACATAGCCCGTCTTAAATTTTATTGGGCTTGGCACTTAGAACATTTTTCTGGGATCAATTTTTCATTTTTCGGTCCATAGCACGTTATTTTCCTCGCTTTACATACGTTATTTTTAATAAATTATTTCGCACACCAAGAATATAATCGTACATCAATGTCACAATAGTTTTATAATTCTGTACAATATAGTACCTACATTATATTATTGCACTAAACCAATTACATATAATATCTACTTAATATTCCCTTCGCGTGCGTCGTGTTGAAACTGATTGCCATGGTCCTCGATACGATTGTGGAATTTTTAACTAAAATTTATGAATGGTTACACAATGTAACGTAATTACACGTAACTAATCCAATTTAATATCAACATAAATCAAGACGCATAAAAACCATAAGGATTTCATACGATCGTGTGCTTATACGTAGTTATTATCAATAAATTATCACCATTCGACGTTAAATTATTCGGGCCTTTAAATTGTTCATGCACAATAAGTCTCGCATACTAATTCTGAAACTAATTTCGTAATGAAATTAAAAAATAATACAAATCATTATCACGTATGTATTTGTTCTTTTAATCAGTTCTGTAGTTATACGATTTATACTATTAAGTTTTGAATTTTCATTGAAATTGTCTAATATTTTCATTACAGTGTACGTAAACTCTGGTCGTAATTAAAAATACTGGCGTTACAAATTTTGCATAAACATTTCATTTAATATTACATAAAGTTTTTAAAACTATTATTTCCATTTTTTCTTTTGAGACTTATTGAAAGAAGTTTCCATGAAGGTGTCGTGACAAAAATGAATGAGAACAATTGTTGAAGAAACAAAAAAATATATATCAATTGCTACCAAAAAATTTTTACTACTTATATTAATTTAATAACTAAATTTAACAAATGAACAGAATATGATGCAAATAGAATTACATTGAATTTTTTATTAATTTGTACATGTAAATTCTTATGACAGTCATACTTTTACCATTACTGTATTATTGATTATGGCAATATTAAAAAAAAAATTATTAATTCATTGGCTATTGATAAGCCAATGTGACTTAATACAATACTGACGTAGAGAATCGTTTAACTACTGATAATACCTTCTTTTTACAATAATTTGCTCGGTTTGTATTAAATTTAGTTAACTAACGCACTTAATATGCAAATCCTGTAGAAAATCCGGTAGTCTTATTTAACCATAATATCGCACTAAAGTCACAAAAAATACTGTCTCTAAATGTACAATTCCCAAAATGCGCCCTAGTGAAGAATGAAATAAGGGAATCGGAGTGGAACGCAAACAAATAATCTATGGATATTAGGTATAGGTATTGGGATAATCAAACTGTGTTTTGAATATAATACAAAATGCTTCGTAGTAATTGCTGCTGTGAAATTACTTTTTTCAAAGTGTGTCTTGCGATATTATATCTGAAGACGGCTGACCGAATGAAATGAATTTCAAACTAATAATGTAGACACACACACATATAAATATACTTAACAGCACTATATAAAACTATATTATACAATTGCATCATGAAGTATATTAGACCAAATAATCATTAGGGATTTAAAACAATGGTTAGGATTTGCATTTTTCAAAGAATAGTCGACTACATTGTCTGTGAGTCATTAAAAAAAATGTGTAGTGTTTCTGAGTAGCATGTCGGGGCTAAAGAGTTTTTAAACAATATATTTTTCCGTCGTTTTAAAAATATAGCAAATTAAACATGAAAAAAAAATAACGAAACACAAAATATCACGTCTACGAAGGAGTACATCGCAAATTTTCATACGTTTCCTTTTTAAGATATAGCTAAACAAATATATATATATATATATACATGGGTTTTATTATTGATTCATGTAAAAAATAATTTCAATAGCTAAAAAAATTAATACTTTTAGGAAATAAGATGAATTTTTTGACTGCGCGAAAAAAGGGCTTACCTCGTGCTTGTTAATGTTTTCTTCAAAACTTATTAATTCCATTATTCTACTAATGAGTGAAATAGAAAAAAATAATAATTGACAAAGGATTAATTCTCGTAGATACATTTTATAGTATCCTTTAATATTAATAATTATTTTCATGGAGTTTACTTATAATATGAGTAAATACACGACTTTTCACTTAACATCTATTACCAATAACATCTATTACGTAATATTTTTAATGAAAAAAAAAACAATGTCGGACGCATTTGCAAAAGTATTTGCATCATTAACGATAATCGGTTGAATAAAACATAATATATGACTCGTTTTATGAAATACTCATTATCATTAGGTGAAGTGCATCGAAGGAACGAATTCAAAATACTCAAGTGACATTTACTATTCATCCACATTGGTCAATAACATTAAAATGACAATAATATTCTTAAAAAAGAAATAATTTCTTATAAGTTTTTATATAAAATATTTATAAGTTTGTTTCTTACAATATGTTTTTTAATGACCTAACACGAGTCTTTGAATTTCAAATACTCGAATTTGCAAATATGTAATACTGTATATATATATATAATATTATGTATATTTATGTATTATATATAATATTATACATATTTATATTATTTTTTGTAGTTCCTAGATATGTGTTTTAAATAGTTCCCCATTATTTCTGTTTGTTCGCTTATTGTGTTATTTGATTTAATTGATATGAGGCGATACATACAAATGGAGTGGTATAATATTACGTACAATGGTCTATAAGTGCCTAGCACTAAATTTAAACGAGTTGATGTAAATACAATATATGTATTTTGATTTTCAAAATATCTGCTAATAAAATAGGAAACTATTAAATTCATGGTGGAATCAGTAGTGTGTCCAAAGTTATAGAAGGAGATAAAATATTCCGACTTTCCCGAAATATTTCTAATTGTTATTTTTAAGTTTTCGAGTAATTATATCATGGAGAACAAGGTTAAATTGGGAAATAGTTTAAAATATTATTATAATTATTATAAATATCTTTATAATAATTAAAAATTCGTTTAAAAGTCAGACTCAATAAATCGACTAATGAAATCAAAAGATGAATTTTCGTATGAATTATTGTCGTACTCGCTGGAATAGTCAACCCAAGTCAACATTTAATTTTTCTTAATTCATTCGTAATACCACTGAAAAAAAAAATAAGTTATGAAAAAGAAAATCTTGCACATAAATGACAAAACGCTGCCCGGGCTTCGAAAATAACGGAAAAAACAAAAATCATTGTGTAGGTACACTAAAAGGCTTGAAATAAAATGTTCTAAATACATATATAAACAGTAACGAAGTTGCTTCTTTTTTATCTAAAAGATAACTAACATTTTTTTTCGAGTTAGGCAAAATTGAACTTGGACCTGCAAAACAATAGGAAAATTGTGAAAGTTTTGCATAATTGACAAGTGTACAGTGAAATCCTTCTAAATAAAGCCACATCACTCTGCCTGTGAAACGGCGGAATAAGTTAAATAGTGACAATCACAATATATCAGACTCTGAATTATTTCGCTAAAATAATTACTCAAAGCCGGACAAAACTGGGCGTATACTATATACCACAACTATAGTTTAAAATAATTCTTATTTTGTGTCGAAAAATATTTGTTTTTCAACAAAAATAGGTTACGTTATTTCCAAATGTCTGCTTTCTATTATTTATGTACATATTTACGAAGCTCAAAACGTATTCAATAAACTCGTGAATATTTTATTAAAATAATATAGGTATTATGTGTTCGATTTTTTTTTTTTTGACCTGACCTGAATTTTGTATTACTAGCTATACCATATATATGTATATTTAGTTCGTCTGATATCGATAAACAATTTTGGAAATATTAAAATATGCATTCAAGTATTTTAAAATATGGTTATTGTATATTATATGATAATCAAATGAAGTGCATTTTTTAAATTTTTTTTCTGTAACAAAAATATTAATATTTTTCACAATTAATTTATAGTCCAGTTTTTCGGGGGGAAAAATAGTTTCTAAGATTTTATATATTTTAAATTAAAGTTTTTTATTTTTTATTTATAAGCAACACTGTGCGTGGATATGAAACAACTTTTGTTTTTTATTATGCTTACAGGGAAAATTCAAAACATTTATTTTGGTAAAAAATATTCGAAATCCTTGGAACAGCATAATTACAAAAAATTCATTTAAGTGAGATGATAACCTCCAAATCACTGTTTGCCTTTGTTTGACATAAATATTGTTTACACTTTGAAGTTTGAACACATCCAATATGTTTTATATCTCTGCAATGTTCAATTTTACGATGTCAGTTTTTTTATCTTTTTTAATTTTGGCCAATAACGTAGCACATGTTGCGTTAAATAATTTCTCGACAATAGTCATTGGTTTCATTTTTGTCATTTTTTTAATTTCACCTGTCGCTGAAAACGTAAGTCCACGAATTTACAACACTTGTTTTGGTTAGGCAAAAAGTTGATTCTTTTCTCCATTCAACTAAAGTATACTTTATGGGTTACAATTTTTCTTCTGTCAGCAGTTTATCCAACAGCCACAGACTGATTTTAGACAAGTCAATAAATTGGTAGCGTAATAGTAATATATTACTACAATAAAGTGCACACAATGTCACCTGAAAGCAACATTTTTTTTTTTTTTGTAATCCCGTATAAATGGCACTGCCTTACGTGTAATAAAATACGCACTTTTAAGCAATAAAAATAATAACAAAACGATACATGAAATAATAATATATATTGTAATAATTATTATCACCGTGTCTACCGGTCTGTCTACGCCGTTAATGAAACTTTCATTAAATGTGCCTATGTATTTATGTTTTATTAAAATCATTGTCTACGAGCAGCACATTGACAGGATACTGATTTTCTGCAATTTATAACAATAATAACTTTAGAAGATGTTACATTAAAATGTAGTGTATTAAAAGCGAATTTTCATTCAAAAGTTTTTAACAGCTCAAAGTTATATGTCCATTTATATTAAATACTTGGCGCACATTAAAATTCGTATATATATATATACACGAATACTTGACATTATTTTCAGTTATAACGGTCTATGAGCATTTATAAATGGTCAGTAGAGTCCAAACGTTTTTAATTAATTAACTTAGACGCATGTGACTGTATACATATATATATATAGATCAAAAACTAAGCTGCTGTGTATAGCGACGCTCTAATTGTTTTATTAAACTTAATTAAATAGTTCACACATGCAGGGATTCGTACTAGCCGCTTCACCTGTCGACCACAAACGGACTACCCATCGATCACAAGTTTACTCAAGTGAAAGTGTATTTATAACAATATTATACGTATATACGATTTAAGCGTATTATTATTATATGCCATCAGCAATATGAATAATCCGATATTATATGCGCGATGCCTATACGGCATTATATCATTATAAAATTCCGGAAACCGTCAAGCAATACAATATAATAATATGATGACGTAGGAGAGGATTTGTGAATACCTAATACGCATAACACTGTACGCGATATAATATTAATAAAATATAATCACGGTGTAGAAATGCATATAAATACCGTTATTATCAGATACGCAAATATTAATTTTATTTTTTATTTGGAAAGAGAGTATTATTTAAAAAAGATTTCAGTTTATTGCGATAATTTAAAAAAAATTATTACCTTTTCTCTAATACTTTTTCTATCTGAATATTACATTCATTAAATCGCCCAATACTTATAAAATTGATGATATTACTCTTAATATTATACAAAAATGTCTAAAAACAAATATAATTATGAGACCGTAGGCTGAACTTATTGTGATTACCCTGTAAATCTATTAATATTATTTATTATGTAAATATGTGTCCTCTTATGCATTATTTTATTACACCATACGACTAATTATTTTTATAATAATTTGTAATATTATTTGTATAATCGTGAAATACTAACACAAAACTATGTACTATTTCATTGAGTTATTTAAAAATTTCATTCGATATTTTCTGCAATAATTTACATATTATACAAAGGAAAAAAATATTATTTTCGCAATAAATCGATAATTCGTTGTCGAAGAAAAATGTATTTTTAGAGAAACAAAAATACATCAGTTAATAAAAGAAAATACGTGTATAATATTATTGTCGAAAGGTGTTTGAATACTTTACACGTCTGGTTATTATATGATTGTAGGACTGTATGTGTGTATGTTTATGATTATGCGAAGAATGAAATAGTCTGCAAAACTCCTGTTTACAATTTAATAATCACAACGTTGAACAAAATCGAATGTAAAATAATAAAAGACTACTGTCTGTAGATCAAAGTATTTCCAAAGATTATTTATCCATGTATTATTTTAATATAATATTTAGAAATAAGTTTTTTTTTCATATGCAATTTGTTTATTGAAAAATATTAATTAAATAATTAAAAAACTAGTTGAATTTATGTTACTTGATATTGAACTACTTTTGTATAAAAAAACAAGAGAGAAACAACTGTTATTTAAAGTAAGCTGCCGACCAAGCGGGTTGATAAAAGGCACAGCATATTAATCAATATTAAAATACATAAGAAAATTTTAAGTTTACAATACAAATAAACATTACAATGTTATTTAGTTGAAAAGATTAAGTTACAAAATATAAGTATAATATAAGTATGCAATATTAATTACAGTATAAGTATATAAAATTTACAATATAAGTGAACAAACGCTATTCGTAGTAGAAAAACAGGGAAAACGTTATTATTAAAACTTATTACTATGAGTACAAATGGTAATTTATGATGTATACTGAGTCTTTTAGAATAAACAGGTATATTTTGATAAGATCATCAGTAGCGATGTTATATGATCGGAAGAATGATTTTAAGAATTTTGAGGCTGTACCTCGACCTCCAAACCAAAGTCAAAATACTTTTCAATAGTACTATAAATGTGTTGACTCTTACTGAATATTTCACTATTTAGAACATTTCTTAATTAAAATTATAAAACTGCGGGTGAATGTAATTTTAAATATGTAAATTGATTTTTAAATAAGTAAAAGATCGAGAAAAAATTACTCTTAATTATGAAAGTTGTTTATAATTTCGTACACAAATTGTATCATACTTTACGAAATGTCACACCAGTTTGAAATACATAAATTACATAATGAATGCACATACAACAATCTATGGTTAGATACATTATGTCAATTATTTCTTAATTATTTATTTAAATGTCAAAAGTCATTTGGAATTTAATGTAATAATAGACAAAAACGTATAGAAATAATTAATGATGAAGAACCAATTAAAAAAAACTAATAAATATTAGAAAAATACCATTTTTTTTTTTAAAAAAATAAAATTAATTTAAGCTATAGATATATAAATGAAACTAATAACGTAAATAAAATAATTGAAATAAAGAAAAATATGATTTGAAATATTATTTATAAATATAAACCATTCAGTTCATGAATACACATTTGTACTTTTATTTGGTTAATTATTAAAATTATGTTGTATAGAATTGTATTTACAATACATGAATTTTATATCGATTTATGTTATGTCACATAAATGAAATATTTATTATGGGCGCGTAATAAAATACTGCAGGGAATAGCCTGACATTTATTTGTCATGCAATCATGAATATTTCTGAAAATACATCTTTTTTTCTCAAAATAATGTAATTGTTTCTCAGAACATAGTAAAGCCAATAGGCATTTACATTTTATTTTAATTTAAATATAGTATAGATATTATTTAAAGTGTGAATAATTAAAAATAGTGAGTCGTGGGTGCTATTCAAGGGAATTACTTAGTTTGTGATTTTAGAATTTTATTATAATTATAATTATTAATGCAGACAAAAAAAATATTTGCCTCGGCAGACTTTCATAAATTTTGATTTTATTCCTACATCATAAAATAATAGGTATATACGATTATAGGAAAATAAAAACATGTACAAAAGTTGTCGATTATTAAATACCGTAATTTATCATAATATGAATTTAGATAAAATAAAAAAAAAATCATCAATTTATGAGATATCAATTTCAATTGAATAAAAAATTGATTTAAAACAATTAAGAGAAAAAACCTTGACTAACTATAAGAATACTCTCTATGACAGTTAACTTTTTGTTACTCTTGCCTAAGAAAAAATTAATCTGAAATTTTTGACATTTCCATGTGTATCTAAAAATAATTTCAATAAATTAATTATTGAAATTCGTTTTTATGTATAATATTAAGTAAATAACAGCTAAGAATGCATGTTTTTCTCATTTTTATTTTGAGCGAAACGAGAAAACAATGATGATTTACAATGATATATTTGTTTTCTGTCTACAACTTTACGACTAATAAATGTACTTTGATTATTACAATTCCAACCATATTCCAGTAGTAAGTTTTGCCATGCTGATAGATTACGGAAGTAATTTTTTGATTTTCCCAATAGTTCTTAAACGTGGCACAAAAAACCACTAAACAATTTTGTTATAAACTACAAAAATCTCGATTTTGTCTAATTAACGTGTACTTATTTGTTTTCTCAATTATTTAAAAAAAAAAAATGGCACTGGAGTCTCGAAATTTACGCCAAATATATAATATTACATTGTATTATAACATAATATATATTAACACGAAAATAGATTTTCGAAATGTTTGTGTCTTCATTTTTGGCTATTTATAGCATTTATCATATAGATTATTTTTTAGTAACTTAAATTTTCATTAAATGTGTGCTGTATTACCTACTATTTTCATGTAATACATTTTTTCCAATTTTGAGCTATATATAAATTTATAATTACAAAAAATAAAAAATATATGAAACTGGAATATTATGTCGATAATAATTTTTTTTTTCTTCACAAAAACTACAAGAAAGTTAAAAAAAACGCCGCGAATAGTGCACACGACCATTGTAAACCAGTATATTTCTTGATTCGTCAAAAAAAAAAAAGAAGAATGCGAAAATCTTTTGTATTGAACATAAGGATCAACGTAATAAATTGTCAAAAATTCCAAAGTGTAAAAATGAAAGCGTCTACACCGTATTTTGATGTGTGAATGATCGAGTATTTAGACAAGGAGTATTATATAGCAACACAAGCCGTTATGACCGACGAAAAAATACCGAAAATTGTGTGCACTGTACTGTGTACGGTTGAAACGATCACGACGCTACGAATGCTAAAAATGCCAATAAATGTTCTTCTGTCGAATCGTGTGACAAATGTAATTCGAACGGTGACGTGACGACCGACCGAATCGCTCGTCGCCTACGAAATTGGTGAATTTAAAATATTTATGTAATGGGATCGGCAAAAAAACTATATTTGTACACAAAATACAAAACACCGGTACATTACACGAGTTAAGATATTCTCGTGTTTTATCTCACGCGCGATTTGTATAATATGTGCATTTGTAAAACAATCGTCGTTCCCTATAATTCCGTCATGATTCGCGTGAAACGAAATTGTTACGATTTAATGGTAGTCGCACGTACATGTAACAGTCCGTGGCGGGTGTTATTGTCCGTGTAGGTTTCCAATGCACGTCGTCTATTCGAATTTATAATACCTATGACGAAACTTCCTTAGAAGTCCTTTTCAATATTCATGACGTCATGAATAAAACGATATTCGTTCGAGTTACTTGGAATGACTTTCCGATTGAATTACATTAGGTGCAGTGAACAAAAAAATGTACACTGACGGTTATTTCGTTAAATTTTTTTTTTTTTTTTGTGTCGCATTTCATCCATTTGAAATACCCAAAATACGCGAAATATTCGCTTCATTTCCCGTTTAAAACGCGTGCTTCTATAAAGTTGCCGAATTTAAAATATTTTAAAAATTATTTTTTTTTCTTATTACTGTAGTCATTTTATTATTTCATATTAGAAAAAAATCCGTGATATTTATCAATATAGATTTATAATTGGCCGAAAAAATGTTATTTTTTCAATTCGCATTTTCTGCGATCGAAAATTAATTTAAAGCTATTTAATGTTTTATAATTATGTGTTTTTTACCGAAGTACAAATATTATTGAACTAAATTTTAAATAAAATATATATTTATATATATATATAAGTTTTCCATAAATGTCTCCGTAATTTATTTGTTTTTTATACACATTAGGACATTTGCGATTCGCTATAAGTCATTGAATTCAATAAAACGATTTTGAGTAAAGTTTTAATGTATTATTTTTTATTATTAGTAACGTAATATTATATATATATATATATATGTACGGAGTACATAATTTATGATTTAACCTCCAATACTACCTCGTATTGTACTAATATTTCACCAATATTTCTTCTCAAATCCGCAAAGTGGGAGAGTACATTATTTCGCATTATACAATAAATAATAAATTAAAGGATGTTTAAGAAAAATTATTATTGTCATTGTAAAATTAATTCACACGGCAACGAAGACAGCGAAAAACATATCACGTGGAATAAATAGCGCCACGTGGCGTTTGTCTCCAACCATTATAAAATAGTGACTAACATTTGTCAAAAATTTTCACATATAATTAAAAAACGTACGACTAATACCGTATTACATTTTTAGGTTATAAAACCAAAAAAAAAATCATATTTTATGAATTAAATACCTCAAAACTTATAATTCCTATATATATTTATAGCGCAACGTTAAAGAAAAATATATCAAATATTGGTTTTGTTAATATAGGATAATTTACATATTGGGTAATTAATTTCGAGACTCTATAATCACTAGAAAACAATATAATAAAAAAAAACCTAAATGTTCAAATTAATAATCAAAAATTCATTTACTTTTTTCCTTCGAAGAATCCATATTTACTATTTACACTATCTACCATGGATCGATGTCAATATTTACTTATATCCTTAAATTTATTGAAGGCTTATTTCGCAGATCTGGCCATTACCAGACAAAAACACGCTTATGTTAATAATATCGATGTTATTATATTAATAAGGAATAAAAATGAAACGTAATTATTGGTTGATTTGCAGTTTATTCGATTTATATTTGAACGTCAACGATATTTCAAACGTGTAAGTCGTAATAAAACGAGACCGAGAGTAAATCTTGATGCTCGTTATTATAGCCATTTATTTTTGTAAAATACAATGTTAAGTTCTTCTTGTTTTTGCCTCTCAAGTTGGTCCAGACTATTGACTACGAACAGTAGACAACACTAATGAGTTGTCAGACGATAGAATAAAATAAATAAATCACGCGAAATATTTTTGCTTTGTTACAGGAAACAGTTTAGTGTGACACGTCGGAACGAGTACTTTGAGTGTGCACAGTGACTTTAGTTTTTTTTCACAATCTAAATTAATATTGCCATTTTTTTAACTATTGACATAATCACTTAATTCGAATAACTAATAAATATCTGAAATAATTACAGTACAAGTTATTCTGCACACAAGTTAAGTATCGTTTGGTAACTGTTCAAAATATGAATAGCGATTTTGGAGGAATTCGGACAGGAAACACAACGAAACAAAAGTCGAGATGACCCTTTGTAGGCTAAAAAAACAATGATTACCTATTAATCCCGCCGTTATAGATCATCTCATCTGGGTCCATGTTAATTCTACGAGTAACCGTCTTTTGAATATTTTTATTATCAAATTTATTATAAACATGTTTTACATTTACACGTTATTTGGTTTTAGTTTTGTCATGCGTTTTACATTACTCAGTGGCCGAAATGGCTCAAAAAAATTTATTAGCATGGATGTTTAAAATTTGTAAATACATAGCTATTATTCTTTTTTAAGAACGAAAAATTGTATAAAAATAAATCAATTGTGGAGCTATCTTTATAATAAAATTACAGCATAGGCTTTAAGCTAGATCGTTAACATTTGTTAAAAAGGCTTGTGTAAATTCCGCGTAAAAATGAATAATTCCACCTCGACAAAATTGTTGTCATATAATATAGATTAATCATAATAAGTTCAAAATGAACACACACACACACACACATATATTTATTTATTATGCACATATTTACAAAAGAATATTAACAAATAATAACAAAAATATTATCAATATGATAACCGTATAGTAGGTTTATGAAAACTACACACTTATATTCGTATTTAATTTTATGAAATATTATATTTTCTTTATATATTTAATGTGTGTTATAGATAATATAGTTTCATCTTTATATTTAAGTTATTTATTCTCAAATTATGAATTACTTAAGCATTCCTATACATACTAAAGTACAAATAATTTTTTTATTTATATTATTCTAGATTTTTAAACACCAATTCACGTGTGTACTTGAACACATTTATTTGATTTGGACAACGGTAAATACGTATACTCGTATATATTGTATAGTGTAAAAAAAGAAAAATAAATAATATTCGTTTATTAACCCATGTGTATGGTGTGTCATTTATAATATAAACGTATGACTTGGCCTATAATATGTTAACTGTGTTTTGGGGTTTATTCGATTTACCTATGAATATAATGTATAATGACGTACATGAGACAAACGTCATCGTGATGAAAAAATAAAATTCCTTTCAGTTGTAAATCACCTAGATAAAAATATGAACAGTATTGTTAATATTTACTAGAATAATCATACCTTCTATATATTGAACTTGAAAAAACAAAAAACAGAGAAATGATTAGAATCATAAAATAAAAGTGATATGGCAATAAACCTATAAGTTCTATACGTTTATTGAATATTAATAATTAAATTCCATTCTTTGCGCATTATTGTACAATGAACATTTTGTCCGTGAGCACAAAAATACATATTATTTCTGATTTGTCAACAGATTTTATGATAAAATATGATCGTTTTTTAGTGTTAAATAAAGAAACCTTTGCTAGTTTATAACAGATATATGCATACGTTACAATAATAAAATATAATAAAATTATTCTTCCTAAGAGAACAAATATCCCTCATTATAACATTTTTATTGGAATATTTATTAGAAATTCATGTTTTACGAATCCAAATTATAAAAATATAACATTAATTAATATAATACGTTTTTTAGAATACTTATGTTCTATTTGAGTATCTACGTAAAAATAAATATTTGTAACATATATTATAATTCAAAATTATTTAAGAGTAGTTAATTAATAATAATATCAGAACAATGCCTCACGCATACGTATTCAAATCGTAATTTTATTATCAATATCGGCTATATCTGTCTACAAACATTCAACAAGTGTTCATTAGACATTTTAAAAAGTATACATAAAATCATTGAAGTGTATTTCAATAATTAAAGCAATTAAAATTGTAAACATAATTATGTCAAATTTTAAAATAATAATAATAATATTATTATTATTACTATAATGTCTGAGCATGTATTACGTTTTAAGCTCTTAAATCCAAGAATTACCAGTGTCCATAATAGATTTTTCGACAAAATTATTTTAAACAGTTATTCATTACACTTGAGAAAACATGTAGTGAGTACATCGAAAAACGTGTCTCGTCATCGGTTGCAAATTTTATCTTATCAGTAGTACTTTAAAGACAAAATTTGGTACCAAGGAAAGTTTTACTGTTCACAACATTTTACCATACAAATTGTTTTCTGTCACATGACGACGATTAGGTTTAAAAACGATGTAGTCAACACATTCACAGTCATGATCTTTTTGGTACCAATTATGATCACACGTTTTTTTTTTTTATCAGCGTTGGAATCACTTGCATTATAATATGCTATAAAATATAGTATCGATTGACTAGATATTTATTAAAATTGTCGTGGCATTATAAATAGATATTAACTAAACATTTTGTTTAATAAATGGTAAAATCATACACAACTATCGCAATAAATGTAATATCTCCGCATAAATATTGCACAATATCACGCTGATTCAAACTTTAAGTTTTATATAATAGTAGATTTTTATATTTCAATGAATATGTCAGTATTTTTAATTGTTATGTTTAGGCGTTCTCTTTTAGTCGGTTAAGAGCATTATTTTTTCGGTTTTCAACTACTTTTTTTGAAAATCATGTCACGATAATTTTAAGTATCTAACCAGTAAACACCAAATTCTTCGTATGTCTTCTTCGTTTTTCAGATCATTATTAATATGACTTCCGATACGCAGGTAAAAAAAAATCGAGTGACCGCAAATGACACCAAAAAGGTTGTGACCGCAAATGTGCCGACTTGCTTAATCAGCGCTAGAGACGATTTTGCCATTTAGAAAGATTTGCTCGAGTATTACTCCCATTCAGTGTAACAGTGATCTTTCCTCCTTTCTACATAAAATTACAATAAATAAAACATACTCACATCGTTTAAGATAGCGTCTATATTCTAATACATTCTTCGCCTTCCATAAAATTTAAATGGTGAAATATTAATATTCAAAATATTAACCTATTAATATTCAAAATCATTTTCGTTATAATATTTTTTTTCTTAAATTTTGCTTTCTAATACTTCAAAAAATCAACCGCAACGTATTAACCTAAACTCACACGGACCACTCACGGACGTTTTTTTTTTTTGTGGTTATAATGTGGTCGTGCTGCCGACGAATCGGCCTCTTTTGAACTACTTTTTAATCGTCGTACGTCTTTTTTGTAGACGTCCAAAACCGACAACGATAGAACCACACCACAACTACATATATTAATAATAAAATTAATATTCGTGCTGGCGGCGAGTGGTCAGAAAGTGGTTGGCGTGTCGCAACGTTCGATCACCGGCGACCACAATTTTGTGGGTGATACCGTTGACCAGACAGTGACTGCTGTTGGACTGAAGTTAGAAAGTGGTTCATCTGTGTACGATTGCGTTTATCATATTATTTTATATGTTATTAATGACAAACGTGACGACTAACAAATGTTATTAATGAGCAACCGCCGTTTCGTAGTTGTAATGTGGTCCATGTGAGTCCGATCTTATTATTTAAAATATTTGAACATTTATACAATGATAATTGTTCGTATTCTATATTTCGAACGAATATACAATAACGTAAAACTACGAGTACGCTTTAAATTCCATTTAAGTTAGACGGTTTTTTCGTGAAAACGAAAATATTAAATCAAAAAATTTATTACATTGAAATGTTATAAATTATAATGTAACGAGCTCAACTATTATTATTACATCAATATAGGTATTTAAATAATATAAATTTGAAAATAATAATCATTATTATTATTATTATTATTATTGAAATTTTAACCATAAGTTATGTATCTCTACAATTATAATACTAGGTATAATTATGCTTTATAAATACAATAAAAGAAAAATAATTATAAATCAGAAAATATGATAACTATTCTAAAAAAGAGATAATATAAAGGACAAACGATTTCCGTGTTTTTAGGGGTCAATCTCAATTCCCCAAGTGCTGTGCGGAGACGCGTAACCTGTAGCGAGTCTAATTTTTGATGTAGAAGGGAGAAGCTGAACCAAATAGGAAATAACCGTATTCGATTTTGGATCGAATAATAGCTTTTTAAATTTGTAAGATAGAGATTTAGTGAGTACCCCACCAGCTACCAACAAGGGATAGATAGATCGTATTAACTGTGAACCAAACGGTGCACAGAAAAAAAGTTCAAGTTTGGATAGAAGAGTTGAAATAGAATTAATAAGTTTATAAGGCAGATTATGAGAAGGAATAATATATAAAAGTAGGAATGTGGACAAATTCATAGGCGGTACGGATGTCAGTAAATGCAGCTACGAGGAAAGCTCTACAGTTAAAAACATTATATGACTAAGTGAGATAAACATTCAATTGTACCTAGACTTTTCCTAAAGCCATAAGATTTTTTAGGCATAATGGAGCAGTGTTTAAATCACCAATCGAGCTGAATCTTGATAATGTGTTCTGAGATCTTAAAAGGAGAAGATAAAATGACTATAAGTCTATATGCAGTCGGGGAAGAGTTGGGCTTAGGAATAGGGATAATTTTAAATTGGCGCCAAGACAACGGAAATAATTACAATCATAAAACTGCATATTTACAAGTACGATTATTTTTTCAGAAAGGTTAATTCTGATAATAATTACACGTCGAATAACAATAAATACTCTGATTGCTCGAAAATATATTCATATCGTCTAATTCATTTGCGAGTATATAATATACAATTTTCTAGATTTATTAAAGTATATACTATAACCTATCTTAAAATGTATTTAGACAAAAATATTTTAGAACATTGTGAAGTGTATAATACACGAATTAAATCAATCATAATGTAGTCTCGGTGAGTTCGTTTACCAATGTCTTTTGATCATTTTAAAATAAAAGTTTCACAATTTTCCAAAACATAATCGCTGAATATTGTATTTTAATTATTTTAGTAATTTTAATTATATAAGGTGAGTGTTAATTAAGCAACACTTTATATGAGTACGAGTATATAAGACCTTTCACATATCGCATTTTCTTCTTTGTTTTTTACGTAAAAACTAATTATAATTTAATAAATTATAAGTATAATAATAATATAAAATATTTTTCGACACAAAAAATGTTTAAAACAATTATTTTCAAAGACTTAGTGTCTTAGTGCAATCGATTTTGTTTTCATTTAAATAAAATAATAATAAGTTCAAAAAATATTGAACAATAAAATACAAATTGTACGTTTTCAATATGTATTGATGAAAAAGATTATAGTTAATTATAAATTATATTAATATTTATTCATTTTTAATTATCTATTAAAATCAATTAAGTATTCTAAATTTAGATGGTGCTCGTGAGCAAAATTCGTTGTATATATTAGATAACAACTAATAATTATTATTATTAAACTTTAAAAGAAAATACATTAACGAGAGTCAGTTTGTAAGTAAACAACTTACAAATTATTTATTGTAAACAATAACTATTTATTGTACGTATAATTTATACAATTGTAAATTGATAAATTATTCAAAGTGTAAATTTTTATTCTATTGTCTAAATGAAAAAAAAAATGACCTGTATTTGAAAAATAAAAAGCGTTTAATATAATTCTGTTATAATTATTAATTGTACTCTCAAATAACTCAATATATTTTATAATTATATATTGTAACGTATCTACTCTTGGAGTCATATTACAGAAAGCTGTTTGAAATACAATACGTTCATATGTTATTTTATACATTACGTAATGTAAAAATTAAAGATATTCATTGTTCAAAATACGGTATTTTGCTAAAAGAAAAAAAATTAAGAAATATAATTGTAACCATTATTTGTCGATTGGTACATTACACATTTAATATATAAACTCTAGTTTCTCAAACCGTTGTTTTTTTCCTTTTAATATAACTGACTATACTTCTATGTAGTATACATTTTTATTATGACGAAAAGCATATCTGAATTCTATTAGAAATAATAAGAGAATAAAATATTTTGTACGCGGGGAAGTGCGAATATAATAAAACTCGAAAGAGTATGAGCATTTGTTTTTTTATTAAATAATATACGTAATGACCTTCGTAAAATTTTCAATAAAATCCTTTTTTTTTTATGGAAAATCAATAAATCGTAAACTTACATCTCTGTTATTATCATATTGTTTGATTTCGATCAGATCAGACACATTGAGTGGTGACTAGTATCAAAACGGGTGCACACTTTTTTGTTATTGGCACAATCGTGTTTATATTTTCTTTAATCATTCAATGAATTTAAATTAGATTATTATTTTTTGTTCAATTCAAAATAAAAAAACTATCTGTGCCATTCAATGTTTTACGTATAAAATGAGCCGCCAAGTTATGTACCGATAATATTGAATAATTTTAATATTGATAATATATAGATCAATAGATAATGTACAAGATAATAATGATATGATATTATTTTTGGAATTAATTTTAAAAATCCATCAATCATTTCGTCAATTATGATTTCACAAATCCACAATATAAAAAAAACGTGTGTGCATAAAATAATAATAATAAAAATATAAAAATTATACGAATAATGGAACAGTCAAAGTAGAAAAAAAATTACATTCAATAACTATTTTATATTTTTTAATATTTCATTTTTACACATTTATAATTTGCGTGCAAATGTGTTTGAAATCTGTTCATTAATCTAAATTGTTAAAAAAGTTATAAACTATTATTAATTATTAACCAAGTATTGAAATGGATTTCTAAATCTCATCATATGTAATATATTATTATTATTATATTTTAATAATATTATAACATCTATAATATAATTAAATACCTTAATAGCTATTTGCACATGGTTTACGTAGAATAACGAAACAATTACTTAATAAATTTAAATACATAATTTATAAATTTACAGTTTTAGATGTGACTATTTTTTTATCTAAACGAGTACATTTTGTTTGCGCAGTTATGTTACATTTAGACTGAGAATCAAATCCATATAATTAGGAGTTTTAGAAGTAGTCAAACAGAAGTTATTAGACGTTTCCTGTTTCTTCTGTATCTACCACCATTTTTACCTTTAACTATATATTATATGAAATGTATCAATAAAATGTAAAAATATTGATATTTATCGTATTTTGAGCTGGTTATCATAGCTACTCGTAATCAAATAAATATTAAATTCCTGTAAAACCAATCAGTCCAGTTTGACATAAATTTCCATCTAAGGATAGTTGACTGACATTACCAATAAGACTTGACTAAATATATTTATAATATATTTTAATTTAATTTATTGATATTATTTCCAATATAGAGTGTTTGAATACGTAGGTAAAATATTCCGAATTTTAACTGTTAATATTAGAAAAAAAACATTTGAATTCATTGTCCAAAAAAGAAAAAGAAAATGCTAGTTTTTAATCTTAAAACACAATAACTCTATATTCCTCATTTTATTCAGTCTACAATGTTAAACATTTACTCTAAAATTGATTTGCATGATAGTATTAATATTCTATTCATACAATTTATACAATTATTATATTATAATACGAGTATAAATACTGTCTTATAATTGTATTCACGTATGACATAATATTGACATATGAGACCGAAAAGAGATTTTTCGAGTAAAAAGATATGTATTCTTATTTAAAAAAAAAACTAATATGAAAATCAAAAGTTCTAGACAAGCTAAACATAATATCAATTGGTTTACTTTAGTTACAAAAATATATTTTTGATAACACGTTATTCCAATAATAAAGTTTTACTTTAGGTTTAACTTTATGGTGAAAAATTATCTAATAAATTAAAAAACTTTATTGTACACAGCTAACTACATAGTAAAAAGATAAAAACTATTCAATTTATCACGATATGGCTTATTGCTATATGTTTAATAAAGTTTCAAAATGGGTTTTTATTTATACGTTCTACTTTCAGTTATAATGTGAAAAAAATATGCGGATTAATTGTCGATTCAGGATTGTGAACGTACTCGTTTCGACTATATATATATATAAGATATTTTAATAATATTTATTATATTCATTAATTATATTATACTACTACCATAGTTCAAAATCGTTTTTCAAATAAGATTAATTGATCGCTTTCAAAGTTAAAATATTAAAATTCTAATATATTTGTCTAGATTAGTCGTGGTCTACAAATATTCACACAAACGCCAGCTCGCAATTTTTTTTTACAATATGTTTTTAAAATGTTATGAAAATAAAATAAACTCGAGAACAATATATTTTCATTCGTGTCTATCATAAAACCATAGACATAATATTGAAAATGTTTAAGCATATAATTATTATATTTATTAATTTTATTAATTGAATAGTATTCTCTAGATTTTAGAGAATAATGTCTAAAACAATAATAATAAATATATGTATTTAATTAGTAACAATTTAAAATGTTTTTAAATTGTAAATAATAAATAATTGGATTTTTAACAGAATAGGTCTTGTGGATTGATGCATATATTTATATTTATGTATAATATTAAGTCGATATTATGTTGTTAACTTATTTTGATGTTGGGTGTATGAAAAGCTGACTCATACAAGAAATTGACGAAATTCGCTATGAATAAACGGGAGTAGAGGAACATTGCATTATTAAATCAATCTACAGATTGAAAGAAAATGTTTGCGCCTCTACCTATATTTCGGTTACGAACGGTAGTGTCAATGTCAAAAATTGAGAATTAAAATAAATATAATTTCATATTTAGAAAAAATTTAAAATAAAATAATGGTACCTACCTAAAATATATTGTAATTCAGATAACATAAAATATATATATATATATATATATATATATATATATATAAATTCGCGTTAATTGTCACTTTGTTCTTATTAACATTTTACGGGTGTGATAGAATTTCAGAATAATAATATAACAGTTTTCATCTGTTAACTCGCCTTAAGCATATAGTTTCTTTAAACATTTTATACCTATAGTTTTTACAATGTATCGTAAATTTTCCTAATTTGTTGTCTTACAGAATATTTCATTTAAAAAATTGTTGTGTCGATAAATTTTTTTATAAATTTTAAATATTGTATATTTATTGTATACATCGAAAAAAAACATTTCTGAATAAATACATGCTTTACTAAAACCGGAGCGCATTTGAAACTACGTTTTTATTACAATGATTTATTGTTGTTTGCAAATATAAAAATAAAACGTAACACCGTGTATTAAAATATAATATATATATATATAAAATACGTGTATAGAATGCGACCACTAAACTGTAGCATAAAAATTATTTGGAATGAAATTGTAAAACGTCAGAAACACGAAATTTCACTGAAATAATTTATTACGAGGATATGATTTATGCTTACGGATTTGGTTTATAAGTATACACAAAATAATCAAATATAAATAATATTATATTACTTATTTGTATTGTTATAGGAATAAGTGGCTTAAAACTAACTATAAAATGTAAAATATAATTTGTAATTTCTTTAATTTTTTTTTTTAATTCATTTACTAAATTACAGTACGTGCTTTATTGTATTATAACTGAATATTAAAGAAATTAATTACTTTGTAGTTAGACCAAAAGAATGAATAGTACATAACAATTTCAAATCTGTTGTTTAATGTGCATTTGTTGTGAAATTGAGTAATGTTTAAATAGGTAATATAATATGTAATTTTATTTTCGGTACAATTGAAATATATGCAATATCGGGCAAAGTCTCGACAAAAATGACGGCAATTTGTTTTGCCTCGAATGACGGAAACACGTTTTATTGTGTCGACCAGGAACGTATTTATATATATCTAACCACCCACAAGCAATAAAAAATTTACACTTTCGTAAAAGTATCATTCATTTCATTGTATTTTATTTATTGTTTTTTAATAAAATATTATACCTACACATGTTTACATACATTTAAAATATTATTTTCCAATTTTTTTTTATTATTATTATTATTCCTATTCTTTTTATTTTTATTATTCCTATTCTTATTATTAATTGCTTTTATGGAAATGCTGTTTTTTTTTTTTTGTATCCGTATAATCCAAACTTTTGGTGAGTGCTCCTATATGTAATGAACTGTCTACAAAATGTTTAGCCTTTCTAAAGAAAGAGTTGTTAACTTTAAATACGAATTTTTTTAACCTACGGAGCGTGGAAAATAACGTTACGGACGAAAATTACGTTTTAAAACGAAATTACACGGGAACATTACACAGCTACTTGTACATTAACATGTGGAAAAACTGTTGCTATTTGCTTTTTTTTCTCTAAATTTATTCCTGTATGTCATATTTCATAATGTTTCAGAATGATTCCTAGTATATTTCATAATATACAGATATTACATCAGTGATTGCAAACATGACAATGTTTTCAGTTCGATTATACATAAAAAAAAGTAATATAGTATTGGTATTTTTAAAAAAAACTAATACAAATAGTAATCGATATTCATGTACAGAGTTATTCCAAATGATACACCAGATTTCAAATGCTTATATATTTTTCAATTTTTAGGTTCAGAACAATATATTAAATATATTATGATACATTAAAAAAAACCCCTTCAAGATTAGTTAAGTGTACCTATAAACGTTGTATACGGGCTTCTTTGGCCATAAAAACAACATCTAGTAGATAGTAAAATTCACTACACATTTGTTGCAGCTCATCTCACGTGTATAATTCATGTAATTGACTCCATCGCTGGTGTAATATTCGAGATTTTAGCTCAACTAGCGTTGATGACAATGGTGATACATACACAGTATCTTCAACGCATCCCAAAAAAAAATAAATAAATAATCACATACCGTGAGATCAGGTAACCTAGGAGGCCAATTGCAAAGTGTCGAATCATTAGGCCCATTGCGACCAATTTAACGGTTAGATAGTGTTGGTAAAATCGAGTTGTTTCAAATTTTCATGGCTATAAAGTCTGCAACATGAAATATGATTTCCTAATAAAACAATGTCTCAAAGCACACCAAAGAGTTGTTTCAGTGATTTTCAGGTCTAGACTCGCGCTGTAGTTCGACCTTACACGGACTGGGTTGGAAACACTCTCTAATTCTTTTCAAATTATTCTCGGATACGCGACGTGTGCCTGTACATTTTCTTTTGCACAAAATCGCGTTGCACAGTTATTACCTATTCACATTTTGAAAATATCGACACATAAATAAAGCTTCGCGTTTTCCTGTCAATATACTTGCGGAGACTTAATTATCGCCATAAGCGGTAATTTCAGATTAACGAATTAATGATACCCAAAAACTTAAGATTGCCCTCAATTAATAAGTGTATAATTTGATAAGATAATGTTTATAATTAACCATTATACAACTGTTTGAAATTGGATGAATCATTTTGAATGACCGTGTATTTTTAAAATTGCGAAACAATGTTGTGCAAAATAAATAGATTGTAATAATTACCAAGTGCACGGATATAATAAACGCCTGTTTATTGTAATAATACAACGTTTGCATGTATTTATCATTGTATTTGTTTTACTAAAAATCCTTTTATTACCACAGAACTTGCAAATATTGTGATATTAAAATTGTGTGAATATTAATCTCCCGTATAATTATGCAACATCACACATACTGATATAATACAAACTTGTAATGTAGTGCGAATCATGTGCTTAGTAATAGATAGTGAAAGCACAATCTCTCACGTCGACAAATCCCTATATTGAACGGTATACAAATCACGGCCGTCTTGTGGTTTTTGGTATACATTTAATATTATACATCCTAATGCAATATCATGATTGGTCATATATACAGTTATATTAACTTTTTCAATTTTTATATTAACAGTTCGATTAACACGATGAATGATATACACTTGTCCTCAGTCTATCTAGGTCGAAATTTGTAAAATAAATGAATATATATGATATAAAATTTATAATTTTAAATAACTTAATGTACCTACCCAAGTTGTATAATTATAATTTGTAACTAAATGACACGGTTTTATCAAATATAGAAAAGAGTTTGAAATAATAATAATATTAAAAAATAGAAATTTACTAACAATCCTAGTATTCGAGAATCTTGTACGTTTCTCATTAACTATACGCGTATATAATCAATGAAAATTAAACACATGCAATTAAATTTCAACAGTCACAAATAATTTTCAAAAAAATTAACTCTTAAGTAAAATGTTATGTAACAACAATAGTACCAACCAATAAATGAATGCAAAACGTAGACGACAAATAACCAATTGGAAAAGAAGCATAGGACTTTTGAATATAAATTGTTGAGAATAAATATGTGATCCTTTTTACAATGAATAAATGTTTAGCAACAAATAGACGGCAACGTGACTCCACCAATGAATCAAAGAACAACGAATATAATGGCTAGGTCATATAAAACAAAGAGAGAAATTCAACGCTTTTAGAGCGACTCTGGAACGTAAAGTTCAGGAGATAAAAGTTTAATAAAATATTGATCGGTATACAGAGATACATACTAGAGAAATCATTGAATAGAAAAAAACTTGTTTTAAGACAGACATTTATAGACGGTAAAAAACATTTGAAAAGTTTTTAATCATAATGCATATAATGAAAGAAAAAGATTATTTGTCGTTTTTAATTTACAATTTGTTACAAATATTATTTCGGCATATTTTTAAGTTCCTTATAGTATTTTGGATTCAGTTTTTTTTAATACTAATTAATTCATCGTTTATTTTCATAGCAGGAAAGACACAATTAACTTATAACAAGTCGATTTTACAAAAAAAATGCATTATGTAGTATTTAAATATATTACATTATTACACGACATTCAGCTTTATATCGCTCGCTACTACTCCTAGATCTAATCACGTAAACATAGTATTATTTACCGTGAATAATCCAATTTCTTTATTTCTGTGTGTGTGTGTGTGTGTGTGTGTGTATGCGTGTGAAAGAAAATGATCAATAATACTGACATAGAAGAAACATTAGTGTATATATAGGTAAACTGATAGATAAACTAATTATACTAAATATTTAATTAACGGAAAAATCATCAAAATATTATAATATCAATATATATATATATATATATATTCTTTCATTAAAATATATTTAATTTAACTATTTAAATATTGTTAAATATTGTATACAATTGATTAATACGGAAATAATACACATTAAATACCTACATGAATTAAATTTTGCAAATTAAATAAATGATTTTTTTTTTTTAGATACGTTTATATGAATCGAATATAAATATTTTAAACTAAACAGAGAAGTTCAGATGAAAATAGAGAGCCACTAATTCTACATGGATCAAGTCTAAACAATACGTTGCGAAACGAAATCATCGTTGACCCATGCGAACGCTATTGGCCTAAATATACATATCTATATGTTAATAACATAGTGTAATAGTCTACTGGTCGTCTACAAGCATTTTCTTTTTTTTTTTTTTAAAGGTACACTTACTGACGGCAGTAGAGTTGACACAGATTGTATTTGCCAAATATTTCCCATACTCGCCCTGCGACTCTGGGGAAAACAAATCGTGCGTAAAATTTATATTTATAGTAAAATATTAACACTATAAATTATTGAATATTATGTTTGTTAATTCTTAAACGGTTATGGCGGTTTTTGAAAAAATTCCCTACACATACGACAATAACATAAATAACATCCTGGAAGTTATACACGCACTCCTACTGATAAGTGTGCACACAGGGGTTTTCTGCCCAGCTACCATTAATTTTACCACCGAAAATTTAAACTTTACTTATTTTTTTTTTAAAAATTCATGAATATTTCAAGGATATCATAAGAAAAACTTTAGAAATCAGTATTAAAAGCCAGTATTGACGAAAATTGTACAACATAAAATTTACCGCACACACCCCTTTCACTCAAAAAAATAAATAATTTTTTGATAATGCACAAACATTTTTTCTTTTATTTTTTGTACATCAAACAATGCTGAAATTAGTTATATTACGAATGCTTAAACCACACGGGACATAAACGACAATCTATTTTTGATCACTTAATTCTTTCTGACGTTTTGACCCATATGGGAAAAATATAAGTTTTTCGATTAGAAAAACACTGGAATTTCTTTATTTCCGCCTGCGATAATTGCATTAAAAATTGGACTTTAAATTCCTTGTATTAAAAATAATAACATCTTTGCTCTTTTAGAAACCAGTACAGTGTATTATGTGGTCGATTATAGAAATGTTATTCTATTATTCTTAAACGGTAATTGGTAAACGATAGTTCTATAGGGCTTGATGAAGATCAAATCACGCTTTATGTTAATTATCTTTTATAATAGGCGTAGATTTAAGTATTAAGTTTATAAAAGTGGCTTACAGAAGTCTTCGATAGAAATTAATTGAATTTAGAAATAATATGTACACTTTTCTACATGTAAAACACATAGATAATTAAATCAATAAAATGATTATTAATAAAATGTCTCAATTATCCTAAAATCGCTAAAATTATTTAATATACCTGTGTATAACACAATAAAAAATAATGGTAATTTGTTTAAGCGTAATTTAGTGTGCATAATTATTATAAATGAAAGTATTAAAAAGTGATTTTGATAAATTATGAAAACCCTTATCGAAACAAGTATTATATTTGGAAAAACACATGCACAATTACAATAAGAGCAAATAAATGTTTTTTTTTCCCCCCGATAGAATCTAAAATGTAAAATTCTTTTACACACGAAACATGAAAGGAAAAAGTTAAAAATGTATTAAAAAACAAAAGTAAATTTTGTTTTATTTTATTAGTAGTAGGAAGAGCGAAAAATTAAAAAATTAATATTTATATATGTTTTACAATTTGATATATATATATATATTAGTAGGTTACGAAACACAGATTAAAAACGAGCATTTTTTTTTTTCTGAAAACAAAATATTGTTACTGTTACATTTGAGTATAAACATTTTAGAACTCGGTACCTTGTGTTCAACGAATTGTTAATATTATTATTATTATTATTTTATTAATAAAATAATAATACAATCCCACATATACATGTAAACAATATAAACTATACGTAATTATTATGGTAAAACATAAATCCACATATATATAATATTATATTTATGAATAAATGTTTTCGTAGTGCCCTGTATGGACGGGAACTACACGTGCGTGAATTTTTGGCGAATTTCCGCTATCGGTTTACACATCGTATTGTGTATATATCGTATTGTACATGTTTAGTTAAAAATGCGTTCACACAAGAATGATGTTGCGGCGCGAAACACCCGCGGCCGACAAATAGTGAGCGTAGAATTCGCCGAAAATATTTGTGCGCCGTGTTTTACGTTCACATTGTATACACAATTTTCTGTCGCACCGAAAAATTTGTGTCCAATATAACTGCGCCAAACGTACATTTTTACTGGTGTGCACGCGGATATCGTGTTACACCACGAATTTACCATATCGCGATTGATTTTTCGAATTGTGAAGTGAAAGGAATTTCGACAAAAATAGGCGAAATCCAATGCGAAAATATCTACTGCGACCCGTGCGCAGAACGATTTATAGAGACGACTCTATTTGCAGCAAACGTTATGCATTGATAGGCCGTTTGAATAATGGAGAACAATAGTACGCATGTCTATCAGTATTGAATTGTATACAGACTTATTGCGTTGTGCGGTATACAGCGTAATATTTTTGACGCGGAAAAAATATTATTAGTGAACAACTGAACCAGAAAACTATTGTTTTTACAGTTAATATATGAGTTTTATATTTCGAACACGGTCTGCCAATGCGTGTTTGAAATTTTGTATTTTGTATGCATAGCTTACGAAAATAAAGAATTTTGATATATAAGTATTTAAGACATTATAGATATACCGTTATTATTTTTATGTATTTAGAATTATTTTTTACCGCATACAGTGTTATAATGCAATAGACGAAACTTTCTTTCCTCCGATGATATTTCTGATATTCACAAAACCCCTCCTACACTCTAGCTGTAAGCGAAAAATCGGGTTCTCAGCTATTTTTGAAATAACGCTGTGTTAAACCGTACGAATTTCTATCAATTATTATTGTATAATAAGTATTGTTTAATTTTATTTTGTTTAAGAGCATATTCAAATTAGGGTCTTAGGGCATTTAAATCGTCTGTTCTGCTAATGATGATGATAAAAATAATAATAATAATAATATATATGAAATATAATACACGAAATAATTTTTTCATGAACTTTCTGGAGAAACGTTCTAAATAGACTTTATGATTTTGTGTGAACTTTAATGACTGTGTTTATGTGCTGGTTGCTGAATATTGCCATATATGCAATATTTGTGTAAACAGCAAGGTAAATCATCTTCTATTACTATGAAGTGTTTCATCCTTCCTTAACTTGTATACTCTCACATCGACCGAATTTGTATAATAGTATTTTGAAGTTTATTAAATTTTATCCCAATAATACTTTATTTGGCAGGATTTAAAAAAAAAATGTGAAAATATTGTCAATGTAATATGTATCAATATTCAATTAAGAAATGTGAGTTCGTGTGAAAAAGTATATATGTATAATGTATAAATAAATAAATAAATATATATATATATATGTTTTTATATATGTTTGACTTAAATAATCAATATTAACTAATTTAAATAATTAAGGGATTTAACATATTAATGAATTCATACATGCTATGTATGATGTAATTATACAATGAAACATTTATATATTATGAAATGGAATATTTGTAACGCTAGTTGACGAACCCATAATTATTTAAATTATTTTTACTTTTATTAATTAACTTAAACATGCTCTTCCTCTGTGTTCTGAAACTTCATAAAATCAATAAAAATCATTAATTATACACTGGTAGCATAGTTATAAATAACAAAAACACACATAAATGAGAAATAAATGGTTATATATTTGTTTAAATGAAATATGACTCACGCGTGTTTTAAGAGCCCGTTATTATACTAAACATATTTTATTAAATTATTAATTATATTGTACGCAATTAAACGCGTATTATTCCAATAAATAAACGTGTGATTTATCAGATCTAATATTTCACGTTCAATATTATATTAATCGTTTTACCGTAATAAAACAAGTATATTCAGAAAATAATGAAAAATCAATTGTATTATTTATTACAATTATTTAATAATCTTATATAATATAATTATTAATATTTTCAACGAATTAAAAAGAAGCCAGAAAAAAAGTTGATTATATTATTATAAACTGTAAAGAACTTGATAATTGTTTAACTAAAGGCTATCCTAGATGGATTTCTTGTCTTTAAGAATATTATAGTATATACAAAAACTCTCTAGAATCACGGAGTATAATCGAATACAATCTGATATTGAAAAAATATTGATTTCGAATAAAATAACTTTTGCAAACAATTTGTTCGTATACATATCAAACGTGACTCGACCGTTACTTAAACATTGTAAAATTAATAGGTTATTGAATATAGATAAATGCAAGGTAGGTAAAGAATTAAACATATTTTTATTTTATTGAATAATTTAGATACATGCCATTATTTTAAATGTTACTGTTTATAACATCGATTGATATAAAATATTTGTGTTATATAATTATTAAAAAAAAAAAAAACATTAATATGTAGGTTTAGCTTTTTTTCTATACATTACGCCGTTACATTACATTTATATTTTATAGATTCTAAATGTAGCGAGTAATGTATTGGTTTTACAAGATGTGTTTTTTTATGTGTGCACCCAAAAATTCTACAAAAAGGAGTGCTCCGCTTTATATAATCACCGTTTGCTTTCGGTAACAAATTGCATGCAGTTAATACTTTAGAGAGGTCATTTTTCGACTTTCTCAAAAACGCCTAAAAATATAACTCAAAAACTAATGAAAAATTAAATAAAAACAGCAAAGCGCGAACTCGCTGTAATCGATTATTGTTATTCTTCCGTAATTACGAAACTAAAAGGTATAAAAACTTTAAATATTCATCATATATATATAACTTTATATTATATTAAGGAAAAATAATTCAAACACTTTCATTTAATTTCGATCTATAGGTATTTATAACAATTAAAGGTTTAATTCATAAAAAGGGTTTGTTTTAATTATATACTAAAAATATTACATTGAAATCCCGTCTAGAAACGTTTTGTCGAATTCAATGATTTATCATTACTTTCAAATTTATAATGATAATAATACACATTACAATCCTATCCAAGTAACGCACATAAGTGACATTCATAATGTCTCGCTTTGCTACTTTTTATTTTTATCCTCATAGTAATATAAGTAAAATATTATTCTAACAACAATGTTAATTATAATATTACTTAAATTTTGAATTTTTCATATTCGTTGCAGGTGTGGGGGGAAAATGAAATTTTGAAGGATACCTACTACACAAACGATATAATAAATCATATATGATATTTTAAAAATATGATATACATAATTTATAATAATAGTATGTACCTATACGTGTAAATATTTATATATTTGTATATTACAATACTTAGTTTTTTTTCCGAAACCACATTAGTAATAAAAATTTTCTCATCAATATATATAATAATTATTTTACTTTAAAAAGTATATTTAACAACCAATATTTGTATACGTTCTACATGTTCATAAACATTATATCAATATATTAATATTTGCCTTCTATATTAAACTATTATTATTTCCATCGACGTACGTTTTTATAAGTTCACAGTAAAAATGACATTTTGTATCAGGGGCGTATACAAGGGGGGGGGGCGATGGGGCGATCGCCCCCCCTAGATACTTGTGTATGTACCTATATCTATTGACAACTAAAATTAATCGAACTAAAACTAAAATGTCATAAAACATTTTTTTATTTAAAACTTATTATTTTTATATAATTTTTCGATAATTCTAAGTTGACAAGAGATTCGACGGGCCGTTTTTCTATTCGCCCCCCCCTAAGGGATGAAGTAAATACGCCCCTGCGTCGTGATCATACGTCGAACACCACCCCTTCAACCCTTATACATAGAAATATACGTGTATATAGTATATGGTTTGTGCGTTATACATTCCGATTTACTCGACCTTGCAAAATGGTAATTTTAATTTATAAATACCAATTGACATAAGGTATACCCATTACACACAGACCAGTAAACTACTGCAACAGTAATAGCTATTCAATCGCATACTCGAACCACGACTTTCCACGAGTGATGTTAATCTAAACTGGTATGTATATGCCCGACTCGAATATCTCAGCTCTTGGAGACATTCTAAGTAATTATGTGTACATAATAATAAGAACAATAATAATAATTTGTATTATTTTAAATTATATAATTATAATAATTATTTAATTATAAATTATATTCCTATTATATATACACATATTATCTATACAGAGTAATAATAATAATAATAATACTTAATATTTTCATATTATAAAAACATAATTACTGAGAATGTCTCCAAGGGCAGAGATAGTCGAGTCAGGCATATACATACCAGGTTAGATTAACATCACTTGTCGAAAGTCGTGGTTCGAGTATGCGATTGAATAGCTATTACTGTTGCAGTAATATACAGGTTAGGTTAGGTTATTATTATTAATGTTTATATATATATATATAAAGTCGGTTTTTCGTCTATAGTTAATTTATGTGTATGGCCTTGGTGATCAGCATTTCCCGCATGTGTTTGATATGAAAAGATATTGTTATTGTTTTTTGGGTCCAAGCAAGACCGATACATGTGTTAGAATTTAAATGTTTTTTTTTTATATAATACGATCGGCATTCCGAGAGAGGCAGGCCTTGGTAAATATTTATTTGAACATAATGTATAAGAAAATATAAAAAAATGAATTCCAAAATTAATATTTTTGGCTTGAGTAATAATAGAGTAAATGTATGACATGTGTGCATGTCATTAACAATTCGAACAGTGTCTCAAATGTTGGTAGCTTGCAGATACTCGTATTACGAAACTGAAAAACAGTAATGAACAAATTACTGATGCTCAAACAACGCATCAAAAAAATATAAATGTGGAAATATCGAGTCGGTTAAATTATCTCGAAAGTGAAAAAAATAAATATAAAGTAGAAAACAAAATAATCCTCCTTTTACTCTACAGGAGCAGAGGATACGGCTGCTAACGATCGAAAAATGTTAACTCCTGGGTAACGCGTGAATGTTATTTAAATTCGCGCGATTTGTTTATTTAGGTGTGCTACGCTCTCAGTAGGGCATTGACTACCGATTCGTATAGACCATCGTTGATTCGTCCACAACATTTGCAATACTCAGGCGTTTTATTATCGCAATTGCCAACGCATATACGCACGGTCGAATTTCGATATATCTGATTATGACGTCCAGTCGTGCGCGCGTGGCGAGACCGAATATGGTCGATTCATCGTTTGGAAACCGAAGAGCGAACACAATGGCGTGGTACCAGAAAGAAAACGAGAAACCGAGTGCGCTGGACGGAATATTGTTATGGAAAACGTTCGCGTTGGGTACGAGATGGCCGATTCCGAACGAGCGGGAAATGTTCGTCGAGCCGTTATGGGAATTGGACGATTTCGCGCGTTTGAAAACCAATCTGAACAAGACAAAGGACAGGCTGAGCGCGTATCGCCTGGACGATTGGCACGCGCACACCGCGCGGATGAATCCCGCCGGCCTGGTGGTGAACCACGTCAAGAGACACGTGCGTCCGGACTTCCCAACGCAGGCGTGGTGTAAATTTTACGAGTTAGCGTGTAGTGAACCGGAACTGGTGCCGCGCGAGGCGATCGACAGCAAACTCGCGTCGACGGTACACCTTTGCGAAGCGCCCGGCGCGTTCGTCTCCGCGCTCAATCACTACATGGCCGTAAATCACCCGGCCGTCCGGCTGCAATGGTTGGCCATGACCTTGAACCCGTATCACGAAGCCAACGGGCATTCCGAAGCGATCACGGACGACCGGTTCATTAGGAACACGTTGGGAAATTGGAATTTCGGTCCGGACTACACGGGGGATATATTCCAGCCGGGGTATTCCGAGCATTTATACGGGAAAATGCGGTCGGGCGGCGCGTGTCTGGTGACGGCCGACGGCAGCGTGGACTGTTCCGACGATCCCGGCGAACAGGAAACGGTGGTCATGCGTCTGCACAATTACGAGACGATGGTCGCGTTGAACGTGCTCCGGGACGGCGGTTCGCTCGTTTTAAAAACGTTCACCATGTTCGAATGCAACACGATATGCAGAATGTACTTATTGTGTTGCGTGTTCCGATCGGTGGCGGTGAAAAAGCCGGTGACCAGCAAGCCGGGCAACTCGGAGGTTTACGTGGTGTGCACCGGGTACAAGGGCAGGGCGTTCGCTTTGCCGTACGTCCGTGCGTTTTTCGCCACGGACGAAAAACGACAAAGCGCGTTAGCCATGTTCCCGGCATGTCGAGTGCCGAAAAAATTCCGAAGTATTCTGTACAAATGCGCCTCGTACTTTTCGCGCTTACAGATCGCCACCATCGAGAGGAACATCGAAGCGTGGACGGACAAGAAACGCAGTTACGGAGAAATGGACACGGTGAAGAGATCGGTGTGCAGGAGGTTTGTGGTCGAGTGTGGTCTGCGACCGATCCGGCGCGACCAAGAACTGGTGCCGGGCGGATGTCGGACGCGGTCGGAGACATCGCGCGGCGGACGGTTCGCAGAACATTCGACGCACGACGAGCAAACGCGTTCCCGGGACGCGCCGGACTTGGCGAGGGACGCGAACGTATTGTACGGCGAATTGATGCGGACCGTACGCCGTGACGACCGGTCGAGCGACAGCCCGGTAAAGGACTACGCGGCGATACTTTATTATCGAGGAAATCGCGACGGTCTGACGGTCGACCCGTCACATGTGCAATTCCGTCTCGGCAAACCGGTGACTGCGGTGATGGGATCGATGTTTTGCGACGAATCCGCGATACGATCCCGTGTGCAGGCCACGAAGAAATTCTCGAGGCCGCCGCAGCGGCCGCAGGGCGTGTACAACGCGAGTAATCGCCGCGCGTCGTACTACCGGTCCCGGCTTGATCGGCCGCACTCGCACGTTTGCGACGTGACGGACGTGTGCGCGGCGTACGTGGCGGACAACGCGGTGCTACAACACAAGTGTCTGGGTGCGGTGATCGGCGCGCTGCGTCGTCTGCGCGCCGGCGACGACTTGGTCGTGATCGGTTATCCGCTGTACACACAAACGTCTGTCGCGTGTTTTTTCGCCGTGGCCAGCATGTTCGCCACGCACGGCTTGACCACACCGGACGACCGTTACGGCCACGCACTCGTTTTCTACGGATTCGAAAGGCACGACGGCTGGATGGACGCGCTGAACGCGGCCAAACGTCTCGCTTTGCCCGAACGCCGAGACGCCGCCGACGGCCGTTTCGCGTTGGTCTCGTGGTTTCCCATCGACTTGCTGTTCGATCAAAAAGCCTACGCAGACATCGTGTCCTTTAACGATCTTTGCATCGCACGCGAAGTCAAACTATTATTGAATTATTTTATCCATCCCGTCACTTCTCAGATATAAACACTACCACTTATTATTATTGTCGGAATGATCAGCCGTTGCTGTTCTTCCTCTTGTGTCCACCGCATGTTCAAATTGGACGAATTCAATCCCTATTATTATTGTTTTTTCTCTCTTTTTTGTTCTTTTCTATTTATATTTCTCGATTTTGTATAGTTATTTTAATTTAAAAAAACATTTTTTTCTATTTAAAATTTTAATTATTTATTGTTTGTATATGCTATTATTAAAAATTAATTAATAATGTTATTGTTGTTTTCCGATAAAAAATAATGTGTTTTTTTATTCGAATTGCATCACTTTTGTACAGTGATTATGAGTGTTATATGAGATACTAATTTAATGTACATTGGGAAACTGACGTTGAGAAGGCGGCGTCCCCATTGCTCAATGCAGCTAGGTGTAATTCAATAGCTCTGTACAGACTTCTTCGGCTAATCCTCCAGATTGGGGATTAATCAATTGACTAACAACCCGCCATCGTGAAAAAACATATATTCAGAGTTCAATAACCTGCTATGAGATAGAGTAATGGATTCAAGACTGAAGGGTTAGGAAACCGAATCTTTGGAACTTCGGTCATACTATACGAGTATATTAGTCAGAGGCAATCTTAGCATTAGTTAAGGAATTTTACAATTAACATTAAAGTCGCAAAATTAACATTAAAGTCGCCAGCTAAAATTATTGGAAGTTTGTGAAAATCGTTGTTCACCCATTGAACGGGAGGCCGTATATTTCCGGAAAATAAACAGACGGAACGTATTCTCCCGGAACGTATTTGCCCGGAATCTAAAAATCAAAAACCGTTTTTGAACGGAACGTATTATTACGGAATTGTATACTATAACTGATATAGTACATCAAACCGTATAATCATGGAACGTATATTGCCGGACCGTATATATCCGGAATCTAAACAATATAAACCATATTTGTGCGGACCGTATAGTTACGGAACGTATAGTGGCGGAAAGCACAAGTTGCGGAACGTATAATTCCGGAAATATAATGGTAGAAGGTATACTCTATAACTTATCACATCATGACAATATAATCATATACTGATAAGAACGCTTGGTTCTGTTATCAGGTCTATGGTTTGGACACTTTTCTTGTAATATCACGATTATTGCTATTACCTTATCCCTATACACCTTTTGCCGCCGTTCCGGATTTATACTGTCCGGCGTTTATACGTTCTGCGATTATACGTTCCGTCATTATACATTCCGGATAAATACGGTTTATGGTTTCTTTGTCTCCGGGCATATACGTTCCGGAAATATACTTTCCGCAGTTATACGGAAACATATGATCGCCCCCCCCCCTAGATACTTGTGTATGTACCTATATCTACTGACAATTAAAATTAATCGAACTAAAACTAAAATGTCATAAAACATTTTTTTATTTAAAACTTATTATTTTTATATAATAATTCTAAGTTGGCAACAGATTCGACGGGCCCTTTTTTCTATTCGCCCCCCCTCCCTAAGGGATGAAGTAAATACGCCCCTGTGTTGTATAGGTATTGCATAGTGGTAATATAATGTTTTATTGATCGATCACGTTTTAATCCTCTTAATATTTCACACTTTAGATAAGAAGTTACCTAAAGTTTAATACTTATTGTTGTAAATAAATAAGAATTTTATTCGTGTGTAATGACGCATAACTTATATTTATGACATAATATCTGTCGTTATGTTATGCCAGCAGTGATTTCAATAAAAATCTAAAAATATATTTAGTATTTTATCAGACGTGTATTTATTTTTTATTCATTTGGTGTAGATGTCAATACAAAATGACGATATAATTAATTATTTTTTAATATTGTTTTGACAAATTAATATAATTAATAATCGAAAAATGAATATTTGTATTTTATATCATTAAAAACAAGAATGATTTGAAAATTAAAAAATGAACACAAAATACACAAAAATCACCTTAACATTTTAATTTTCAAAAAAACCGTGATAGAAATAATCTGCTTAAAGATTTTTTAATTATTAAAATTTTTAACTGTTTGATATCTAGACCACATTTTTAACTGATAAGTTGTATTCCACTAAATCTTAAAAATAATGTGTGTATTTATATATGCATATACAAAATGATACGAAATTCTTTTTATAATATAATATTGAAAGTTAAAAGAAAAATTGTGGAAAGACACACTTTTATTTTATTAATTTTTTTCGATTATAATTAGCGATATGATTCTCGACCGATTGATAAACATATATATAATTACTCGTTCCTAAAATAAAATAAATTATTTGACATAATTTTTTACCGTACAGGACTTACGATTTGTTGTTACTTCTGATTAATTATTACAATTTTATTTTGCACTCCAAAAAACTGTCGTACATTAAACTATTTTGAAATTTATAAATATTTCAAAAACGATTATTTATCACAATTTGATGTTGTAAGTTTTTTCCCAACTTAAAATATAATAATAAATTGTATATATCATACAACTAACGGATTTATTAATATTTTACTATAAATATATGTTCTTATGTCGTGTATCAAGTAGAATTAAAAATTATATCAATGATTGCAGTTGTATTGGTGAAACTATTTTTAAATAAAATTGATATTGAAAAATGAAATAAAAATAAAAAAAATTTGTTTGACTTTTCTGAAAAATGTGTAGATTACCACTTACACATTGATTTTAAACGTACACTTACACTTTTACCACTTACACCATCTATTGACATTATGTCAGTAATTAAAGTAAATTAAATTGAATGTATTTTAAACATGCAAAACAAAATTATTTCAGCTAGAACATCACAACAATTCCCATATTAATTACTTTTTTTATTACTTGCCACCGTAATTAATGAATGTATATATATATATATATATATATATATATATATATATACACATATATAACATATTGTGACGTAGAATTTTACAATATTATCAGTAGTTCGTGTATATTAGAGTGTTTTTTCATAGTTTAATTTATCACCTACAACGTTAAAATATATAATTAGATGCTTCAACGCAAATTTCATAAAAGCGTCGTGTTTAGTTTAACAACAAACAAAATATATTCACCATATCTATATACTTGGTCTAATAATATTATATTAAATATATGTCATCAGATAGAAAAAAAAAAGGACTTGTCGTTATTGAATTGTTCAATTATCTATATTAATTGTAATTGTAACTAATTATAATTAATTAAAAATGTGTAAAAAATAAATAAATATACACACACATATATATATATATGTGTGTGTGTATATTTATTTATTTTATATATATTTTTTATTTATTATCACGAGTATTAACTTATAATTTTTTGATTATTTATTTTTACATATCCTTTTGGTTTTTATTTTTAATTTTAATTTGTATAAATTCCTCTTTGTTTTCACTACTTTGTTATTAATTATAATTATTATTAAATTATTAATTTGTCATTAAATAAGTATTGTTATCATTAAATAGTAAATTAAAGCATCTATATTTCTATTGAAAACCGAATTTTTTCAAAATCATATCTATAGTTAAATTAATTTCAGATTATTTTAATTAATCAAAATCAAGAAAATGTAAATTAGTGTATATTTTGCTAATAATAAAATAATTAACCTTAATGATAATATATTAACGGATAATAATTTTCGGCGTAAATATTTGTGGGGAATTTTATATTCGACGCACAACGTAAATTCGTACAAGTGTGGACCCGGCTTAATATGAAAATCTTATAAAACATCGATTTTTTTTTTTTTTTTTTTTTTTGAGAATTTATCAAGATAAAATGCAGATGTAGAAAAAGGGAAATTAAAGTGCACGTAAACGAAATAATAATAAAACGGGAAAAGGTGGTAATCGCTTAGTATAAATAACGGTTCGAAACCAGTGGACTGCACAGTGTAGGCGAAGCGGACATCGTGAAACTCTCCTTCCACACACACCTCATGGCGGGAAAATTTTAAATTTATTATTATTAATAATAATATTATTATTTCGCGTGTTTCAATGAAATGAAATGAACGTAAGGATTTATCTCTCCCCGTTCTACACTTGTTTACACGTTTACTCGTTTATTTTCCACTTGTTACTCGACTGACCGAGTTTGCTGTCAGCTAAGCACTAAACACTCGATCACGACCGATGATCAGCGCATGCCATAACCCTACGCTAGTCCAGCACTAGTTCAGCCTTATACATGATGTTGAAAAGAGGTGGGAGCTGTGATAACGGAGCTTAACCATAATATAATCGGACCAATTTACAAGTCCGGTACTGTTGGGTTAGACATATAATAAATGTAAAAATATCAAATCCCATGGCGGAACCGATCCTCATATCGTCTACACTTTATAACCACCACTGTGTCAACATAACATTTAAAATGTTTTTGAATTGCCAATGCGTGTGTATATATATATATATACACACATTATAAAAAACGTTTTTAATTCTCTATTCGTACTGCATTCACGGCTGTATACGATTGAACAATGAATACGATACACAAAAATATAGTAGAACACTATCAACAATATACAATAGTCTCAAGCATGCGGCATAAAAAGGACCAAACCTGTGTTATACTCGTATAAAATAAATTTAAAATTTTTATTTCATTCGACAACGTAATTGATGAATTTTGTTTGATTAAAACTAAAGCGAATTGTGTTTTCACATTGATTGATGCACATATTTACACTTGACATTTAAAATACAAACATATTTATCAGTGATTATTATTATTATAATTATTTTTATAAATTATTTATATTATTATTCATTTTTATTCTTTTTAGAAGGGAGCATTTTTAATGATATTATAATGACACTGTTAAATCTAAAATATGACCCTGCAAATAATAAGAACGATAACAAATTCAAATAAAACGCATTATTTAATCGAAAATATTAAAAATTATGATGGGACATGTGTTATATATAGACAGTGTGGTTTATCTATTATTTTTCGATTCACGTGTGTCAATTTATACTAGTTCAAGTATAATATACATTCTTAACAATTTTACAAAATTATTCCTCTGAAAATTTCCTAGATATTTTTTTTTTTAATGTTTATTAAATAAAACCGCGGAACACATATTTTTTAAATTTAATGTAAAAAGCATTTAAATAAATAGTTGTATACATATATAAATATGTATATAAGTTATAAATGTAAAACATACATAATACGAGTAGTGTTTGAATCGAAAAGAAAACAAATAGTACGTAATGAACTGCAGAAGTGTACATTTCGAATGGAAAATTGTATACTCGTATTATATTATATGGTTTTCGTCGGTGAGTGTGTGAAGAGATCACACTCAACGGTTGATTGCAATAAGTAATAATACGCACGTATTTATTTTTTAGTTATCACTCGAGTCTCTTAAAAATAAATGCTAAAACACGTTTAATCATTAATATAAATACATTCAAAGTGTACGTATTCCCATCTTCTCACATATAAAATTTAAATCCGAATGGGTTTTATTCACATATATATGAAATGCACATTGAACATAAAATAAATACTCGTGTTCAGTATAAATCAGAACCAGATGTATCGGGCTGGTTGTGAAAATATAATATATTGAAAACGGATTACTATGAGAGAGATTTTTTTTTCATATCGCATTAAACTTTAATTTAACAATGTGGAAACCACAGCGATTTTTTTCCATTACCTTTCCCGTACACGCCAAAGAATTATTGACTTACTATCAAAACCCCGGCAATAAGGCTTGGAGCCTTAATACTTTTTTTCTTTTGATGTGATATATGGTTTAACACCAAAAGTTGTTCATTTGTTTAAAATTAATATCAAATAACACAACATTTTTAACCCCCATTTAAGTAAAGGGGGAAAATTATGTCACTTTCATTGTCACTTTTTGTTGAGTTAAGTCTGTGCGCAGTGTACCCGAATACTAGAATGCCGTTTGTCTAGAGCGCCTAATAGATGTCAATCAAACTACGGGCGACATTATGCCTAAAATCTTATTCGAATTTCACGGATTAATAACAACCGCCCTTGCATTACAACCAAATATGAAAATTATGTTTTGTGATAAAAATTTATCAAGCAAATCATGATATTGTTTTAATTACTATTTTTATTTGTGACGACATTTTTGTTCCTCCAAATAAATGTTCCCGATTAACCGTCGATTTTTTTATACCTACAAAATGATGTGTGGTAAAATTGATTACACAGTTATTTACCCAAACAGATATCTCAATCATGATTAATAATTGTCAACAGAAATAACAATTATAACTTCAACGAACCTGAACGATTGAACGAGAATTAAATCAACCATAAATTGTCAAATACAAAATAAATTTTAATGTTATGGATATCGGCTCAAACAAATTATTTTTACGGACATTTTAGAATTTTATTATTATTTTAAATTTGAAAACAATTACAAATTATAATGTACTCGAAAAACGATTGTGAGTGACGATAATTATTTATAAAATTTCAAAATTAATGCGAAAAATATTGTTAAAACAATACTGAATATCCATAAAAATGACATATTTAAAAAAAATTAGTTTTTAACTTACGCTTAAGGAAGTTTAATAAAGTAATATCAAAAAAAAAAAGAAACACGATAAATAAAGCATGAACTAGATACAATATGCTATTAGAAAGTAATGCTATCGAAATCATCCTAATCAGGAAAAAACCCTCTTTACACGAAAATATTGTCACAAAAAAAATCAAAAAAAAAAAAAAAAATCACATCATTGCAAAACAAAAACATTTTATATTTTATTCAGAATCTTAATGTATAAAATTAATGTTTTTAAAGATTTTCTTTTAAACAATACTTATTTTGTTTAAATTTGTTACTTTGTTTTTTTTTTCTTTGCCGATTATAAGCAGTCGTCTGTACTAAAATGTTCAAATTTATATTAATTTATATATATTTGTCAGTATGTTAAAACTAATATTATATTAAATAAAACTCAATAAATAATTATAGGTAGTATAGGTCTTTTAAAAACCTGTTGGAATTATAATTGATTTTCTGGTTATATTACAAATCACCATGATGTCATATTTGATATATAGCCGATATGTGTCTAAAAAATACATACATGTTAGGTATGCCTGGTTTTTAAAACAAATACGGTTATTTTATCAAAAATATCCTGTGGTTTTTTTTTTGTTTAGTACCAATCTTTTATTATTACGTATCTTCGTAATGACATGATCTTGAAAAGTATTGGAATTTCTTCTACACGAATAACAATGTATTTCGAGTTCAATCGTTTCCCAAATAATACGTTAAAAACCGTGTAACTATTTGTAAATAAACAATAGCGCAACGTGACAAAATTATTCACAAAATTTGTTTCATAGGTGTATTTATTTTTTTAAATGCTAAAATAAGCAATGTAAAATATTGACGTGTTCAATATGAATTGTATATAATGGCAAATTGTTTTCCAAATGAGCATATAAAAAGGATCATAAAAGACCATTCGAATTCCTATTCGAGCAATATTTAGAGTTAAATAAAAAATGATTTTTTTTGGTTTTTTTTTGCAATTATAGATATTTTTAGTATTATATCGGTTTATATATTGTATTTTCATTATATTTCTTAAATTTTAAAACCACGGATTTATTTCTTATACATTTAAGCATTCATATCAAAAGGTTTAGAGCACCGTTTGATATGTGAGAGAAGTAGAGAACGTTCAGTATTATACATTTACTGTAACTCGATCTGATACTGTAACTTGATTTTACATATATTTCAATAGTAGTAAAAGCTGCTTACAGCAATGTTTTTCGTGCAATAATTGACAATAATATATTCAAAACACTTGTTGAAAGCAATATTGCATTCACAATTATATTTAATGGAGTTAAATCATGTGTAAGAAATTTCGACGAGAACGTGTTCTCGAATTATATTTTTTCCAAAACATTCAAGGAAAAACGCATATATTTTAATTTTGTATGTCTGTTATTTCTTCTTTACAGTGTAACGATAATAACGACGTTCAATATTGTTTAAAGTAAACTATAAAGATAATTCCTTGCTTTATTAACGAAACAATTGAACAACAATTAAAAAAAATTCAATTTTCGATTTTAAATAATTACATATCGAATGACTATAAAATATGATCGTTTAATTTTAAAAGAATACGGGACAATTTTAAATAGAACTAAAACATTTGTTCCTATATTTTTGGCAAAAATACAAAATTTACATTTTATGTAATATTATCAGTTTTAAATAAATTTAGATTATTATTATTATTATTATTACTATTATTATTATTGGTCGCTCCTTTTATCCCAAAATTATATTTCAGATATGTAAATATCACATGTGGTCAGTGAAGACCAAGAGAAGACTAAGAGGCCTATTATCAACACCATTGACTAACCTTGAACCTAACAAAAATATTGTAGCAATTACTTGCAATTTTACCTATAACTTTATCTACTCCACAACGAACGTTTTTAAAATTTAATATAATGAAAATCTCTTTACCATTAACTGCGGTAGAGGAAAAAACCTCATGAATTAATTTGCTGTGGCAAACATGAACAAAATGTTTTTAATTCAGATGATATGAGCAATATGTTTTCTACAACTCTCCCAGAAGAATGACTTTAGTCCGTAATAAAAATATAATATCAATAATTGTGTCTGTGTATATATATAAAATATATGTGATTATTTGAATATACGAATAAGAGAAAAATGTATTATATAAAATTTAAGGAATATATATATATTTATATATAGAAATTGTTGTTTTAAATTCGTTTATTTACTATCGGTTTCGACTAAAAGTTATTGTCAGATATTATAAGTCAATGTAAATGGGTTAAATTCCAAGCTGAATTTTGTTCATCAGTAATATATTAGCCCCCTTCTCACGTAAATGTCCTGTTTACGTGCCTACGCTATTGAATATTATGGTAATCGAGTATATTCATGGCACATATTGTCTTAATTTGAAAACTGAAATAATACCAGAAATTAACATTTTTATGTACTTTTAACATAAACTAACTCACATTTCTCTCTCTCTCTCTATCTAACGACTCCGATTACTCATATTTGTTAACGTTAGTGATCTTATATTTATCATAACGGCATGAAAGTCTTGAATTTCATAAGTCCGTTTTACGTATAAATCTCTATTACTTCCGTTTCAAAGTAGTTTTATTTCCATAAACATTAACCCGTAATTTGATAAATGATATTAATGACGACAAATTTAATTTATTTAAAAAAATTAAACTATATCAATGCCTTTTCAATAACAATTATTGTCAGATGTATGTAAAACGCGATGTTGTTATGGCTACGATTGAAATTATATTTAGATCGAGTATGGTAAAAAGGATTTGAAAACGTTTACATTAAAGCCATCCGACCGTCAAGGCAAAATTGTGGTTTATGAGGGTAACCGTACTGTAAATCTCTAGGGCTGTGTTTTTCTTAAAAAAAAAAAAAAAAAAGAATATGTGAAAAAATGTTTTCTGAAACAGTCATATACCTCACGATATTCATTGTAAATCATTTACTCGAATAAAATAATGTATTATTCTCATATTATTAAATTCAACAGGATAAAGCTTATTTAACTTCTTTTTAATTTTCTTCTATTATCGTCAAGTAATTTGACAGATGTGCCTATACCTTGAATAGGCTACGTTCAGATGTGTGTCGCATACACTAAACAATATATAATTAATAAAAATACATTTAAAAATTTATTCGGAATATTCTTGTGCAGTATTATTACAGACTTTATTTCTAGACAATATTTGTATACTACATTTGAAAGAAATTTTGACTTTTTTAATCCTCTTATCAATATTTTAATTTAATGTGTCATTTTAAATTTATCAAACAATATGATTCAAGTAAAATCTCGTTTATTTATTTTATTTCTAAACAAATATAGACTTTTTTTATAATGTTTTCCATTAAAACAAAGTATATACTCCTATATATATATATATATATATATATATATATATATATATATATGTATATAGATCTGTTTAGACTGTCGATTTATAAAAATAGGGAAGTTTTCGTTTAAGAAAAAAAACGAAAAAGAAATAAATTATTATGTGAGCAAATGTAATATGAAATTTTATTATTTTAAATTATCGAACAAAAATTATTTTATAAATTTTCATTTGAATATATTTCGTTTATGTTGTATTCTAGATAAGGGGATTCCAAATAACATATACCTATTAAGCATCATTTTTAATTTTCACAAAACATTTTTAATTATTCGAAATAATATTGTTGGACAATATTGAAAATACTTCAAAATATAATTTACCTGAGTATAAAATAAAAAAAAATTATATTGAATTTTGTAATTATTATTCAATATGTTTGTTGTATAACATATGACAATTCAGTATGCTTATTATAAAATACCTCATACTGCGTAGTAGTGTCTCCAAGATAATAAAATTCGTGAATTAATCGTTTGTGTAGACAGTAGAGGTATGCAAGTCACATTATTTATTTCTATATAATTCGTGTGGTTAAATAATAAAAGAAAAAATAAAGATATATTAAATGAGTTTGGCGCATTTGAATTTTTATGGTTTTATAATTACATATTATAATATAATATATTGCGTTTTGTCAAAAATACAAACAGTGTATGTACCTATTACGAAAACTACTACAATAAAATATGACTGGCATAATTTCGGACATTACTAATTTTTTTTAACAATATATAGACCCACAACACGTATTTATAATTTTAAGTATTTCTTCCAAAAATAATGGGCCAAACTAAATACGTTTATGCGATGGTATAAATTTTTTCGTATATACACCAAAAATACAAAAAAAAATCATATATATATATATTCAAAAAAAATTATTACTACAATAAATTGCTTATAATATGACGGGAAAAAAATTATTTTAAAATTTCTGAATAATTATAATTATAATTATAATAATAACCTACAGAATTTGAAGGCCCCGAAAATGTCAACCAAAATAGTCGACTGATTATTTCTCGTTTCCCCCATCATAACCGATTGAATTAAATTGCACGTGTCGTTGAAAAGGCACCTTTTTGAGAAAGTGCAAAAGCCAACGTTGAATATAATATTATTAATTGATGCGTACTCCAAACGGTGACAATAATAATAATAATAATAATAATATTTTGACGACCGTTATAACGACGCGTTATTGATGAATAGTCGTATTGATTTCCTTTTTCGGGTCATTTAGGAATTACTTACAGAAGCCGTTTCATATACGTCAAAGAGGTGTGTGCGTTTGGATTAGTTAAAGTTATACAGTTTTTCGCGCACGTGTGTCAAACAAGATTTTTTTGTGACTTAACAGGTTAAAACGACTGCATTACCTATTGTACATAAATTTTTATAATCCGCGTAGTAATTTTTGCCGCTACAATTATTGTTACATACAGACACGTTAAGTATTCGAATACAAGTATTTGAATACTTTTTTCGTAATTTTGAACACCTACTTATGGAATACAAATGACCTAAAGTGCTTTAAATACTTTTTTTGGTACTTGTATTCGGAAACAAAATACTTTTCTAAACGTACCATTGGTACCAAAGTAATAATAGTTTCACATTATTGTGCATATAGGATTTATATAATTTTACATTTAGTGGCATTATGCCGTTATTGTCGCGCCGATACACCTAACCTATTCCATTTGGTTGTCATCAATTTCATTATTATGTGAAAATGTGGAATTTTATTATTACTATTATAAGATCACTAAATATTATATTGTTATCGTCGTATGTAATAAAGGCAATGGGTACTGCAGAAATTTACTTTTAATATATTTAGTAAAAATTATTGTGTTTGTGTCAGACACTATCAGTTCTCAGTTCATAGTATTTGTTTCGAAGCTGCCGTGCAGTTTTGCTGTTATTTGTTTATATAATGTTATAAATGGATACGTTAATAGTTAATACTAGAGATGGGATTTTCAACTCAATGACACGAATCATAATTACACGAATCAATTATAATGTGTGCTAAGTGTATTATAATTGTTTTATTACGTTGATTATTTTGTAATTCTTTTTAAAATACTCAAAAAAAGTAATGTGTTGATAATTAGTTTGAATTGAAAGTGCAATATAAATTATTAAAAACTTTAAAAGTTACATAAATTAAAAGTATTCCTAAGTATTCGGAATATTATATAAAAGTATTTATATTTGAACTTAAATACGCTTTAAAAAAAGTATTCGGAATACAAAAAAAGTATTCATAATATGTACGGTTATATATAAATATATAGTATATATATTTAAAAAACACATTGAATTGAAAAAATCGTTTAAATCATTATTATTTAATCGTTGAAATACAATATTAGAATCTCTTTCTTTTAAAGTTTTCATACCAGTAAAATAGAATCTTCTGAATTTCCTTACTAAACTTTAGAGTATCTTTACATCACACACACTCAATGTCACCTCGTTCTTAATCGTACCACATACTGTTTGTAGTAGTATTTGGTTATTGTTCGCTTAATGCGCATTATAAACAAATACCTCTCCTTTATTAATTATTTAGATTTTCAAATCTACATTGCATAGAAATAGTGGTAAAAAGTCTGTAAAATATATTGTGTATAATGTTTTAATCATTAATTTCCACGCTAGTTTCATATTGTCAATAAATAAAAAAACGAATATATTATAATTATTATATATCGTATAATTATTTCATTTTGTTTTCATTATCATTTCAAATGTTTATATTATTGAATATTTATAATAATATAAAAAAAAAAACTAAATATGTTTGTTTTTGCGAGTAAAACTCTGATCAATTAACTTTTCAGATAATTAGTAGCATAATTAAGTGGTGAACTTTCCCTATATCGTATACATTATTTAAAAAAACTATCATTTTCCACTTAACGAAAGTTTCGCACGCTTTGAAATAAAAATTTAAAGAAAACCATATTAGTTAAGGTTTTCTCTTAGTTAAGCTTTTATATTACGTACCTTCATTGTTCACCAAACATTTAGCGTTTGGTTACTTAATTTATTTATTGTAAAATAACGACCAAAGAATAATGGTTTAATTACATTACGTATGCATTAAAATATTAACAATTTAGGGAATCATATTGAACAACAACAAAAATAACAAGATATTTAATTGATATTTCAGGTAAAATTATTTTATTATGTTGTCCAACAGTTTTTCTGTAACATAAATTTTGATTTATTCATTAATTCGTTTTAATATTTTACATATCTTATAATATAATATTATAATCACAGGCGTGCGCAGATTTCTGAGTCAGGTATGGCTACATTTAATTTGTTCTCCTTTTCTCTGCACTGATTACAACGCGAGGAAATATGAGTATAAATTATACGGGCGTTTCATTTTTTTCTCTACAAACTTCAAAATTTAAATTCTTATCAGTATATATAATCCAAAACCTATTTTGTATTTTATGAATTTGGACATTAAAACGATACTTATTGCGATCATTACATTGAAAACCGTTTATGGAATAATGAATATTATGAAAACATTCAATTTTCATTGAAATAATGATAATTTTTCTATAATTATTAAATTAAAGAAATATTTCCTACAAAAATGATTAAAGCTCGAAGAAAATTATAAAAATGCACATAATTTTAATTAAATAATATTTAAATTGAAATACTAAACATGAATTTATTATAAAAAATGTGTTTTTTTTTAAAGTAAACTGTTAATTATTATATAATATATTATAGCTGTCTGAAAAATGTTCATATTTAAATATTTAAATATAAATTTCTATATTATCTACTACCCACATATATAAATAAAACAATTATAAGTATTTACCTACATTTATACTTCATTTAAAATACTATCTTAAAAATCATAAAAATAACCATTGAAGAATTCTGTGCTAACGGATGTTAATTGTAATAATAATATAATTATAAAATACTTTATAGAGAAATTACAGAAAAAAAAAATTTACGTAGGTATGAATATAATATATATATTTATTTATTTATTTATACACGTTATGGGTATATATTAATATTATACATCGTATCATATAAAAAAGGCAATTTTCGTTTTCTTTATTCATTTGATATATTTTGATAAAAAATAAAAAAGTAAACTCTATTACTAGTTCTTTTTTCAATAAGCTGAAAACAAATCACTTTTAAAAACAATAAAATATTTCTATATATATATATACCTTGTATATATATATAATAATGAAACTGATGAAACCATTTCAATTCGATTTTATCTCATCTGCCACGATGGGCTATGAATAGTTAGACCGAATAATTCAATAACCTTTTTCATCAACGAAAGACGATGAAACAAGAAAAAAAAATTGTTGAAGTAAAAGGAAATTTTAATAAACTTTAATTGAGTTTTATTTTCGGTTTAATGATTTTTCTTCAACGTATTACATTTTCTCAAATCTAAATATATAAGTACATTTTACAATATAAAATTTATTGCTATTAAACATGATTTTCACTCTCCTTAAAATCGATACTGACCTATTTGATAAATTATTATTTTCGTCCTTAAAAACTTATAAATAACTATAGTGTATAATATTCAAGGTTCAGTTCATAAAAATGTATCACGGACATAATTTTCTTCAATTTTTGTTACTAAAATATTTAGTACGAATTTACATTTTTACTTTTCACTTAACGGTCAAAAAATTTGCAATATTTTTTTTATCAAACATATATGTTTTAATTAGAAAAATGTCAATTATTACTTGTCATTAAAGTGAATTATCATTTATTTACATATATGTTTTAATAAGACGACAATTGGTTTGTTCTATGAAAAAAAAGGATACCAAAGGTAAAGTATATTTAGAGGTAATCTTTGTATAATATGTGTTATAACAAAAGTATCTCTTTAATTGTATATCTATTTATAAATATAAAAATTGCCAAGACATAATTTTAATCTAATATAACATTCAACGGCAATCATTAATATTCACACATTTAACTTCATAAACGTATTTTGTTTATAACTTATGTAATAATTACGAAAAACAAAAATAAAGATAACCATTAATTACGAGGTATTCTTTAAAATTTGTATAGTTCTTATGTTAATTGTCCGTAATTTTTTAGTTTTTTTTTTTTAGGAGATTTTAACAAAATCGAAAAATAATCGCTATAAAGTAATACCAACAAGATGCAATTTGCTACTGAAGACCAAGTACGCCTGTATAGATCCGAGCACTTCTGGAAGAATTTTTGGGTACAAACATAAAAAAAAAACACTTGATTGAATAATAATAAATTTATAATAATAGGTACATTTTACCTTGAACTACGGGTTTTGGCGTACATATGGTTCTACATTTTATAATTATATTATGTTTACTTCTCGTTATTCCAGAGTTTAAAATTGAATAGAATGAAATTGAAATCATTACAATGGCATCGCTGATGAATTTTGAGAATGATGTATGAAGAAAGGTACCTAAATTTAAATCGGTAGGATGTCAGTGGTTCCGTTCCGTGACAATGTTTTATGGCGGTCACCATATAATAAATTACTAACGTTGTATTTAAACGCGTCGCCGGCGAGCTATATGTTCAATCACGTTTCTTATTTTCATAAAAAAAAATATAGAACACTTTTCAGTGAGGACAGAAAAAAATATATAAATCAAGTGATCTTATAAAAAAAAAGTATTAATTTTCAAAGAGAAATGTTCACACAAAAAAAGAGAAGCGATCAAGCGTTTTTAACAAAGCGAATACAAAATAGATGAATATACTAAAATAAAACCGAATAGTTAAGTAAATAATATGAATAAATGTAACAGTAATAAAAGTAACAATAATTTTGCAATTAAAACCTGATCAATAATCATACTTCATATAAATAAACTACTCAACGACTTATTCACTTATATACATAAATAACGTTGATCCAATAATGTGATTTACAAAATATTGGTACATTTATGGGCAACAATTATTCATAAAAATTAGCGACTGATTGCGGCTTTTCATATGTCAACAATTATTGATAGGGAGAAATTAATCACGAAATAAATAGTCGATGAAATGATTTTCATTTTTAGTTTCAAAATAAAATGGTGGCCTATCGTGATAAAATTCAAATAGAAACTATTGAATAGGAATACAGAAGGAATCTTATTATAACACCGACAAATTTTGAATGTTAACTTTGACGACGTATATTTAATAATATCATAATACAATAACACAATATGTACTCATCCAATACGTGTAAATGTAAAAAATAGTATGTCTTAATCATAAATTGAACAATAAAATAATAATAATAAATACAATTTCACATTCATTGATGGATGCTTGGAATACCAAAATACGTAATCTCGCTTATAAATGCATATTTCTACAGGAAAAATGCAATACACTGTATCATAATAATATTATATATGTTAAATACGTCATATGAATTGATGATTCATAAATCATACGTAAGGTAAAACAACTTATAGATTTGAACGTTTTAATTTAGAAAAAAAGTTTGAAATAAATGTAGAAAAATCAAAAAACAAAACAAAATTACCCGTCGGTTAGGTTTGGTTAATAATCTAAAATCAATTTGCCTGAGATATGTAATCTTATCAATGATTATCATAACGTTAATGACTAAACAAATTATATTTAAATATATATATATATTTTTTTTTTAATTTTTGACATTATTATAATAATAATTATAATATTATTTAATGAGTGCAGATAATTCTCCCAGTATGTGTAAAAACTACGGTACGCACACGTGTATCATTCAAACAATTAAAATGTCAATCGAACACTGCGCGCTACCGAGTAAAACGGTAAAATAATATTATGTTAAATATTCATTGAAGTATAATCGAAAACAATAATTTGTATCGTTACAATCGCTATATTGTTATGATTCAATGTGAATTCATGATCAATAAATTATATTTTTGTAATAAAAAGTATATTATATAATACAAAAAATATGATCACATAGAATTCGATTATTACAAAAAAACTTATAGAAAGACCGAAAATGTTTTTAAATTAACTTATGGTTCTTCTTCGAAACGAAACTTAAAATCTTCCGAATCGTGACTTTATCGCCGACATTTGATTCGAATTCTACTTTAGAAAAAAAAATCTCTATTCTCATGAACATAACAATAAAGACCCTCCTCGGTTTGATGTTTTATTTTATTAAGTTATCTTTTTTTTTTTTTTTTTTTTGCACATTACTATCTCACCATCATCACCGTACAACATTTACCAATCATTCATACATGAATTGCAATTATTGTAAGCCTACAGCCGTCGGACTTTTATTTATTACGAAAATTGAAAAGTTTACATTCGGTCGATCGAGGAATTTTATTCTATAAATATTAAAGATTCAATTTCACGAGCCACTCGATATCATATTAAAATTTGAAATTAAATAAGTATAAGATGCATTGTGTAATATGCACCCTCCGAATATTGTTTTTTATCGTATTTCTTGTAAAATTCGGTCAAATTAAAGAACAAATAATTAAATTATCATCGTAAATAATATAACTCTCAATACGAATAAATTTTGTGTATTTGTTAAGTCAGTATCCCTTACTCTAAAAACACACCAATAATACACGAATAAATCATAATTAATAGATTATTTTAGATTAGACAATGTTTAAGACTCGAGTGTTACAAGACATTGATACAGAAATTGCTTTTATTATTACATCTAATTACCAATTTCGTTCTTTGCCCGTGAGCAGAAAAATATTTACAACGGAACGTTAAAAGAACCTTTGTTTTTATTACACCAAAAGCTCAATCTTTGTCATAATAATTTCTTGATAAAAGATAAACAAAAGGGAAATTTGAGTAAATCATATTAACAATTTCCAGTTGTTCTTTTGATTCTACACATTCGTCACGTTCTACGGATATTCATTCGGATATTATTATATTCATTTAACTGCGTATTGCAATGTAATCAATATGAGTGTGGGTTCACATTGAATGCGAACAGTGTAAAATGCGGCTCTAAACAAACAAAAAAAATTTGAAAACGGAAAATATTTTTTTATTCTGTGTTTAAATATATACAAAAAAAAAATGAGTTCGGTCCTTATTTCTCTTCGGACGGCTGTCTGAATCATCGGTATAACGGTTAAACGGTCTAGTGGTTCGATTGGAACCCTCGAGGTAAATTTGACGAACCTCTAGAGAACACGAATTCGATGATATTACTCGAAATTCGACGAAATCCCTTGCCGATATAGATTCAAAAAAAAAAAAAAAAATAAGCGCCTGTCTTTATAAAATAGCAACAAAGTTCCTCTATATAATTTATCTTATAAGTGTACCCCTATATGCGTTAACGGCAAAGTACAGTAAAATTTTGATGTTCTACATATTGTCTAGGAATTTTATAAAATGCCGGTTCATCTTATAGCAAATATTTTATTGGTTCTGATTTTACTATACGTTATTCCTAGATATTAGATTATAATAGAATATCAAGATTTTACACACTGGCGCTATACTTTTCGTGTACTGTGTAATTTTCGCCGATCAATAATGAATATGCAATATATACGATTATGCTTCACGAATACGAAAACTTGCATTAAATTATAAAAATATACACTTATTTTTTTCAAAGAGAAAAAATAAATTATAATAATATTATTTGTAGCCGTAGCTATATTATAAACCAAATACCAATACGTAAATGCACTATATTAGTATTGAAAATTTTATTATACGCAAAATACAATCTGGCAACGAAGGTATCGTTGATCGTCGAATCGTCGTCTAGACTCAGCAAAATGTCTAGGAATGCATAAAAGATAACTCTGTAAAAGTATAGATAATTTAATAATTATCTATTAAGCCGTAAAGGGTTTCGCATACGTAGGCACACGACGAAATACGAACTCCGGATTAAAGAAAACGAGAAATTCAGAAAACGTGTTGGTTATGAATCAACACAAATCGTAAATAACACTGGAAAACAAATATCATCTCTTGTGCAGCATGTCTCAAATAATAAAACGGATTTGGATTTATGGAACGAAACGGTGGGATTTTGTGCTGTTAAATCCGACATCAAACATGGATCCAAAAACATTGGCATTCTTGTATTGCTGTTGCGACACATATCAATATGATAAAAAAAACACACACACAGACGCAAAATACGATCAACCAAAATGCGAGTTTACCATTTATTTTTGAATTAAATTAAAGTCGTTGGAAATATATATTTTTTGTCGTTAATACCTAAGAACAATAAAATATTGTGAAATGTATTCTACGCGGATCTCACGGCTATTTCTAGTTTTGAATCATATACCTGTAGTGTATTTTCATATGCATATCTTACGACGTAGTTCGATAATGTATTTCAAAGAGATTAAAATGTGAATTAAAGTCACATACATATAACTTACGAAAAATTTCTTACATAATATTATACTGTCGATAAAAGAAATAAATATAAATATTTTATTATTATAATATTAAAGTGTTAAATAAGGTGTAAACATTTATGATGTACAATTTTCCAAAAATCCAATGATCAGATTTTATTGAAAACGAGGCTATTTTTCACAAAATTTTTATTCAAAAATTCAAAATGTAACGCCTTAGGTGAAAGGAATAAAGGTGTACTTGAGAAATCTACGATTTAAATAAAGTTTGAAGTTCTGCGTAAATGAATTTATATACATAAATATGTTTGTTATAAAAAAAACAAGTTTTATAAAACGTTCAAGAAATAAGAAAAATAAAAAAGGTAAGCAATGGAAACGTTGGAGATAAAATAAATTATCGTTTCAAGTGAAATATTAAAAATTTATAGTAGACCAATGGAATGACAAATAAAGCAAATAGTATTGACTTTTCGTCTTGTATACAATTCAAATCCTAAATCACCTACAACAATACACTTCTGCATTTTTTCTCTATGTATAATTATATATTATTTCCCCAAAAAACAAATGTCAAATGATCTTTATAAAATTTCAAAAAAAATTCAGATCATGGAGTGTATACTATCAGAGCCGTAGCTAGAGGGGGGCGAAAAATGCCTGCGTCCCTGGCGCAAAATTTAAAAAATTAATATAATATAATACTAGTACTTCTGATTATTTTTAACTATAATTTATTCGAATTAAAAAGAAAATCTATATGACATTAATACTCTATTAGTTCTGTACTGATACCAAAATAGCGCAATTTTAAGTCTTGCCCGGGCGCAATATTCGATTGCTACGGCCCTGTGTACTATATCAGAAATGTACTATAATACTATAATGTTTAATATGTTTGATTATATATTTATATGTCCCACCCCTATCGGACACGCAATCTTTAAAAATTACTATAATAACGGTTAACCTGGACGAATGTTCAATTTTTTTTTCGTTGGACAATCAATATTGTTGGTCGCTATATAGACCAAAAATTAAGTAACTAGAAAAAGTTTTTGGTTCTTAATTAAATAGCGCATATAATATCAACGATAGTCTAATATGTTGTTACGAACGTAAGAAAGACATGTCGCGTAAAAATCTATAAAATGTATATTACCTACTTATATACATATAATAATAATAAAAAAAATAATAATAATAATTATAATAATACATATAATTGGCTGAGTCCCAAACCACGTGATATTCGATAAAATTTATAAGCCATTCGATAATCATATTATACGTTTACAATATTTAGCAAACTTTTACGATTAACTTCGTATAAAATACGTAGGTATGTGAAAATTTTCCCAATTTTACACATACACACAAACACGTATAAAATAATAAAAAACTGCCGCTACTGACTTATAGACAAATACGAAAATTGCATTTTAGACGATAAGCTTTCTCATTCGAAAATCAAATTCGATAGGTTATTATGTCCAGATTTCGTTATTTTAAAAACGTCAATACGTGGCAATCGTAACAGTGACTGACAAGAAAATGATCAAATGTTCCCATTGTTTCCACGTAAACGACTAGTTCATTAAGATCGAGTGCCGTCTCTCGCTCATCGATTTCTGTGTAGATTGTGATATAATAAAGACTTTAAACCTTCTATTCATTTTGAACGTAATAAAAATATACGCAATATAAAACGTTCGACCTAAACTCTCCCTCTCTCTCTCTCTCTCTATATATATATATATATATATATATATATATATATATATATATATATAATTACATACATGGACGACTCGTGTACAATAGACTCTATTGAATTATGCTTTCTTTATTATTGATTTCATATGTGTACATAATTATATATGTACTTATTCAGCCCTTAACTGTTCTCCTTAGTAATGGTCTACACATCGAAATAGATACACTTGCATAAATCATTAAAAAGAAATTGATTTACGCAACTAAAAAATTATTAAATTATTGCATGCTTAAAGCGAGATTATAACTCTTTGTGTTAAGAGTCAGAATGGAAAAATAAGTAATTCGTTTCATAACGTAATTAAATTAAACAGAATACATTATCGGTTATCCCTGCGTTATCTTTACCGTTAATTTAAACTTTTGTATTCGAAAATGAAATTAATTTAATTTAAATCCATTTAATCTTACAGTGTTCACTGGGTAAAGCGTAAGCTACGTTAGATTTCATTATTATAAATAAATTTGAATGTTACAGTTTTGTAACCCGTGTATTTATGATACAGATTTTGAAGGAGTCAATCTATTCGCACGCAAAAATCACGGACTACTTTGGTTTAGAGGCTAAATTCAATTGTTTCGAAACTATATACAATTGCCTATGGTTTGGTTTGAATTTTTTCATCGGTGAAATTCTAAACTAACTGTTAGGTAAATAACTCGACGAACGACATTGTGAATATCGTTTTATCATGCCATTTTTGTTCCCTAAAAAGCGATTAAAGGCATTTATGCTTTAAGAAAAACATTGAAATATGTAATCAAAATTTGCATTATAAAAACCAAAACATTTAAATGACAGTATCTACTACGTATCTATTCTAGATTAATTAATTAATAATTAATATATACTTGTAATAATGGAAAAATCACTAATTTGCATTGTTAAAAATATATTAATAAAACTATAAATATACAAATAATACAGTGATCCGTATTATGCTCATTGAATTGATTAGATGTAATCCACGTAAAGATAAAATAATCTGGTCCGTTCATATTTTCAAATATACATTTTCGAGCAATTGTGAAAATTCACCTATCCCTCCCACCACTTATTTCATTGAATATTCTTTCAGGTATATATATATATTTTTTTAATCAATTCTAAAGATAAATCAACTAATAATTTTTTTTAATTAGTATTTAATTTAGTGAAATGTATTTGTAGAATTCAAATATAAAAAAATACGCGCGAAAAAGAACAAAATATGCAAAATGTAAAAGCAAAAAAAATTCTTCTTTCATCCCTTGTGTTTTATGAAACAAATTCCTATATCTCCATAATATGTATTTTAAAAAAAAACATGCAAACGCCTAAAGTCTATAGTAATACAATCATAAAAATAAAATATAAAAAAAATTACTCATTTTGCACCGCGTATAAATTGTAGTTAAGTCCAAAGTTTGTTTATATAATATAATAAAGCAAAGTGTACTGTTATACGTATGTATATACACTCACAAACACCTGCGGTAAATCGATCGAACTCGCAAACTCGACGGACTAACTGGCGTTCAATTACGATTGCACTTCTATTACTCATTACAACCCATAATGGTCAAATATAATAATAGTGACGTCAATATTTCCACTGTTCTAATCTTCGCATAATATTACACGCGTTGTTGTACAGAGTGAATCGCTTACAGCAAATAACATAATTTTCACGCGTTTCTTATTATAGGTGTCGTCTGCTCAACCTTCGCGTGATTCTATTTTTTGTTTTCAATAAAATGTTTTCCTCAAAATTGACAAGTTTCTTTGAGTCATAATTTCGATTCGAAGACGTAACAAACGAGTTACGATTTTCCATACATACGCAATATATATTGTATCCTGAATGTTTATTAACAGGACGTTTTATTAACACGTATAAAATATATATATATGGACTCATAAAAATCGACTCATACCGCAAACTCGCTTTTAAATATCTCTGGCAAAAAAACTTAAACTCTAATCCCAATTTTGATTTTAAAATCTTTAAGTTTGAAGCCTTGGTTTTAAAATGTTTTCTTAGAACCAAAACAGAGACTTAGTTAAGTCTTAGTTAAGAGACTGTGCTAGAGATATTTAACTGCGAGATTGCGGTATGAGTCGATTTTTTTGCTCATGAGTGCATATATGTGTACGAACAAAATATGCAGAAATTAATTGCGATAACACCCTGTATGATCGTGTAGAAAGTAAACGTACGATTTACGAAATCACTGTTATATTGTTGACGTACCGTATTACGTACAGACATTATAGTTTATTATACATGTATGTACTTTTAAACAGGGATCAAGGACTTAAAACGAATTTTACTTTCAAATCGTTTTACACCGTGTATAAAATATGCGTACTGTGTCATCATCGATCGCCGCGTTGTCGAGAATGAAAATTAGCTTTCTTATGTATTGTCCGCGTATCGATCGAATATAACAAAAAAACACACACATATATATATATATATACAATATATATTTGAGGTTTCGACAATTGAGGTTATTAACTTGGTGTACATTTAGATTGTTAATTTTATGTTATATAGTTTCCCAGTCGAAAATCATATAGATAATATTTATCATCAATGTTAGGAATTCAATATTTTTGTTGTTGTTGTCATCATTAATAGATTCTTAATGCTGTTGGGTTTCTGGTTAGTCTTAGAAGTATGTTTTTATGTATAAAACATTTCAGAATTATGTGTTAAGTCTTTAATGTTTAGGTAAACCTGTCATGAATTGCGCAGTGAATTCTTGCTCATAGACAATAACAATAACAATAAAATTATAATTTTATATTATCATTATTATAATTATGTACGTAACTAGTACTAAGGCGTTATTTACGCTGAGGTATAAGTACTTTAAATACGATTTTACCAAAATGCCAGCAAAGAAAGAGAAAAGCGTAATATAAATTTATTGAGTTGTATAATTTTAAACAGTGTTGATTATATTTCGCTGACATTCTCACATTAATTAAAATAATTTACAACTATTTTGTGTTCTATCTGAATAACCATATTAATTAATTTATTGCCTATCATAACTCTAGATCAGGTTTTAATATATTTAGACCCTACATTTATTTCTAAGATATATTTAAATTTTGGTTTTACACTATTTCAATCAAAAAGATTGCTGTCAATATTTAGTATTCAACAATTTAAAATTATCCAAATATAATTATTTATAGAAATTTTCTACATTTACATATTTCGGTGTATATTGAGGACTCTAATATTATTTTACTTATATTAATTACCTATTGTAATTAATGAAATATAACTGTTATAACATTAAATTAAAAATCATTTTGCACATAAAATGTAATTTACGTTATATTAACAATCTGATAAACCACGAAATAATATAGGTTCCGAAATGTAAATAATGCGCTTTAATATTTCCATAAATATATTAATGTAAGACATTTTTATTTAATTTCGTTCGTACGTTAATCGAAAAAAACTATTTTTCTTTTTTAAGTGTTAAAATTATATTTCTATATAATATTATATTCCAAGAGCAAACTGCTTTTTCTTATATCAAAAACCAAAATATAATTGAATGTAAATACGTCAGTTGACATCCCGCAAATGTGTACAAAAATAGTATAAAGATGTCAATTATAGTCTAAAATATTTGATATTTTTACATTTATCTGTTCCAATTAATATTTAACACTATATTTGTAAAAATATAACTACAAAACAATAAATGTAGCTACATCAATATTAACATAAACACACCCTATAGAGCATATTTAATAAAATATGTAAATTAATGATAGTATACGGAGGGTAAATTTTATGCATATTCTGTATTTAACTATTATTACACGCACAATAAAACTGGTATTTTTATATAATAATGTTTGAAAAAATAAACGATGAAAGAATATATATATATATAAATTTCTTTAAAAATTTAAAAAAAATTGAAATTTATATAAATTAATATTCATAAAAAAAAACAATAATAATGGTTTTATTTCCTATAGTTTATAGGAAATTAACTTTTAAAAATCAATAATAATAATAATAATAATAATAATGAATTATATTAAATTTTGAAAATACTTTATTCAATACATTTTATTCAGATAATTTGGACTGTTATCGCTGTCCACAAAATCACTCATCCATAATTCACTTCTAAAAGATAATAATGGTTACATTTTAATGTAAAGACTTTACTTCAATAATTACAAATTCAATTGAAATGTATTAAGATTTTTTTTTCTTATTAAATGTTTAAATTAGATAAACTTATTCAGATGAGTTTACAACGGTTATTAAAAAACATTTGTTTAATTTTATTTTTGCCCTCCCAATAATCAATTACTAATGACATCAAATCAATAGTAAATATAGTGCACGGTTGCAGGAACAATACAAAATAGTATCCAACATTTTCGAATTTTATTTAGAAATGTTTGCTTTTCTTATTATTTTGTCAATTCGTACATTTAATAATAAAATTAGAATATTTTTTGTACCCAAAAAGTATAAATAGCAAAAAAAAAAAAAAAAGAAATCATAGCAAATCGGATGACTAAACATTCGTAAAAAAATCGCTGACCTCTCGGGATATTCCTCGGTTGAATCTCAAGACGTATGAATACAATATTTACATACACACATGTTACTATTGGGATCGTTTTTCAGCCTTATCGAAATATAACAAGACAAATGGTGTAAAAAAAATTACCGTAAAATGCATAAAAACAAATCATATAATGTTTTTTCTACACTTATTTTTTTTTCAAAAAAAGAAAATTAAAATTTTACAGAATTCATTATTTCTTATTATTATAATGTTGCAATACAAAATACGACTTGATAACCTATACATGTAAGTACATTTTTTCTATACAATATACAAACGCCTTAAATTTAAGACGATTATATAAGTATTATACTGAATTGAATGTTTATCAAATTAAATTTTTTAATTATATAATTTCCGATAACATTACAACTTTGAATATCGATTTTAGCGCGATATGAATACCTAACCTAAATTTTCTTTTTTCTTATTTATCCAGTCTTTGACAATAGTGTATTATTATATATTTTTTAATTTTTTTGATGAGATAACTGGACTATTGGATTTTCAGTATATAGATATTATATAATTTGTTGAAATATTTTGTCACATAATACGATAGTTGAACGGACATATCCAGTTAGGTCAAATTTAAATATTGAACGCATTCATATTAATTATAACCTGATAATATTTACCGTGCTATTTTTTTTTTTTTTTTTAAAGACAATATTGTATGATGTAAATTAACTTAAACGTAAAACGCTTGGCAATTCGTACTGCTATTATTAAAGAGGAAATATGGATTCCAAAAATTGGAAAGCTATTCGCTGTTTGCCCAAAAGTGTAGAAATACACATCCAAAATTAAATTTATTATGTTCAGTGAAACGTGTCGTTTTATTTGTGCTGCATGGTTTTCCACGAATTAAGATACGTTTTCGATTTGTGTTGCCAAATGTGTTGGCCAAAAATACGATTCGACAGGCGTGGATAATATTTAATCGTTTCTACTCAAAAAAAGGAACCCCGGGATAATTACGATTTCTTCCGATGCAAACAACGTTAGATATGTAATATTTAACGAATTTAATAATTTCGTTTCACGCATATGATATTATAACATATTTGTCGCGTTAATAAACGATATTTTAAAAATTCGATTTCTACTTGTACATTATGATTTATAATAGCTTAAATCCGTGAAGCGATCGTTTTTAAAATTTCTCATCCAAACTGTCATAAAATTCAAGTAATTATAAGTTTAGAACATCATCATATATCAAACGAGTGTCAAAATAATGTCCGTCATACGACACGTGATTCTCTATACAGAAAATATTTTCGAATTCGAAACGAATGTGAATTCGAAAAGTTTCGGAGTTTTATTTTTTAATAATATTATATGTTCATTGAAAATATTCAATTGATTGTTGTTTTAATATCGTAACGCGTAGATTATCACAAAACGTAACACGATTATGGTGAATAATGAATTGCCTCTTTTTTCATTTTGACATTTGTTTTATATGGTAGCTCATATTTTTTATTTTTGGCACGTCATTTAGTTCTTTTTTTAATCCAATAGTGTATCGAACAAAATATTTATAAACGACACTGTAAGTGCGTTTGTTTATCTATACATTTTCAAAACACTCATATGCTACGAGCGCAATGTAAACGTTATTTATATATCTATATAAAAAAATTGTGAGAAAAATAATTTACGAACCTTATCAACGGGTATTTATATTCATAATAAATAAATTACAAGATCGTACTTTACAGTTTACAACGATGGGTTCTTCATCAATTTTTATCTATGAACACTTTATCATATAACACAGCGTATGACTCCAATAAACTGTTCCATTTCGATTTCACTTTTTGTGAAAACATTAAAATTATACTATTTCTCTTTTGTCTTTTTTTTAAAAATGTGTTTAATAAAACTCCATCGTTTTAACGAAAGCAATTCGTCGTAATACAAATAATAAAACAGAAATTTAAAAAAAAGTTTAAAATATTGATAATTACAATTATTTACACAATAATGGAACAGTGCGTAAAATAATATTTATAGGTATATTTAAATTTTTAAAACGGCTTTAATTTGATTTTAAATTTAAATTCCTGAACTTTTTGAAATTTTAAATATAATAAAATTTATAATTTATCGCATAACATTTATATTGATTATTAGTTTTACTAAGATCACGTAGAAAATAATAGTATAAATACGTTTTTAAATGTTTCGGTTTATTAACTTTTTAAATGAGTACAACGAAGAAAAACTAAATATTAAATAGTTTGAAAATACAGTACAAAGTGTTACTAAAATAATTTTCAATTTATTTTTACACAGTGACATTCTTCCAAATATAAAACTACCCCGTACAGTAAATATGTACTATATCTTAAATCTTTTATCAAAAAACGGGTTAGCACGGGTTTAAATAAAAAGAGAACCTATCCTACCTATATTACATTTTTGCATAATTTGTTATATCACCAAGTATTTTTCTGAAATTCATACATCAATATTTTATCATTAACCTCTTAACGAGTTATTTTGAAGAATTTAGGAAAAATGGTAAAATTTAAAGGAACAAACTAGTTATATTCCAAAGTAATTAACATTGCTTTTTTTTTAATATAACTAAAACTATATAAAATAACAAATTTTACTTAAAAGAAGACAAATAAATGTCAAATAAATTTCTATTAACATTTACATAAACATTTCTTTGATTAATGGTGAATTATTTTTAATAATGCAAAGTACTTATTCAAACTTCACATCATTAAAAATGTTTTTTCCGCGCTCGTCAACATAAAGGCTTCGAACATTTTTTGTTCTAAATAACTTTAGTCTCATGTTTTGATAAGCTTTAATTTTCTGTTCTTTTAAAATTCTTTAATTCAATTCTTTTTCTTTACAAAGTTCTTTCACAATCGGCATCAGTCAACGGTAATTTCATTATATTCATTATACGTTAAAATTTTTTTGTATATTCAATAGAGTGCATGTTACATTCATGAAGAATATACCTAATCATATAAAGTCTCTCATTCTCACTTCAACCATAATGAGAGTAACATTCGTTTAGATTCAAAATTTTTTTGTACACCAATAATATTATATTAAGTTGATCCGATAACTTATAGTGCGAAACAATATTATTGCGTTGAGTATTTAATAACATATATTTTATTATAATATCGATGATAATTTGATAATTCAGATTTCAGTGTGTTCAGATCAGACGTTTCTCTAAAATATTTTAAATTTTTTTGCCATTAACACGAATAACACTTTTTTCCTCATTTCTTTTTTTTATTTATTTATTATTATTATTATTATTATTATTATTATTATTATTATTATTATTATTATTATTATTATTATTATTATTATTATTATTATTATTATTATTATTATTATTATTGAACCAAATATAATAAACAAATGTTGAAATAAATATAAGTCCAAAAATATATTTGATATGTCAAAAACATATACCTGTTATTAGACCATTACATATAATACTCTGAAGGTGAAAAAAATGTGTGGGTTGAATTCAGTGTGTAATAAAAAATTACTTTTGTGGTTAAGAGAATATTACACCCACCACATTTTTTTGTTCCCGAAACTTTGAGAAATTACAGTACCTACGTAAGTTCCTAAATTCTGGTGTATAAGTTAAATTTAGTATTTAAACACTTATTACACAGTGACAAAAACATGCTCTATTTGCCTTCACGCCTGGTTTATCAAAAATTGATATTTTAAAGTTAACATATAAAAAAAAGAACACAATTTCTTGTAAACCACGTCCGAGTTCCGTTCAATTCTATGTTATAATGTAAAAATTGTCTTGTACTATAATAGCTCGTAATAAACACGGCGATCGTCTCGAAAGTAAGTAATGACTAAGAATACGATCTCTAATGCATGATTAATAATAATAGCATTAATATTATGGTTCGTATGAATCATTCGTCTACAACACGTTATAACTCCATAACAATAATGCCACCACCGCACCGTCTACAATAATGTGTTAATAAAATTATTTTTTTTCATAAATAATATTATATTAGACATATAAACATTGGTCTGTTCAATGTGGTATTTAACAATTATAACACTACTCATCAATAGTCTAACCATATATCTATATACATTATACATTCATTGATTTAATTTTTCACCGAGTGGTGACTTTTTTTCTGTTGCTGAAAGTAACGGTCGTTCGTGCCAAATGTTATTTTCACCACGCCAAGTTAGGTTGTCTACAGTTTATAACACACATCTCAGCTATTTGGATTACTTCTTCAAATGAATAGACTATCACTATACCACATAGAAAGCAGAAGTATCCTACGTGTCTTCCGACCATGACTATGTATTATCGCATAAAATATGTGTAGGTATTAAATGATAATCTTCAATGAAATAGCTTAATATTCGATTAAAATAATTATGACACCATGACTTAACCAACTACTGTTCAATCCCGAATCTATGTATTATATTATTTTTGACGTAGTCGAATGACGAAAATGGTATTCGATACTTATAATAAACATTATTCTAAAAGCAAAAACCGCAGACCAAAAAGTACAAACTTTTTGACTAGTAACTATTGTTACTAGTCTTAATAGAAAATTTGACACACTCAACCAAACATATAACAAATGAATGAAAACAAAAAAATTAATAATAGATAATTTAAAAAGAAATACATAAAATATTTATAAAAAAAAAAAATCGTTATAGACAATAAAGAAAACGATATACATTATACATTATGTAAAATATTTAATAACATATTGTATTACTATGAAAATATTAATTATTATAATATTTAATTACATGGATTATCACGAATGGTCGTTTCTTAAATAATGATAGAATATTAATTTAAAAATATATATATATTAAACCCAGGGTAATCATACTAAGATAATAAATGAAAGCCACATAATTTTGCGAACTTCTTTTGAGTATAAAAAATTTCCATCGAAAAATTTCAAAAAAAATGTTGTAAAATAAATGAACAGGCCTCTTAAAAAGGACATCTTTATTGATTAATATAGAAATTAATCGTAAAGCATCCAAACTATAATCATTGTAAATAAACTACTCTAATTATTGTATACGGAGAATCGAAAAATGTTCGGTTCCATGTGCGCATTCATTTTCAGCGAATCGGAGAAAATTTTAATAATTCTATTTATATATATATATATATAAATTATTTTATCGACGAGTCGATGTTTCTAATATAAACCAGCGGTTCCCAAAATGTGCGCCGTGTTGTCTTAAACCTAACCGTCAACCCCGACCTGGTCTAATAATAAATTACGATACATAACGATTAGGTTTATATCAATTAAGTTGTCTTAATGCGATTATGAAAAATACCGCGTTACAATTGATCCGCAAGTATTTTGTAAACCACTTGTCTGGTGAAAATACGCTTCCGTATTAATATAAACGACAGTTTCATGCATTATGTTATTAGTTTATTATCTGAAATAAACAGTTTTGTCAGTTTTGTGGTTCGGTTTTTTTTTTTTTTTTTTTTTAATTATGGATCGATTTTCAATAAACAATCCATAGACGGTGTGAAGATGAATTGAGTACCTTCGACACTTTCGATCGGCCGCGGTCCGTCTGTAAGAAAGCGAAAATGATAATACGACGATGATAGTGTTATTTGGTAGTCTTGGTTTACGTCGACAGAAATTAACGCTGAAGAGAGACTATTCCGTTTTCGACTTCTTATTTGTGCGAAACTGGGTTTTCGGCAATCGTTGTAATAAAAATCGAGTGTCGAACGAAAATCAATGTGGAAAAGGAAATGAGAGTGGCTGTGTCTCTAGTTTGATCCCGAGACTCGAAAGAAGGTGCGAGTTAGATTGGCGAGTTAGGTTAGGTTCCACTAGTTTAATGTCTTTTATAATCTTTTTTTCAACGTAAAATATATTTATAAATCTTAATAATTGTACAAATGAATAAAATACGTACTCGTATAATTATAGCAATATAAATATTTTTATGTTGTCCACGATTTTTCGTAGTTTTATTTATTTTCATCTAAAAAAAAAAAAAAAAAAACCGTAAAAAGTTCGTCAATTTTATCAAGGGCGCTAAGATAATATATGTATATATAAGTTCCAAAAGGGCTCCGCGAGTCTAAACAGTTTGGGGGAACCGCCGTAATAAACTATATTTTTTCATTTGAATTCGCGCGAACGGTATGCGACGAAACAAAAACAAAAAAAAAAAGCCACTTCCTTTGGATTCGCCACGAAACGTTATTTAAAGAAACGTAATTATTATTATTAAATTATTTTTTTTCTTTTTCAAACTACGTCCCGTGTGAGTTTCGTTCGAGACGTATTCGCGAAACGAATGTGTGCGGCACTTGGTCGACACACGTCTCGTTATAATTTCTCACGGACACTTCTATAGACGGACGCGTCTATTACATAATATTATGTGCGCTCTCGTACATAGAGCGACCGAACAGATACGGGCGCAGATAGAGGAAACGTGTTACACGCGCGCGCGCGTGTGGGTACTTACACGGGGGGACGTATGTCGGGTCAAAAAAAGTAAACGACTTGAATAACGTGCACACACAGTACATACGTACGTTACACGTCCACACGCATCCGATGTAATCGTATTGTGTACACACATCGTATAGGCAATGATGCGATGGTGATGACGCCTAGGGCCACGTTAAAAACTATCATCTTTTTGCTAGCACACTGTCGTCGCTTTTCCATCGTCGCCTCGCAATAGCGTATGCATTACGGTTTTATCGAATTTTCGCGCACATCTGGGTCACGCGTTCCACAATATGATCATCAGATTATCTATTTACGAACGGCAGCGTTATGTGTACGTTAAATATTATTATTAAGATCCGAAATAAGTATGCGGCACGCTTATTTCGCGATTTTATAACACGTTTTTATAGGGTATCATCAAAAGCGATTTTCATTGTTTTCCTAATCATTCTTATCGACAAAATATTATATTTTATTATAATATAAAATACTATGAGTACGTTATTAACAACGCGATCGTCAGGGAGAATTATTACGTGGTATAGAAAACACGCTCTGCTGCAGGCTTCAACGCCGAATAATGTACTTATAACTGTAACAATAATATATTTGAACATTATGATAGTGCAAATATTTATTTATTTTTTTTATTATTATTATTATTATTACGGATGCTAAGACGTCTAGCTATAAATCAATAACATTGTTGATTTGTTTTTTAATTATTTTGTTTTTTTTTTTTTTATATATCGTATATAAAAATATGTCCGTCGATAAATAATCAATATTAAGATGGCAAACAAAATAGAATCTCTCGCATAATAAATACATATTTACGTACTTATTAATAATCATGAAATGTTAAATCTAAAAAAAGACAAATATTGATCATTCTGAATAATTTAATAAATAAATAACCCCACTTTGCTGTGTGCTAATTTCGGGTGTTACGATAATTATTATAATTGTGTCGCTGTCTATATTTTCTTTATTAAGACAATTCCGAGTTCTAATTGCTTGTTATACGTAGCAAGGATATAATATATCCTTAGTTAGTTATTATATTATAATAAACATAACACTTAATTTAAAAACAAAAAATGAAAACATGTACCATCGAAAGTGTTAGTAATACTCCCTAACGCTTCTCTCTAAATCTGTCACTCTTTGAACATTATTTTTCTGATATTCAGACAAAACAAACGTACTTAATATATATTTACATTAGATTCCATTAAACTTTGTAATGAATGTTTCAAACTAAAGCGAAAGTATGACCATCAACTCATCGGTCAACGTGAAACTGATATCCGGAAAATAACCATATTATGGACATTTTATGTCATAAAAACCGAGGGCATTTCGTTGTTGAAAATAATATTAAACCGAGTTAAATGTCGAAACATACATTATAACATTATAACTACTATTGAACTGTAGAGACATTTTTCGTTCAAATCGCTTTAAAGGGGAAAATACGAATAATGTTTTTTTAACTACATTTCATTCGATATCACCTAAACTTTCACAAATGAAGATTAAATAATCTCATATTAAAATTTTTATATTAAAAAATAATCAGATTTCATTCTTTCTCTTACTATATACCTTGGTATTTCGTAATTCATGCAACGAATACGATGGTATAACACTTTAATTATTCAATTCGATGAACTATAGGACATACGACTTTTGTATAGAGTAATAACGGACATTAACAAAACGTACCCATTATTACCTTTTAAAGCTTTACGAGATGGAAGTATTAAAGATTTTAGATCCGAACACATATTTCTTTGATATACAAAAATGTATGATACGTAAATACGTAAGTCCGTGATTTCTAATTTCATAATATCATTTTATCCGTTCGTTGATAAAATAATTTTTCCTATTCTGTCTTCTAAAACACATAAGAATTTTAAGCATTACTATATTTCGAGGTGGACATTTCTTATCATAATATTAAGGTATTTTTTAGTTAAATATAAAAATTGTACTTTAAATATTAAAATAATTATAATACAAACAATTTACTACTTATTCGATTAAAAACAATATGTTTTATATATATATATATATAATTAGATGTTTTTTTAACATTAACAACTATACTAAACAAAAATTTTATTTATATTGGATCATTTTAATGTTTATTAATTTTTATCAATGTTTTGCACATAATGAAATAGCTGCAAAACACATATGCTCGTTTTTATAAAAATGAAATTTTCGAGCTATATATGCTACAAATGTATACATCGAGAAGTCATATTAATGTAAAATTAGATAATATAAAGTTATAATATATATTATGCCTAATCTTGTAGACATTGATTTGTTTATTTATAACAAACACCTAATATGATCACGAAGAAAATATGTAAAATCGTATAAATTCCATTTATCATTTGTACCATGTATATTATACAATTTTCGAATTTATTATTGATAAACTGCGATACAAATTTAAGGAAGACCCTATAGGTACAATAGTAAGTTTAAATATAAGCTTCAAATACAGTTGAAATTCTAGTTTAAATATAGATAGAAATTTTAAACGGTAATGGAATATTTTTTACCAAAATTTAAAATTTTTAAATTTGTATTTTATTTTTAGAGTGTCACTATTTTGACTTACTTAATTTTAAATATTTGGAAAATAAATGTTTATTGAATTCGAAACTAATTACCTTTTCATGGTGGTTCATTATTTATATATTGCACGGTGATAAAAAAAAAACTATTCACATAAATATAAAATAATATCAATGTGTATATAAATAGTAGCATACTAGCTGATAGTGTGGTCTTGACAGCTCATGCATTGAGATAACTGCTTGCGTGCTCCGGAATTTTTAACTTTTATTTTGAAGTAACAAAAAGTGAATTTAATATAAAAATGACTATATTGTTTAATGCAGGTTCGAGGTCTACGGAAAATAATAACGGGATTTTCGTCTCGTAACACGCGAAATTGCGATTAGTAAATTAATTGTTATACTTCTTATTATAAAAGGAGTATTAAAATATTTATTAATTTAAAAAGCATGGCCAAGACAAAACGAATTAGTAAAATAATACATTTTGAGGTAAAATTACCCAGTTCGATTGCGAATGCCATTGGAAACCTGATGAGTAGTGACGGATAATAAATTATAACATCACTGAGTGTCAAAAATAAAAATGTATTATTAAATATAATATTAAATTATGATAGGTTGCTACGGATTCTTTTCCCGTAAATAAAAAATAATTGTTAAAAATTGACGAACAGGTTATTTAAACTGTTATTGGAAATCACTCATATTACATAGTAATTAAACATTAAAAATATCATTTTGCTCTTGAAAGAAACGAGATCGCTTTTTAATAATGGATAAAGAACAAAATATTCACATATTTATTACAGAACTGTATCTGTGAAATATAATAGAGATACATATTTAATCTACACAAATATTTTTTTTAATTTCAACTTCATATATATGCATTTTTTTAATATTAAAAATATAATGCTACGTGACTTTAACTGCATAAATAATATTGTCAACAATACAAAGTCAATATGTAGTTTCGCCCAGTGAAAAATGGGTGTTTTGATAAAAATATATAATACAAAATTTTGAATTTTTATTAAACATCATTTGATTTCCTAAACTCATTTATATAATATTATAGTTGTATATAAATATAATAAGTAACGTATTAAATTTATAAGTAACAGAATAAAACAAACCTGATTTAATTTAAAATTGAATTTAATACGTCCAAATTTAAATTATCGTTAACTCGCTATAAAAGTTATTGATAACATTAGTAAACAAGTGATTAGAAGTATAATAGTTACATGTAAAATCAACGTTGACAATCTAAAAAATAACAGCTCCCTATGTCTAATTATCCTTAAATATTAATATAATAATATATTAATATATTATATATATATATATATATATATATATATATATATATATATATATTAGGGTGGTTCTTAGCTATAGATGAAGAAAAAATATATTTATACGATAAAAATCGTCACACAAAGAAACTTATTTAAACAAACAAATTAAAAAATAATGATTTTTACTTTTACACTTAAGGACATAAAATTTGCCTCATATTAAATTCAAACCAACTTTTTGAAGTACCGAATATAATGTAAGAAAAAAGAAAAAAAAGAGTTTGAAAAAAATGTTTTCAAAATATTGCTAAAGAAGCAGATTTACGTGCTTATAACCGACAGTCCTTGTATACGTGTGTGTAAATTGGAGCGGTAAATTAAAATGTAACACTTCTTATTCGGAAACTAATTTCAGTTAGAATCGTCACCAATTATTTAAACTACTTATTTTCTCAATTTTCAGGTTTATATCAAAAATAACACATTATTTTTAAAGGATTGGGACAATTACAAAAAAAAACAATTGGGCTAATAATTTATAAATTTTGTATTAATAAAATCAATTAAAAATATATTGCTTTATGTTATTATAATTTAAATGCATCAGTATATTAGTCGATTATAATATTTATAGTCGATATATGAGCACAGTGTAATTTTAATCGAATATAATGGGTTTTATTATTATTAAAAAAAATATATATGTTTTGATAATTATATGAGGTCACTTAACAACTAAGTGACATCAAATACTGGCACAAATATGAAAATAAAACAGTGTAAAAAATATCAAAACCTAAAAAACTTATTTTAAATAATAATAATTACTTAATAAGTAAATGTATTATCAATGTGTAGGCACCTTACCAGTGGTACATTTAGTAAATAAATTCACGTACGCACTTCTGAACATTATATGACTTAAAAAGTTCCTTCTTCCATTCGAAAAAAGAATATAATAATAAAAATATTTTTATTACTTACACACTCAATATACAATCTTATACAATATCAAAATAGTGGTGTTGTATATTAAATTATAATTAATTATGGAATTTAATGAGTTTGCTCGTTCAATTATAATTATTTCGATTTTTTTTTTTTTTTGTATTTATTGGTGGTCAAACAATTTTACAATTTGTTTCTCAAATAGAATATTTCCATTTTCGATTTTTGAATGAATTTTAAGTCAAATTAATTTTCTAAATGAAAAATGACTATATATTATATATATAAGTTAAGTATATCACTATATTATATATATTATAGTGATAGTCGCAGTTCAAATTTCATTTTATTCAACTTATTTGAGTACTATTATATTTTTTAAATTTTGATTGTTTATTTGATCGGTAAAATAATTAATAGGTACCTATGCTATATTTTTAATAAATATTTAAAAACACTTTAATCAGATGTAAACTAGAAAAAGAATTTAATTGTAATTTGTGTATAATGAAACAGAAAAATTAATAATATTATTAAAATAATCGTTAAACACATACAGGTAATCGATAATATTATTGATTGCTGAATTTGGTAAATTTGATATACGTGTTGAAATAAAAATTGGCATGCATATATGGCTCATCGTGTCCTGTCGACTGTTAGTTTTTGCGTTTTACAAACGTCCCGTTTCACCGAATACCGTTTCGCCGAAAATATTTATTTAGTGTATTTTCACGATTTTTTGTATATATATTTAAAACATACATTTATTTTTTTCATTGCATTTATCAGTTTTGTGTAATTTTTTATTAATTATCAAAAATGTTTTATTTCATTTTACTATACTTTCATCTGATATTTTCTAGGGTATATTACGAAGGCCAATGATTTTTTACTAGTTGAATAGTGCTGTATAAAAATCAGTGTGTAAATATATTTCCGAATCAGTAACCTATTCATTTATTATATTATATAAAAAGTTGTAAAACCAAAAATGTGTTGCATAAAATCACTTTTTATTTTATGGACAATTATGTCCATACCAAACAGAATACATTACATTGTATTTGTTCACCGAATGCTATTTACGCCAAATTAATCTTTTTATCCATCTGTAGAAGTTACCGAACTAAAACCACACCTATAACTTACCAGTCTCTCTAACTTCTACTTCTACTTATTACTCGTTGTTAACAGAGTTATTGTCGACACTATATGGTGTTTACGCTACACCCAATTTTATTTATTGGACCGTTGGTGCGTAAGCGATCTGTAACTATTCTGTTATGTCGCTAATGAAATCCGCTCTATGTATTCTACGGTATTACATGTCCGCGCTCGTATCCAATATAGCACATTTAATACGTATAATATTTAAAAAAATATAATATGAAAAAATGTTGATGTTAAGAGGACGTCTCAACGATTATTTTTAAATAGTTTCAAAAAGGAAACAAATATGAAATTCTAAAAAAAAATAGAAATCTCAAAATTTAAAAATATTTTAAAAGTAATTTAAAAAAAGTACTATATAAATCAGGTATAAATATGTTATAGGTAACAGGACGTAATTTATGAAAAATAAATCAAATGACAAAAAAAAGCGAATGAAAATTCCACTCAAAATAATTTAAGAGGCAAAGAAACGTATAATTATACAGACCGAGAACGATATTTTCCAGGGAACGCGCTTTTGCATTATATATAATATTTAAGTAAATTTAATGAATGCAGAAATACATTTTTTCACTTTTTTAAATCTCTGTAACTAATTTTTTGCTTGATATTTCAAAAAACGCACATGGAGTTTCTTTAAAAATATTATTTTCTATCTTTTTATAATAAATGTTTCATTAATATTTTAAAATTAATCTAAAAACTACTTTTTGATTTGTGTGAACATGTTTTTACTACTAAAAATCTTCGGTAAGACGTTCTCTTGGCATAAACGATAAAAGGACTACTCCTGTCTTAAAATGAACAATGAAAACAATTATTGCAATTTACGCGTAAAATACAGACTTTTATTTCTTATTTTGATTGTATTTATATTATTCAAAATATATACGGCTGTAATTGAGTAACTTTTGGGGTTATAACAAAAATACATGGCGACATTAATTAAAAAATTTCGGATGTTGGAAAATCAAGATTTTTATTTAAATCTTTGTGAAACAAGTTTATTTGTCTATGAAATAGGATTTGATGAACCGGAACCTAAATACGGACGTAGAGCTACTGCATCAGTGGCGGCTTATCATAGGATACATTGAAATTGCCTCTCCCCATTAAAAAACACCAGATACTAACAAACAATATGTATTAATAATTTGAATTTATATTTTATCTGAATCAAAAAGTATATTGTGTTTGTTTTATAAATATTGTAGGCCACATAATTTACAAATAATTTCACGGGTTTTATTGTGTGGGTTTAGGAGGAATGAACTGCGTGTAATATACGCTATTGGAACTATGTTCAGTAAACTTTATATGTTATCGTCGTGAGTCCTGTACGCCCTTAATATCGTCATTTTAGTCAAATTTTCATTAATTGCGTTATAAAATTGACTTATATTTTTTAAATATTATTGATAAGTTTTCAGAAGAAAAAAGATCGCGGAATTGAATTAGTTTTTAAAAAAAATATATATTGTTATAGGCGTTATGAGATTTATGTATATAAATTTTTATAATTAAACTTGAATATACATGCAGATTGAATAAATAGGTTTTTCTTTCCTCGGTGTTATTTAATGTTCTAGTTTTATATATATATATATATTTAGTAACTAAAAGAGCTAATAAACAGATTAATTATATTATTCGGTACGGGCCGCTACTGCACTTATATTTAAATTATTATAATATAAATAATAAAATAATTTTGAAGACCGTGTCACGGTATATTGTTGGAAAAACAATACTTATCCGAACGACGTGCGGTCAGCAAAATGTCGACTGGAAGGATCTATAAATGATGTAGCGAATTTGTAAGTAAAACGACGCCCCGGCCGCAGACCGACGATTATAAATATAATGTTATACTACCGTGGTTACGTTGCAGATCGAAGGCGATAAAAGCCTTTCGAAAGACTCGTACTGACGCGCCGCCATCTATTTTATGTTATCGTCGTTGTGCGTTTTTAGAGGACTTCTATAATTGAGTAAAAAAAAAAAAAAATAATACGAATCTTACTCGGACACGCCCTGTTTCACGACGTGGAATTTTCACCAAACACAATCGACAGTTCACGTGATAATGGTTAGTATAAAATTATTCAGAAAAGTATTTCTTAAATATGAGTTGATTACCAATGTTTTTATTATATGGTAACAATTATTATTATTATAATAATAATTATTGTTATTGTTATTATTATTATTATTATTATTATTATTATTTATAAAATAACGTCTATTTCGTAGAATGTTTTTAATTGGAATTGAACAATAAATCGTTGTTTTGGAAATAACGATTACGACCGAAACTATATTGTTTAATAATGTATCGTTGTATAATTATGCTTTTCTATGTTCTAGTTGGCATTAAATAAGCAATTATGGTAAAAGAGTTTCGAATTTTGTTTTCTACTAAGTATTGATCATTATAATTTTAACTTAAAAATATGACATTTTTCCATTTATAAATGAATTGTATTTAAACTATAATATGTATATATATATATATATATATATAGTTTTTTTTTTTTTTTTTTGCAACATGTCGATTATTTTTCTTTATTATTAAGAAATATGCTAATAAAATCGAAAAACGCATCAAAATACAATCTATTCACAATTTTTTGTCAAAATTTGGTTAGTGGCGTGTTTATAAAGTTCGAAGTACCTACCTTCTGAAAAAGTTATTAAAAAAATTAATGCTCAATAAGTCAAATACTCCGTAGTTAAAATAAATAAGTTTCTGTAGAAATTCGTTATAATTCTAACCAATTTGTTGTTATTTTTGTTATGATAAATATATATAAAAATATAAGTATTGGGCTACGGCGATTTATAAATATAACCTTATGTGTATTTTATGTCTATGTAATATAATACTATAAATATTAAAAGGCCAAATGTCACTTATTGTTTCATATAAATCTTTTCGTTCTGAATTTATTAATACTATATTAGTTTTGTGGAATTTACATAATAGAATTATTTTGTTTTAAAAATAATAAAAAAATATTTCTATCTGTATTTCGATGTACATTTACCGATTATATTGATCATATAAACGCGGAAAACTGTTTCGCTTTTTACTTTCTGTATTTCATTTGTAACTATAATTAAAACATTTGTCCATTGGGAAATCAAAAAAAAATATAAGAATTTTTCTTTGATAATGATTTTTTTTAAAAAGAAAAAACATAATATAAATTACACATGTCAGAAGTTCTTTATTTTATCGAAAAAATATTTAATGTTACAATTTAAGTAATATTAATATAATTCACAACTGTTTGTTTTTGTTTTCTAATTAGGTATTTGAATTATGGATATGAGAAAACCCCTATAATAAAGAAAGTCTTTTGTATGCTTCTTTCAAATTGTAATCGAACTTACTAAGAAAATAGTCTAAATTATGTGTTCTTTTGTAAAATATGTTTTATACGAATATTGTTATCGAGAAACAACAAAAAATGATTGTTAGATTGTAGAAAATTCATTATTTTTTCAATTCATATTTAATTAATAATTGATTAAAATTACATAAACTGTATTATGTTTATATGGCTTGAAAATGACGTTAGATGAAGACTTATAAAACTTTCGAGTGTTCAAAAGCATAAATGTATATAGCACTAGTAACCATGTGCAATGTTTAATTATTTTTTTGTTAAAATATAAGCATAATTAAAAAAATAATTTTTTAAATAAAAAATTTCACCCCGTGGTAAATATATATATTCAACAAATTTTGAGACTCGTTAAGTCAAAATTTCTTTTTATAAGCATATCAAACTTTTCGAAAAAGCGATATATAGAAGCTCTGCTCAGAATCGTGTTATTGAATGCAATGATTTATCATTGATTTAAAATTTATAGTGATAACAATACTTTTTAAAATCATTACCTAAGTAATTCACTAAATCAACATTCACAACATCCCGCGGCTCGCTACCTTTTATTTTATTTATTTATTTATTTACTTATGAATTATTTGTGTCATTAATTTTTAAATTCGATGTCTAATTTTAATTTATAAATATGAATTTAACTAAAAAAAAAGAAATAAGAGGAAAACAAAGTTAGATATATAGAAAGAAAAAACTAATTTGTGTTAATTTTTTCAGTTAATTAATTGTTATTCCAGACATATTTTGTGAATTAATTTAATCTTACTTTTTTCAATAGAATAATTCGTCTGGATATACCCAAATAACTTTATATAGGAACACAAATTATTTTCTATTTATATATGATAATTCATCGAAGAAAATAATATTACATCCAGTGACAATTAAAAAGTAGTTTAAGTATTTAAGTAAATACTACTATATTATAAAAACTGTAATTCAGTCACTAGAAGTTTATGTTCTAAAATATAATGAACATTTGAACATTGTATATGTAATAAATAAAAGGAGGCAAAAAAATTGTATGCCTTAATTTTTTGCTGAATATATAATATAAATAATTTGTTAAATTTTTTTTGAAAGTACATATAAATATATGAGAATATCAAAAAATACTAAAACTACGTGCGGCGAATATACAAAAGTAAAATAATTTTTACACATACAATTCCTTGTCGTTATCTAACATTGCTTAAAATGTTTATGCAATACATTATTATTATTATTATTATTATTATTATTATTATTATTATTATTATTATTATTCTCATAATTCTGATCACCAAAATTAATTCCCAAAAACAGAGCTAGAACGTTGAAAAATTTACGTATTTTAATTAATATTAAATAATTTTTTTTAAGGTAGAAAAATTGTGTTTGTCAGCTCTTGTGATTTTAAATATTTTTTTATTAATTGTAGAATACTGTTTAAATTTACATAAAAATAACATTATTTTTAAAAAATATAGTGAAAAAAAATTCAAATCGGTTAATTTCACAAGACGCGATCGTTTTTTTTTCCTTGAAGCCAAATTTAATAAAAAACATAATAAAATAATATTATCAAAAATGTTAATAAAACCTTGTAGTAAAAAAACAGAAATAATTATTTTCGATTTTAAAGCGAACGCTTGAGCTGGAACATTTGTACTGATTAATATAGCGATGAAAAATGGGCACACCTGAGACGGGCGTCACGTCTATATCGGTACATATTTCGACAGGTACATCCGAGTCGGTCAAGTCATCCAAGACGGCAGGATGGTGTGCGAGCCGCTTATATAATTTATTCTACTACTACTACTAGACCTATAACCATTTTGGACTATTCACATTAAATGAAACAACCCTTAGCTGTTAGAACGTGAGTTGTTCTTTGGCATCCATTTAATTATTCACAATATTTTAGGACAACGTTCGTACTTTTCGGCAGTAGGCTCTACAAATAAATTAGAGTTATTCTAAATTATTCAACATTGCTCGGATTTCTATGAAGTTGTTTTTAACAAACAATTCAATGTTTTTAAGTTAGTGAAACCGTAAATAGCTTTTAATGGTTAAATGATAAAAATAAAAATTGATTTACTTAATGAAAATCGTAAATCATTATCGTAGCCAGGATTTTTATTAGACGGGGCTAAGGCTGATAATTAATTAACTTATACTCGTATGTTAATAATTAATATGTATAGACGGCACCTACTAAAAAACTGATTAGTTATTCATTTGGGAGGAGGGGGTGCTGTAGCTCCATCAGTCCTTCCCTGGCTACACCATTGTCGTGAATGGTAATGAAGGTTATTAGTAGTATTCACTTTAAAACGAGAAAATATAGGTGAAATTAGATCATTTCTGAGGATAAACTCTACAAAACCAAAAAAAAAAAAAAAAAAACACTGAACATAAATCTATTTGGTAATTTTAAAAATTAACTCGTGATTAAAAAATAAAACCAATTTTACATTTTAAATTTGAGATTATTAATTTTATTTTTTGCTATTTTACTATAGTAATTAAAAATCCTATAATGTTGTTGCTAATTTTTCATGTATAATATTATTTTTATTTTATAATTCAATCCTCTGCTGGCTGGAAATTTTCCAAAATACCTCTCTATAATCTAATCTTATGAATAACATATAGTAGTGATACGAAATCTCGTGCCAAACGGTTGAACCATAATTTTGTTTAAATTTTGCATAAGTTTACAAATAAACAGATATTAATTTGTAGATTAATAAACATTTAAACAATCGCCATTAATAGACTCTATTCGTCTACAAAGAATATTCTTAACATAAGTGTATATGTCTAAAAATCACAAAGAGAGACTTAAAAGAGTTATTTTTTAATTCCCAAGTGATTTTCTTAAACATATGAAATTCTTGCAAATATCAGCAAATCAATTTTTTCATACTGTTAAACTTTTTCAAAAATCAATCGAATACACTAATATTTTTGTTGCAATCAAAAAAACGTTGTACGTATTATCTGATCACATACATTTATACTATACAAATACCGTACAAATTTCAAAATATTTTAATGAATCTAAATTATTATAATAAGCATAAATTAAATAAGAAATCTCAAGCAATTAATATTTTTATGTTCTTAAATTTGATTAATGATAATTTTTAGGATTTAAACATAAAAAATGTAAACTAAGATATATCGTTATTTATTGATATATTATTATTTTTTACTCTAATTAGAGTTTGAAGTTTCTTGTTATTTATATAAATATGAATCACTTTTACAAATAAATAATATTTTGATTTGACTAAAATGAATTATGTTTATATTTAAAATCTAAAATTGTAATTTAAAAAAGTAATTGCCCTATATTCGCGGTAGCGTATATTATACAGAATTTTTTTAAAACGTTTCTTTTATTATATAATGAAAATAAATTTATCGGAACTCCATACAATGCTCAAATATTTTATAAATCCATTTTTAATGAAATTACATTCAATCCAACCTAAACTACTCCTTTAACACAACACTTTCTAAATTAGTGGAATTTAATTAGATTTCTCTGAAAAAATGGTATTAAAAAATTGGTAACTTGTTTTACGGTGATGATCTAATAAATCGTATTCGAATTTTATATTTTTTTATTATTTGCACGACACTTACTGACATTTATGATTATACAATAATGGAATTATTTGTTATTGCAAAATAATAACATATTTCATCTCCATATATTTTTAGATTACTAGATGTTTTTTAATATTTTTATATAAATGAATATTATTTATTAAAATAGTAGAAACAAAGATTTAAAATTAAATAAATAAAATAATAAAAAGAATATAACTATAAATTAATTCTCAAGAATAATAAATGTGTATTACATATGTATGAAAACATATATTTATTTTAAATATTAATTATTTATATAAATTACAAAGTCTGAAAAAAGGTTAACGTCTCACTTTAATAAAATTTTCAAATATATATATATATATATCTTTGTGATAATTACATTCGTATATAAAATATATTTTTTATTTTAACAAAGAATTAAGTTAAATAATAATAAATTTACTTTACGTTTGTAAGACGTTCTTATAACGACGAGATTTACATCTGTACAAATATTTTACTTAATTATATACGATTCATCATTATATCCAAAATGTCATAACCTTAAATATAAAAAAATAAATAAAATAGAGTTCTATTAATAATAAATAAACAAATTAGATTTCGACATTAATTCAATAGATTATACTAATTAATGTTATAACGTGGACAATATTATTATTATTATTATTATTATTGTTGTTGTTAATATTTTATTTATCATATAAATACATTATGCAAAAAATGTCATAAATATTAATGCCTAATTAGTAATTAAATATTACTCAAAAAATAATTTACGAGTAAAATAATAGGATTTACTCATACGAGAAGTTCCATACTGCTGGAATTAAAAGAATATAACTGTAAGATTTCTTACAAATCACATTTGAAATCCTGAACAGAAGGAAGAAACTTGTAATTTAACAATGATATATTTATTATTTATTTATTGTTTTTCTACGTAAACTTTTCAACTAGAAAGTCTAATTAAGCATATGACGATCACTCATTAAAAATTTTTGTCTATTTGGTACTTTAAAAAGTTCAAGTTTCTATTATCTTTATAGTATTCTAACGTGTCACAGAAAAATTGCATATAAAACGATAAAAACGCGATTTCTATATTATCACATATATTTATAATTACACTTACTTTATTATATATAAATCTGACAGCAATTATTTTGCAAATGATTAAGTTGAAGCTACACATAGAATCATTTTTTTTTACTACAATAATTTCTCATTGCTTTCTAAAATTTATTGCAGTAATAAAACTCTAAAATCTCTGTCCAAATAATTCACCTAAGCGACTTCCATGCCACCCGCGGCTCCCTACCTTTTTACACATATTATTGTGAACATCCTCAAAATATTACTGTGAAATACAATAATAAAAGTGTTTCCTTATTTAATAGTATATATTTATATTGTATTATAAATCATCGACTAGATGCTGTATTTAATTAATGTCAATTAAGATATTGATGTGACTTCGATTTCTACTGAAATTTCTATAAATATAATTTTAATATATTATTATTAAACTTATTTGTATATCACTTGTAATTTTGTTTGTAATATTTTCTGTTGTGTTTTAACTTATAACAGTCTCGAAGATCGAATAATTATATTATAAATAGATGTGTAATATTTCGTATTTTTGTAATGCGGTATCTGCCGAAATGATATCGATCAAAAAAATCATACGGACTTCATAATAATTTTCACAGATATTATTATAAACATTTGACTTTAAGTTGTTTTTATTATTACTCATTTTAACCAGAGAAAAAAATTAATGTATACTGTACACTGTTAGCCATTTGTTTTGTAAAATAACTAATTATTCACATCAAAAAAGTAATTTATTGACCTTAAACATGATGTTCCTATTAGTCTACTAAATGTAAACGAAAAAGTTTTAAATGCATTTATTAAAATTACTTACGTAATTTAATAACACATAATAATCTTTGGATGACAATAAAATTTCAATAATATGAAACACTTAATTTAACTTATTAAATAGAAACTCGTGTTTTGTATTATGAACAAAAAATTCCTTTTCTGAATCGACTTAGTTAGATTTATGTGTATATACGTATAAATATATATATTATATATATATATATATATACTCGTATATTCCGTGTTTATTACAAATAAAGCAACAAGCCAAAAGCAAAAGTTAAGTTGGGTTAGATTAAATAAGATCCTTTACAAACTATCGATGGCTCCTTGGGTTTTACATTTGAGTAAAAATGTTTAACTAGTTATTTAGTTTTATCTAGTTTTACATTTTTTTCTTTGAATGTTTTTTTAAATTATAATTTTTGTATAAATTATAAACTTTATATTGTATATACCTATGACGTTTTCTTTAATATTAATTGTATTATTGTCATGTTTTTATGAAGATTTTTGTAATACTTCAATTTTCAAAATTCATTAGAATGGATTGTTTGACAATATTTAAATTTGATCTTCAATCAAGTATTTCGATAAAATTATATTTAATAATATTAATGGTCGATTTTTTTGTAGGCTCAAGTCCGCATCGTGGTAGAGACCCCTGTCGAGATGGGGATCTTAAGAGCCTATAACATAACAAGAGAATTAAGATGAGAAAACAGACAGACAATAGGCAGTATAGAAACTCGGTTTATATTTAATGGATTTTTATTATAACGTATTAATTGGTTAAATCCTAAATCATTTAATTTAATTGAACAAATAGAAAATTTTCAAATGAATACTTTTTATACAATTTGTAAATAAATAGGATTATAAAAAAGAAATTTTTGCTATAAAACTGAGGTAGTTTATTGAAGAGTATCAATTATATATGCCAATATTATTATTAAAAAATGTATCTGATAATAAAAATAGTGATACAGAAGATCAGATATTCAACCAATGTGATAAATGTCTATTTTGTACATTTTCTCTTTTAAAAGAAATGACCTGTCAATCTCATTTATTCAGTAAATTATTCATGTCGTCAAGAATGTATTATTATACCTAACGCTCAAAATAGTGAAAACAAAACTTCGATCAACATTAAATTAAGAAAATATTTTACCATTAATGATTATAGCTGAAAAAAAAATTTGGAAATTGATTCTCGAACATCATGATGTGATTATGTGTCATATGAAAGTATATTAGTACATTTTTTCAGTCAACTAAAAAAAATTGCCAATTGTAAAATAATGTTTGATTAAATTTTGAAAATTTTGATTGTTTTTTTTTTTCAAATATTATATTTCATAACTGTTTCTTATTCAAATTTAAAGTATAATTAGTTTTTTCGTACATAATTATATGAATGAAACATTTTTAAGGGTCTCTTTAAAAAAAATTGTATTCTATGCCCTTCATTTGTAGGCCACCGCCGATAAAATTCATTATTATTAATACTTAGATATGAGTTCATTTCATCAAAATCAATGATGTAGTCAAAATATTAGTGAAAAATATATTAAAGGTATTAATATGAAATGTAAATTTATGATATTTCTATGTATTATTATATCACCATCGTTCTGTATATAACGATAAACTAGTAATTGGATAAATAGTAATGTTAATGTAATAAAACTATTTACCCAAATCAAACTAAATCGGTTCTGAAAATTTGATGTTTTGTGTGGTCATAGTATGTTTTGAAATGTTCAAATATAATAATAATAATATACAATATTATTTTGTAATTGTTATTACCCGTCAATGAAAAGTAAATTATCAAACACAAATCACGTTTTATTTATTCGTATTAAGAATAAGCAGTAACCTATTAATAACATCTTTATTGAACACTTCTTTGTGTAAATATTACGCTACAGTACCATACGGCTCAACCGAATGCTTTTAATAAGTTATAACTATTCGTTATGTCAATTGGAATATTTCGCACATACTGAACATGGTATATGTAATTTTTAAACGATTCGGTCATAATCAAAAACATACATTCTAATCGTAATTAAGTTAATATCATGAACTAACAAAACACTATACATTTTTAAAATCGATTTACATTTATCGAGAAAATGTCGAACAAACGAATCGTATAATATTTTTGTTCAATTTTCGGTACGAATAATTTTTTTGTCTCTCACTCGCCCTAAACTCTATGTGACTGTGATCCAATAAACATTTTTTTTTTTTTTCTATGGTCCGGCCACTTCTGGAAAGACAGAAAAGATTTTAATAGCCTTATTGAAATATTAAGCACGGAGGCATTTCAATAAAATGTCTTTTACAAAAAAGAAAGACTTTTTCTTATTGTTTTTTTTTTTTCTCTTTGCGTCGACCGATACGTGCAATAATCGATTTAAAATAGCGAAATTAAATTTACACAAAAAACAAAAGAAAAAAAACGATTCCAAAAATATTGTCGACGCATTCACGGCACGTACAATCCACACGTTATACTGATTTCGAAAGAGTAAAATAATGTGAATTAATAACAGTGTTTCGTTTGTAAGTTCCGTTGTGAATGAAAACATTTCGAGTATCATATAATAACGTTATGGCATCGTAATCTCTCTAGTGTTGAATTGTCTGAGTGCACCGTGTCCCCGTGTTCCGCAGAGGAACGCCTCTCGGATGAGACTTCAGAAATATTTAGCCCTACAGCCATCGTCCGAAGGCTTAGGATTTAATCCGGTGTTGTTGTGTCGTGTGACGGCGCGGTTTGCACGTTGGGGCATAAGTTGTCGATCGGTTGAATGCCGAAAGGTATATTATACGAAAAGTATTTTAACGATTTCTCACCGACCGGGGGTGTTGTTCGAAACGGTCTTACCTGCGTCGGTGTACGCGGGTCGGCTACGCGGCGGCAGTCCTTCGACGGTGTTCCGATCGTGTCGGCGGCATTTCACCGAGAACGGTGGTCTCGTCTTGGCGGCGGCGGCGGCGAATTCCGGTACGTCGCGGTCGAAACGATAGACGCGGCGCGGATTAACGCGTCGGTCGAGTCGCGCGAATCGGGCGAGTGGGGGTGCAGCGCACTAAATTATTATTATTTTTTTTTCCAATATCGTTAGTTAGTTACTACGACCTGTTTAAAACAGTGAGAAAATAAAAAGACCGTTGGCCGTTGGTGACGCGCGGCGCGGGAAACACGTTCGGTTTGTCGTCCGCGAACAGGAGATGTCCGCACCGCCCGGTTGTCAGCGGGATTCTCACACGTGTTCTCCGCGACCACGACGGCGGTATTAGCAGCGGGGCGACTCGAGCGAGCGAGTACAGCGCGCGGCGCCCGGTCAACACGCGCCGCGCCGGAGGTTTTTCGCGTAATAACCGCCGACGCACTCGCCGCCGCCGCCGACGGGACAAACGTTTTATTATTGTGGTGGTGCGCGATCGCCGTCGTCAAATGACCGGGAACACTATTCTGTTAACGCGTAACGCGACCGCCCGGTCCGTACGAGCCACATTTCTCATCCCCTTATTGTTCTAACATCTTATATATATTGTATTATATAACATAGTAGTAGTAGTAGTAACTTTTGAGTGATATAGGGGGGGGGGCGGCTTTCCTTACCCCGCCCGTACAACAGAATTTCCGTCATCCGATCGTCGTCAATCATTCGTCGTACTGAGGAGGAGACGTTCGATTCGGTAACACAAGTCCGCTAGATGCCATAGATATTGGATACTCAGATTTACGAAATATTTATTTATTAATAATAAAATATATCACAACCCGGGAATACGCATCACAGTGCTTACTCTATATTAACAACTGTATTATAACTTGTACCACTTACAATTTAAAAAAAAAAATATATATATATATAAAGTCTTATATTTCTTTATCGCATTACGATAAAATGTTTTAAAATCATTTATTTACGATTCTCATAAGACGCCGCGCCGAAAAGCACGAGTCACTCGCCTTGTACCCGACAACTACGGAAAACCACGACGACGAACTCGGCGAGTGAAATTAATCTTCGCACTTTACAATAATTAAATACCTCCCCCGTACGACTCGTAAAGTGTATAAAGATTGCCAATTATTATTCGCTGAGTATTCGAATCATGTGAGAACGGCATGAATGGTTTTTGCAAGAGATTTTGTAGATCGTTCAGTTTTGGTCATCGCGTCGTAACAATTACTGAAATGATGCTTGGTGACGCGCAGTGTGTATTCGTTGAAAAATGTCATAATGGAAAAGTATAATTTGTATATTTACCCTTTTCGGTGCTTGAGATATTCACGAACCTCGTTCATATACTAACAAGTGCCGTTATGAATATTCGTTTTTGTTTCAAACACGTCTATAGGAGCAAGATCTACACACCTATGCCTCCATATTAATAGATATTAAATAGTATGATTTCGGTGCCTTCTCAAAAACTCGTTCATTGATACGACTGATCGTTGACCATAAGATTTAGAATCACGCTGCCCGTATTACACTCACGGTAGAATTTACACGTTAATGGAGATTAAGTTAGAATAAAAATGACTTTGGAATTTTCGACACGAAATTCATGATCGTTCTGTATGTACAATACAGTTTGACAGTGTCAAGTGCTTTACACCGAATCCGTGACATCGTCAAAAAGATCAACGTAAAAATTACAGTAAACGACAAAAATCGGATTTTATCGCCGTGGCCCATCTCTCACAATGACGTGAATAATAATGGGCCAATAATAATATTTGGATATTATACTGTCGTAATAAAAACGTTTGGAAAACTACATAAAACAACGTGTACGTTACTCGATCGTTTTGTCTGAGCAAAAGTAGAAAATTCGTCCTACAGCGGGTTTATTATACAGCAGTTATATTCAAATTCGTATTATTCATATACATGTTATAAAATATTTTTTGAAACATTTATTTTCCATATTTATATTATAGTGTTAGTTTTTACTATGTAAAATAATATAACGTGTAATTTTAATTTAAAAACAAGAATACATTTCTTTTTGTTATAGAATAACAATAAATACGGAAATGAATAGAATACGATTTTTGGTGCTTCATTAAAATCTGAACAATAATCATTACAACGAATATTACAAACAAAAATAAAAATAAACTAATAGTTTATTCTACGCTCCGTTCAGAATTTTAAAAACAAATACTCGTCACTTTTTACTTTGTTTTAAAACTATAATTTCAAGCATTATTTTTATAACTTAAACGTAAAATATACTAATGGGTTAAAATACATTCAATTCAATAGTACGTTATAAACGATATTAAATGAGTTATAATTAAAATTGAGAACACATAGGTTTTCGCTAGAACTCTCTTGGATATGTCAGGTTATAAGCAAACCTGCTACATATATTGTCACTCAAAAAAAAACGTATTTACGTATATATTGATGTATATTATATTTCCTATTTAAGGATTGTCACCGTACAAAGTAAAATTATTGTTTCCATTACTGAAATCGAATGAATCTAATGGAATTAAAAAAATTCTCGGTACATTTCTTCAGCACTACATTTTGCCGGTGGTTCCTTTAACACAACAAATAATTAAATTAGTTTACTTGCAAACGTATCTAATTCAGATATTTGAACATATTTCATTACGAACTATGAAATAAATTTTCAAATAACTTAGCAATATAATTGGGGATCTAAACATCAGGCAACCTAATCCCGGCATTGCGGATCAATTTTCCTATCTGAATTTGGCTTGCAACAAATTCACTAAAAACGTTTTCCCTGTTCCTCCAATCGTATTTAGGAAAATTAATCTCCAGTTTGATTTCGAATTTTTCTACATGATCTAACTAAATAAGTATTTTAAATTTTTACTTATTTTGCGTTCAATATTGGCTTTGTCTGTTCAATAATCTTTTTAAAATTCGCCATTAATACCATGCATACGCCCCTCCAAATATTCATTATCCAAAAGACGTTATTTAGGCTGTAATTTTCTTTTTTATCTGTGTGTTTACCCTTCATTTAAATGTATATTTAATTTTCGAAATTACTTAGAATATTTATTGCAGAGATCACTTTAATTCTGTCAACTGGAACTGAAGAAAAAACTGATATCCGTTAATACACGTATATCATATCATTAGACTAAAATATAGCTAATAGTTAAACGTATCGAGTGAATAAATACTTCTGAAATTATTTATGTTTCATAACAATAATAGGAAATTATCTAAAACACTTTTTAGAAAAGAGTGAATGAAGTGAAAAAAAGAAATAGTGGATGATTAATAAATATACGGATAACCGTAGGTTATAAATTAGTAGGGAACATGAAAATAAAATTGGTCTCATGTGGCACAAGTATTAGGTTAGGTTAGGTTTAATTGGACTCGGACATGTAATTTAGGCGCATCTTACACATTCTTAAGGCGAAAAGATATGAATTTATTATCTATTGCAGATTTTCTTCATTCAAAATGTATTAATGTGAAACTACAAGAAAATGATGTTGTATGTTGTCTTTTATTATTATTATTATTATTACTTACTTACTTATTGCAAAATTCGAAATTCTTGTACATAGGATATACACAAAATATGAAAAATAACCTAAATTCAATGATTTATATTAAAATTTATACTCGTATATTTTGAAACAGTGCACATTAAAAACATACAACGATTATTCTAGATAATGTGCTATTTAGTGTTTGCGAGTTGCAACTATATACCACGTGTGAATATTTATAATAATTCAACAATATTATTTAGAATATTGTTCAACCGGAAAATAAGATTTATACATATTGCCATAATTAAGACTTCAGCGAAGTATTGTATTACAAAGCACAATATTATACTAAAAATGAGAACTAAGTATTCATATGCTTCTATAATCACAACTAAAATCGATAAATATTATAATTTATCTATTTATTTTAAAATAGTTTGGTATTTAACCGAGTTTTTATGTAAGATTAAACAATGTACGCAAGTATTATAGGTACGTATTATTATTTTGTAAAGATATTAATATTTAGAGTAGATTTTAGAAATTGAAAAAATATATACAAATAGGAAATGTGTAAAATAAAGAAGTAAATGTAATTCCATTACAATGAGTAATGTTTACAAGTTTTTACAGGAAGGTGAATAATTATTGTTTAGACGATTTTAATAACGATTAAAAACATCCGGAATCGAAAACTATAAATCAAATATTAATTGGTTTCAATTTGAATCATAATACGCCCGCGAAATGTGCAATTAAGTATGAATTTTGAATACTGATTCAACTACATATTTATATTACTATTATACAATAACAAATGGTTAATAATTCTTCTATAAATACAGTGTTCCAAATTGATTTTCATGTCTGTGTAGTTAGCGGCACAAAGTTAACAGTAATAAATGAAATCATATTCAAACATATTTTGTGGTCATTTGTTAGGAAGGTATTGAAATTTGGTAGATTATTTTATTTTTTTTTCAATTATTATGGGCATTCTTAATTTTGCTAAATACACGTCAGCAGCATAATTCCAAACAAAAACGGCCTAATAAACATCCCAAAAAATTAGCACTCGATTTGTTAAATTGGCCATTGTAAACTTTGCGTCATTAACTTCAAGAACGTGAAATGTTTACCTTTGGGTTTCTCTTTATCGCCGGATAAACATATGCGACGTACCGTTTCACCGTAATTAATAGGATAAAATTGCCCAGAAAATTAGGTTTGACACCGAGTGCTTGTAACCTGCTATAATAACTAATATTATCAATGACCATTGTTGTAAAGAAATATAGATGAAATAAATAAATTTCATTCCGGTCAACACTCATCATTTACCAGTTTTATAATTCTGGCAAAGTTTAAAGATGTTTTCATTTTGAAATTATGTAACTATTTATGATTTGTATGAGTAAGTGTAGAGTATATAATACGTAATTCGAAAAACATACGTAGTATAATAATGTGTGTATATATATATATAACCTATATTCATTCAATGGACAATTTGCAGAAGTATTTTGATATATAAAAACCGTATGGCGAATTTATTGATATAGACGCCGATCTATTATTCGTAAAAAAAAATAATAATAATAAAACGATAGATTGATTATATTATTGAGAGATTTTTGGCAAACAGATCATTGGAAAAGTGATCTATAATATAAATAATACACATTACTTTTGCCACTACACATACAAATGAGAAATATACTTAAATAATATTAACGACAAACATTTTAATACACTTAAACATGCGTTATTCATCCAATGCCATTAATTAATATAAAATATTATACACTATATTATCAACCTACACAGACGTAATGTTTTACAATTAATGATACCATTTTCAGTAATTGGATTTTTACTATGAAACAAATTTTAATGACTTTTAATTAAATACGAATACATACGAATTTGGAAGTAATTAATTATAACTTTCTAGAAATTGTCCTGAGTGAAGTTAATCTACTAGAAAATAAACCATATTTTTCGGGTGATAAAACATCCGAAATTTATATAACATTTTCACGTATAATGTAACATTTGTCGATGTAAAATTTACCTATGTAAATTGATTAAATTTTGAGGGAATACCATTAAAATATAATAATTGTTAAATAAAAACAATGCAACCGCGATAAAATCGTGATCGTTTAGCCGTGGTTATCTTTACTGGCATAGAGAGAAATAGCATAAGAGCAGTACAGACATCTGGAAGTCTTGTCGGAAATGCAGAAAAGAAAGAACAATATTTGCTAAAATTTTGATAAAGTCGCATTTTTAATTTATTTTTTTCAAAGTTGATCAAAGTTGGCTTAATTGTTGAGAAAACTCGTTAATATTATTTTCAATATATTTGCCGATTATATTTTCTCGCCTTTCCTAAAAATCATTCATCTTGATAAGCTCCTGAGTATAGATTAGACATACATTTTTAATAATGATTGAAGTCATTATTCTACAATGAAATAAAATATTTTCTTTTTCAGTAGAAAGTACAAAACTTGTATTAAAATAAAAACAATTATAAATTTATAATAAATTAATTTTAAAGTAACTAAATTTTAGAAGGTATGAATTATAATGTTATATTTCTATGTATTTCTTTAATAATTTTATGCCTACCTATATTATTACATAATAAATTAAAATATTAACAATTTATATATATATATATATATATATAAATATATATATATATATATATATAAAAGGAAAGTTAATGTTCTATATATTATTTAAATTTGTTATTTTTGTTGCACAGTTGATCATATATTATATTATTATTATTATTATTATTATTATTATTATTATTATTATTATTATTATTATTATTATTATTCATGTACAAGGAACAAATGTTAAAAAGAGGGATTTACTTCCTACATTAATATTTTTAAATGCATTTAAATTATTTTTATATTAAATAATGATATAATATTTACAAATCATTTGAATAATAAATTATTATTAAATAGATACATTATGATTTCATATTATACTTATATTATATTTATATAATATCATTATTTGTAGTACAACTGATAATAAAATATTGTCAAGTACCAATATTTCATTTATCATTATTTTGAGCGGCCAAATTAAAAGTTTAGAGAGCTGAAAGCTAGACCATATTGATCTATAATATAAAACCTAACACAGTTATTTAATTAAATAATAATTTAAAATACATTAATTTTTATTCTTATTTTTAGTAAATAAAACCCTTTTAAATTATATGGTTTATATAAAGATAAAAGTCGTAAAAACGACAAATGTGCGACGAGAAATTCTAGATAAATTATCTAACCCTAATGATCAAGGACATTATTTTAATACTATTGTATCACCTCAAGAAAGTATTGATTATTTTGTATCTACTTTTCCTATATCAACTCAAGATGAACCAAATAATTCAGAATATAAAACGCAATTTGTACAAGATTTCAAAAATAAAGTGGTAAAATATTTAACATGTTAAGAGATAATTAAAAAATTATGTTCATCTATAAGTATACTGTAATATGTTCGTTGTAGGTTTGTGAACTTTTCATTGTTGGAGGCAAATTACTAAAATATATGTTGTACAAAATGATGAAAATTGTTTGCCGATAGTATCCTATTACAATATACATATTTTGGGTTAAGAAATAAGAAAAATTTTTCTACATTGCTAATAAAAAAAGGCAATTTTGGATGAATATGCTTTGCTATATTAGTAGCAAATATTAATATAAATTGAAATTAATCATTATTTTTAGACGCCATGAGAAAATCAAAATTCAAGAATGCTTCAGATGATGAAATAATAATTATTATTGGGAAATGGCTCACTAACATCAAAGTCAAGACTAGAAAGAATTATAAATTGTTTATAAACTATAGAACTAAAAACTTAACAGCTTATAATAAGGCTTATATATATATATATATATATATATGTATAACAATGTGGTATTGTCTATTACACTACGATCAGCTGAACATTTTTTCTCTCTCCCGCCTTCTTTGATTACCGGCACCACGGTCGACAGCCGAACCGATACTGTCGTGTCTCACGACGCCTGCCCTGTGCTTTTTCTCTCCGGGTCATCAGTGTTATCAATTAAAACATAATAAATTTTTTTTTCAAATTGTTCAAATTTAATGCGTGATTATATTTGTATAATTGGTTTTATTTATTTATTTTACCAGCCACCAGGTGAGGCTGAACCTCACTTGCCACACTCGGCGAGCCGCCACTGCGTTTATGACTTATTCAAAGTTAGTTTCAGTAAAAAGAGTTCAGAATTGGGAAAGGGTCGAGAATAACTCCAAATATTATTATTCAAAATGTGAAGACATTTCATGAACTACCACTAAAAGTATTAAAAAAATTACTTATTGATAATTTTTAAATAATTTGTCAAAAAAAAAAAAAAAAAATATGTAAAATTATAATATGACTGAACCATATGAATATATACATACATCAGTTGGCGAGCGTTAATATGTTTTTAAAATTTAATATCGTTATAAACAGCGTATGTAATTGAACCCTGTACTATGCAGACTGTACATCGCAAAATATCATAATTTTTTCTTCACTGCGTGATTGTTATAATAATGTAAAAACTGTATGATATGTTATTAATCAAAGTCGGACATAAATGTTATCTATTTTGGATTTAAAGGAAACTAATGGTCTATCATAATCTATATTGCTCTTATATTCATGGGAAATCTTTTAGTATTTTATTTTTATTTTTTCATGTAGAATTTCAGAAGAAGTAATATTGAATTTCATTAGACTCAATTTATAATTACAAATTTAAACGGTATATTGTATATCGATTTTATCATTTTAGTTGAGCAAAACAAGCAAAACCATCATCGACATACTATAATATTATATAATTTTGTTTTGTCGCATTATGAATAAAACTTTTCGATATATGCAAATGGAATAACTGTTGATACTCGAGAAAATTCACTGCACAGAATTCGTTGATATTTTTTTTAAAATTGTCATATTACAATTGTGTTTAAACTTATTAATTATACAATTATTACGAACGGATTTATACAATTAATACTGTTATAATTACGGTAGTATTTTAACTCTAATCTAAACGACTTCGTAACGAATACTGTATTTAATATATGAAAAAAATTTTCTTTGGAGGATTATATATCAAAAATAGTTTAAAAAGGAAAAATTTCAATTTGATAATATACATGTATGTATACATTTCGTAAAAAATATTCAATACACAAAATATAGACTAGAAGAAAAGTAAAATTGTACTTAATATAAACTTGTTTACATAAAAATAATATTTTTATTATAATTAGGAAATTTATATATTTATTGTGTATAACTTTTTATCTTGACATAAAAACTCAACAAACAATGCGAAACAGTAAACTGTATTATAACATAATTTGGTTTATGTTTTCTGTGGACACGTAGTCCTATACAGTTTGAATTGCCATTACAATTTCGTCATATTTCAATAAATTTTATGAATACCCTTATAGTAATGGTATGTTAACTGATGTAAAATAATTAATCGTTTCTAATTTTAAAGGATAAATAACAATAATAATACGACATGAGTAACGGTGAAAAAAAATCAAATTTACCAAAATAAGACGGAAGTGACAAAATGAGAAGAAACAATAAAGTCATTGTGAAACGGAGTACAGTATTATCACTGTCCCATAGTTTTCCATATAAAGCGACAATGTGAAATAGTTTCCATAGAATGTGTTGCAAATGTTATTTAAATCTCTTAATAATAAATAACAGCTTTTTAACGAACATATATCAAGTTACATTAATTTGTTGTTTTTTAATAGATAACTTATATTAAGAATAAATAATTATTTTCGACAAGTTTGTAGCAAGTAAAATCAATTAATATAAATACATTTTTCGTTTATTTAAATTAATAAATACATTACAGTAGATACAATGGAACATTACAGTTCTTTGAGTTTAATACTCGAGTAATTTGCGCTCATTGATACAAGTCGCTATTTTATTATAATTTTTAATTAAAAAGTAAAATTATTATTTATAAGATACAACGAGACAGTTTGGGTTGAAAATCAAAATTAATACTATAATAATGTTCTTCTGGTAATATTAATTATTCTCATGATAGTATTATCAAAGTTATTGTAATATTTAAATTATATTCCAAGGTATTTGAATAACACTAATGTATTAGAATACAGAGTCATTAGAAAAAAAGAGAATACACAATTATCAGTGTAGGAATTAGAACAATCTTAAATCCTTAATAAAAAATTATATAATTTAACTTTTCTGGAGATTTTTTTTAATGCAATTAAAATAAAATGTGATTTATCTCGCAGACCATTCAAATGTCTACATTTTATTGCACGATAAAAATAATGGCATCATTAAAAAATATATAAATATTTTTTAGGTTTCTCTTTGTGAAATATATAACACCGGAGGATTTTTAGAATTTTGAACTTTTACAATATAGACATTTCACAAAAGCACCTAATTGTGATAAGTCTGCACTAAATAACGTCCGTATATTAACAGTACAAAAACAACAACCACAATACAATCTAGAGAAATTGAACGTAATAATAAAAGAACAAATTACAGTAGCCAGAAATGGTTAAAAATCGTTTAATATATGACACATATGAACTAATAAATTTGTGTAATGTGCTCAGTTATAATGATGATGATACGTGCTGTTGTAACATTCGAAATAAATAATTTCATTTTACACTGTTTTCAAAGTTATTTTTATTCAGAAGTTTTGTCTACCCGCGTGATGTAAAGAAGATGTTTTAGTTTAAATAGATACCAGGCATAATAATCTTCGTTACCCCTTTCGAAAAATTAATCATTTTGCATGACAATTCAGTTCCTCAGAACGCTACGGTTATAGCAAATAATAAATAGGTACCCTTATTAATAAATAGATATAGCAACAAGTAAACATCATATAACGTCATTTGTGCACCAAACATCTGTATGAAATATACTTTATGATGCCGATGAAATAAAAGAGCGAGAAAAATATTTTTGTAGGACTGATTTTGACGCCATTGAAGGACGAAATTTATCGGCGAGATATCGGAGAATATTTTATATTAGTTTTCGTTGAATGAAATACTCTATAAATGAGGTAAAAATACATTAAAATAAGTCAACAATGGGTATGAAAATAGACTACACTAATATAAAAATTAATCAAAATTATAAATTATAGTACCTGACCATAATATTCGAATAATTAATCTCATTCTTAATTCCTAATATACAAATTAAAAAATATTACAAATATTAAAAACAGGCTGTGTTAAATTAGGTTAAATAATTTTTCTAAAATTTCAGGGAGAATGGTCGCATTTTTATACAATTATGAAACACAAAGTTATTCCAATATATGTCCCAAGTCTTACACCGACAGACCACTCAAAGGATATATTTAATTTATAAATACAACTGCATGTAATCGTCTAAGCGATTTGTTAAGCGTATTTTATATTGGTTGATTTTAAATGTGTTCAGTAACTAGTGGACATTCACAACAAACAATACAGCTCTAAAAACCCCAGTTACGATTTAGAATACCAAAAATTTTAAATGCTTCAAATATCAATGTATATTGGGTTATGTGAATAAAAATCACACTCATTTTCGATAATCTTCTGTTTTCGTTTTTTAAACACACGTAAAAGTTTAAAACACTATGAATAGAAAACGGAACACCGATCACAATTTTTTTTTCAGTTTTGAAAATGGGTATATATCTGGGTTATTTTATTATCAAGCTATAAAAATGCTGAAAAATTTCGTGCTGCTTTTATATAAATTGATTAAAAATTGAGTATAGATATTTGTTATTTATATTTTTCGGATATTTGTAACATGAATATATCTAAATAGTTTAATTAGATCCTACGTATCATATAGACCTAAGTGAGTATATGATCTTAACTTACAAAGTTAATAAACAACAACACATAATGAGTTCAATGGTCAAATAAATTAATGCATTATGCTGTTAGGAAAATATTACACTATTTCGGAATAAAACACATTTTTAAAGGGTTTCATTACAAATAATTTAAAATAAAAAAATCAGTATTAATTCAAAAACGTCAGTTTATTTAAATCTAAACCGATTAAAACATAATGTGTTAAATATAAATTATTTAAAAAAAATTACTGTATTAAATTACATATATATATATATAAATACAGTTTATGCATAATAAATATTTATTCGCTTTCTTTAGTAAATGTATACGTACTTAAATAATATTTTATTAATTATTTTTTGTCTCAAAAACAATATAAAATATTTAGAAACATAAATTTTTTATATAGTTATTTCTTCTGCTCCGGAAATTCTTGCATACTGAACAACGTTAAGAGTTAAAAATTAAAATTTAGATTTCTCAGTAATACAATAAGACATCAACATCGTAAGAACTTTTCAGAAATTTTAAATGGTTAAATGATGCTTGGGTCGCGTAAATAAATAATGAATGATGGGTACAGTGGGTTTACATTTTCGAACGTATTTAAAAATTTATATATAAATGTGCAATTGACAAAATCGTTATTACCATTACGTGAAAAAACATTTTCATACTTTTGTGTAACAAAAAAATATTTACTGACCAGTGACTCCCCCAATTTGTTATGCCGTATATGATGTTTATGTTGAGAAACCGTTTGAGATTTGATATACAATTAATGATTTATGCAATTAAGTAAAATTACATCGGTTAGTAATAAAACGATACAAACTTGTGGAGATTAAATTTTTAAAATTATCGTTCGAGTTTAAAATAATTTAATTATATGAATTATAAGAAGAACATACATTAAAACTTGTATACGTATTCCGACACAGCTCACACTAAGGCCAAACGCACACCAGAGTTGTGTGGCATTTATGCGGCATAGTGAAAAAATGTGTAAACGCACACTAGTGCAATGTGGCAGTGACGAAAAAGTATTCATAATTATATTATTAAATAATAATTGTAATAATATATAATATATTAATATTTATATTTTAAAAATTTACCGCGAAACGCGACAGCGAAAACATAACCAATGGCATACTTTTTTGCGCCACCGCCACACTACTCTGATGTGCGATCGTCCTAAATGTATTATTTTAAAAACTATGTTATATGCTATGTGAATCGCAAAAATTGTAATATTGTAGTACAAAATGTACAATATAAATTTTAATAAAATAAAATAAAAATTAATTTTTTTTAAATACAATTTCATTGTTTTTGGCTTTTTCATTTCTTTAATTTTAAGTATCAAATATGTGTGCATCGATATAATTTCTTATCATATACTCTAGGTAAATTTAAACTGTCTTGGAATTATTATTATACGCGATTAATTTTTTGACTGTATATTAATGAGTTATAAATCGTTTTATTAAGATTGCAATTCGTTGTTCAAAATGTGCTATATACGAGTAATAACACGGTTTCGAAGTTTTTAGAACAAAGACAGAGGACTAAATGAAGTTCGTCCGTTGAAAATGGACCTAACTAACTGACTCGAGCAAACCGAATTGTCATGATAATATACGCGGCAATTACAACCATGCAACAACTATATTTTTAAAATAATAATTTTTATTTTAAATACTAAGTAAAGAAAACTTAAATTGTATTTTTTTTTATTCTCATTTATTTACTTATGTTTTGTTTGTAAACCTTTTTTCGTGTAGATGAGGAGTACTCGAATGACATTGACATTCTTTATTCCCGCCAACAAACTGTATCTATATTTCGTACTTTATGTAACACGATTTCTTGATTTCTCCATAAGTTTCCTTAATCGTATTGAAAAGAACCCGAAAATTGAAACAGCAAAACAATGTGGTGAAATTTTAAACCTATTCGTTTTGAATGTTTACATTTCAAAATGTAATACAATCATTAATATATTTATATAATATTTAAGAATTATAAAAATATATAATAAAACATTACATTTATTTATTAATAATCTAATAGCGTTACTCACAATTGTTTACCGAATACAATAACGATATATATATGAATTGTTTTATAAATTCAAATTATTATACCTACGCATATTATATATTGTACAAAAACGGTGGCTCATAATTGAATAACTGATATATGATACGAATTCAACAAATAATGTATATACGAACATAGAAGATGATCATATTATAATAACACACATTCACTTGTGTTGAATATTAATTTGATTTTTACACAGTGCGGTGCCACAATAGCAGAAAACACCTGTGGGGTTAAGACGAATTACCCGTATAAATCTTCCCAATAAATCACCTGATCTATTTGACTCCAATAATATATTATATATTATATATTATACTCGTATGAAAATCATTTCACATAATTCAAACCAATTTTGTACGTAATACGATCATCGTTCGAGCAGATAATATCAATAAATTATATTGACATTTTCGTACGATGAGTAATAATGCATCGCAAAAATAATTTATTAATAACATTTATCAGTTTTACAAAGCATTCAAGTGTATTTTAATAATTGAAATAACATTACGAAACATTTCATAAAGTTTCTGTTTCTAATTTCCTGTTCATATGGATATAACTAATACAAATAAATAATTAAATAACACAATTTATATACTTGTTTATTTTAGAGTTATTGTTCTCCCATATATTATATTTATATAACATTACAACTTATTGTTATAAATCCAAGCCAATAAATATGCATAAAAATACCAATAAATTAGTGTTATAGTAATGTAAAATTGTTATAACTATTTACAAACCAAGTCATTTTTTGCACACGCCCCACATTAGAATGTCAGATATATAGAATTAGATAATATTTTATAATATACCTAATATGTGATGGAATTGCGTGTTGATAACTAAAGTAGAAATTATTATAATAATACTGTGTAATTCAATAAAATAAAATAAAATAATTTCAAACATAAATCATAAAACAATAATTATTATTTACAGAACGCAGATAGAGAAATAAAAACAATTTTTACGTAATGCCTACAGTACTTATAGTACGATTATTTATTAATGGATATTATTTTAGTTTTAGGTCAATAAAATGTGCGTGTATATACTGTATATATAATATATAATATATATATATATATATATCCTAAAAAAGTTTCAATTATCACATTATAGACAGGAGCATAAAACAGATTGTTGACAGTTTCCTGAAATGTTTAAATAGTTTGATATTACGTTAAATAAAATTACTAGGAACCTAATTGAAAAGCGTGTAGAATAAAGTACTTAAGCACCAAATCAAATAGTTATAATTTGCGACCAGAAGGTATTGTATGTTAAGATTGTCCGACAATTCGTTATACCCAAACGAATTTTCACAAATGCAACAAAATTTCAGCATAGTAAAATCAATACATTTTTCACTTCGTTATACAAATTAAACTTATATACAAAACTATACTTATAAAAATGAACATAATATAAACAATAATGTGTTTAGTGCATTCGAATGCATATGCTCGTATTATATACATCTACGTTGAAAAGTAATTTCGAAATATCAGGCCTACACTTAAATTACTATGCTCGCACTTACTCATAAATTAATTATTACATAACACAAAATTCTACAAAAATTAGATTAATAGTTGAAAATTGTAAAACATCTGATATATTTTTAAGCACACTGCTATTTCAATCATATTTCATAATTGGAAAAATATGTTTCAGGGAACAGAAAAAAATTTTAAATCCAATGAACGACCTAAATACACTGACTTATTTACACTCTTACTTACTTACTTACTTACTTTCTTACTTGATAAATACATTTGTATAATTAAGAACATTAATATACATTTGAATTTGACCAAGTTTGAGCCACTCGATACAATCACGTATTCAATAGACATCACACACGCCGATATAATATACAAAAGTAAAGGCACAGATTACATAAATGTATAGGTACATTAATTATTAAAATATTATTATTATATTCTCATAGGTGCGAATGCGTAGACTGTACAATATTTTCATCATGTTTTTAATATTCTTTAGATGTCCAGTGTTTGCTGACGACCACCTGTCTGTAACAGGTCGATTAATCGTTAGAACACGTAAACATCACGCAATATTATAATAACATCAATGGAAATTTAGTACCACATAATAATCAATAGATGTTCGTGTAGATAATGTAATTATGAAAAACAATGTTGATGTTTTTTTTTTTATTTATTCCATTATTCCCGGCGCGACGGCGTACAATTCACCATATTGTGTAACTAACAAACATTTTAATAGAACTATAATTATTATCAAAAAAATATATTTTATAAAACAAATTACTAAATAACTTGTACTTGTGTTTTTTATATTGAAAGTCAAGTATTCATTAAAATAATATTTCCTTTAAACTGTGCAGCATTCACAAATTATTATACACTACTACTATTACTATATACTATTGCAAACAACTAATTTTTTTTAAAAAAAGTATATAATATATTTCAGAGTATTTGAAATTTTAATTTTAAACTTGACATGTTTAAAGTCAGTAGTCATATAACATTCAGTAGATAAATGTCACGTTATTAAGGTAAAATTTAAACTTTTTGACATTCAGACAGCTATTTTCAAACATGACTATGACCTAGTTTTCATAGTTCAATAGAAAAAATTGATAAAATCGGTTTATTTATGACTATAAATAGATTAACACATTTTCAATACAAACCTAAACCTTATTCACATATTTTTATCTGAAGTATTGAAAAATTTTTCGGATAAAACTTTTTTGCGCCTCTATAATTTCTTAATTTGGTGAATAATTATTTGTACTACGTATTTTAGCGAAGAGCCTAATATTAATGTATTGTTGTTTGGTCAAACCATTTTTTATAAAAATATCCAATGTTTCGTCATTATTAAAAAGAACTAGTTCTGTAATTTTTGATTTAATTGAATTGTAATATAACTGATCTTATTAAAAATGTACATACCACTTCCAATTTTTCGATTCTGCAGCAATTGTCCTTAAAGAAGTTACGTTTAAAATCTCAATTAAATTATTTATTTTCCAACGTTTAACTCGTGTAGAATATTCTACAATAAATATATGTTAAATTTTTATACATTATACTTATGTATTCCTCGTCGAGCGAGAGTCTCTTCACCGAGGGCCAGAACGGTAGAGAAATGGCCAGAGGGGGTCGCGCTCTGGAACGTTCTGTCGACAGTATGAAATGGATCAGAACGCTGTTCCTACTGTGCTACTTGACCCCTGGTTAACGAGCTCGCATTGTAAGATGACGTTCCACCTCTCACAGCTGCTATCAATCAGTTACTGAACAAAATCAGCCGTGAACCATCGAGGATGTATTCCCACTGCGGTGGGCCACTCAGCCCGTATAGTGAAGCGGAGGACTACACGTATCATATGCTCTTCCCTGCAAAGCGTTTGGCCGTGCACAAGATGACTTAACCAGAGTAATCATTCATTTTGTGCCCTGTGATCTCATCACTCGTATACTGGGGTCTTCGGCTAAATGGAACGTAGTGTACCGATTCGCTATCACAATGATAATAGGCGATTCGCTCCATCGTGGCATAAGACAGGCCGGAGAGCAGCTCGATGCCGTCCTTTACTTTAATGGTTGAATTTTGTTTATAAGAGGAGAAACTGCTGCGTAACAGTCTGCAATTCCTCCTGAGTTCGTTAAAAATATATTGTAATCACTATTTATAGGATAGGGTAGCCCAGGAATTTTCTAGTCATCCACCCCCTTGGAAATAGTTTTCTATGAAAATAAATGATGGCGATCCATTGCCCGAAGTACTGCTTAACGGCATAACGGGAAGTGGATATATTGCCAATACTCTAAAATAAAACAAAGGTTTATCTAAAAATAAGCTGATATTATTTGACTTTTCAATAATTGAATATAGTAAACGCGCAATTAAAAACCATTAAACATTTGTTGCATTTGTACAAAGTCAATTATTTTAATTATTTTATTCAAATAATATATTTTAATATCAACTGATATTTTTGATTGCAATTATGCCTTCTGATTCTGTTTTATAAATTCAAAAAGTATACTATTTAGATATTTTTTTTATTTTTTTGAGTTATTTGTAATAATAGTAATTTATGTTAAATATTATTTATTTCTTAATAGGTTATTATGGAAATAAATTTGAAATATTATCTGTGACTTGAACACATCGATTTTATTTTCAATTAAATTACCAAATATTAATTGTATGTAATAGATAATAATAATATTTCAATAACAGTAAAAAATGTGTGTTGTTACCCATTAGAATATTTCAATAAATTTTCAGAATATGGACATTTTTTTATTTTCATAATATTAACAAATTCGCATGTGGTTGATAAGTAAATAATGAGTAACAGCAATAGTTTTACATCTCTTACAGATAATTGTAGTGAAATCAATTAAATGTCAAAATAATGGTTACAACTTATTACGATATTCTATTTATTTTTTTCTGAAAAAATATTTGACATAATTTATAAACAAGCACAAACACACATTTTTATTTCTGATTCTGAATAACATATTTTGTTCTAATACATTTGTTTTTAATGTGATAAAATTACGTAATTTTTTAAAGTACTATGCCACTATACATATACAAGTTATATAAACGTTAAAATAACCATTATATTATTATATTAATTGTAAATAAAATATATAGTAAAATTAGAATTTGCAACTTTTATATATAAAAGTTACTTATTGTTTGAATAAAATATATTAAGCATCAAAATAATTGACATTTAATGAAAAAAAATAAGCAAATAAAAAATTTAATTTGAAAGATCACAAAAATTACGTTATATTGTATCTAGTGGCACAGTATTATGATTTTTCAAAATAATAATGATTAAAAAAAAAGTGTTAACAAACATTTTAAAATATTAGTTTCGGCCACCTAAAACTATGTTACAGAAAACTGTAATACTAGGATCGGTGACATTTTTTTTTGTTTATTATTCATATTATTCGTATAATTCAATTAGTATACTGTAATAAGTAAAATGTATTTTGAATAAATAAATAATTTTCATAATATAACTTAGAAGACTTACACAATAAGTGTTATTACACTTGTACTTTGTTTTATACGTTTTTTTGTTTTCCAAATATTTATTTTAATTGTAAAATAAAAAATTACAGGAAAACTAAAAAAAAATGCTTCCATTAATTGCACGTCCCAATTGGATGTAGAGATTTTTTGTTTGTAAAAACTTCAACTTCAATACAAATTTTAACATAAACTATATTAATAATAATTTTTTTCCCGTGTTATTTATATTTGAACTTCAAAAAACTACACAAAAATAATAAATTGCGAATTCTGCTAAAAATGTTTTTTAAATGTAAATACAACGTATGCAATTAAATAATTCAGGCAAAATTATTTACATATAATTAAAATTACGTTTATATTTTAATACTGTAATAAATGTTCAGAAATACGGTATTCCTTAAATACTCGTTTGCTACTGTCTACTATAATAAATTATATAAAAATATAACAAAATCGTATTATGACATAATACTATTTGTAAATTGTAACATTACTGAAAATGTTATTATTTTATTTATTGCACGAAGACAAACTGTTTAGTAGTGTTACGTACCTATTCCCATAGTAATTTAACGCGAGATAGAATCAAATTTATTCATGTCGACTTAACATCGAAAATATTTAACTAAACATGATTATATACACGTGCGGATGTTTTTATATGTGAGGGTGTGTAACTAAAGACATGGTTTTTTTCAAGGTTTTCGTTCATGACTGAATTTCAGTGAACAAAACAAGACTTTAAACGTGTGCATTATGTTATAAATAAATAAATATATACTGTATAATCTAAGTAGATTGCATTAGAATATTCCCTTCGGCTAAATCACTTTCTATAGCTTGAATCCTTGTGTAGCAAACAAACAACGAACTAAATGAAGTGTAACGTAGATCGTAGTTGCGAATAGTTTTCAAATAGTTCTGTTTAAACCGTTGGGCTCAGATTAGAATAATTTAATTTAGATAGTTCTTAATTATTTTTAAAAAAAAATGTCATTGCAAACTGTCGTTTTTTAATTAGTTTTCCTTTTCAAATGTACGCATTTATATTTCAGAGTTCTTCAGCTACTCTTGTCCTTGATACTCCAATTTCTAAAGGATTTTAAGTCTATTTGATTATTGTATTTATTTTACACATTTTTTTTCTTCTTCTTTCAAATAACCGTTAATTTTTAAGTAAGGGTTACTATTTCCAAGCAATGATGAATACCTCTTTTAGTCCCTAAATTGCTCCGAATGTTTTTAAATCGTGAGTGATGCAATTTATCAATCGTCACGTGGTCGATTTGGCTTTTTATTGTCGAATTCGGGGACACCTATGTCTGTTCCTGGATATGTTTTCTACCGCGATATCACGAGACATCGCAAAATTTATGAAACGCGTTCCGTTAGGACTGGATACGTTGTGGGTGCTTTCCTTGCCAATTTTTGGCCTAAATACATTTGTCCGTCTTATTTTAACATTTATTTCTCCCATTATTATATTAATAGTACGACGAGAAAGTGAATTATATGCCCTATCAAATTTTTTATAAAAAGCGTCTTTAGCTTCGTCTTTTTCTTCAGCCGGTGCATAACGATTGATTATTATTATATCTATTTTGCACGCTACTACTCAGGCGAAAGAAGAATATTCGTAAAATAAAACGTGGAGTGATATTAGAATATATCACTATGCCTATTAAATTGTACTAAAATATGAATGTTTGCGAGATTATCTCGGGGTGAAGAGCCCGAGGATCTTATCATAGCAATATATATATATGTATGCATTAATAATATATTACATATTTCTTACCTCTTAATGACATCGATATTTTTAAATAACAAAAAATAAGAAAAGATATACAAATTGAAACTAAGTTAAATTAATTTTTTTATGTATTTTTCATTAATTTTTTTCTTTTACAAATTATGATAACATAAATGTGTTCGAATACGAAAAGGGAAAAGGAGTGCCGAGTCGAAAGAGTGTGCTCGTCATCGATATTATTTTAATTAATGTTATAAACGAGCATTTATAATATAATGATGGTAGACACTCTATTATCTACAAAAGTCACTGTACAATTTGATAAAGAGTGGCTATCATTACAACTTTTATCGATACATTTTCTTGTATGAACCAAATTGCATTACTTTTGGGACACGCCTTGTAATGCCTGTATTACACCGAAGCTCCGCTCAGAATCCTTTTATCGAACGCTATAATTTATTATTGCTTTCAAATGTATAGTAATAATAAAACTCTAAAATCTTTATCCGAGCAATTCATTTAAACGACATCTACAACACCCCGCGGCTACTTTTTTTTTCCTTCGCTAAAAAAAAGTACCTCGCTACTTTTTTTTTCTTTATTACCTTATAAGAAATAGTTTATTTTTCCTAATAAGGTATAGTCTCGGTATTCCTCCTACATCATATCCCATCGAAGGGCAAATACCTAATCGTTCCGGTCATTGACGATAAATTGCCTGGACACAACCTCGGGCAAGAATGTTTTTTAAATCTATATTACTGACCGATACACTCAACATTTTTCCATGGAATCCACAAACTCTAACGGTCCCTCTACAGAGATTGTATAAATATCAAAAATCGTATATATTAATGGACCGAAATTGGTTTATAAAATAATATTGATGCGACACAATATGTAGGACCACTTTTTATTTAACATTAAGTTAAATAAATAAATCAGATTATATTTTTTCACTAAACCACTTATATATTTTATATTCTCATTGTTGTTATTATTATTATTATTATTATTATTTTTGATATCTTCACATATAATTTCCTTTTACATTCATGTACAAAGAAAACATAACAAAAACATAATTACAGATTACTAATTCCAATTCTATGGAACTTTGGTTTGTGGCTAGCGATCCTATCCGAAAATCGATGGTTGACTAAAATGTATTTTTATTACACAAAGAAGCGGTATGTTATAATTTATTATACTATGCATTGGTTAAAATTTACATTTCGAATATAAAATTTTATATTTACTCCAAACAACAGTTTATATGTCTACACGGAAAATAAAATTGACATTTCTTGCGATGATTTAAAACTTTCATTTAACAAACAATTTTGTATATGGAAAGGATTATATCGGCGATTTTTAACAATTCGTTGATTGGTTTTCAAGTATTTTTTAATTGCACTATTCTAAAAAAAAATAATAAAAATTCGAAAAAGAAATAATTTTTTTTTCGTACTTATTAATGCTTAAATAAATAACTAATTGAATATTGATTCATTAGTTATTCAGTTGTTTAGAGTTCATTGATTTACTATCCTAAAAGTCCAAAACATAATAAAGAGAACCATCATTAAATACATTCACTATTTTTTCCATAGAGATAAAATACATCTCATAGAGAATGTAAAGTATACCTGAGTTATATATTTCATTGTCACTCTCTCGGAAAAATTGAGTGGTTAATACATATTGTATCGAAAAAAGAGAAACAAACGTAATAATTACGCATACGAGAGAAAATGGACGTTCAACTGGACCTACTGTAGATAACGAAGTCGTTTTCTTTGAATTATTATTGAACAAAAGATTTTCAATTGTTTTAATTATTATAATAGGTATTGCCTTAATAATTGGAAAATCGTACAAACAGAGCATGTATGATTAAACGTCATTGTACAGACATAAATGGCAAATAAAAAAAACAAAAACTTGTATAATGAGTACAATTTAACAATAGTATACGAATTTGATGTGTGTTTCATTCAATGATAAATGTAAAAACGTTAGTGTCGTAACTAACACAATGACTCGAGTATTATGGTTGACCACAGTAGAAAAATCATAACCGAAAGGAAATTCAATGTCTGATATCGATTGATCAACGATAAAATAAGAAAAAGTTATAAAATTATTAATTATAAATTATAAGATAAATATAAAAAGATTATTGAGAGTATGACCATTAATATATAAATAATATCGAAATTCTATAAAAATATTTTAATTGGGAAAAAAATCTAACATCATTCGAGATAGAAAGAAGAGCAATATTTTATTTTTAAACAACGAAATACACAACAATAGTATTAGCTATTATTACATACTCGGTACATTGATGTAAAATGATAGTTATACCTTCCAAATGTCCAGAAATTTAAATTTTAAATACTTTTCGATTTTAATGACTAGTATAATTGTTAGATATCACTTATTTTTTTAACATATGGTTCAAAACATTACTACATTAATTAAACTATTGCAATTATCATAATAATAATAATAATAATAATAATAATAATAACACAAAATAAAATAAAAATGGAATAAAATACAAAAATATGAATAGATTGAATAAATAATGTAAATTTCTTCGTTAAGTTAAAAGTGTAAAAAGATAATTAGATTTAATATCTATCTTCCAATATGAATTCTGTTAAAAAGCTAACTGGTATTTGAAGTCCCTACAGTCAAATGAATTAAAACTTAGTACAGTAATACAGTAATACGACATACATGCGCGTTAAGTTAGGTTTATGACACGCATACCTCTTAGTAGCGTTTAACGTTAAGAATTTAACGTCTCCGAAGTCCATTAAGATGTTTCACTTCAAAAATTTGCGTACTAGAAATCAGTAATTTTTTAGCGTAATAATAAATTAAATACATACAGTACTGTCAAAAAATTCTTTGAATGATATTTTTAAAATATTAACCAGCAAAATTTAGTCCCGGAAAATAAGTACAAGCCTAATAGTTGAAGCACTATTACCTTCCTAAAAGTATTGTACACAGATAAATAAAAAGTAATAAACATAATTTTAAAACCAATAGTTTTCTCGCTTCGCTCAGCATAATATATTAAAACAATGAAAGTATTTTAATATAAAACAATTATTTATGTATATCATTGTGGACTATATAAATAAGATGCAAGCAACTGTATTATTATTATTTTTATTATAAGAAAAACAATATTTAAACAGTCTGAAGAAATGTGTTACTCGATCTTGATTATATTATTTAATGTTCATTACAGTAACATCCTCCAGTTCCTTCTTAACTAGTATTTCTTTTACTAATCCAAACCTCTCTTCGGGAAACTTCAGTGGCGTCGTTTCGCGATTATTAGTCACAAGTTATAGAACAAGCTTATCACTTATTATTAGATAATATTATTAATCTTAGATATCTAAAAAGAAAAAAAGATCGCACATTTTTTCGAATATCTCGTGTTAATTTTTACAATAAACGAACTCGCCAAATTTTAACCAGCTGTCTGTAGTGTCTACACGCGTTAGAAATTATGTATAATTCGATCCGTGTACACTATGAAATGTTACAGAAATATTAATTTCCACAAATCATTGTTTCTAAAAAATATATATTTATATTATAAACTATACAGTATATACTAAGCTACAAAATAAAAATGCTACGTTTAGTCCGCATTTACACACTCTGCGATACCGTAAATAATGCCACTGGACTTCGTTGATATTTTTTCGCAGCTTATACTGTACACATTTGAAATGACACAATTGCTCATTGCCAAAACCATTAACGTCAAATTTTACTATATTAAGTTACCCTCCCATTATTTTATGTTGTAAGAAAAAAATATCATTGCATCACCGAGTGTGCAGTCTATTTGACAGTATTTCGTCGGCATCTTTGAAAACTTATATATCTGTATTGAAAATTATATTATGCAAACATATTTTAATGTCGTGAAAAGTAAAATATCACAAAAAAAAAAAAATACCAGAGAGTCTAATAAAACTAGACATGACGTGCACATCTGTCGCCACCGCGTAATCTTGTTAGTGGTTTTAAAAGAATACAAAATAAATCCTCGCTGTATTAACACGACACCACCTCGTTTGAGTTAAATGACTATTAAAAATCTGCATTTTATAATAATTAACTCCAAAAACGATGAAAAAATATATCTTTTTTTTCATTTACATAATATTACGTACACGTATTGTGTTTGTTTTCGTCTTATAGCGATTACATATTATAATATCGTCGTTTTACAAATGTATGGGGAATAATGGTGATGCAATGATTTTAATCACTTATTTCTTATGTTGTATTCTTTTGAAAATATAACGTAGTCTTGCGAAATATGTATTTTATAGAACACTGACTTAAATTATTAAAAATAAGTTTTTACTCCTTGATAAATAATTAATACTGGAAAGCTTCAATCGTACTGTTTTTCCACATATACTGAACAAAATGGGGTAGTAGATAAATATTAGTACATATAATTTAAATAAATTGACGTTGTTAAAGTGTTTTATCACTTATGTTTCTTATTTTTATATTAGTTTTATATTCTTATTTATATAAACTTAATCGAATTTTAATAAACGTGTTAAACCGACAACTAATATTCCCGACAAACTATTGTCCCGACAATATGTTTTCAGACAGTACTTTTTCCCAAAAAGCAGATTTTTCCCCATTATGATGTACTTAGCAACGCTTGTTGCAACTTAGCAACACAACTTACATTTATTACTCATTTATTTATTGACACAAAATATTAGAGTATAGAAGGGAAATCACTGGATTTCTTGATGACCGTTGCTCACAGCATTAAGTGTAAAATTCTCAATAAAGTAATAAAATCAGAGTAGAATATTATTTTTGATTTTATCGGGAGTTTAGCTAGTCGGGAAAATTATATCGGGTAGCAAAATTATCGGAGAAAAGAATTGTCGTGTAACAGAATACGCCCTATCGATATCTCCACTGTTTATCTATTCAAATTTTCCTTTTTACAAAAATATATTTTGTTTTCTGCCCATTAATTTATATTCTTATTAGTTAATATTTAATATTTCCACAGTGGTCATGAGTTTAAGTGTTGTTTCTTTCATTACGTATTCACCCGATGCATTGTATCAAAACATCGTCAACGAAAACTAGAAGTACATATTCGTGGTTTTTCATTAACGCGACTTGATTTCTTGTACATTTTGAGAGAATTTGTGATAATACATTACCCAGATTTTAATTCTATCACTATTTTGATCTTTTACGAAAATTGTTATCCAACATAACATTACATAGTGTGCCTTCAGATCATACCAGTGATTGATTCAAAGCGGGAGGAGGCGAAGAGCTCAAAAATTAAATATACTTTTCAATTTTTGATCTTAAAAAATTTGAATAATACTTTATTTAAAGGTCTAATATTAAACCATAAATATTATCTTTACAAAGTTAGTATAAAAAAATTCTAGATCCATCACTGGATCATACCCAAACCATTCTTATCAGGTTACAAAATTAACTTAGTTTTTCTAGAGTTTTTAATCATAAATATTCATGTTGGATAATTAAATTTATAAACAAATATAATTTTTACCACTCACGTATATAGAAAATAATATGAAATTAAATTTGCTAAAATTTTTAAATGCGTATACTTCATGCCTACATTTACTTAAAAATCATTAATAAATATGAATATGAAAATTGAAATTTATACTTAGTACATAATAATTGACCGTATTCGTATATATTTTTGTCATTTTCATTAATTATACACCCGTCAACGATTCAATAGTTCATTAGTTCTCACTAAAATTATGTTTAATAACCGTCAATATTAACTAGAACATAATTGAAATTTTATTACGTAAAATTTTACTCTACATTTAAATCCAATAGGTACCATTTTTTATGTTATATATATTGTATTTGAAAACAAATTATTTTATCTCTTTTAAAAAGTTAAAGTTTGTTATTCTAAAAATGAATGATTCATGGAACTGAATTTAAACACAGTACTGTTAAAACAAAAAATAACAAATCCCTATGTTATCAGCAGAATTTGTTTCTAGTTCCTGACACTCATTATTTATATTATTTGTTTCTTTTTTTTAAATATTCAATTGTTAAAAACTTTTATGTTGGATAACAAAAGATGTTTATAATTAAAACAATACTTTTCAGGTGTTAACATTAATTACTGACATTTGCGAGTTAAAATAGCGAGCATATATTATATTATTTATTAGTATAAATATAGCGTCTATCATTTTAATTGTTTGAATTATTTAGTAGTACTATAAAAAGAAAATAGTACTACAATGTGCATATCGGCAATATACTTCAAAAGGCATTAAGTTGAAAATAATAGAAATGATTTTAAATTTTGCTTTCATCTTTATCACATTGGCTACTTTCAAATTGGCTACAAGCGAAATGTATTATATCCTCGAAGTACAATATCCTCTTCGAATTATATCGAAATAATTAACAGTATCCTACATTAATCTAATTTATATTAATTTCTGTTGGAATATTGATATTAAATTCATTATTATTATTATTATATAAATTTAATAATATTATGAATTTAAAATTTAAGCTTTAATAAGCTAATAATACTATGTTGTTTTTATATCAAATAAAAAAATTTATTTGCTACCGAAAACAAAACGTTTTTCCTTACTTTAACACCTAGCCAATAATTTTCGGTTTTTATCAGCCAGGCTATTTGAATAATTTGTCATATACCTAACTTTAAAGTTAAATGAGTCATTCAACTATAATATAAAAATCTTGTACATATTAAATTACAACTTATGTTTTATAATTAAAACTATCATTTTTCCAGCAAAGTGTATAACACCGACGATCCGCTCAGAATGGTTATATAGTAAGCAATGTTTTATTTATGCTTTCAGATTTATAGTAATAACAAAACATAATCTACGTAATTTACTTAAGCGATATCCACAGTTCCTCAATTCGCTACCCTATTTTTTTTTATTTTCATAAACACTCTAATGATTGTCATGAAATAATTATTAATATTAAATAACTTTAATAAGTTTTAATCACTTTTATAATACAATTTCAAAATTACTCTCAAATTCAAAATAACAATAAAATATTAACACATCTGTCCTTATATCACATATAAACACCTGCTTTCATTTGGTACGTCTCAATTTCCCTGCCTGCTTATTCCATATAATCATAATAACATCATGTTAATTAGATGTTTATGCGTTTAAAAAAAAATTATTAAAATTATTATAAACGACGTTATCAATAAACTTCGACGATGATTTCTAATAATAACAACAATGTTTATTTATATTATACATAAATGCCTAAGGTAAATATTATAAACACATAAACTACAATTGTATTATGTATGTTAACGAAACACTAATTGTTACAATTTTATTTGTAATCAAAAATACAACTAGATATTAGAATAAACATAACATGATTTGAATATGAATAGAATATAATGAAACTCATATGTTTCATTTTAAGTTTTCAACACCTGAAAGCGTGTAATTACGTATGAAAATATATTTTCAGTCCTGTATCAATGTAACTTATTATTCCAATAAGTACAGTGTATGTGTGTGTGTGTGTGTGTGTGTAACAAATAAAAGTGTTTCTAAGTAAAAATAAAAATTTATATATACTAATATTAATATATAATATTGTTTTTTCAATTAAAAAAAAATGATCATTAAGTACCTGTTATTAATCGTCTCAATTGCATCCGTGTAAGTAAGAAATAAATGAAAACCTCACGGACATTCATAAATATAGGTGGTTTATTTATTTTTTCTTTCGTTTCGTAATCTACATATATTTTGGAATAAAAATCGTTCCGTATTTTATCAATTCAATTTCAAATAATAATGGTAAACCAATTTTTAATACTAAAACACCTACATTATGATAAATTTTTATTTTAGATTTTGAACGGGGCGAGGAATATATTACTGGTATTAAAATAATGGTTTTTTTTTATGTCTGTATCAAAAAAGTCTACCACAAGTAGTTCTCGGATCGTTAAGAGTCGTAATTTGTCTTCGGTAGCAAATTGTATCTAGTCTAAGCGGTCATTTTTCGATTTTCTCAATATTTTTTTTTTAAACGTATGATAAAACTGCCGTAAAAATTACATAAAAACAGTAATAATGCGATTTTATCGAAATTAATTCTCATTGTTTTTTCGTAATTTTGTAACTAATAGTTATAGTAACTTAAAATATTTATCAAATATGTAACTTTATATTATATTAAGGAAACAAATTTTCAAAAACTCTTTTTAATTTTGGACTAGTTAAAGCAATTATAGGCTTTGAAGTGTTTAATTTATAAATATGATTAACTTTTGTTATATACCCCAAATATTACACCGAGGCTCCACTCAGAATTGTTTTATCGATTGCAACGATTTATCATTGTTTTCAAATGTATAGTAATAACAATACACTCTAATATCTTTACCCAAGTAATTCACTTATGCGACATTCATAACACACCCTCGGGGCTTGCTACCATTTTTGTTTTTAAAAGGAAGAATTTTTAATATAACGAAAAACTATGTCTCACACATTTACATTTTACCAAAAACTAATATTAGATAAATACACGTTTAAAACAACTCGCGTCATAATTATGGAATGACAAAATATATTTTATTTGTCAACCACCTATTATACAGAATTCTATAACACCAGTTTAGGTCCTATTAATAATTATTTTACTCAAATTTGTTCCGATATTAATACTAATTCACCGACAACAGTATATTTGAAATGATTACTTAATAATAAAATAAGAAATAAGAAATACATACTTTATACTTAAACAATTATTTATCACACGTTTTACGCGCATTTAAAATTATTCAAAAAACGAAAAAATGTATAAAAACATTTACCGTCGTATTGCTAGAAAGTAAATTGAAATTTTAAATAATTTTGAACATTTCTTTGTTTTGATTATTATTATTATTATTTTTATTATTATTATTATTATTATTATTATTATTATTATTATTATTATTATTATTATTATTATTATTATTATTATTATTATTATTATTATTATTATTATTATGAATATTCGTTTGAATATTTAGCATTTTAAATTATTAGGTTAAAAAAAATAGATTTTTTTTCTTATTCGTCTTTCCATATACAGATGTATATGAATAAATTATTTTCTGGAAATCTCAGTCCAGGAAATAAATAATTCTACAGAGCTCATAGAAATTGTCATAGAAAATGAATAACTAAATACTACACAGTATATAAATGAACATAATTGATATACTACTAATTTTCATTTAAAGTATAAATTGTAAAATTACAAAATTAATATGATATATATTATTATAAAACAATATAGTTATTTTAAAATTTATTCACTTATAGCTTTTCAGAACTTACAACAAGTCAACACAGACAAGATTTAAGTAAAAAAATACATATCGAGGATGGCAAAACAATGGATAAACAACAGAATACAACAGAAAATGCCCAACGGATCATCGAAATGTTTAGCGACAAACAACTGATACATGAAGACAAACCGCGTTCAGAGGTGCATAGCCGTTCGATCAACCAATTGCGACAAATTAACATTCAAAACCAAGAAATGGAAAACGATAAACAATTTCAAAAATATGTAAATATTTTATTCAAAAAAGGGAAAGAAAGACAGGAACTAAAAAAATTTCAACAAAATAACAGCGAACAACAATCAAAATATCTTCAAAATCTCTATTACAATTATTTATTGCACCGAAAGTATAATGATGACGAATTTAAAGAAATACAACAAGAAGCAAAGGAAACCTATTATTACAATATATTTTAATATTAATAATAATTAATTTTATAAAAACAAAGGAAACAAAAAAATCTTTGTTGTATCCTGTTTCTGATAACGTCCTCAATTAAAATCTGTATATATTATATTGGAAAATTTCTATAATTTTAATAATTGTGATTATTATATTTACTAAAAGAGCATACATTTGCAGTACGTTGTATAAGAAATATAGAACATCATGTATAAGTTTCTTCAAAAAAAAAAAAATGTATTATTTGCAATGAAAAATTTCCAAAATCAATTGGCTATAACAAAATTAATGCACAATTTTAAGGTTTTATTTTTTATGGACCGCGTAAATGTAATTAAACGATTAATTATATTATATAGTTATTACTGTCATAAAAAAAAATTCTATGCGTTGAATCGCATATATCAATATTATATGCTTATCATATTTGTGTGAAACATAAAACGATATTTGACATGGAATACCAGTAAACGTCTTGTCGAGTCTATAAACTCAAATTTTCATATCCTAATTTAACCCATATTCTACGTTCGTGTGCATTGTATAAGATTTATCAATTTTCCATGCGGTACTTTTCAATAAGAAAATCGTGGACATCATTTAATTCACCCAGCTTTATTGAAAGACATTTTATTATGAACGTAATCGAATCCGTCGTTATTAGCTGATCGTTTGTCTGATTTCACCGTATTCTGCTCTAAACATGAACATTTCGTAGGAATCAATATTCGGGCGAAAAAATCGGATTAATGTCGAATAGAAAAGTTAATCGAATATCACGTAGGACGTAAAAAGATTTCATATTCATTTTCAATGAGTACTGATAACTCGTTCTTGCGTATTTTCATCCAAACATAACATATTCGTCCGTTTTTTCTTTTTTTTTTAAATAAAATTTAACTTGTGAATGCGCATCATTGCACGGTATAACTGAACAATTATACCATTATATTATTCCATGTTTAAATGAAAAAACAAAATTCTCATAATTTAAAATTATTTTAGTTGTAGGTTAAAAATATGTACATGTAACAGATTGGTAACTACTAAAAACTGCTACATTTTAATGTATACACAAATTTGAAATTCCCAGAAGGTGTAAAACTGAAGAACACATATTTTATTTTAACTCAATTCACTGTATTACATGAAATTATAATATTATTTAAATCTCTGCAGTTAGTAAAACCTATCACTAATCAATATTCATTATGTTTTTATCGTATATTTATTTAATTATTTTTACTCTGGCTATTATAAATTGTCCGACTGATTAAATTATGTATTTAATAAAGTTTCGGCACTAAACAATTTAAGAAGGCTCACTCTGCAAAATAACTAAATTTCCAGTTTTTGTAGGCATTTTTCATCAAATTTGTAAATTAATTTTTTGATCAGTGAACTATAGTAAAATAAAAGAATTTTAATAAACTATACAAATGTATAGAGTATATTTACGTAACGATATGCATTTTACACTGCACAATACAGACATAAATCTATAATAAATCATAATAATGTAAAAAATTGCTGTTGAAGTATATAGTCTATAATATACGAACAATTTAGGTTATTTTTATGTTTTCGTCTTTTTAAATAATATATAAATAAAATGACCCATAATATTACATATTATCATAATTGACGATTATTAACCACAGTAATTAATCGATACGACGGACGGACAGTTAGAGGAACAAAAATAATTATTTTCTTCTAAACACGTTTTTGTTTTTAATGTTCAAAACAAATACGCATAATCGAAACCCAACATCACCATGTGTAGAATAATCTTTGGGATTCTTAATTATAATGAAGAACTTTAAGAACATAATATTGTCGTCTATTCTTAAACACCTATCGAACAATCGATTCCGAAATATGTTATTACTTATAGAGTTATTATCAGTAGGAGGAGGATGGATGTAAGTAACTCTTTAATGCCACTTTAATGGGAAGATATGAAAAGTGTTTATCCATTAATATTTATGGAAGTACAAAAAACTATTTTGAATTGTTGTAATATCGTTTCCGTCGTCCGAAAGACTATTTTCCAAAGCTGGGAGATAGAACTACTGTTTCCAGCGAAAGAGACAAGTAATTCATCTATTATAATTAAATAAATTACACCGTTTGTTTCATAGTAATTATTTTTTTATTTTTTTTTTTAGATTAAATATTACGCAAAAGCCTTTTTAAGCTATTATTTCTCGGATTCGTTGACGACTCGTCTTGGTTTTCAAACTAACTTAGTATTATTTTTGTTTAAATTACATTATTATTCTTATTATTATAAATGTTGTTATTTTTGCTCAATTATGCTATATAATATTGTACAACGTATTATAATATTAAAATTGATTTAGTGTTACGTTGAACTTAATAAATAATATTAATTTTATTTACAATTTGATTTGTATTACTTAATGTCTGTTAAGTTAATAATAACTATATTAAAATAAAAAATGTTATATAATCTATACAAACGTTAATGACATGAAAGTCTTTAATACCAAAATAACTATTTGAATAACAATACCAAAATACTGTACAATACTGACTACTAGTAAAATTTATTTGATAAGTAAAAATAACATGATCAATAAATTAAAATATCTCAGCAAGTATGCAACACCCTATTATTTTAAACAACTACTGTAAAACCTCTCTGTACCATCGGTCAAAATCGTGATAAGACACAACATAACTATGAATAAAAAATGTAGAATACATAATCATAACTAAAAAGTTAATAATAATTAAGAAAAAATTCATATCGAAATAGTAATCCTTTTTCAGTGTTTGATGAGAAAATTATACTCACCCTAACCTAATCATAACCTAACCTAACATAATAATGATAACAATGATAACATCATCACCATAACCTAACCTAATCATCGTGTGTATTAAATCAACAACAATATCATGTTTATATAAGCATAAAATTCAAATGATCCATTTTGCACTAATTATAATTGACATTGAAGTTCTATATGTATATATATATATATATATTGTAACCTTAGGCTGGACCGTCACAAAATTAGAAGATATTGGTATTTTTTAGTGATGAGCAAAAAGTCACGTCACCGTGACGACAGCGTCCGATGTTAGTCACTGCGACAATATAGAAAATAAATAATGACTAATGGTTACGTTGTGCAAAAGTTACAATATTGTAGCGACAACGTAACACACTACTATGATTCTTTTGCGGTGATTGGTGACCGTTATTAGTTACAACAGTAAATGGTTATGAAGCCAAAACGAATTACCACTTACCAGTTACCATTGAATGACATATTTAAGTCGCTATCACCATTGTCACCTTTTGACAACTTTTGTCACTGTTTACCAAGACAAAAAAGTGTATTTTTCACTTCAATAACGATGTCTCGCGGTTCAATTATGAAACTGAAAAAATTTAGAAAAAATATTGATATATATCCGACATATCTCGTACCGATATGTTTTCATGTTTTTCAACATATCGATTATCGATTTACGAGGTCGGGAAAAATTTTACCATCCCTACACACGCACAGGCGACTCGGCGATGAGACTGCAGAGTACAGGTCACGACGTCGAGTATCGTCGCGCGGAGGCAGCGGTGCAGGGTTGACAGTACTTCCACGGTAACGGGCAAAAGTGCACTAAAGTGTACCCTGGAACCGGGGTTTCTCAATCCCGGCACATGGTGTTGCCATCGATGCACCGTACCGGGAGGATTATCGCAAATCCCCCGAATTGGCGCGAACAATATGCGTCTACCGACAAAACAAGTACATACCACTTAACTGACAATTACGAAATTTTACGTAGGCATATCAAAAAGTTATAAAACTAATCAAGAACTCGGACGTTTATTATTATTATTATTATTATTATTATTATTATTATTATTATTATTATTATTATTATTATTATTATTATTATTATTAAAAATGTCAAGTCAAACGTCACATAACGTTAAAGTTATAAACGATTGTGAAGATTCAATTGTGGCTAAAAATAACAAAAAGAAATTAATAAATATAAACTAGGAATACAAATTAAAATAAAATTCTCAACAACTCTGATCTATTTTTCGAAATTACATAGTCACTAAGAGACCGAACACTACAAAGAGATTCCCAGAACAACTTTGGCAAACACTCGACTAATTCGTTATCGCTCGAATACCTGAAAAACTCTCTGCGCTAATTATTTTTAAAAAAAAAACGATCTCCCAGTACTTCTAGAGAACGCACCATCGAACGCTGCATGAAGCACTATTTTCCAATATGATGGAGCCCCGCGTCACTTTATTAACGCGGTTTGAGACCATCTCAATGCACAGTACCCGATATAGATTGAAAAAGTAGATTGGAACTGTAGCCTGACCCCCGAGATCACCAACTGTGTGTAAGAGCTTTACAAAAGTTTATTTTATTTTCACGAAGTTGAAAGTGAAGAATAACTTAGGCGATAAATTGATTGACCGAGCATCGGAGGAAGTGTGACGAGTTTTCGTAAAGAAAATTTTACGTAAATTCAAAAAAAATAACTTTGGATTTGTTGTATCGTCAACAGTTTTTATGGAATAGTAATTTTTTTTTAATTGAAGTCTAATAATGTCAAAAAAGCGTAAAACGTAAAATTGCTCAGAAATAATTGAGTATCGAACACGGGTTTGTAGGAACTTTTTGTCCTTATAGAGATGTATAATCACATACCAATGTAAAATCACATCCCTGGATACATTCAGGTACCTATTACAACAGAAATTAATATTTTTAAATTACTTTAATCTACTCTTAGGCTAATTTAAAACTAACTAGCTATACACAATAAGTAACACAAATTATAATTGCGAATGGAATATTATGATATTAACACGTTACTCGAAACTAAATACGTAAAAAATTCAAAATATTGCACATTTTTTTAATTTTTTCTGAAACAAATAGTTTAAATCCAATATTTATCTCTAGGTATTATATTTTCCGAATTAATTTATATAATAATAGTGTAGTGTATGTTCTGCGTAATTTCATAAATGTATAAACTCTCTGTGGTCACGTTGACATTCCGAACTTTTCAAGATTTTAATTAGTTCTTTAATTAGACACATTTGGTTCGACAGTGTTTTTTTAGTCACTGACGTCATTTGAAAAACATTGTTACTGAAACCGCAAGAAAACCATCAAAAATAAATTAATATTAATAATAATAATGGAATGCAAAAAAAGATATTTCATTGTATCAAATACTTAATTAAAAGTTCAAAAGCATACTTGTCGAATAAAAAGAAACCTATGTTTAATTTGATTCTATATGACCCGGAAAACATTTGATTACTCAATGAGCTGTATAAAGTCAACTCATCATTTAATTTTTAATACGTTGTTATAAATTATATAAAATATTATTTTCTATAATTTAAAAATTTTAAGAACACGTTATACACAATACATTGTTAGACAAAATAAAATGTATTTAAATATAAAAATCATATATATTGTAATTATTATAATAAAATTAAATCATAAAACGTATTCTAGGCGCATTGATTTCATGAAAACTAATATACACAATAGTTGTCGTTTATTACGCCAACTGTATAAGTATAATATTTTAAAAATATTAATCATATTATGCGTCATTCTTCAGCTCACACTTCTTTTTTTTATAAAAGTAAAGAACAAAATGTAACATATAAACTTTTTCTATTTATTTAGAATTTATATACAAACTGTGATTTTCTTTCTATTATCTCGAAACTACAATTTTTAACAGTATCATTTAATAGAAAAATAACAAATTTCTTGATTATGTACGTGAATGTTTGTTTTGTAAAGAGAGGGGAGATGAAATGTATTTAAAAATCGGTAAAATTTGACTTACGACGGTATAGCTGTTTGTAGAATAATACCTATTTAGGATTAACAGACGCTGAAACATATTAATACTTTAAGAAAATTTCGAACAGATCACACTGCGTAAGTCAACACGATACGAGTATTGATCAGACGTGATACTAATGTAGGTTGGACATATGCTACACAAAGGAAACAACTGGAATGATTGTTTAATGGTTTACAAACGATGAAAAATAGTGTATGGGGGAAAAAAACATAAATCGGAACGGGGATATTTTTCATTAAATTGCAAAAACATAGTCGTGTAATGAATTCGTAGGTTAGATGGAATTTTTCTACTAATAGTTCATTGAGAACACATATATCTAATGGCTCGCGAACATTGAACAGATTAATTATAAAATATTATGAATTTATATATATAGCCAAAGAGTATTATGTAAAATAAAGAAAATATATCAAAATTATTGTATCAAGTGTGTTTATTTACTACGGATTTCAATAAAAAGTCATCATCAGTTATTAGGCAAAAAGAAAAATATAGCAGAAGAAAAAATAGAAGTTAACAAATCGCATAGGGCATATTATGAATATTACAATAAAAACACATCGAATTAAAAAATATACATATATATATATAATAATTTTTTAAAAATTAATAAATTTATATAAAAAAAATTTAAGACAGCAAAAAATTATTTATATAATAAAAACAACTATAATATGTTATTAATATATATTGAATGTTGTTTTTGAAATTTGTTTGTATATTATAAATATTTTGATACATACTGCTTTATATGAAGATCTAACATCAATTCCCAAATATTGTGCATAATAAATTATTATGACGAATTTTGAAACAACCTGCGCTCCTTCCCAAACCGTAAAAAAACAAAATCATAGATCCGTCGCTGACGTAATCTAATAACTACTAACGTTTTATCTAATATTATATCAAAAACAGCTTCATCAAAAACACATAAAACATATAAATATATTCCGTTTAAATGTTCAAGATAAATGTATTTCAATGCATTATAAGATTGTTAATTCTTATAAAGCGCGGGATTATAAATTGTGGTAAACCGCATTTGCATTGCTGCGTGCACAACAATAGATAATTAACTATACAATAAACAACGGGACGTTTAACCAACAAACATAAATGTCGATTAAATTCTCAAACCGAAACGTCACTGCGACTCTATATAATACATATCGTACAATCTGTTTACATATAAATTTTCTTGAATAATAAAAATAATATTAATAAAAAAACAGCACGATCAGCTGTCGATAGTATTATTGATTTATAAACATAATATATTTATATACACACTATTATTATAGGCGCCGTTTTAACGTTCTCGGCAATTTAATAATATCGTTATGGGGACGGGGGATCAGTATAAAACACCGAGTAATTATAAATTTCTCTTCAGATGTGCTATGCAACGACGGAAAATAAATCAACGGTGTCCATCAACTGTTAACACCGACGAAAATCATTTTTCAACAAAAATTTATAATCAATCGACCTTTTAGAACAAGACAAACGGTCGTTTCATAAAATTATGGCGGCATTTGATGACACGTCTGGAGTAGCCAACATGGTTTTACTGGACAATTGCGATGATGAGAAATTAATCGACAACCTCAGGATGCGACTACAGAAAGATATAATTTACGTGAGATCAGTTCATTCGTTTATTATTCGTTTCTAACAATAATAATATTATTTCTTATCAACTAATGTTACAAAATAGTAATATCTTTTTCCAATTTATATTTATTATTATTATTATTAATTAATATTAGAGACATTACGGTTTTCTAACATATAAAAATTGAAACAATAAAATCATTTACAAAACCAATTTGTTTAGCATTAGTATATAGGACAGCAGTTTATAATATAAGACTTAAAAAATGAACAAGCAAAAGTGCAATTAGTCAGTAACTACAATAGAAAGGGATAAATAAGAAACTTTACGTTCAAATGGAATTCTCGACTTTCCTCCTCTCACATTAAAATTAATTGTAAAATGTATATTATATTGTTATCTCTAACGAAAATCAATGTCCGTAGCGCACGGTTCAGATAGTCACTAGAGTAAAATAAAAATAAAAATGTTAAACAAATGTCGACAAATACAATTTATCTCACAAAGAAAACAGTAAGGTTAAGTTCTTTTAAAAACAAAAAATTAATATTTGGAAGATATAAGCAACACGTTTTATGCTGCCCAATTTATAGATTTATAATATGCATTATTTTTTAATATATATATTTATATAAATTATTCATATAAAAATTATATATGTACTTCACAAAAAAAAAAACAATTTTTCATTATTTTATAAAAATTTTTTTTTAATTTTACATCGATAAATATATTTTAAAATAGAATTCGTATATAAGACGACATCGCAGGGTATATATATTTTCTTTGGTTTTTTCTACTCATATAAGCAATCTAAATTTAACCAACGTCTTTGAAACGTTAGAATAGGCTGTGATAAAATACAACTGCTCTGCAGAATCATATTTCCAAATTTAATTTAATAATAAAATAATGCAGACGTGCACATTGAGATAAGCGAATTGTTTCCAACACTTAATCTTTGAATTTAATTAAAAGCTTTTTTTTTCTTATTACTGTTAATAATTCTAAAAATGTAATTATTTGATAACAAAAATATTACTGTAGTGTTATAAATCCTAACTTTTTGAACCGTGTGGTCACAACTTGTTATAAATAATACTCAGAAATGGAACATTTAAATTTTTATCACACATATATAATTTAAAACAATTCAAAGACTAATTTTAATAACCAACTCTAAAAACATCAAATTGTTGATAAATTAGTGTTGATTTTGTTTAACTAGTATAATTTCGTAATTAAAACAAATTTAAATACATAGAATATATTTTTTGTCACGACCTGCAGTATTATTTTAATAGATCTATTTAAATAAACTGAATATTTTATACCATATTTTATCTACTATACTTATATATTATTATTTTACTTTTTCTCTAGACATATATCGGAGATGTGCTGATAAGTGTAAATCCATACAAAACACTATCAATATATAATGATAAACTGATGCTTCATTACTACAATAACAATGATTACGCCGAAAAAATGCCACACATGTGAGTCTCTATTATCCGATTTACAATAGAATGTCAAAAAGTATTTTAAAAAACAACTGAAAAGTAACGTAACGTAATTATTTTAATTTCTTTTGTTCATCATTTTGTAAAATTGCACACGAAACATTTTTTTCCTTTTTTATAATCTCATAATAATAATTTATTATATTTATTCCTTTTTTAGATTTGCTACATCAGCAAAAGCTTTCAAATCGCTAAAGGAATACCGTCGAGAACAGTGCATATTAATATCCGGTAAAGTCAATGATAGTTATAAGATTATAAACAAAGAGCTGTAGAAATCAAAAAAGTATATATATGTAAAAAAAAAAAAAAATATTACACGAGAAAATAAAATGCAGGAGACAAAATTACATTGCAAAATAATACGCAAGAAAATACTCTACGGGAATATAATAAAAATGTTATTATAAAAATAAAATCCGAAAATCAGAAATAATAATAATATATAATGTAATTTATATACCTATAAATAATATAATATTTAAGAAAAATCGTATATATCCCTACACAATATTTTCCTTTGTGTTATTTTCCAGTGTAATTTTTTCTTGGATTTTTAATTACTACAAAATATTTTCCTTTATATTTTCTTTCTTTAATTATACTTTTCTATTAATCTCCTCCACTGCAACCATAAATGTTATTCCATTCTATAGTTTTCTGCAATAAATTATTCGTAATTTTCTAACAAATATTATTCTGGATATTAAGAACATTAATTATGATACAGGCCTGATCCAAACAAAATTTTACAATAAACGCAATTTTAAAATTAAAAGCATAATATTCATGCCAAATCAATAATCAAATTGGAAATTAGTATCTAAGCCACTAATAAATAAAAGTAAATTATATGAATATGAATATTTACATGAGTTATATATATATATATATATATATATATATATATATATATATATATATATGATGTTAATATATTAACATTATTAATATAAACTACCTAAGTAGTTTATAAAATAATTGGCACTTTCAGTTAAACTAAATTAACAAAAAATAAACACACTTATACTAGTTATTTTATACAATAATTATAGTTACTATAAAGACTGCCGGGATAATAATATCAACTCATTTTTAACACTGTCATTAATATTTCAACTATCAATTCATTATTTGGAACACAACGAAATTATTAAAATGTACCATATTATTATAAAAATGATTCGACATAATATCAGGTGAGTCTGGATCAGGAAAAACCGAAGCATCTAAAAGAGTTTTACAATTTATATCGGAAGCAACGCACGGTTATCATGAAATTCAGATGATTAGAGACAAACTCCTTGTAGCAAATTCAGTATTGGAAGCATTCGGAAATGCCAAGACTCGTAATAACGATAACTCCAGTCGGTACGGAAAATACATGGATGTGCAATTTAATCATATGGTGAGTGTTTGAAATTTAATATACCTACTGTCATCCCATCAGTATCTGAGTCCCAAGAGGCACATTGCCGACGTATTTGTATACATATTTTAATAATTATTATTGAATCGCAGCGAGAAAAACGAGGTTTCGCTGTCAAATGACGAAATATCTCTAATATACTTTAATGCACTTAATATCAGTAGCGTATTTAGGATTTTGTCAAGGGGAGAAGAGATATGTATTAAAAAATATGTTATTGACCTGAAGAGGGCTTCGCTTTTTTGTCCTCTCCCATCACCACATTTCTTAAAAATATGGCGGTTAATATTTTTATTATTACACACACAAATTGATTAAACTCATTATTTTTCCAAACAAATAATAACGACTAATAAAGCGTCTAATTTATGTATTTCCACTATGAGATTATCCAGGTAAAATTATACTTATTGGCTATTGTAAATAAGAATATCAAAAACTGAAAAAAACTCAAGAGGGGATCTATCCCCCATATCCCCCCTCATAAATACGCCACTTCTTAATATGTTAACAGATTTAAATTAATTTTAGACTATATGCTAACGCATCTAACAAAAAAATAATTGTTAATAACAAAATATAAATTTAAAAGTTACAACTTAAATTTAACAATTAAAACCGTTTAGGAACAATTTTTTATTAAAAAGCTAATAATTGTATACAATATTAGAAATATATTTTTCCGCGTGTTTTCGAAATTAAGTACTAAAATACCTAAAAACTATATGAGCGTAAAAAAAGATATATTTCTAAAAATCGTGTGGTAACTGAATTTCATTTATTAATTTCATCTGAATTAATTAAATTTACATAATTATACGGACCGTACAATATGACTGATGTCATAATGTGTATAAGTACGTGTATACTTGTCAAATATACGAGTAATTATAATTTTTTTAATATAAAATTTATAATTGTATTCATAATTATTAAATTCCCTGTTTACTTTAAATGATACTTATGATAATTAATTAATATTAATTAAAAATACAAATAAAATATTTATTTATAATTCATTAACATTTATATATTATATTATTTATTTATTGAAATAAAGAAATATTAATAAACATTTATAAAAAAAAATACAATCAAATATTTTTGATTTAATTTTTATTTTAAAATTAATTTTAAATTGGAATTACAGCGTCGATTTTGAAATATTTTTTTTCAATGAATAATAATCATTTAGTAAACATTAAAATCCAATATTTTATTTCCCTTGAGATTCCGCAATTGTACAAATATTTATTCGTGGATATTTAATAAACGTTTATTTTGAATGTTTATTAATTATTTGAATTTAATTTAATTTCAAATAATTATTTTCAAATGTATGATTAACAATTACAAATATTTCTAATTTAATGATTTAATTTGAAATATTAATAAAAGTTTATATAAAAGTTGAAAACTAAATATTTAAGTTCTAATCAAAAATAATTATTTATTCAGTCGTTAACATTGATAAATGTTATGTGGGTCCAGCCGTTTTTGAATAATGTATAGTTACCAACGAAAAGGATTACATTTTTATTATGTGTATATATATATGCATACACTCAAATATACAAATTTTACTTAAACAAACGTAATCAGGTAAAATATCCTCGGATTTGTCTTTTTTTTAGTGTCAACCGATGGGTGGAAATATTTTAAACTATCTGCTAGAAAAGTCACGCGTGGTGAAACAAGCGCACAACGAAAGAAATTATCATATATTTTATCAGCTCATTAATGGTGCGGACAAATGGCTAGTGCAACTCCTTGAAATAGACCAGAACACTGATTATTTATATTTGAGGACCGACAGAAACGACAACGTGAATTTGGATATGAAAGTAAGTTTGTTGGTTTTTATCATAAAAACAGTACTAGAATATTAGAACTTTAAAAAACAAATCCATATCTACACGAGTACTCTAATTCTACAAAATTTTAATCGATAAGATTTTGTTATGTTTATACTTTACACAAAATAAATGTAACTTTTAAATAAATTAGATTTATGTAAAAATTAACATAAATATTTAATTAATAATACTATTAACATATTAAACTATTTAGTTAAGATACTTGTGAACAAGTCTAGTTCGTCGTTTCATACAAGTATATGTTTAAATAAATATTTTTGAAAAATCTGTCATTACTAAACAGCATTACGAAAAATAAATAAAAAATGTTTATAATATCATGTTCACGAACATCATTTGATAGCTATTTATTTGTTTTTCTCAAAGTTGATTTCCTTTTGTAATTTAAAATGGAAAATTATTTTTTTATGTATAAAATTAAAAATATATAAAATGTCAAAAATTAATTAATTTGTAACTATTCTTTTTAAAAAAAAAATCATAAATTTTCTCATTAACTTTACGCATTTTAGATTTTATCAAAAAATTAATGATATGTATTAAATTTCTGTTTGCATTTTTGTTTAGAATACATTCCTTTTTTAGATTTTGAGAACACTACTTTGTGATTTTATATAATTTTATGTTTATTTTAAAATTTACTTCAACCATATAAAATTAATATTTTTTAAAAAAAACTTACCTTAAACTAAAATATTAGTTTTGTAGTGTTATATTAACAAAAATTAAAAAAAAAATTTTAAAAGTTTCAAAAAAAATGTAAAAAAACAATCACAAAGTTTTCACATTGCTGATCCGACGTTATAAAATGATCGGGATTATAATGATAATTTTTAATAAAAAAATACATAATAAGCTTAATGCTTGTTTCTCAACTGTCCAAAATTAAAGATCCTACACACAAATACATTGTACGCCCAATTGAGCTTAGAAATTCGTAACTTCTCATTTGCTTCAATTTTATAGACCGATTTTAATGTTGACTCTGACAAATACAAAGAAACGTTGCAAACTCTTCAAGTCCTGGAATTTGATTTGGATGAAATAATGGATATACTAAAAATAATCGCAAGTATTTTACACGTGGGGAACGTTAGATTTTACGAAAACAACGATGTGTGCGAAATTGAAAACATCTATACAATTCGTTTAGTTGCCGATGTAATATAAAAATACAATTATCATTACTTAGAAAATTCAAATCGTAATATAATACGACCATACGCGTTATTCAATAATTATATATATATATATTAAATATACATAATGCATATTTACGAATTAATATTTATCAGCTACTAGGCATTCCGTGGAACGACCTGATGTTTTCACTGACAAATAAAACAATAAGAGCTCACGGGGAGGTGATTCGAATGCGTCTAGACGTAGAAATGTCGATTTTCGCCAGAGACGCGTTAGCCAAAGCAATTTACAGCAGACTATTCGAATGGCTGGTAACGCACATTAACAAAACGCTCAGGACTACAGACTGTAAGAACTACGGGCGAATAAATAAAAGCGTATCGTTCGGCATATTGGATATATACGGATTTGAAATTTTACAAAACAACGGGTAAACGCAATTCAAACCTCGATATAATGATTTACTTGTACAAATATTTACGGGTATGATCCAATCGCAATAATTACACATAACGTACATAATTCTGATAGGATATATTGCATATAGACATATATTTTTTACCCATATGCAATGATAAAAAAATGTATTAAACGACAAAAAACCAATTTATTAAATAAAATTAAAGAATGCAATAAACAATTATTGAAAATAATTGCGAAAAAAACAGATGATTGGCAAGTCAAATAGTTACATATAAAGCGTTCGTTAATAATTTTCATAACCATATCTATATCTATCTATATAATCCATAATATCTATATAACCTATATCATATCTATCTATTTTCATATCTATATCTTCCATTTTGCGTGAACGCAACATAGTACGCATTATTTCCATATGCGTGAATATAAAATAATACATGTATTTATTATAGATTTGAGCAGTTTTGTATTAATTATTGCAATGAAAAATTGCAAAAATTATTTCTGGACATGACCCTCAAGTCAGAACAACAAGAATATTTAAACGAAGGCATCGAGTGGACAGTTATCGACTATTTTGACAACGGCATCATATGTGACATGATCGATGAAAGACACATAGGTATGGCCACTAAATTACGCATATCGAACTGCGAGCATATTTTTATACATTTTTTGTCTCCTTAAATAGGAATTCTCTCATGTCTGGATGACGAGTACTTTAAACAGACCGACGTGTGTAATAATTTGGGGTTAGTAAACGAATTGGCAAGGCGTTTCAAAGAACACAAACACTTCTCGTGTTATCAATCAACTGATATGCAAACAAAAAGTAAAAGCATTTCTACAACAGTAAGTATTTGTCGACAAAATTAAAAACAACGTAGTATTACAACAACAAAAGTACTCACAAATAATAATAACATTGAATTGTAAATACTAAACAAAATTTGCTAGGAATTCAAGATCGTCCATTTTGCCGGCCCTGTGACATATGACACGTCCAGTTTTTTAGAGAAAAACAATGACTCTCTATCCAATAGTGTCAGCCAAATCATGTCCAATTCTACCAACAAAATCATCAAAGTACTAATAACACGTATAATAATATTTATATAATAAACGTGCTCTGGATTAGTGTGACATTTGATATTTTCATTCTTAATATCGTTGTAATATTATACATTAAAGATTCTTTTAAATTGCCTAGTTTAAATTTTATAAAATTCTAAATGTAATTAAACTATTTTATATAAAAAAAAATTAGATAACGTTAAATTTTCGAAATTTGATTTATAATATTATTTTAAAAATAAAAAACTTCAATTCAAATATTATAATTTAAAATATACAAAAGAATACGTGATTTTCTATGCGATTCATTCAGACTAACAATAGACATGTCTATGATTAATTACATAGTTTATTATAATAAATTACATATTTTATTATAATATTTTGTTAAAAATACTGAACATTGAAATCTATTGAATGCAAGCGAAACACCAAAGAAGAAAATATTGTTCGTTTTTCATCGCTATACATATTTTTATTTACTGAGAATAATTATTCAGATCCATGTTTGATAGTAGGTAAAATTGTTGACGGAAAATGAAACAACGAAATAAAATTGAAGTGACAATAGTAATCGTAATGACGAGCTATGTGAATAAATAAAAAAACATTAGTGGTTTGGACATGCAAAGCGAAGAGAGGTAACAAAGTCAGGGCAATAACTGAATAGAAATCAAAAGATAGATTCCAAAAAAAGGCCAAAGAAAGGATGGATAGTTAAGTCGCGGCGAGACATTGAAAAATTAGAATTGATAGATTTGAAGGAAATTATCCACGTCCGAGAAAATTAAAGGGCACTGACGATAAAAACTAAAACTCTAATAGATTTATGAAGCCATTATGGCAGTTAAAAATAATTATAAAGTTATATTTTCACTAGTTATGTAAATTATCATTTTTATAAAAAGTATCAAAAAACAATAACACTCGTACTATAATAATACAAAACAAAACTTTTCAATTACATGTGGCAAAAAAGAAAAAATATATATATATTTAACCATTCTACACATATCATCACTACACGCCACATAGTCGCTATTTCATAGTACGTCTTTGCTTACAACACTGCACACATCTTTAAAACGTGATCAATTTCAGTTTTTTTTTTCCATAATATATTTAATAATTATACTCGTGCGTGGTTTCGTTAAATTTCAGTCATGCTTTTCGGATTCTATGACACTCAACAAAAAATTACCAGAAACCACGATTAAACAATTTAAAACAAATCTGGACCAACTGATTAAGACGTTATCGTCGAAGCAACCTTCGTACATCAGATGCATCAAGCCGAACAACTACAAAAATCCCGGTAGATATTAAAAAGAATAATAACAATAGTTATAATAATAGTAGTAATTTATTGGGTAAATAAATGATTCACCGAATAATCAGTTACACCAATTTCCGAATACATTATATGCAAATAAGGAGTATGAGACATTGAAAAATTAAACTAAGATATTAATCAATAAAAAAAATAAATATAAATTTATAAATTTACAAAAAATAAAAAATGTTCATCTAGTGTGAACGACTTGTAGAATATTCTAACTTATAAAGCGATAAAAGAAGAACAAAAGAAAAAACAAATGCTCAACAAGATTAAATACAGAAACTGTGAAAATCGAAACTGTTTAAAACAATCTATGATAGGAATTCTGAGAAATGAAGCAATATAGAAACAAATCATAAAATCTTTGGTATACCAACTAAACTCATTAACATGATAAAACGTTGTAACAAGCAGTAGAGTAAAGGTGACTAACAAGATATCATCTTTTTATATGATCAATAGCGGATTAAGCTCTTTTCAACATAGTACCAGAGTGTATTGAGAAAAATTCCACGACCCGAAACATTAAACACCGATGAAAGAAACGTTCCATTAGCGTATGTAGACGATATAATTGTCTTCGATAATTCGTAAGAGGAGATTCAGTGTACTGTAGCATAACTGATAAAAATAGGGAAAGACATGGGCTAAGTAATCGACAAAAAAAAAAAAAAAAACTGAAAATATGATAGTAAAATAATGAAGTACGATCACGATTAACCTACGTGTGGGTAATAGCAACTTTAAACGAGTGCAAGAGTTCATATACCTTGAAAACACTAGCCGAAATAACATGCATAGAAAAACCAATATCACGCTGAATGCTACTAAATGATATATTTATGCGCTAGCGAACTTATTTAAATCTAAGTTTTACTGTCGAGAAAAACAAAATATTAATTATATATATATAAGTTGCATTGAGACAAACAAAATGGGATGAAGAGAATTCAACACCGCAGCAATCCCACCGCCCACGCATATATATATGAAAGGGGTGAGGTTTAAGTTCAACGTATGGTCACGACGTGTTGATAATATTACAGTCGTGTGGTGCGATTTATTATCAAAAAAAAATGACACGCATGCGCGATGTATATAATAATATTTAATAACTTCATCTTATACGTATATATATATATATATATATATATATATATATATATATATATAGCGTGGGCGGCGGCGGGATGAAGCGACGGCGTAAGAAATGGGGGGAGGGTGGCAGTGACCACTTATGTACCTATATGCGGATCGATGAAACCATGACAAAATGAACATCGATAAGCGTAATGAGAATGAAGAGACCAAATGGAAGACCACAAAGAAAATAGAAAGACTACATCAGAGAGTTGCTGTAAGAAATCGAAGTAAATTGGAAATTAGCCTATAATGGAGATCGATGAAAGGAAGCCGGTTCGCCAGTCAAGAGTCTAAATGGTTAATAAAAAAAAAAAAACAGTATCGCGTACATTCCTGTAACCTCAATTCAATACTAAATATTGTTTGAGAATAGAGTAAAAAATTTTAAAAACGATCACTGTCCTATTTATTTGCGTTAGGTCGGATTAGGATAGGAGGCATTACCAACATTGAACTCATATCTAAAGTAACAATTTCGGCTTCTCTGTAGAATTGATGAGTTTCGTATACTATTTGAACAGTTCAAATACATTACGTTTTGTTGAGTAGTCGGATGCTTTTATGACCAGTTAAATTTGCATCTTATGTTTCGTCACAGGCGAGTTTGACAAGGAAATGGTCAGGAACCAAGTGAAGAGCATGGGACTGATGGAGACGTTGCGCATACGGAAGGCAGGTTTCGCGTACCGCGGAAAGTTCGAAGAGTTTCTGGATAGATACAAGAGCCTTTGCCCGGACACATGGCCCGATTGGACGCGATACTATGAGACGGGTGTCGATGCCGTGGTACGATTGATCAAACACTTAGGTTAATGACGAATTTCAAATAATAGTAGTAATTTATTGGATGACAAATCACAAAATTAATATAATAATAAATTGTCCGAATACATTATTATCCTAAAAGTCAAAAGTATGAGACATTGAAAAATATAAACTAAAAATATTAATCAATAAAAAAATAAATATAAATTTATATATTATATAATAATTTAGTAAGTCTTTGTTCTTAGTAGGTAACCCAAAAAAAAATATACAATATATTATTAGGAATTCTTTACCCCGAAAAAGAATTAGATCAGATTGGTAATCAATCTAAAATTTAGAATATCACGAAGACGATACCCTTTGACACGCCTTTAAATTTATACTAATCGTTTAATGGTTTTATACAAATACACACACATACATATGTATATATGAAGCATTGTGTATTCAGAGATAATTGAAATTCACATACCCGTATATACCAAATATGTTCAATATAAATCATCTGATAAAAAAATATTGATTTCCTTAACACAAAATACTCATGATTTCTGGTTTTTCAAATCATCTAATATGCATTAAAACCAAATAGAGAATGACAACACTTCTATTAGATTTCATTAAATAATTATTTATTTAATATGTTAAATTAATATTTCATTAATCTAAATATAATTATCAATATGGAAAACACGAAAACGTTAATAACACAATGCCATAACATTATACAACATTTAATAGTCACATTAGTAAAATAATGAAAACGATCATGATTAACCTCTATGTAATGTTAAATTGCATGCGAGTGCATGAGTTCATATATTAATAACACTAACAAATCATAGTGAGTAGAAAAACCAATTATCATGAATACAATATGGACAATGATATCTGCCATTGATGATATTTAAATCTATAGTTTTACTGTCAGAGAAAAACAAATATTTTATATATAAAGTTATATATTTAGAATACATATTCTGAATACTTCAAAAAAAATATTCAGAATATGTATTTGAATACTAAATATTTTATAACAATTGTGTTTTCTAAATATCTTAAATACTTCACAAAAGTATTCAAAATACTTTTAGAATATATTTTTTTTCTAGTTGTCAGTAATACAAATATCAAATATAGTAATTATATTATATTATTTAATAGAATATAAGTTCAACAGTCATGGTCACGACGTGTTGAATATTTAAAAATTCTGTGTTTATCAAAATGACACGCATGCGCAAGTAAATTAATAATACCAATTAGTTACAAAATAAAACACAATTATAATAACTTAGTGTAATTAAATATACTTGAGTATTTAAAACTCAGTTCAAACGCCAAACAGCAAAATTATTAATAAAATAATTAATGTTGTTTTAAATACCTACTGTTGCTAATTGCAATACTCGTATTTTTTATCTGAAATAAGTAAATTTAAATTTAAGTATAATGGAGATCGATGAAATAAGTATACTAATTATAATATAACATTCCAATAAAAATTATTCAAAATACTGTATTCGCGTACATTCCTGTAACCTCAATTCAATACTAAATATTGTTTGAGAATAGAGTAAAAAATTTTAAAAACGATCACTGTCCTATTTATTTGCGTTAGGTCGGATTAGGATAGGAGGCATTACCAACATTGAACTCATATCTAAAGTAACAATTTCGCCGAACACAATCGTTGAAAAACATAAAGGAATATATTTGTTCCAGAACTAAAATTATGATAAAACATGCTTTATGACCGTTAAATTTGATCTTATGTTTAGCGTCAAACATGCGCTGAGTTTGACGAAAATCCAATCGGAACCAAGCGAGGATACGGACTGATGGAGTACGTCCGAATTGTAAAGTCGGAACAGACACGTAGAGTTGAGGATAAGTTCGAAGATGATCTGGATAGATAGAGAGCCTTTTCGGACAGGCGAACGATTGGACGCGATACTATGAGACGGGTGTCGATGCCGTGGTACGATTGATCAAAACTCAGCTGTTCAGACGATAAAATTAGGAAAGTACGATGACTACATTACTCAAATTAATATAATAATACCCGTCTCCTGATCTTATTTAAGACTTCAATATTAATAATGAATTGTAGGTTTTTCAATCAAATTAATTTATAAAAATTACATATTTTTCAATATTATATAATAATTTAGTAATCACAATATTAGTGTAACGTGATTATGTAATGTAATATGACAGAACTTTTTCATTTACCTTTTGTGATGAATTTCAAATCGAGTGGATTTTTAATTGAAATACCCGATAAATGTACTTTGTCATTCCAATATTCTTTGACAATTGAATTGACCACTTTGATGTTGAACCCAAAACTAAAAATAGTGAGAGATGTGTTGACAAACGGAAAATACAGATTCTTTCCTAAAACCTATTTATCATAAGATCAATATTACAAATAGTATTCTAAAAGTTTTCAAATGGTATTGATAAAAAAAAAAAACAATTCGACGTAAATATTATCTTTCTTTAAGACCGAGTAGGTTCACAATAATACATTTTCGATGATTCGCGTAAATCGTGTTTATAATTATTGTGAAAAAAGGTAAAAAACAATTCTATATTTTAATAATATCGTTTATTGTTATAGATATTTATGAACAAATAAACGTGTAATATTACGAATATTACTAAAGATATAAAAATGAAACCGATGTGATCTGCCACGTGTATATAACCCAAAACACGATTTGGCAAATAATAATTTCCAATTCTATCGCTTGTCTCTTAGTCCCATTTTTTTTCTTTTCTGTATTTCTAGTTTCTTCAAAAGACTTGAACAAAGAAGATTCTTTATCCGGTTGTCCGTGACATTGCCACAAAGCCTGCTGGACGATTATTGGCCCGAACCATCAGCTCGCTGCGCAGAAGTATAGTATTATGATATCTAATACGTTTTAAAACGTTTCTCTGCGTACCAGTGATAAAGTCAAAATTAAATTTTTTTGTAGAAGAATTTTATTTAGATGTTCCGAAAATTTCTCATGTGAAAACTTATAGACAAGTTGTAAGATGCTATTCGTTATTGACTCATAGTTTTTATAATGCAGAAACAAAACAATCTCAATTTTTAGAAATATTTTTTATAGGTTATATTATTAATATAAACAGTCATTAATACGTGTTTTTGAATTTAATTTTTTTAAATTCAATTGATTGATTTGAAAATTTACACACTAATAAAAATAAAAATATTATCATAGACGCAAATAAAACACAATTATAATGCTTGAATAATTAAATGATACTGAGGTATTTAAACTCAGTTCAAAGTACTACAAAATTATTAATAAAATAATTTTAGACTTTTAATGTACTATGCATTCAAAATATTTAAAAAAAATTATAATAATTAATTAATATTAAACAAGATTTAATTTTCTATTTGATACTGCAAATTTTTGCAATATAACTTCCCCATCTATTTTTTTTAAAAGTATTTAAAATCTTTATTAAATTGTTTTAAAAGTATTTCATAACTTATTGACCCAATTTGTATAGTGCGTAACCAGTTTTTCAATAGTAGGCTCGGGAATTATCAAACGCCGAACACAATCGTTGAAAAACATAAAGGAATATATTTGTTCCAGAACTAAAATTATGAATTAATTTATAGACATTTAGAAACGAAGACCGTTTAGTGACAAATTGGTGGCAAGTCTTCAAATTCAAAGTTGGCTTGTACGTCCGACTTGTCAAGTCGGAACAGACACGTAGAGTTGAGGATAACGAGATGATCATGAAGAGAATCGTTTTCGAATATCCTGATATATCAAACAATGCATTGTTTAATATTTACAAAGATATGACCATGTAACAAATATTTTAAATAATTAATTGTTTTTTATTAAATGTATAACGTATGTGTTTTTAAAACAGAAACTATTACCATAGTCTAGGTTAAAAAAGTTGTCAACAGATCTCTGACCAACTCTAAACTCTCGTCAGAAAAACGCTTTTCTAAATGTATATCTATTGCATCAATGATTCTTAAATAATAAAGAACCATTTACCTTTGTGATGAATTTCAAAGTATTAATTTTTAATTGAAATCCTGTTCGATGACTCAGAGCATAATCGCTAATATTCTGGTTCAATTGAATTGTGATTTTGATGTTCATTTGACTAAAAATCTAGTGGGATAAATGTTGACATAAATACAGATTCTTTCAACTATATTATCATAAAGATCAATTATAAAATAGTATTCTAAAATTAGATATTTGTTTTATTACAAAAAACAATTCGGTGTTCCATGGTTTTACTTTGTTATGTTTCAAATATTATTTTCGATGATTTAAATCGTGTTTATAATTAGAGCTTGTGAAAAAGCCTGTAAAAACAATTAGTCTATATTTTAAAATATTTGGCTATCAATATGCAGAAATCTAACAACGTAATTCCAGAATATTACTAAAGATATAAAATGAAAACCGATGTGATCTTCAACTTTATTATATTAATATAGATATGAAACCCACCTATATTTGTATAGATTAAAATTGTTTATTTGAAATTTTCATATCTATGAATCCGGAAAATTTAAATATCAGTTCTGGCCCTGCCCATAATGTATTTATAATTTCAATCTTGACCCGTAATGTATTTATAATTTATTAGCTTGGTTCTGTCCAAAGTACAAATGAAATACAGCAATAATATACAAATAGATAATAAAGAACTAACCTTAATAAAAAAATATACAATTAAAACTAGATAATTTTTTCAAACTAAAAATCATAATATTATAATAATAAATATCAAATACTATAAGTACACATATCCTATAGGTATATGATGACCATAGAAATAAAACAACAAAAGAAAAGTATAAACATAATCATGTAGGTGGTGAAATGTAAAAAAAATACTTAGGTATATCTTTTAATTGTAGTTTTACATATATGATATAAGTATAACCTAACAATAAAGTATACAGTATGTAATAATTTATTAATTGTGATATTTTTTTATTAAATTAAAAATTCATGGTAAAAGTATTAAACATTTAGGTAAATAAATTAATAGAATTGAATGTGTTTTACTACCATTAACGATGAACAGTGTAATAATTTTTTATTTAATTATAAAAAATATATTATAGGTACCTTAGACACTCCTTAACTATTTATGTGTGCGTGCGTGTGTAAGTATTGTCCTATTAAAATAAGTATGTATAAGTAGGTATATCAATATTTATAAAAGTATAAAAAATTTTACTTTTTGCCAGTTAGAAAAGCCAATTTTCACCCAAATATCTTTGGATTTACCAAACATTCGACAATAAAAACAAAAGACTATATTCCAACGACTCATACTGTTAGAACTATGAACTACTAAATGCACGATTTTATGTTCCAAATTTTGTCATTGGATATGCCTATTTTAAATTAAACAATTTAAGTAATTAGGTACAATATTGATTATATTAAATAATAGAAAAATTAACACAAACAAATAAATGTATCCTAATTATTTCATATTTGTGTATATATCAAACAATGCATTGTTTAATATTTACAAAGATATGACCATTTTAATTATTTTAAATTACATTATTTAATATCTATCAAATAAAATTATAGATGTTTCTTTTTAAAACAGAAACTATGACGTACTGGTTAAAAAGTTGTCAACAGATCTCTGACCAACTCATATATGACATTAATGGAAATAGAAGGCGTTGAATCTAAATGTATGACGAAGGCTGATCAATGATTCTTAAATAAAAGTACACCGTACATTGAACAAAAATTATAATAAAGTATTATTTTCAGACTCTGACATACAGTAATGTACACTGGATTATTCAGGAGGGGATTAGGGTGTTTTAATTTAATTTTGTTTTATATTAATAATTTATAAGTTTCTAACCAATTATTAATACATATTCATCATTTTTAATTAAAGTACATATTTAATATAATTATGACATTAGATATTTGTTTTATTATATTAAGCTACTGTCTGAGTGTTCCATGGTTTTACATAAATGGTAGTATCTATATAACAAGAACCATCAACATTTCTTCGTTTACTGTACAGTTAATGCCCTGTAAAATTAGTCTATAAACTTTTTCAAAATTTGGCTATCTTTTATTAAATATACTGAACAAGTAATTCTATGTTAGCGCATTCAAACAATAAAAACACTCTTCAACTAAAATTTATATTATAACTGTAACGCGACGGCACTAAAACTTAGAAAGAAAATAAGTAAAACCATTACCGCCGTGTAAACAGAAATGAATCAAATTGCCTGTCCATTGTTAATAATATTTGTCACTCCGCCGCGTTCATTTCAGTGTAGCCCATAAGTTAAATTATACAAGCAAAAAACCTCAACTATAAATAAAACATAATTTCGTGGCCAATTAAAATAAGAATATAAAGTAAGATAATATATGATTTCCTGTATGATTGCTGTTTAATGTTTATACGAAAACTGAAAAGTGCAATCACACAAAATTATTATTTTTTGTCTCAACTATTTGTAATGGGAAAAAAAATATTTTAGGCAAACCGGTAAACCACAATAATTTACAAATTATTGGTAAAATACTGAAATAAATTACTCAGGGAACTGAGAATGCTAAGCACCCCCCCTATGTGCGCCTATGAATATTATATGATTTCATAACTGATATTCGTTCAAAAATAAACGATTTCACTTTTTATTAGTTTTGTCTGTATATGGATCATTATTTATATATATACGTATAAAATCGTAAACACAAACCCCGTCAATCTCTCGCAATGGATTTGTAACTTTATAGATTTGGTGTGAATATAATAAACGACTGCGAAAATAAATTATTTATTTTCCACTATTAGGTATCCGCACATTTAAAAATCATGCACCGCACCTGGTTGTCTCGACGTTATCGATTGGATTTAGTTAAACATCCAAAATTGTACGAACAGTTAAAATTCAAACTCGCCGCTTCCGAAATATTCAAAGGTTACCGAAATTTCAATCCATCTAGAGAAAATAACAACTTATCGAATTATTTTTGTTTTTGCTTTTTCTTCAGGACGAAAATCCGTGTACCCCGAAAGTGTAAAAATCGAATTCAACGAAAACCGCGACGGAAACCTCCAATTTTTGAAAATCGCGTACGAGATCGACACGAATCCGAACACTACGTATCTAGTCGGTTTATTAAAAATTTATGACCTCTTTATTTTTGACAAAAGTTTTAAATGATTGTTTATTTTTGTCTTTTCTCCCGTAGTACGCGACTAAAGTGACGAAATTCGATCGACGAGGGTATAAACATAGAGAGAGGATATTGGCTGTCACTACCGAAACCGTTTCGATCTTCGAGAAAACGGATAAGTATCTGAAGATTAAAGATTGCATGTTGTTCAAATACATAACCGGCCTACAAATGACCACTGGACTAGATAACTTTCTTTTGATTAAAGTATCCGGGCAGCTAGAAAAATCTAAGGTGTGATCGATTATTCGAAATCAAGCGTACAGTAGTGTGCCTATTGGATGGTAAACGGTCTCTGAGGTTACCGAAGTTGTTTTAAAGCTCGAAAAATACCATTAACGCAAATTAAATATTACCTATTATTATTCCTAAAGTACAAAAATTATATTTTGTTTAAAAATTACCGCGTTGAAAGAAAGAAGCGAATACGATGCAACTGAATTTCGGAACACCGTTTTATTTTCCAATAAAGAGTACTTTTTTAACGTTTTCCACCATTTCTGTTTAATATTTCGTTATTTAATCCATAATCTTGTTGGGGATTTTAAATAAATGACCCGCTGATGACGGGAGCGCTCTTTTATAACGTAAATAAAAACAGCAGCAATAATATATTCCACGCGCTTTATTCGAATATAAAATGGAGAGATTTTTAATATCTATCGTAGGCCCTTTTAGAGAAAAAAAAACATATACTCCGCAAAACTTTACCAATACCACTAACTGCTGGACGAATTATAGGCATTATTTTAGAATTTATAAAAGTATTTAATAGTCTAATTGAAACAACATTAATGTTATTTAAAACTAGGGAGACATTTTGTTGGAAATCCCGTACTTAGTTGAATGCGTCACGGTTATTTCAAAACAAGTGCCGGCTGAAATAATAGATTTCGTCAATATGCAAACATGTTCTTGGTAAGTATTCAAAAAAATTAACATTAAAATAATAATAAATATAATACAGCACACTATTCATTAAAAAACAAATAAGACGAACACAAACGGTAATATTGACAGTATACCCTGTCATTGGTAAATTATAATACAAAACAAATTTTGTGACCTACACTCGGGGCCGGATTTAGGGGGGGGGGGTGCCAGGGGGGCCCCGGGCCTCCACAAAATGAAGGCCTCCACTTAACCCATTTATGCCCAAGGTTTAAAATTTTTTTAAATTTTGAATTAACTGTGTTTTTATTACTCTTTGTGGTTTTCTTGAATACAATAAAATTAAAAAAAAATTTTTTTCCTACCCATTTGCAAGTTATTAAGTGACCTATATATAGGTCACTGGGTAAATAAGGTGTAGTGTGTAGATTTATTTTTATAATAAAATCAAGATATATTTTTGTGAATCATTTATTTATTATACCTATATCATTTATGTCACATTAGTACAATAATAATAATTAACATAATACAATGTTCTTATTGATAATTCCGGAATATTTATTTTCTATTTTGGTGTATGGAACTGTAAATTACACTTCAAATGAACTCCAACATCACACTTGGAGCATCTCGAAGTGGTTTTTTCGTGACATTCCGCACATCTTGTTTGCTTTCCTTGAGGAACTAAATAATGCTTTGAACCATCATATCTTGGTAAGTAATTCGAAGGTTTGCCTCCTTTGCGTCCTGGAGTTGATGGTGTATTATATTTTTGTAAATAATAAGTTGCTATGTGTCTACGAAAAGATAAAAGGTCCATACATTTTTCGGTGTGTATTTTATGTAATTGCCAAGCATTTTGGACACTCAAATCAATGCAGTAAGAGATTATAGATGAATACCATTTTTTTCCTCGTATAGAAATTCGATATTGAGAAATATTTTGGTCCATACGGTCAACACCCCCCATATTTTGATTATAAATGTTTATAATTTGAGGTTGAGAAAGTTGAATATGTTTTTTGTCTGAAACGGACCACCTTTTTACTATTGAAATAGGTTCGACTCCAATATTATTAGAGGCAATTTTTTCTTTTGGATCGATTTTTTTTAAAATAATTTTTGTGTTGCTTTTTTTAATATTATTATTTATTTGACTTACTTCGTCTGATACTACAGCCTCCTCTGTTTCGAAATTATTTATTATAACGTGGGACTTCAACAAACTAGCTGGCATATGATTTAGATTACCTACAGGTCCATCGTCGTCAGAATCTTCATCAGTAATCTCATTATTTGCATTTTCAGGTGGTTCCATAAATATTTCATTTACATTTTCCAAAATATTGTCTATATCTCCTTCTTCTAATAACGCAGCAACTTCGTGTACCGTCAATTTCCTATCAAAATAATAATAGTATAAAATTACAAATTGGAAATAATAAACAACTTATATATTCCCAGTGTCCTACATGTAGGACACTGATATTTTTGTGCTTATAAATAAAGATGCGAGTAATAAAAGTGCATTGTCATTCGTGTAATATATTAGGTAGACATTTTTTAACATTTTAAAATAAAATATATTCATATTATTGATAGAAAAAAATAGTTTACTTACTTTGAAAATGAAGACATGATGAGCGAAAAATTCACTGGAGAACTAAAATCGTTTTAAAATTACGTATCCCATGAAAATGAACGAAAACCGATTATATCTAATCATTATATTCGTCTGTAATCGATAATAACGATTTATGGGAAAAAATTCTAAAAATAGAGCTCACAAAAATTTTATAAACTGGTGTCCTATTTATAGGACGCTGGGCATAAATGGGTTAATGGGATTTTTTTGCAACCAAATATAAAACACAATATAACATTTGCAAAATAAATTTAAATCACAAATTTGAATAAAATCGTTCAATCATTTATATAGAAAAATTAAAGTAATTTAAAATCGATTATTATGACTTGTAGAGTAGGATAAGCGATAAGATATGGTTTTCAATTTTGAGAAAAACAGTTATAAATAAAAACACATAATATAACTTGTATAGCAAGCCGCCTGACCGCTGTTGTAGATAAATACGTGTAAATGTTATTATATTATTAAATTAAATTAACTTATAATAATATATTAAATATATGTTATCGAAATATAACATATACTTTTAAGGTGGGCCCAGGGCCCCCGCATTCCTAAATCCGGCCCTGCTTATACTATTATAAAAACAAACTTCGTAGAACAATATTATCATTTTAAATTTCAAACAAAGTACCGAATAAATCATAACATTATTTGAATCATTGCTAAAAATCTGATTAAAATAAAATGAGTTGAAATGAGTGATGACTATGAAACGCCGCCTTGTTAAATGTCATTTTTTATTTACATTCATCGCTCATATTCCAAAGATCATTATAGTTGTAAGAACCTTTTACAAGAACTTTGATAAAGTAATAATTGATTTTTATAACTCTATATTGTATTGAGACGAAAAAAAATTATGTCTTTTTGAATCAATATTTTAATAGGTACTTGTGTTTAGGTGTATTGAATTTAATCAATTATACCTAGTTTACGAACAAACTGCCAATGAATGTAAAACCTTAACTAAACGCAAAACAAAAAAAAAACATTCTAATATATATTTATGTCAACGGTTAACACACATAATATCTTATAGTTGTGATTAGAAAATTAAAAAAAAAATCATTATCTATAATCAACCTTGTTAAAGGGGTATATAAACTGTGTAGAAAAAATAAATTTTAAAGTATTTAAAATATCAAACAAGCATTTAAAAAAAAAGATATTAAAATATACTACATTATTATTACTTATGATAAAATAAAAATTGAAATTTATCACTTATAAAAATTAGTTATTTTCCAAGTCGTTTTCACCGTGATCTTGCGCTTTCTGTACATACCTACTTAAACACCTATACCTGTAGTATAGGTATTTAAATAGGTATGCAAGTTAAAGTTTATGATATTTACTTCAAAACCCATATCGGATTTAACAGAGAATATAAATAGGTAACTTTCTCAAAAAAAATGCAATGAAAAAAGTATATCGAGCGTTCGATTAAAATGTTAGTATATCTTTTTATAGGTAACAATATTATTGTGGTGACAAGGGACAATGACATAGTTTTATAATAATTTCATTTTTATTTTAAAACTTTTAAAAAATAAATTTTGTATTTGTCAACAAATTTTTTACCAAATTTGAGTTATATAAAAAACTATAATTGAGACTTGGAATATATTATGCACACAATATCAATTTTGCAATATTTTTGAGATTCAAATGTTTTAATTTAAGGGAATAATTTTGTTTGTTTTAAATTTATTGTATTTCACTTTTTTTCAATAATACAATTTTTATGTTTATTATTTACAATAGTATCCATATTTGTTATAAAATAAACAATTATTTAATTTTCTTTTTTCTCTTTTATAATACTATTTAAGTAATGTTTTTTTATTAATTTAAATTGTAAATCGTTTTTAATAAGATTTTATTTCCTTCAATTTTGAATTTTATGGAGCAATACAAATTAACAATATTTTATTTCATTGGCATGTTAATAAATCAAGCTTAATATTGTCAAAAGAAATATGTGTCCCATATTGTTGATACTGAAAGGTGGTGAGCCTGCTCCCCTCTCCTTGCATAACCTCTTGATCCACCACTGTATGTATATTACCATATTAAAATCAATTTACTTTTCACTCAACTTATAATTCATTAATAATTAGTCTTAAGGAATATTAAATTACTTCACAACAATAATAACAAAATTAGCATTAGAAACATAGTCTTTAACGTTAAAAAACAGTGCATTTCCTGATATACGAGCATGAATCTCTATCGCAATCGTTTAAAATATTTTAGAACTTAAAAATAATCACGTGCTCTGTGTGTAAGTATACTTAGTATTCGAATAACATTTATCATATCTGTTATTTGAATCTTTTTCTTCCTCTATTTAATTGTATTCAATTTTTCGTTTTAATATTTTACGAATAATTATTTTACACATGTATATATAGCATGAAACATGATATAAGAAATTCGAAAACTCCTGGGATCATCGAGTTCATACCCGTGTCCGTTTTGAAACAGAAAGGAGATATCTACAAAGGAAAAAATGGGAATTTAATGATTACCGGTTGAACGTTAATTGTAATGGACCGTTACAATTAATACCAAACCACGTAATAATATCTTATATATATTATATTCATAGGATGCTTAGAAGACGTCATACATAATACTACACAATTTATATAAAAAAAAAAATATATACGCATTGTAATAACAAATAAATTGCTTTCAGAAAAAAAAATAACCACAAATGTCTGTTTTGTTCTTATTACCTTTCTCCCCCCCCCCCCCGTTCAAAGAAAAGAAAAATACGAATTTATAACCATTGCTGCGAATATTGTGTGCTAGCAAACAGGTGGACCCGCAGTTGGACTGTATCAGAATTATATATTGCCTTTCTGGAACCTCGTGTGAATGTCGATCTAGTCGCGAAACCATGCGCTCAAATGACTACCTACCACTATAGCTGTAACCCGCCTGTATATATAATTTCTGAGTTACGTTCCCTGATAAAAGAAAAAAAATCAACTCAAAATCTTATTTAAATTACAACAGATGAATTTTTTCCCTTGAAACAAAATGATTCCTCGAATGATACATGTTTGAAATTCAATGCTTCACAATCTTAACAGAACACATCAATTTTTCTGATCACGATTATCGAATAAATTTAAAATAAAATAAATTTGAATAAGTTAATATAATATGTCAATTATAATTAAATGTGTTTAATTTTAAATAAAACCATCCTTGTCTTTATCTGTTGGTAATCCCGTTTTACTGATCTCGATTTTGCTATTCTGAGTAGATCCTTGTACCGACGTAAAAAGCACCCCACAGCCCACCTCATAAGGAAAAATTGAAATATCTTTTTATATTCATTTTTGTATAATATTTGTATGTATTTTTTTTTAACAGTCTCTTAATTTTTTACTACGTCGATAAACAAGTTAAAAAATGAGATGCCATCGATAATATCACAAACGTTTAGTTTTAATCACGGTAAATCGTAGTTTTAATTATTACCTTTAGGTTTACTAATAATGTAGTTATAAAAAAAAAAATAATAATAATAATAATAAAAAATAATAGCCGACTTATTGCATTAGCGGGATTTCTGTGTGGCATGGGCACATATAGTGTAAATTACAAATATATCTCCATTATATTTTATACTTCATTATAACGATACTTTACAAACGTTCGTTAATCGGGTGATTAAAAGAATACAAAAAAAAAATCGTAGGTTTTTCTAGATGATAATACAAAAAGGGGAAAAATACAAAAATAATTACGTTAATTATTTACCCATTTATGATTTCGAACAATTTCTACAATTAAATAAAAATTAATTTAAATAACTTAGTAAGTATAACTCACGTCATGTCAACATAACAAAATTTTAGTGAGTCTGCAATTGCCTATACTCCAACAAATTTTCAATTATTTTTCGTCGGGCTACCATGTTAATCATAAATTCGTTTGAATAAAGTACAATTTAGCCGGCTGGCAATATTGACAAAAGTGTATTATTATAGCGTTCTAATACATACCTCGAATACACGAAGCCTACCGTTAATAAATTGAAAACTTATATACGTGTTGGTATACTTGTTTGAAATAGTTTCGTTGTTTACTAAATTTTTTTAAATAAAATACATCTAGATAGGTGCGTTATAATGATTGTGCGGAGACTGTCTGATATTAACTTTAGCCGCAGGTTCTGAATAATATTAAAATTTCGCACTTTAGCTATATTCTACAAGAATATTAATCATTATCTTCCGACGTATTCATGATTTAACATTTGGTTTGCAAACATTTTATGTTCACCTCACATCCATCTTAGATATCGGCACATCTCGTAATCGAATCAATCATTCTAAATATTCGTGCATAATATTAACAATGCTACACGCTTGTAGACAAAATGAATTGAACAAAAAAAAATTATGTCGATAAATTTTGAACATTTCTGTATTCCGACAAACGTTCTAATAACACCCCGGCTTATGGGTGAGTCAAAAATAACTTATTTAAAAAATCAACAGAACCTTTTTTTTTTCTTTTAAATAGTTATTTAATGTTAAGAATACAAATAATATTTTTATATATACCGGTGTGATGGAAAAGTGAATTTTTAGTCCAGTCCGATCATAAGGTTTGTACATTGATATTTAATGAAATTTTCTAATATACATATACATGGTATATGGTGTGATTGTGTATACAGGCAGTGTATTTTACGGGAAACGTCCATTAATGACAGGTTAGTACATTTTTGGTTGCCAAGTGTTACAAAAATCGTTGTTAACGTTGATATGGGGTTTTCTGTAGGTCGATACGCCGTAAACTATTAATTAAAATTGTATTGATTTTTCAGCGCAACATTAAAATGGCCGACTGTAAAACTACATATTATTATATTGATTGAATTCTAATAAAAATGAAAACACGGTAGTCGAACTCGAATTTTCACTTTTCCAGAATGTGTGAACAACACGTATTACTATTCGTATATTCGTTGTATTTTATTTCACATATATTATTATTATTATGTATAGTCAAAAAAATTAAAACACAGTTTTATTATACATATATACGAATTTTATATTGTTTAATTATATAATTATATATATATATATATATATATAATGTATATACAGAGTATTTAAATACAAGAGTGTTCTTAAAGTGGAGCAAGAAAAAGGTCGGTCGCAGTCGATGGACACACGTCTTTATTATTATAATATTTCCATTCTTATTATCATTATAATATAACCATTCTTACTTATTTTTAAAAAACACAAAAAACAAAAAGGATTTATCTATTGATTTCTTAAAAGTTTAAAAAACCAGCTAAAAAAGTGCTAATCCCCAGTAATACACGCGCTTAATATTTCCAAATTATAATACATAGTATTGTACACACATTATTATCCACCTAATATTCTAACGTACACAGTATAAAAAAATTTGTCCCAGAATTCATTATACCATATTTATCATAAAAATTAAGATACAGCGCTACGATTTATTATAAAATATTAGTAACCCTATTAAGTTTCAATAAAAATATTTTTAAATGTTTAATGATCCTTCGGCCGAACAACAAATATCAAGTGTCGAGTTCATCCTATTTGTTTTTGATCCGCTTTTTCAACTCTTTCAGGGCTATATTGACCAAGCATAGGGTAGAAGACTGCTCATTTTTAACGCGTCTTATTGGAGATATCAGTCAAGTGTTACGTAAATTAAAGTTGAACGTCAATTTTAACGCCTGAGTACTTATACTAGTAATTGTGTTACTCGGCTTAACATCCAAGCCGTTTATTTTGAGAGGCTTTCACATCCGATAAATATTTCATTATTTTCTATTATTTCATTTTTTTTTTTTTTATAGTTCATTTTCTATTTGAGTAACGAAGCAAATAACACAATATATATTTTGTAGAGAACTGTGATATACAGATTAAATAATTCAAACATATTTTGATTTTTCAATACTTTCAATAATATACAATGTATAGAAATTTATGATTTAGAGCAATAATAATAATAATAATAATAATAATAATAATAATAATAATAATATTGATGTTCATATAAAAGTATATGTGGCGTGTACCTAAAATACTGCAATTTCTATCTTACATTCTCAGTTCTGTTCTAACCAATGGCGTATTTACGGAGGAGGTGCACAAGATTCTCACCCCTCCAGAAACCTTGTTTGTGGTTATTTTAAATCATTCTCCTTCTTCTTTTTATAGTAAACGTTTAAATTAGATGTTAAAGCAAGATATAAAGAAGGTATTAGAAAAATATGTTTTGAAATCTAATAAATCCAAAAATTTCTAAAAATCTATTATAATTACATTAATTTTATTAACAATTTAGCTCATAATAATAGAAAACTTAATTTTATTCTATGAAAAAAAAATTTAAAAAAAGTATATATGTATATATATATATATACATATATATTCTAGTTATCTACTTGCATATTTATTATCTCTACTTTTATTTGGTATATATTATGTTTTTTAACTATAAGTATCCAATTTCTAATAATTACTAATTATTACTAACATATACAATAATAATAATAATTATATCTGTGTTCGTGAATTTTATTTTATTTTCGTAAGAGTGTTACACCCTTGTTACTGTTATACCGTTGTCGCAAAACCATTATCGCGTTCGTATAAAAATTATTATTTACAAAGTACGAGTATATTGTCGTTTTTTCCGTTCGTTTTTTTTTTGTAAAGTTTAGCCTTTAGCATTTTTGTTTTTCTCAAAAATTTGTCATACAAATCAATGATTTTAGGTAAAAACATAACTGTGCTCAATCATGACGGACAGAAACCTGATGCATGTACATAAAATTATTATAAACAAATTAATAAGTAATAATTTTTATAGTGAAATTGTCGATCGCTTTGGAAGAGATTCACAAAACCTTTGGAATTTAATTTTTTTTTAAGTAAGTAATGAATTTGTAATATTAGTATATTATGTAAGTTACCTATGTATATATATATATATGACTTTCGACAATACTATACCTACTTCCAATGGCATATTCATAGGGACGGGATTTTGGGAGCTGAAACCCCTCATGACTCAAACTGTAATATTAAAATATCAACTAGTTCAATATTAAAAAATATAAAAGTAAAAGTAAAATAAAAAGTATTTTGTAATAAGGATATACGATGCCCCCGTTGGCCACAATCCTGGATACTTCCAATATCGTTTTATAATATTGTTATAGCGTCATACTTATAAAAGGTAGTTTTCGTATAGCAAACATTTTAATGCGTGTTATTCAATTAAAATTATTACATTAAAATACTACTTGTGGCTACATGTTTAATCCTAATCGTGAAATCATTATTATTATTATTACCGCTCACTTATATTTATTAAATTTTTTTTTTTTTTACTGTCTCGTCTGTAATTTTGCTCGTCGCCTCGCTTTTTTTTTAGAACTTCACGTGTTTGAAAATTAACTCTTAATTTCTTTAATATATTTAAAACATATTTTTATTGTTGTCTTAGCCGGAGAATGTTTTTTTTTCCTTTTGTTCGTCGTGCGAGAAGAAACGCAATATCGTAATACATAATTCCATCACCGGTGCGTTTTGGACTCGATTTCGTGAGCAACACTGGGGTGATCAATCATTCCAAACGGTATTCAATTTAAAATCAACTTCAAAATAACAAGAAGTAATTACATCGGGGTGATCGATCATTCCAATTGGCATTCAATTCAAAATCAACTTCAGAATAATGGGAATAGTAATATTACATCGCATGTATTATTATTATTTTTTTTTTAAATAGTCAAGTGAGTAGAATACAGAGGTGGATCTAAGTAGGGGGGGAGGGGAGTGCAGACGGAGATTTGTCCCCGGGATGTAACATTTTTTAGCGTACTTTTAAAAGCCAATAAACTGTTATATATATATATTTGTTGGTTTCCGGGATTTAAACAATACATGTGCCACGATTCCGATTTTTCATTATGCACTGGTTGCACAACGTTCACCTAATATTAAAATATAAAAAAAAAAAAAAGAGTCGAAAAAACACGAAAAAAATCAACCCAATAAAATAAAACAAACGCATAATTATTGTTACACATATTAATTAGCGATGAAAATACACTCGGCATCGTACACAATTATTTAGGCAAAACCAAAATATACCCGTACTGTCTACAGCAGATATCATTTTCATAATTTCGCATTCGTTTTTCGGTTTTTTTAAAGTAGCGTATTTGTCTTACAATTTCATTATTCATTACTGTTTTTCAGTACCACACTACCTGTTTTTTACCACAACCAAGCCCATTCATTTACGAAAGTAGAAAAATCGCATATACACAAACACACCCGAAACACATTTTCACACAGTTAGGCACTATCGATATATCTATTACACTGGCCTACCGATATTTATTTCGAATTTCTATTTCAGTTCTCGTCCTATTGAAGTAGTTTTGCCCGCGGGCCCTGGAGAAACCCTGCCCAATTTTTTTTTTTAATATCCTGAGATAACTAAAAAAATTATTTGTCTTAAAATTCCGATATTATTTTACTATGCCATATTAAGTACACATAAGCAATTATTTCGCAAATTTAGGTACACTCGCAACAACACAACACACAGACACATATACATATAATATCGAATAACTCCTAAAGCTTAACACAAATCAATTTCGTAATTTTTAAATTATTTTTAGCTTTTGTAAAATAGTTTTGCCCTGTCCATCTTTTTTTTTATATTTTTATCCGACTATAAGGAATAACATACGAGACTCGATATTCCAATTTTTTCAACTTTTTCACAGTTTGACACTACTAACACAGAGCCAATTATTTTGCAAATGTAAGCACACTCCCAACTACGCATACACACATAAAAAAATTTACAATCAATAAGAAAATATCGAAATACTTATGTACATGCTAACAGATATTTTTTTCATAATTTTTATTTCAACTATCGTTTTTTATTAAATAGTTTTGCCAGCGGGCACCAAGGTATCTCTACCCACTTTTTTTCATACTTTGAACTGACTATACAAACCCTTTAGTCTTAAAATTTCAATTTTTTTTTTTACTTCTTATCGATGCCGCAGCACTAACAAGAGGCCAAATATTTTGCAAACGTAGACTCGGATTTTCTAATTTTCACACACACTCACGCACAAATACACACACTCCATTAAGCAATAACAAAATACCTGTTCCGGCTAACATATATTTTTTCCGTAATTTTAATTTTTGTTTTTGAAACAAGTTTCGACTTCGGACGCCGGCGAACTCCTGCCCATTTCTGTGCTAACTAAAGGATCTCAGTCTTGAAATTTCAATATTTTTTTCCTTTTTTTCTAGTTGTCACATTACTACCACAGGGCCAAATATTTTTTTTTTAAATCTGAGCTAACTAAAGGAAGTATTAGTCATCAAATATTAATGATACTTTACTTTTTGCTCGATTCCACACTACTACGTCATAACCAATTATTTGGAAATGTAGGCACACGCAGAACTACACATTTACAATTAAGAAAAAACGAAATACCTGTACCGGTTAATAGTTATTTTTTCGTAATTTTAATTTTTGCTTTTTTAAAATAGTCTTGCCTGCGGGCGCCGAGAAATCTCTGCCCATTTTTTTTTATATTCTGTGCTGACTATAGAAACCTGTAGTCTTAAAATTAAAATTGTTCTTACTTTCGCCTTTGTACTATGTAACAAATTTAAAAAGAACGATTTTCGTTATAAATATATTATATACACGTAACTTAATTTATATTATTATTATATACACGTAAAATTTTTAAGTATAGCTACATATATGTATTTTTTTTTTTATTGTTACATTCTTGTTTTTTATTTTGTTTTTAATTTCATAAATCAAAACTATTACAGAGTTTTACACTGTCTGTCAAGTAAATAATAAACAATGTACATTAAACGCGTTTGAGTTTATTAAAATCAAATTATAAATAATAATTGTTTCACACACATATGAAAATGCTGTTATTACAAACACGAATATTTTCAAGTGGATGTCATTAAATCATTTCCGTACAGCTGTTAGCTAGAATTTTAAAATCAAAAATCAATTTTTTAGCTGTTGAAATATTTGTTTGTGATAGTGTTAAGAAATGAAGTCAACAACTAAGAATTCAACGAGTAAAAAAAAAAAAAATCAAATTACATCTACACTTTATGCACATACATTGGTATATGGATGTCTTGTGGTTACTGAACTTAATTGTCATAGGGCTGAATATCTACGTTTATGCGCGTTTCGCATTAACTCTGCTTAGACATTACTAAGCAACGTCACATGATTAATGACGTCAATTCCGTAACAGTTCTTTTACTAACCCCCAAAGCTAAGACATTTCCATGTCAAACAAATCATTTGTTTAGTGTGCAGCGCTAAAAGAGAAAAGACAAGACTTTAAAATGTCTCAACAACAATTGGCATCCCACCATATAATTTCAGAAGCCTCGGACGGGTTATAGATTACACAATTTACGGCTTACCCAAAAAATCATGAATAAAGATAGGCGAAAAAAAATTTAAATTCAATAAACTTCTCAAGAAAATTAATATTATGAACTATGAATTTGCTGTAATTTGGTCATTGCGTGTCAAGACGGTCAGAATCTATCTTGTTTGTTGCATTTCCATAGACCCGCATTATCCCTCACAATTTTGAATTTATTTTTTATTTCTTTATTGTTGACTTATGAAAAAAAAACATTCTATTATTTATATGAATTGTTAGGAGATAAGAGGATGTTGTGATGATGACTGATGCTACTTTATGCTCTACACACATTGCAACATTTATGATAATATGCCATAACTTTGGGTGATGATTATCAACAAAATATAAACATATAATATAAAGCACAAAGACATAAGATTTCATGGGACTTCAGACTCTTAAATAAGTATGACACCAACTCCGATACTACATTCATGGGCACATATTGAAACCACTGTGTCCAACGTTGAGTTTTATGACCGTACACTTCTACCGTGTGCAGGTTCAAAAATCCATCATAACCACCAATTTTTCCGGCATTAGCGTCCGGTGCTACACGGTTTCTGGTCACGTTCATTGAAGCTACAAATCTTCACCTATAAGATATAAAAAAAAATGAATAAAACAGTGTGAAAACTGCGGTCCTTTAAAAATATTGTTTACTTTCAAAAAATATTAAATCACTACAAACACATAAAACCGATTAACTTCTTTCAATAGTACCAATCAAATTTCTACTTTGCCTGTAACTTAAATTTAGCTCGATATGAATGAATTACAATTTTCAACTCCATATCATTTTGATTGTCTTATCGAATGTAGGCAATATATTGTAATTTGTATTACACAACAATATTAATATTTATTACTATTATGATTTATGATTATCTAATCTCAAGGAGTTGTATTTCAATTTTAATAAGTCTCCAACATGCATTTAAGATGCTCAATAGAATAAAGTCACCTTATTATAAAATATATTTTTATTGATCCTTACTTGTCAGCATGGGGATCGTATTCCTCAACAGTCTGTAAAAATGTCAATCCGTCACATCCACCACAAGCATAGTCACCATTTAATGTGGCCACTCCTACGCGACAAATTCATCAACATGGGCGTTACAGTTGACTATTGCTCTGTATATGTATCATATCATTTGACCTGTTAATTACAATATAACATTATGACAAAGCAATGAAAATATTTTCGTATCGTCATACAGAATCAAAAATGCTAAGACCATTGTGACTTTCAAGAATATAAATATAACCATCAAATGCGACTACTCCACCAGCACTTCGAAGTTTTTGCATGGACGTTATGATTGTCCAGCAATCTACGTGGGGTTGATAACATTCGACAATATTTAATGAACCAACTCCATCATATCCTCCACAGACATACAATTAATCGTTTAAAACAGCTGCTCCAAGTGTGCTAAAATTTTTAAAATATTTCAAGGATTAAAATGTAATAATAAGTATATTTTTACTACAGAAATTGATTCATTTACACTGAAATTTTTTTTTACAAAATATATTCAAATATTATACAAAAAATAATAATTGTTACAAATAATTAAAATAGATTGATAAAAAACAAACCTTCGTTTTCGATACATTGGCGACACTATACTCCAGGACTTTGTAACAAGATCGAATACTTCAACTGATGATAGTCATTCAATTCCATTATAGCCTCCAAACGCATATAGTTTATTGTTTAATACAGCTACATTGACTCTATGTAATATACTCATGGCTTCAGCTATCTCCCAACATTCTGTCAATGGATTGTAAACAGTACTCAACGAATCGCCTGGAAACAAAATTTGATTTGTTGTTGTTAAATTACATTTTGTAATAAATGAAATTTGTTTTTAAAATTTTTTTATATTAAAAACCGAAAAAAAATTATAATTGAATTATATAAATTAATTGAATAATATAAACAATATGAATAAAATAAAGGGATACCCGATTTCATAAGTCCACCAACTGCATAAATAAGACCGCGAATGTAACTAACACAACATGGCCTAGAGCAAAAACTTTGTAGCAAAAGACGTCGTTCAGGCATTAAATGATAGTCTTTAGCTTCATCCAATAAATCTCTATATACAATAAATGTAATAAAACGTTATTAATAAATACAATTTTTTTTTATCATATCATTAAATCAAGAATTATTTATAAATGCATATAGTATACAATTTAACAAATTATATTAAGTCGATATTTAATTATCATAAATTATACAACTGGCGTTAATAAAAAAGTTGAATTTGAATATGGCATTAAAACGCACATTAAATTTTTTATTACAAAATGTATATTTTAAAGGGTCTAACCTGCATTCATGTGACGATTTAATTAATTCTTCAGTGGCAACTCGATCTGCCAAATAGTGAGGTGAAAGCAATGGTAACCGTACAGTGGCAAGTAATTGAGGGAAATTATCATGTCTCAATTCGTCATGTTTTATCCATTGTATGATTGCTTCGATTACCTAGAAGACAAGACAATATGAATGAATTTTTCCAATAATTTATTTATTTAAATATAAAATTGGTATTACTTGTTCTTTGGATGCTTGTAGTTCGTCTTTACTGACTATATCTATTATTTCAGAAATGTTGAGATTTAAGAAGTATTCATATAGGGATATATCAGAAAAATACTGGACTATGTATTTGTTAGTATCGTTCACTAAACCGTAACAGCTTAATGAATCGACTAATGTACGTATTTTTAGAACATTGTTTGGATGGAACCTGAAACACAATTGTATAAACAAAACCATAAAATCATTTAAAACACGAGAATTATAATCATTTAACAACGGTTTATTTATATTAACGTCGTTTTAGTGAAACCGTTAAGGTAATATGTTTTTTTTTCAAATGAAAAATACGTGTAGACGGTGAATAATTAAATTAAATGTACCTTTCTTTGATAAACGTTACATAAGCATTCCATACCAATTTTAACTGCAAAAACGAAGCTCCAATTAATAACAATTGGACATTATTGACATTTATTGAAATGCGACTACTATATGCAAAATTGATTAATGCTTCCAACACTCTACATATTTATATACAATGTAAAAAAAAAATTAGTTTATATTTGCCAGCAACAATTATGTAAATACAAATATTATCTTACTCGGTATCAATACCATGCATAACAATATCTTTCTGGGTGCTTTCGATCATATTGTGTGAACATTGCATTAAAGTATGGTACAGTAGCTGCCAAAACTATGCGATAGGCGCTGAACAACATGTTTTCAACCTGAACAAACACATTATTAAAACTTTATACTTTCAAATCGAAAATTAAAGTATGAATTTTTGAGGATGCTAATTTTGAGTCTGGGGTATTTAATAGGACTTTAAGTCCTCCTAGCATTCCCCTAGTTGTGCCTATGATAATATTTGCATTCTTTGTACGTTTTTAATATTATTATCATCTCGAGTAACACATTCGAGCAGATGTAAATCTCATCAACAATAGCCCAAAAGATAAAATTGTGAATTAAGTCAATCATATATACAAATATGTATATTAATTGCATGCAATAATGCACCTATAATTTCTAAATATAAATGGATACAATTTATAATAATTGTAATGTATATATTATATTGTATTAAATACATATAATCTACGATATATGTATTACGAAAAGTAATCAGTATCTAAAGTATTTAAAATTTTTATTGCATTGATAAAATGAAATGATTTAAGGATAAAACAATTTCTAACCATGGCTCAACGATAAAATTCGAAGAGACTCAAAGCCAAATGTCAAAATGAGAAGAAAAATTTAAATTAACAAACGAAAAAAAATAATTCTAAATGTTCCTGTAATAGGTATGTTGGGTACAACAAATAGATAAATTACAATCACGTTATACAAAAAAATAATAATAATAATAAATCATTTATCGCAATGTAAAGGTAACAATGAATTGAAATGTGAATGTTCTGAAATTTTAAAAAATGATATACTTAGTTTTTTTTCTTTCTTTTGATAATTGCGAAATTAATAGATGATATCAAAACACACAAATATTGCATTTCTGTCAAACTAATAAATATTTTTGTAGAGATATGTTTAAATCGTTATCGGTAATTACGTTTTGTCTATATAGCTATGGTTTGTTTGAAGGACATCATAATTTTCACGTACGTGCACCAGTGATGAGGTCTTTACCTAATAGTGTTGTCGATTTTGGTCGAACTATGTATGGCAGTGCTTCTAGTGTGCGCCAAGTGTATGAGGTCCACACCATACATCTTGCTATTGATCGTCTTGGACAGCTCACCCTTCTGGCTGTCATAAATGACAATCTGATCGTCTTTACTGCACTAGATGATATAGCCGCCGGCTGGCTAGAAGTCGAGGCTATTGATCTTGTCGGTGTAACACCTTGGCCACCTTGAAGCTGCACACGACGTTGTCGACCAGCTTCATCTAAAAGGCCGTGTATATAAATGTAATACGTGTAAATAAATATGGCAATTACGTGTATGTATGTATCGTCCGACAGGCGACGACAAAATAGGAATTGCGATGAACAGACTAGTCCGGAGTAAAACGACAAATTTGTTTACCCCGCGCGAGACCGTGTCATTGTCAATTACGGATATGACGACGATGGCAACACGACAACAGGACCGGAACGCATTAGCACCGCAAACGTCGTGGATAGTCGAATCATACAATGCGAACGAAAACCATGGAAATAAACACGGACTTGAGACTTCGAACTCAACCACGGAACGCCGTGGTACATAACCAGCGGTTATAACCAGCGGGAACATCGACGACGCGATGCAGTGTAATGCGAACCGGATTGTTGACGGACTCGTCGGACTCATACGTTTTTGTTGTACTTACGAATAATAGCATAAAAAAAGCCCAATGTCGCGGACGTCGTTTATGCACATGATTTGATGATTGAATACTAGAATATACAGATGGATCAGTCGCGGGAATCGCGATGGAGAGAAAAAAAATGAAGGGCATTCGAAAAAGAAAACTGTATACGAATCGGTGAGACAGGTACGGTGATGATTAACTTCGTGATAGTTGACAGGCGAATGATATCATCTGAAAACTTGCCCGGTGCAGTCGAGTGGAGTATCATATGGAATACCTTCTTTTTTTTTTTATATTTATCAAATATTTTATCTTCCATAACGATTTACGTTTTATATTTCGTGCGTCCGTTGTCCGTTATCAGTAAAAGATAAGGCGCACCGTCTCAACAAAAAAAAAAAAGGCTCGTGGAATAATCGTTGCGCACGGAGACAAGCACTGGACATTCTGATTATTGTGCGGTGCAAAAAACTGGCATTTTAATTTTAAAAAAAAAATCGTAATATTTAATTACAATGAAAAAAGAAATCGCGTATTGTACTACCGGCCAAGTAAATGAAATTAATTTAATATTAGATCCGTGTCACTCATCTCGTAGTCTTTAGGAGTTGAGGACCACGACCGCCTTATGTCTGCTGCTGGCCGACGGATTTCCGCCGCGGGTGTAACTTTTCTCCCATACTCCGTCGTGTTCGAGTGGTTGACCATTGTGGGCGACAAAATAAAATAATACGGGGAGAAAAAAATTCACGTTGTAACGTCTAAATTCAGGAAAATTATTATTTACAATATCAGAACAATTATTGTACGAAGGCAATTTAGTTTTAAGGCAATTTCAATGAAATTTTCAATAAATCCGTCGCCCCGGGCAACAAGGATCACTTGCACCCACCCACCAAATACGGCCTGGGTAGATATATGCCATTTATGACATGTGTCGTATAATTAAATATTTCACTGAAAACGTATTTTTCTTTAGACACGTTAAATTTAAAAAAAAAAAATAATTTTAATTATGATTCCGTAGAAACGGGAAATATTTTTCTTTCCATAAATAATAAACATTTACGAAAATATCAGTTCGTGAAATGATGACATTTATACATTTTTTCAAAGGGCCGTGAAAAGAATAAAAAAAAAAAAAACATTATTATTATTATTATTATTATTGTTATGAAATCGGTGCATAAAAAATAAAAAATCGCGGTATTCTTAAAATATTTATCCGACCACGGGTTCCGCGTAGATTCATTAGCTTAGATTTACTCGTGACGTCACTGGTGCGCCTCCGTCGCGACCAGTGGGATTCCGCGTCGCACACTGCGATTGTCAAACAAAAAGCGTTATAACGTCGCGTTGCGTTCAATTAAAAATCATATCGGCTGTCAAACACGGCTCGTCGGCGTGATTAACGCGACGTTGTATAAAATCGCAAAGTCATTGCGTCAAAATCGATTGTCGTTATATTTCTTCATAATTTTGAAACTCGATAGTCAATGGTCATTTAGAAACTAGAAATATTCGTATTTAATACGAGTATACTATGTTAAAAGAAGAAAAAAGTCAACATTTCTTTTTTCGATTTTAAGCTATATTTATAGGTTTTGAGGTATTTAATTCATGAAATAGGTAATTTTCGATCCTAATAAGGCTTAAAAATTTAACACAATGCCAGACGTTTAATACCTACAATGAAGCCCATTAATACATTCAGTGGCGCAACCAGGGGGGGGGGTCCCCGGGTCCGGACCCCCCCTTGACTAGTGCAATAGTATTACATTTATAGATGAAAATCCAAATTCTGATACAACTTTCATATTTTTCTGTTAAAATTTCGCATACGATATAGATAACACCAGGTGTTAACAATTTATTGATTATATTATATTATTATAATATATAATCTATTTTTATTATCTATTAAAAGTTTTGTTTTTCATAATGTAGTTTTTTAGACCCCCCCCTTGAAAAAATCCTGGGTGCGCTACTGAATACATTACATTTCACTCGATAAAAACGATTACATTTTTATATTCGACCCATTTTCCTGAATTCTAAGAACGGTATGAATAATAATAATAACACACGGTTACGTAATATATTTTAAAACGGAATAATTTATTTCAGAATTAAATATGTATATAGGTATACACTGACCTCGGCTACTGAAAAAAAAATAAAAACACACGCATTTTATTATAGACATTTTTTTTTTTTTTTTTGTCTTTGCATTATTAAATACATACAAATGTGATTTATATATAAAAGATTTTTATTAAAATAATTAAAAATGTTCGTATCGCTTTGCAGTAGTATTCCTAGTTTTTTTAACGAATGAGAGGGGTATATTCGGTTAATTAGAAGTATAAAAATGTTATTAAATCGTTATGTTTTCTCATTTGTAAATTGTATTAAAACTCGATTTGTCATTGTACTCGTATATGGTCAACTGTATAAACGATGACTACAATTAACATTTAAAGTGTATTGATTTTTTTTTTATATAAGTATATAGGTAAAATATCTAGTGCAACATGTTACCAAAATTTTAAAACGTTTATAAGAAATTATAAATATTGTTAATTTTGACTGAACAACGTTTTTGTACACAATATATTGCGCAATGCAGTTATTATACGATACATCCTAATATTTCATTATTATTTTCATAATAATTCGTTTTTTTTTTTTAACATTAAAGCTCTAAATTTATTATCAGTTGTTCATATTCGTTGTGTCATATAATAATAGTTGTAACGAAGTTGTTTATATATTATTTATGATGCAAGAAGACTACAAAGGCTGATTAAACCTCAGGTTCGATACTTCCACTGGATTCCTGCAATACTTACCTATGTTTATCATTTCACTAGAACTTATAAATATTATATTTTACCAACGTTCTAGTTACCATGCCATTTCTCCTTACAAGTTATTTAATAAAAATGTAAAGGAAAAAAGAATAATAATAATAAAAAATAAGCAAATGTCACATTTTAATAAAACATATCGTGGTCAACCGTCAACGTGAGAACATCCCCGTGCTACAACAACTAAAATCATTTTACTATATTATCAAACATACAATTTACTACATAATAACATTCGTATTAGTTATTTATTAAATCACACACTGAAAGTAATTCTCCCGTTGAAAGGTACATGTCGTATTTTTATTTTTATTATAGAATTATATTATAATAACAATTTTTTTTGTAGTTTACTTATTTACTTAATTCTAATTGCACGTAAAACCTATAAGGAATATCTAATTACCATAAATTAAATAGTATTTATTCTGTTGTATTACAGGTCTATTATATTCGCTATTTATAAATACATTTTAATTAAATAATAAATTCATTTCATATCATATTATAATAAATATACAAAAGTTAAAAATAATAAACCAACTAATTTCTAAATAAAAATTATTTATTTTATTTTAAATTCAAAAGAATGTATTGCAGTTTACAATAATAATATTTTTTTTTTGAAAAAAAAATCTTTTTCATTATTATTATTATTATTATTATATGAATATATATTTTTTTTTGATGTTTTCTTATGTAGCCAAGAAAAAATTACCAGAAAATTCCATTAAAACCTGTAAAAATATTACGTATCCGATTTTTGATCATTTTCTTATAATTTAAAAACATTTAGTAATTATTTATTTTAATATACTTTACATTTTTTTAAATAACTCTACTAATTTTGGGGTAAATATATTAATTTGAGAATTTGAACCATTTTTAGTATTTGCCATAATTAACAATTAATAAAATTATAAATATTATTATTTATTACCGATGATTTAAAATTTATTGCAGGACCTGTCTTATGTTATTCTAATAATACTGAACAAATTTTAAAAATTGCTTGTCACAGTAATTTTTTAAGAGTTTAATTTTTCATAAAATAATATATTAAATTATATATATATATGAGTCGATTTTGATGAATTTTGGAGTATATATAGGAAAGTATATTTGTTAATATTGTAATATCGTATTAAATACACTTAATGTTGCTTATGTTATAAATTTTAGTAGCAAAAACTCCATAATTTTTTGTAAAATTAAACTCTTAAAAAAAAAATTATTGTGACAAACGATTTTTAAAATTTGTTCAGTATTATTAGAATAATATACGACAGGCCTTACAGTAAATTTAAAAAAACCAACGGTAATAAAATTTCAAATTGTATTAATTACTGAATATGACAAACACCAAAAATGGTTTATATATATATATATATATAATGTACTTTAAGTTTTTATAAACATTTAAAATTAAATCCATTAATTTCGTGTAACATAATATCTATGTTGTATAATATTTTTAGACATTAATAGCCAATTACTTAACTTAATCGTGTTTTTTGCTGTATTTAACAACATTTTTTAGTAGTGTTTTTTGGATTACATTTTAAAGCTATTGTGAAAACTGAACAAATTACTTTCTAAAAGTATCACCCCAGCAAAATGTACTCAAAATTTGTCGAAATATTATGCATAGATAAAATTAAATAAATATATCACTGTAAAACTAATAGCACATAATTATAAAACCAATACATTCTTCGTTATGCACAGAATCCAAAAATGCTGATATACCGGGCTATAATTTTTATTAATTATCGTCTATATAAATTGTTTATTGTTTACAACGAAAGACCGTTAAAAATTTAATCAATCTCGTTTTCGTAATTTGTAGGACATATAAACGTTTTCAAAGAGAAGGGCAATGTATATTTTAAAATTGTATGCATTTAATATAAGAATATTATATTATGATATAAATTATAAATACAAGTTTACCACTTTTAACGTTCTTAAATTGTAAGCAAATTTTGAATAACCCACAATTAATTCCTTAAAATCCTTTTTGATATATTTTCTACGAATATGCAAAACAAAAGCATTTACTATACGGCAGTACCTATAAATAATATGTGCACATATAATATTATGTAGATATAGGGATAGATTGCATATTAATATTACAGATCCAAAAATAAATAATCTGTTTATTTCATTTTTTTTTTTTTTTTTTTTTTATGTTTACAGATTAAAATGGTAAAACGTCAAAAGACTGCAACAATAAATGACGACGATGTCGCCATTAATTTGCGATTGTTAAAACTATGTGGTTTCTATAAGATGATCGATTTGACCTGTAAAAAAATTTACAACCACAACGTATATCAGTTGTCGTATATTGTTTTAACTTTGATCATCCAGTGTGCACTAGTTTTGGGGAACGTAGGGCTTTTTATCGAAACGGAGGACACTTATAACCAACTTGAATATTTTTTATGCACGTATAATCTCATTCAAATATATCTCTCATTGTTAAAGTTATGCACACTCTTTTATCACACCGGCACAATTTGGAAACTCATCGACATGTCAAGGTTCGATTTTTTCCGGAGTAAACTATGTAAGAAGAACATCAGTATACTGTACAAAAGTCGCAATAAAAATTTAATAATTACTTATTTATATTTTATTTGCACCATAATGGTGGGCTCTGTGTGGCAAATATTTCCTCTCTGGTCTTATATGTTCGCGGTTAGAAACAATAATAAATATTACAAGAACATTTTAAATTTAAGGTTTCCGATAAATAAACACATTTACAATCAGTACTATTTTATATTCTTCATAGTGGAGTGGATAATATTTATAAATGCTCTGTACCAGATGATAGTTACTGAAATATTCTTTATAACATTCAGTTATGTTATAATCGGTCAGTATGAATTACTCGAAGAGATAATAAAAAATATCGGACACGAAAACGGACTCAAAACAGGTGGGTTTATTTTGACAATGGTTTTGGTAAATCATTTTTGTCCTAATAAATTTGTCGTTATTTAGTGTGTAAATTTAAATTACTTATGCTTTTACACGAATACCTAAGATAAAATTTAACTCTCAACAATTCCATGATTAGAACAAAACAATATCGCAAAATAACCAAAGACATTGAATATATTATATAGATATTGATGATATTTTATTTTATTTAATCTATTGGTCGTTTTTATCAAGTAAAAATCACACGGTTATAATTGAATTATTCACCTTTAAAATTTTAGAAATAGGTATTTCGAATAACGAGGTCAAATGTATAAATTTTAAGTTTCAGATAACCAAAACGATTGTACAACCGATTATGATAATTTGAAAATGATACTTTCCGATCAACAACTACTCTGTTCGTAAGTATTTTTTAACAGCACAGGAATGTATTTCTTTTTTATCACTGTTGTCTGTTGATAATAATTGATTAAAATTTATGTAAGACTTAGTGCATACGTCATAATTTAATATGCCTAAAAAATCCTGACGTCTATACTTGCTGAACCCGTCGAAAGAGATAACTACCAGTCATCAATATCTTGATTGTCATTGTTATTACAATGACAATGAAATCATTGTCACTCATTTTCAGAATGTACTAAAAAAAAAAACATGTTTACGAAAATAATCCCTCAGACCAACACGTGTTCTTCAAGGAGTTCAAACTCGTACTGAAGGCACCTGACACATTAGATGTTTATCTATTAACCTTTTAAAACAAAAAGCCATTAATGTTGTCAAATAGCACACTAGGTACGCTATCAGACTCATTACTTTATTTAAATACCTTGAACATAATATTTTTGATTAAACACTTAAGTTAAATTTTTTCTCAAATTAGATAATTGTATAAAATTGTATACAATAATACCTGAATACTTTTCTTTTACTAATCACCCAAGATATTATAGTAAAATTGGCATTTAGTGTGTAAATAATTATAGTAAAACTTCAATTTTTGACTCTTTTTCTAGACTAAAATCCAAATGTCCGAAATAATAAACTAATATTAATTTATAAAGCTTTGCATATGTGTTTCAAAAATTTCAACAAATTGTACCTATGAAATACAAATGAAAAACAAATTATAAATATTGTTTACAAAATAAAATATTATTAGCAAAATATATATTATTAATGTTTCAAATAACGTAACAAACGGATGGGTATAGCTTGAAATAATTTAATATTGATCCGTAAAAAAAGAGGTATACAAAAATACCACCGTGACCGTATTATGAGTATAACACAAGTGTAGTGTGATATAATCTGCATGGGTGTTGTGTAAATTACATGGAAATAAAAAAGTACTAAATAAAGTATATGGAAAATTCGATATTAATATAGTGTTCTCTGATAATATATGTAATGAAATTTGAAACTAAATTAATGGCGGTGGATTCTGTGATATAACGAGTGCGCATAAAAATAAAATACTACGATAAATAACACACAGCGAAACAGATAGAAAACAACAAATAAATAAATGCTTCGAAATTTAAATATTCGTTTAGTCTGAAAGGCAAAGGGCAATGAAATTTAGATAGAGCGCTTGCCTTACATTGCTATTTCCTAGCGCTGCTACTGCTTTATTCACTACCCAATTAAGTTTTTATATTTTACAATTAGTTCCTGTTCAATTTGATTTCTATCTTCATAACTATATTTTAAATGCGCACCATGAATTACTATATATAACTCGATAGTTTTCAAATATTAATTTTTTCTAGAATAACCATATACAAATGCGCATTGTGTATAATATACACAGATTATAATGAAAAAAATTTATATGACACATTAAATTTCACCTGAATTCGATCCATATTGGGCACAAATTATTCAATTATACAATGATTTCTGAAATATGTGTAAACACAAATTTTTATTTATTTTTTTAGATATGTAAAATCATTTTATTCAGTTATATGGATCATAATTTTATTTTTTATTTCATTTACATCGAGCGCGGTCATAGTTCTCGCATATGCGTTAATTTTGGTAATATTTAAATATAAATACATAACCCTATAAATCGATATACTATAAAAACATTTTAAAGATTTATTTTTATAGAATTAATGAATTCTATCATTTAAAATAGATTTTTTCTTCAGAAAAATTATTTTCGATTCGTGATCTACTCATTATCAGCTCTGGACTATTATATGTTATTATACTATTATTTGTGTATTGTTATTTTATTGGAACCATAAACGAGAAAGTAATTATAAAATTAATTTCATGTTGTCTTCATATGATAATTGTTTATTTTATTGTAGTTTTATTATTATTATTGTTTATAGCAAGAATCAGTGAATTTTGCAATATATTCTTGTAACTGGACGGAAAAGGATTTAAAATTTAAAAAACTAGTGTTATTAGCGATGCGGATGAATGATGTTAATCAATTAATATTAAGAGTTTCGCCGAAGAAAGTTATCGACATGAAATTGTTTGCTAGTGTATTGTTTTGTTATTTTATAACACGTTACATTGAAAATAATCTTATGCATACCATTTATGATAAATTTAAATATGATTTCAGGTCATGACGACGTGTTACAACGTTGTATCCGTAATGGTAAAAACAATAAAATTTAAAAACAAATAGAAGAGAAATATTCAAAACGTAAACGTACAATTATTTACTAGTTAATGAATCTGTTAATTTGTAGTATACGTTTAATAATAATATTAGCTACTTAATTTTGTTTTTAGTAACACATTATAATTATAATATGATTTCACAGCACGATGACGAATTACTTCGATATTATATTTGACTATCATATGACGAAAACAATGAATAACAAAAGCTGTCAGATTAATTTATTGTGCACTGAGCTTATATTGTCATATATGTTTGTAGACGAGTTATTTAAATCTATAACTTTAAACAAATTATAGATAAAATATCTATATCGATATCTTATTCAATAGACAAAATTATTGAAGTCATATTTATAGAAAACCTAATTACGACAATACACTGATAATTCACATAAACACAATTTAACTGTATACATTAAATTTTTGATTTTATTTTGAATTAATTAATTCAATTTTATGTAATTCCACTAATGTATATAATTCAGTTCGATCGTCTTAACAATGATTATTATTATTATTATTTATCTATATTTTATTTGATTGTTATTTAAAATAAAATATATGTGAGTTTATTTAGTTTATTTGAAAACTGTTTTTTTAATCTTAACCAAAAAAAAAAAAAAGAATGACTAGTCTAAGGGGTTTTGTTTTATACATTAAATTTTATCAATTTAAGAGTTGAACTTTTTAAAATATTTTTTTTTATTTTAAAATATCTAATTCAGTTTATTAAAATTTCGTCAATTTATCGATGAATGAAAAAGTCGAAAATATTTCTATCATGATGCTCATGAAGAATTCATGAAAAAAAATATATATACATATATTGCTCAGTTTAATTATAGACAATGAGTTTAATATGAAGTTTTCTGAATACATTTTTGTTGCTTGACGGAAAATTAAAGTATGTACTATACATGCTGTGCGTTTTTTATTCAGACAACGGTTTGGAACAGTATAAACCGCAAAAAATTAACATTTTTCTTTACAGTCGATGCATAGTCGTAATTGGTGATAAAATAATTTTTTAATTATTACAATTATTTGGTAGTGTACTAATTTTAAGTATTGAGTGAAATGAGGAATCCATTGATTTTACAAAGCTGTTTTATTTCTTCTTTTATTATGCTTGTATCCAAAAATGTTACCAGAGGGAATGCTCCGATCTTTACATGTAGCTCTATTTTCCGGTAGAAAACTGCATTTAGTTGGTACTTAGGGTGATAATTTATCGATTTTCTCAAATGCGCCTGAAAATATAATTAAGAAACTACCAAAAAATTACATAAAACGATTAAAACGCGATTTTATCGAAATAGATTATCATTATTTTGAAATTAATGGGTATAGAAATTTGAAATATTCATCAAATATATGCAAACTTCTCATATATTCATTCCGATCTATATATATATATATATATATATTTATAAATTGTTTGCAGTAACATTAATTTTCAAAGAAGCCTACACATTACATATTTTCAGGTTACGATCCGACGTTATAATAAAAAAAAAACACTAATGTGTCGCTATAATTATAATTTTATATTGATGGTGTCATTTCCTCAAGCCCATTTTTGCCACCCCATTAAAAATCCATATTGATTTTGGCCGGTGGTGGTGTCAGGGAGAGCTCAGGCGAATCATAGTCCACTTTAAAATCGTCTGTCTCTCCATTTGGATCGCCTGCCCATATTTCATATTTTAATAGAAGTCCTCAATAGATGCAAAATACTAAAAGTATTTTATATTATGTATATAATTGTATGTAAAATGGGTATAAGAAACCCAATGTATTTATATATATATGAATGAGCTCCTTCAAGGCTTCGGAATTAACAGGTATTTTTCTATCGCTGCCCAAAATGAGACAGCCCTAAATTGAGCATCTTTCAGAAAAAAATTTGCTGCCACCACTAAAGGTTTTGGCTGTGATTTGAAATAACTAAATAAATATGTACAGACTGGAGTATTGTATTGCTGAAATATGAGCTTCTTGAATTCAGCGACAACGTGCCAGAAAAGACAAATTCATAGAGCCAAAAGCCTATGAATATCGATTTTTCAAAGATTGTATCACTGTGGCGCGGAAATTTTCTAAGGTTTCTCGTTGCTTAATGGAGAAAAAATGTTGGTTATAATTTGAATTCGACAAAATCACCAAAACACCTAAGAGACTAAACTTTGTTTTGTAAACGTAGTTATTAAAAATTGATAGTATCTACTACATATGTATTTCGAATAGAGGAAAAAACATTTTTTTTAGTCATCTCCCCCCCTTTAAAGATATTCTAAATACGCCACTGATTACGTATTACTTGATTTATTTTTACTCTCCAATGTTTTTAACATGAAATTAATATAAATAGTAGGAATCTGATATAGAGACGCTAATAGCGGTATATTTTTGTTATGAATACTATTGTCTAAGTAAATAAGAAGCATATTTTTTTATACGAATATGTATAGTACTAACAAGATTTATTTTTAACTTCATAAATATATAGTACTAAAGCTATGGTAAATAATTTAACTCAATACAGATATTAATTAATATGAGTGTATACATACATACATACATACATACATGTCAATTTATTTGAATTCTTACAACCTTAATAATTAGTGATTTAATACAAAAATGTTTTTTACATCGTAGTTTTTCTACATATTTGCAAAATGCTTCGTTCAGATTATGATCATTGAGATTTTATTTATTCAAATAAAAATATATGATTTTTAATTTTGACATTTTTTTGTAGAATTAAAAAATTTATTTTCCAATTTTTCTATAGTTTATTAATACATATATTGACTTTTAAAACAATTCACAGTGCTTTTGAATATACTACATTTTTCACGTTACTTCTTACTGACAATAAAATAAATTGATTATCCTAACTTTCAGTTCTTGTTAAACTAGTGTTCAATTATCTGTGTACCCCGAGGTTGGTGTGAAACTCGTAAAATTACGATATATGTAGTACACTTAATTATCCTAATCTCGAGATCTGACATATAATTTATAATTTTTATTAGACAATATAAAATTAATATTTACATACTGTGGTAATCGATTGGTTTGCTTAAATTTGTTTAAATATACTTTAGAACTAGCAATATAATATTACTCTAAAATGTCATATTTACGGCGTTCATAATAATATTGTATAATATATGATGTATTGACATTTCAGTAATGTTCAAATATTTTAGAATACTATTTAAATAGGTACATACTTCTTTCATAAAATTATATAAGTAATATTTAAATAGTCAAACAAAAAATATTGATTAATTACAAGGATGTGATTTTTATTTTCACTGTGATCAGAGTTATTGGTTGTTAGTGAAGTATATTATACTCGTAAGTACAGGATAAAAATTTAATATAACTCAATAATACATTATTAAACTACATATGAATGATTAATTATAAAATATGTTATTTTTCTGTCGTTCGATAGTTGTCAGTTTATATACCTATTAATATTTCTGTATGACTTCTAAAAAAAAATTAAAAATTAAAATTATCCGATAACAACATATTATATGTTCTAAATACTTTGTTGAATACATGAGAGTTAAATTATTTTTAAAAGTATTATTTACTTTTACTTAAATACTTCTCAACATCGGACGTTACACACTTTTATTAAACTAATGAGTACAATTAAAAAAAAACAAAAATTAAACGACGATATTGATTTAATATATAATTTATATGTCATAATAGATTTATTTCAAAAACTATGAATAATTTAAAATATTCCATTGACTTAAAAAGGAACTTACATAGTGTCAGGTATTAAACGTAGGATTTTATATAATAATTACGAGTGTGCGAAAAAATTCTTTAAAATATTAACTGGTATAAGAACTTATAATATTATACACTATTATATAGGTAATAGCAAAAAATAATATATGTTTAAGTTATTTTTGATATACCTTCGACTAAATGCGAGGTAGAGAGCGTATATTTTGTTTCAAATGAAGTTGAAAATAGTAAGTATAATATGGACAATGGACATAGATAGATAAAAACTAATGTTTTCAACTTTTATACAACATGGTCTCAAATTGTGTGATTTATAATAAAACAATTATTATTTCTAACGAGCATTTGCGAGTAGTTTTTTTTATATTGAAAACTGGTCCAACCTAAACACGAGTAATAGATACATTTTAAATGCATTTTCCTTATATTATTCACCGGTCAAAAATATACGTTATAGTTGGTAATTCCTCCGTTTGTTCTCGGATACAATAAATTGTTATTAATTCGGATTATAAATTTATTAATACAATTATGAATTTGTACAAATATGTCTATAAAAAAAAAAAAAAAAAAAACAAAAATCTGGGACGCAATTTACAGAACCCATAAAAAAAAAAAAAATTCGAAAGATTAGAATTTACATACGTTATGAGTTATACATATAAATCCAATAAAATACTCAGGACCTAAATTAAAAAAATTAAGATGAGTTTTTCATGCTCACCGTATCGTACCTATATATTACGTAATGGGCAATGGTATTGGAAATCGAATATTGGGCGCAACGTCCGATTTTCGCGATCAGAGTAAAAAATAAAATGTTTACATTGTGCCGGGCACTGTGTAAACTAGGTCAAATCGAATACTGGGCAAAGTAAATTAAATATTGCAAAATTAATATTGCTCTGTTGTCAATCGTTACTTCAAAATTTCATAGTACACAATATAAAAAAATAATGCGCCAAGTACATTTGTTTGGAAGAATTTTCACGTTGGTGAAAAATGTCTAACTATGTAGTTAGAACATTAGAGTATTAAAATAGGAATTATTAATTTTTAAATAATTAATTCTCATTGCACGCGTGCGGAACACGAGCAGAATTGGATAATATTGAAACTGATATTTTTACAATTGCCCGTAACAGTCGTATTTGTAAGTACGCACACGAGAACGGTCACAAAAATATTTAAGTTACAAAGAAAAAAAATAATATTTAAATAAACAAAAAACGTTTTTATGTACAAATTAAAAAAAAATCCACCGAGGTCAGCGCGTCACGGCGGATACCGCGACCCGGAGGCCGGATGTTGGTACAGAGTGGACAGTCCGGCCGCGGACGTGGCCCAGTAGGACGGCGCGGCCGGAAATATGCCGGCCGGCGAACTGGTCGCGGTTCCGTGCTGTTGTCCGTACAAGCCGCCAAAATCGGACGATGAAGTGGACGGGATGACGTGCACCGCCGCGACGGACGGTGACGGACCGGCCGCAGGGACCGCGGACTGCGGTTGTCCCGGCGACGACGGTGGTGGTGGCGGCGGCAGCGGCGACGGCATGTGCGGTTGGCTCTGGTGGCACGCGGTCATCAGCCCGTGAAAATCGAACTTGTACGCGTACCGTTTGCCGTGCACTTTCGTCATGATGTTCTTGTCGTAATAATATCTGCGCGACATAACATTATATAATGCGTATACCAAATTAACACAATTTTCCCTTGTATCCCGTTAATCCCGCTTTGCACGAGAGAACGAAGGACAATATTCAACGTATTCCATTATCGATTTTATATTTTATTTTGAAAACCTTTTATGAGACGCTACACAGGTCTCCCGCGATTTTCATCGAAATAAATTACCCCCGGTGCGAAAGAACACTGAAGGCTACCAGGGCCGGATTAAGCACGGAGCCTAGGAGCCCGGGCTCCAGGCCCTGAAATATTGAAGGCCCCGAAAGGGCCTTTTATCTCAAACACAAAGTTCAAAATATTTTAAGTTTAAATATTATTTTGGTTAAACATTTTTTTTTTTTTATTTCGTAATATTGTATACTCGTATTTTTATTACGCCGTGTACTGAATGCCCTTTGTATGCTGGCAGAGCGGTAATATCGGACTAGAATAATAAATATTTACAATATTACAAATCACATGTGCCGGATTGATTGGCTATCAATTCCCCACACATGGTTTTGTGATAACTGATTGATAAAATAGATAAAAAAAATATTTTCATATATGATAACAGAGAATTAATAAAATAAAGATTGTCCAATTACAATTTGGTACACCTATTTGGTCAAAACATGAGCAATTTTTAAGATTTCGAAAACCTTATATTATTAAACAATCCGTAAAATTTTATAAGAATATACGAATAATTTCGAATAAATTGTCATCTTATACTCGCGACGTTATTTCCGATGTAATTGTAGAAACAAATTATCTAATAAATTCGATAACTTTTTAACGGTATATCCATTATAGTCCGCAAAATCCGTCGTCTTAAACAAAACTGTCCACAAAACCTATTTAATACATACATACAAAAAAAATTGATAAATGAATCATAAAGAAAACATCATTTTGAAGTAGTGTTACATCGTTCTATCACGTTTTGCACACATATATTAATATTAAAATTATTTATTATTAAAAAATAATTATAGACTGCATATTATACATTCAGATATAACAAAAAAAAAGAAGCAAATAGAGAGATAAATACATAGAGGAACATACGTACATAGAGAGAGACATAAATAGAGATACATAGAGACATTCGTACATAGAGAGAGAGACATATAAAGATATACATAGAGACATTCGTACATAGAGGTATATACATACATAGAAAGAAAATACATAGAGGGAAATACAAACATAGAGTCATAAATACATAGAGAGAAACGTACATAGAGGTATATACATACATAGAAAAAAAAATACATAGAGATTTACACATACATAGAAAGAGAAGTACATAGAGAGATACTACATAGATGTACATACATACATAGAGTGAAAGACATACATAGATGGAAATACAAACATAGAGGCATAAATACATAGAGAGAAAAGTACAAAGAGAGACATAGAGATATTCATTCATTCATGTCTCTATGTTTGTATTTCCATCTATGTATGTCTCTCTCTCTCTATGTATATATGTACCTCTATGTACTAATGTCTCTATGTATGTCTATATATGTCTCTCTCTATGTACATATGTACCTCTATGTGCGTATCTATCTATGTACTTTTTTTCTATGTATGTATGTACTTCTATGTATTTTTCACTATATGTATGTATATACCTCTATGTATGAATGTCCCTATGTATCTCTATGTGCAGTTATTACTCTAGGCCATTGCGTTGTTTTTTTTGTATTTTTTGCTTTTGTAAAATAGTTTTGTCTGCGGGCGCCGGGCAACCCCTGCCCAATTTTTTAAAAATATTCTGAGCTAACCTATGTAATTATTTGTCTTAATTTTTAGATATTATTTTAATTTTCTCTATGTGCATTTCAATTGGTTTTACAATGATGTTTTATTTTTGTCTACCGAAAATTCTACTAGAAGGAATGCTCCGATTTTTATAGTCATATTTTATAAAAAAAGTTATGTTAATTTTTCAAATTACATCTAGCTGGTACTCTCTCAAAAGCACCTATACAAATTTAATATTATTTTATTTAGATTAATTAATATTAATTAACTCTATATATTCTTTGTTTAAGCAATTCACTTTAGGGCCTACGAGTGACCTGTATATTAACTACAAATTTTAAATACATACGTTACAAGAGCACAGTGGACTTCGATTCTCAAAATTTTATTTTGCACATGGCAACAATACCGACAGACAGAAAATGAAAGACTCGATATTATATGCTTTACACGAAAAACTCTCACGCCTTTTAGAATTGTTCGATTTTGCTAATTTTGTTGTTGGAAAAAGGAAGACTTCTTACTGGGCGCATTATTTTAGATTATCTTACTAAAAACTATTAAAAAAAAATTGTTTATATTCAAACTCTTATTATAGCTTTTAGAAATAAAATTTTGAGAATCGAAGTGAGCTGTGAACAGGTGAAATGCACCCTGCAAAATGTTTCTTTACAAAAAAAAAATATCAAAATCAGATCACTCTACAAGGCGTGAGAGTTTTTCCAGTAACGTATATGTATTTAAAATTTGTAGCTAAAATACAAGTCGTGCGCAGACCTCTTAAGCGACATCTACAACATCTCGTGGCTCACTATCTTCTTTTTTTTTTGTAAATCTCTTCTTAAACTTTTTAAGAATTAAAGATATTTAAAAAAAACAGCTCAGTTATTGCTTATATATAATTTTATGATTTATTTTATATAAATATTGTGTTGTGTTAAATATAACAGTGATCTTCGGGGTACTTTTCTAATCTTAAGCATTTCAATTGTCGAATATTTTCTGTATTTTCACGGTACACCTAATACTGCGTTTTTTCAGGCGTTGCACGGTTTCGTTTGTCTGTATAGCGTCCTCTTAAGGGGTCAACACACCTTCTGTAATTCGCGCATGAAACTCATTGTGCAATGAGTTGTTTAATGACAAAGTTTTGCAATACAATATGATAGAGAATAACTTTATCTATACCGTAGCGTTTTTATTTTTCAACTAACATAAATACATTATTTAAGTTATTAAATTGCAAATTTTTTAGTTTTTCATTTATTTATAGAACATTATTAAGTTTAGTATCCTCAGAGAAATATGCTACGGATAAAATTTTCCTTTATATATTTTGAACATTTGTAAATCCTACCTTAAATACGGTTCGAGAAACCTTGTCTGTTGCAAAACAGTTTTATTATTTTTATTTTATAAATCCGTTAATTATATAACGATAAAAAAGTGATGATGAAATATCAGCCCTCGTCCTGAACAAGAAAAAAATAAACGTCTACCGAAACGATTATATTATTAGTATTTTTTTCTTTTAACATGCGTAAACTTCGCACGACCTTCTAGATCGTTTTTACGCAAACGGATTGCTCGCAATCGGACGACGTTTGCGGGAAAACATGCTGCACAAACTTCAGACATCTACACTGGCCAAAAAAAAAAAAATGTTTAAAAATCTCCAACATTTTAGAAATGTCATTTTCTTTGTGAATGTCTATTTGTGTAGGCACCTGCACTGACTTACATATATCTTCTACTCGAATAAAATTATTTTTGTGTATTCTGTATAAATATGAAAACGTGAGAAGAGTAGGTATTATTTAAATACGTTATAATACCTGAGAGCTCTACTGAGCTTATCGTAATTCATGTTGGGCTTAGACTTGCGTTCACCCCAACGTCTGGCCACCTCGTCCGGATCAATTAGCTTGAATTCGCCTCCGGGCCCGTCCCAACAAATGCACCCAACGTTACTGGAGTCGGACAACAGTTCCAATAGAAACTGCCACAGTTGTATTTGCCCCGAGCCCGCAGCCGCTTGGGCCACAAGCCGACTGCTGGCCGCGTTCACTACCTCGTACGGATCTGCGCCAAAATTAACGTGTATATGTATAAAATAATAATAATAATAATAATAATAATAACCATGGATTTAACGTTCTATAACGTCAATGAAATAAAGCCCCACGATAAAATATTGTTCATAAAAATATATTTATAGGTATTTATTTAGGTTTCTTCGTATTTTTGTTTGTGACGTCACTTTTAATACTTATTTTATTTAATTCACATAATATACGTATAAGAAAATATACCCAAAACAAACAATGTACGATCTAAAAATCGTGGAATATTCTTATAAAATTGAAAAATATTTAAACATTATGAAAACGCGTCAACTAATTTATTTCGATCGACCAGACAATAATATATACAAATCCGAACGAACCAAGTTACTATCACGCGTACTCGTTATACTCTATAAAATATGTAATTATTTGTATATGTACATATTTGTACAATTTTCGCCTACATTTTGAATTAATTTTATAGGTATTTAAACTTTTTTATATGGTAATAGATATGCGCAATATTATAATACTTTTTTTATTTAAAAACTGACTGCATATCAACCGATAAAAAATATCATTATAGTCATATACGCATTTCGAAAGGTATTCCTCGTATCTTTTATCTATAATAAAAATTGAATGAAATTATTTTATATTTTCTTTTCTCTAAAAATAATATTAACAATTATTTAACTAATCACCATATAACTCCGATAGTGCAGACTAATAATGACTAATTTTTATTTTAAAATAATTTTATTACAGAAGTAATAATTAAGATTCGAATAAGTTTAATTAAATAAAAGCAAATAAAAAAAAAGAAACAAAAAGATTCGAATAGAGTTTAAAAAAATAATTTTTAAAAATATTTATGATACAGTGCTTATTATAATACATGACATAACTAAAGACATTTTCATTAAAAATAAATTTTAATTTATCATTTAGGAGTGTAAAAAAAATTGCTATAATTTCACTCAACATTTAAACAAAATACGGTGTTATATATATATATTATATATACGTATTAAACGCGTTATGTGTCGGTATTTTTCGACAAAACCTTATTCATTCTTCTTTGACAGCATATTTTTTAAATTGATAAGCGTATATATGTTGTAATTATTGAATTTTGTAACGCTTTAACAAAAAAGAAATTTTATTAATTAAACAACTAAATTATATTGAATACAATATAAAATATCAATGTGTTTGACGGATTTATTTCTAAAATCCGAAGTCATATCATTGAGTGTAATATAATATAATATAATATATGTAACCGTACGTTATGTCGAGGGGCCAAGTGTATAGCAATATACGAGATTTATATACACCGCGTATAATATGAATAAGACACCGCGGGAAGTCTCAAACCCTCGCGCCGTAATCCTTTATAGCAAAAAATAAACATATATGTCTTTTGACTCCTTCGTTTTAGACGGAGGGCCTAAATTGAAAAATCGAAGAACACAATAATGCTGGGTGTATACCGTGTTTGCACATTATACAATAATAATAATAATAATAATAATAATAATAATAATAATAATAATAGTAATAATAATTTTAATTAAAATATTTAGTAATATTTATATACAATTTCACATCACTAATTACTATATAATTACTACATATATTATAATGTAGTAATTTAAAACCATTAAGTATATATATATATATAATTTAAAAAATTTTAACTAGATATAAAAAAAAAAATACGAGAAAAATAACACTGTCCGTAGACTGTATTATTCGCACCGTTCTCCTCTTAAACACATGCACTCGCATTTGCATAGTTATTATTATTATTATTATTATATGAACTTTGATGGTTTGTAATTTTCAAAGAAATTTTCATCATTACGTACACAAGAAGTCAAATTCAACAAATTTTGAAATTATAGACATTTGTATCACATAGCATGAAATAGACATCTTCGAGATGTACTTACATATTTTATTGATATAAAATAATATCGCATAATATGTTATCCTCGTTGTTGCTACAGAATTAGAAAAAAAAACATTACTGTTCAATTAAATATAGATAAAAACAAAATAATATAAGATAATATATTACAAATATCACCAGTCTTATTAAAAATATAACTGAGCTGTTAAAAGTATTTGGATTACCGTATGCGAAATAATTTTAAATAATGTATTAAACACTTTTCAAAACAAAAAAAGTATTTAAAAAATATTTAGAATACGATTAGTTAAATAAAAAATACCTAAATTCAAATACTGTATTCGGAATACTTTATATCAATACATTTTAAACGCTGTGAATATTACACATTGTCAATATTGATAATCAGAGACGTACATATTTAGAATCTTGGCACCCCAAGGCAATTTTTTAATTCCGCCACTTTTATGTAGTGGAGGGGGGTGTTACAAATACAAATCATAAAAACCTTATTTGTATTTTATAAAGATTGTGTATAATAATATATTATACACTATTAAACTATTAAATAATATTATTAATATTAAATATCCTTATATATGAACACACATCACACATATTATGAAATCGAATGAAATAAAAGTATGTACAGTTAAAATTAGTAACTTCGTTAGCTACGGGTTGGATTCTGCGTAATGTCGTAATTGTTATAAAAAAATTCCGTGTTCGTATAAAAGGAGATTTCCCACTGAAAGAACTTCTCACAGTAAACATCGGTATTCCACTAGATTTCACCCGAAAAATCGACAATTTTGAATATACCAAACATTTTACTTAATTATTATTAAATCATATCTAAATACAAAAAAGAAATTCATACAAATTTACCGCCCCCCTATGTACCACTAGGAGGGGCAATTGCCCATCTTGCCACCCCATAAATACGAGCCTGTTGATAATTTTTGATCATTGCAATTAAATTAAAAGTGGCAAATTTTGGTGTTTTCCCTGCAAATTATAAAAATTATACCGAAAGCGAGTGTAAGTGATCAATTTTTAAATGCAACGATTTATAGTAAAGTTTAAGAAACGTTTTGCGAATAAATTATTTTTGAGTTATCCGTATAAAGAGAAAGATTTATTATGTAATTTATCTAAAAACGTGTGTAGGTACAAGTAAAGATCGTTTAATATAATTAATACAGTAGTATAATATCCGTTTTCTTTCAGTAAGAAGATCCCGTTTTAAACCAAAAACAAACTAATAATAAATATGCTATATATATATATATATGGATATATTCTAAAAAATTGGTTTAAAAAACTTTAGCATTTGAATATTTTTAGGAATTTAGTTATTTAAATAAAATTCTTCGAGTACTTGATTGAAAGTGCCGAGTGTAACTTGTCCCTAAGCCTAATTATTCTTTGGTGGAGGTTGAAAGGGATAGATGTAAAGGAATATGTACACATCCTTTTCGGGAGGAAACGAAAAATGAGTTTGGTCTATTGGCTCAGTTCGGTCTACACCGGTTTCGACCGGATCACGATCCAATTCTATTTCGGTATTTTATATTTTTTAATTCATAGCTGTCCGATCCGATCGTTAAAGTCAATTCATTTTAAGAAGTCTATTTAAAAAAAAAGAATTTGATCCGGTCTTGGTCTAAATAATTTTAGATCCCAATATGGCGGTAAATTATAATTATATACACACAAACGCGTAAAGTAGTGAAATAATATTGTGCTAATTTCAACTCTGATAATAACGTTCCTGGACACTACGGAAAAGCCCGTCGGTCGTCGAATTCTTTTTATAATTATATATTTACTGTGAAAGAACGCGCGATTATGAAAATGACGAAATTGTTAAAAAAAATTTTAATTATTAAAAAGAACGCGCGATTATGAAAATATAAATATCTGTGATTTACTTTCGAATTTATAAGTGCGAAAGATTTTAGAAAAATTTTTATTATTATTATTTAACTATAATAATAAATATTTAACCGTCAAGTGTCAGACTACTAATTTTAAACATATATATATATATATTATACGAAAATACTTGTGAGATTTAAGACGAAAAACGATAATTGATCAAGTCGCTAACAATTTCACTGCACTGCAAATGATACGAATTGTTGTGTGAGTTTTCTCAACGCGACGACGACTCTCTATAATATATTGCAGTACATACACACTCCTTGCCCAAAATATTATCTACTGCAGTATGCGTCTCACGCGTTTCTCGTTTTAAATCTTACAAGTATTTTCACAACTATATTGAAAATTCACAATCACAAATTTTCAAGACAATCTTTATGGACACGGGATTAAGATAAATTATTTTAATTACACTTTTTTTTTTTTTTGTAATCAGTTTTAATTTAAGTAGTAAATTAAAAAAAAAAAAAAAAAAAAAAGTTTATATTTCAATAATTTTCCTATTATTTTATTTCGGTGCTGGTCTCTAATACAGTTGAGCGTTATAAAAGTCTATGTACTGCAGCGTACGCCAGGGGCGTATACAAGGGGGGGGGGGTGATGGGGCGATCGCCCCCCCCTAGATACTTGTGTATGTACCTATATCTACTGACAAATAAAATTAATCGAACTAAAACTAAAAGGTCATAAAACATTTTTTTATTTAAAACTTATTATTTTTATATAATTTTTCGATAATTCTAAGTTGGCAACAGATTCGACGGGCCGTTTTTCTATTCGCCCCCCCCCCTAAGGGATGAAGTAAATACGCCCCTGATATATATATATAGATAAAGTTTACGAACCGTTGTAGAACAGTTGGGCGGCCGTCGAATGCCCGAACGGTTTTGCCCGGTTGAGGGCCGTGGCCATCTGCAAATGCCTCCTGAGATCATGCCGATCGCAAGCCGACAGTTGCCACATCGGCGACAGTATCGTCGTTCGTCGGTCCAGTCGACGATGATAATAATAATAATAATAATATCGTGGATCCGAGTCGGATGGATCACGTCGTCGCCCGCCGCACAACCGCCGTACAGTACTACGTCATGACCGGAACGCGTCGAGACTACCGCCGCCGCCGACACTACTCACTTGTTTTCGCGCGCGAAGCAGTGTTATATAAAATAATATAACAATCGTTATTATAAATATATCGTATTAAGTCGTATAAGGTTTATTGTGTCGGGCGGGAACGTCAAACACGGGTGTCCGTACGTAATAATAATAATAATACGTGCGTCGTCATCAGCTACGGGAGCGACGCGTTGACCGTCGTGTGCGAATGGCGGTGGACGTATAAAAACAGTTCCCGTCGCCGATTTTTCTCGGGGAAGGAACAAAAAATAAGACGGGCTGCCCCCCCCCCGTTTATCTTACCCGCTCTGTCGTTTTTGTCAGCACACACACACACACACACACACTTCCATCAACGATAGGCCGGAAACACTCGGTTTTCTACACGCCCTTCGCGCGTCCCGCCGTCGATAAGCCACGCCCGTGCGGGAGCGCGTGCGCGCGCTCTGATTTTCCACATCGGTTTTCCGCGCGTCGGAACGCGTATGCTGGTCCAGCCACACATGCGACAAATGAAGAATTTCTTGTTTCCCCCCCCCCCCCCGCGCCGTCGATCGCGCGCTCACCAGCGACCGGGTGGTGGGAATCATTCAAAACGTGATGGGAGAACGAACGAATTACTAGAAAATCGCTTTTTATTTATCGCGACGTATATGAGAAGAAGTGTACTGAATTTCAGTCGGTATTTACTTTGATCGCAACAAAATAATTCGTGCTGCACATCGCAAAACCGAAAAAAAAAACGCGAAATCGTATTTAATCGCTCCAACATTGCGTCTTCCGACAAAGACCGTTCCTGTTTTGTGGTATTTGTTGGTTATAGGATTGAAACACAAAAAAAAAAAAAATGGAAAATGAAAAACCAAAACAACATTTAATTAAATGTTTTTATTTTTTTTTTTTTTTTACACGAACTATAAGGCAATCACGACCTAATATTATTATTATTATTATTATTATTATTATTAATAGAGCTAATAATTTATAATAATTTTCAATAAAATAAACGCATGTAAAAACCGTTAATTGATTAATTATTATGCGTAGTTAGCGCAACGAGTTAGTTCAACTGGTGCAGGGACTGACGAAAAACGTACTGTGTTGACTGATCGAATAACGCACGTCCTGTTTCGATAAAACACGCGATTAGTTATGACTTATGTCTTATGACTAGAGTCGACTAAAAAAAGACGAGAAAAAATTCTTTTTTTTTCTGATTACGATCCTCCCGTGTGCGGGTTATCACTGATTTACGTATAATATGTTCTACACTTTTCATAAGCCATATAATAAACTAAAAAATGTTTGAGAATTTGTGACTGTTTTATACTATACACTATCAACCCAAAAATTACAAAAATAATACACTTTTATCGTTATCATCTTCAACGCGAACCGACTACTACTAAAAATAAATCTGTTTTAATCAGTTTTGGTGGTTTATAAACTATGAAACAGTAAAGGAAACAGAAGCTAGAATAAAGACCGGAGCCAAATGTTTCTTCGAAATAACGGAGCTGTTATGATCGTGTACCCTGTTAAGAGATCGAAAGAAACAATTATATACAACCTTGACGTAACCTATACTGTTACATATAGTACAGAAACTTAGCCAATTTCAAAAACCAACGAAAAAAAACTTCTCGTTTTTAAAAGAAAAATTTTACGAAAAACTTTTAGAGCTATAAAATATCGTAGAAACCATCAGAAAAAAATGTGATTAAAAAAATGCATATAAAAAAACTAAGGACTTTTGTAACAATGACCAACGAATCGAGTACAATATTGCTAAAATATTTTTTAGTTTGTTTTTTAAGGTGGTATAAAACAGCTTATAATAAAAAAAATATCCAACAAATTAAAAAAAATATCCGAAAAATGTTGGGACTTATCCAATGATGACCAGCAAATGACCAATAAATTTATTGGAATGATTTTATTTTATTAAATTTCGCTTCGCGAATATTTTTATCTACAGTAGAACCCCTCTAATCCGTCATCTTTGGGACTGGGAATGTGTTCGGAACGCGAAAAATGTCGGATTATTATAATATAATTTGAATGAAAGCATTATGTATATACATAAATGTAAGTATGTATATATACATATGTACATAGTAAAAAATTACTTAAAAAAAATAAATATGTATGTATAATGAACACAGAAGAACACTGTCGTAACAAAAAATACGCACGATAAAAACGATACGAGAGAAGACGGGGTATTAAAGCGGACAAGCCATAAGATAGATGAATTAATAAGACTGGCAATTAATTTTATAAATATATCTAGCAACATACTATAAAATGTAAAATCCAAATGTATTTTTAAAGCATTCATATCGATAATACTATGATCGGATCAACCGGAGTGGTGGACCAGCCGAGGGCGGACAAGAAGGGTTTTACTGTATATAATAAATGTATATATATATATATATATATTTATATATATAATATATATATAGTGTTTATGTAATTTGGTATTAAAACGTAATCTTGTCATGTAAATACTTTAAAATAGTTTAAAAAAGTTTTAAAAATTTAAACGTCTGCGCTATGTAAATTAAGAAATTAAAACCGTTTTATAAGTATGCTTAAAACGGTTTATCAAATGTACATATAAAAGCGTTTACACGTTATGATATTATGCATTCTATGCTGTCATTTATCAGTTTTTTGTTTGTTTTTTTTTTCTAATTTACCTTCTTAATAGTTAATTGGTTTTTTTTTTTTTGAGTAATACAATTTAATCTCATAAAATAAAATCTCCTGGAAAACGGAAGAGAATTAATTGATTGAACTGAGAAATTAAAATTGACAGCATGGCAGTATATTATCCACCTATCACATAATATTGACATTTTATGTTTAAAAAATTTTCTCTTTGAGTTTGATAATTGTTTCCCCTTCGTATTCCAAATCTCAATTTTCTGCGTTTTAATTCCACTATAATAACAATTAATTAGTTTAAGTTCTAACACAATTTGATTGAAAATCACAATTAATCATATTATCAAATGTAAAATATCCTGCATTACCGGACCAGATATATCCTGAAAATATCCTGCATTACCAGACTCTTAGAACAAACGATTAAAGTGGTGTAGTGAAAAAATTGATTTTAAATCTGTCTATATACAAAATATTCGCTAAACCTAACCGATCTAATACATATTATGTACGCGAACACCTATATATATATTATATATATACTGGTTGATAAAGTTTAAAAACGTTTTAAATAATATCGAAAAGATTTAATTTCAAACGGTTTGAACGTCATCGTATAAACACATATAAATAGTGGTAATAGATTAATTTCGTTGATATTTCAAAGGCACGAGCAGAGCAAGAATATAAATACCTATCGGAAAGAGTAATTTAGAAAAACCGATAGGGATTTTTTTCGTTAACCCCCTCTCTCGCAAATCGTGTAGAAACGTTTCGATGTGACGCGCGCTTTGGATTTAATAGACGAAATGAAATCGCCGCGCAAGGGACTTTGATTAAAAGAGGTCATTTTTAACAAAGGGACCGATTTTATCCGCGGCGAGTAGTGCGTGTAGGGGTTAGAGCCGTTATCGGCCACGAATTCTCTGGGGTGTTGACCGTTGGCACTTTTTTCTCCTTTTTTTTTTTTTTTGTTTCTTGTCTTTTCCCCGTTCTCGTATATAACGCGCGTTCGTTCCGACGTCCGATTACCGTTGTCAGTGGACGTTTTAAACGTGCTCACTACACGTGTCACGAGCGCATACACTTCAGAGGCAATCGATGACTTCATCGGCAACCGATTAAGAGATTTCGTTAAGAGATTCCGTTAAGAGATTAAGCGATCAGCCCCACACGCATAAATATTGTAAACACCACACAAGCCACAAACGAACACCTTCTAAACGCGTACAGAATCGCGGGTTTTTCGTTACGCATATACGAGTATATACGTAATATCGCGTTAAGAATTAAAAATACCTAACAAAATTATTACTACTTTAGAAATCCAGCAGGGCAGGGCGTAATTGCTTCTTCTTGCAGCCTCCTCTACAAACACTTTGTGTACTTAAATGGCGTGTGTACGTTATATATATATATATATATATATATATACGTATAATACGCATACGCACACGTTATATAGACAACGCGTTTATTATAATCCGATTTATACGTTCAATGTGTTTATATTGCTCGTCGTCCAGACCGCGCAGAGAGGGTGAAATAATATTATTAATAATGACAGTAGAGACTAGTGCACGTGGAGGGGGTCTCTCTATTATACGTTACACAACAATACATTAAATTATATGATCTTACGTTATTAAACCGGTGCTTCTTCCCCGTGACTTCGGACGCGAATCGGCACTGTTGGTGGCGGTTGACGTTTTTCGTTTTCGTCTCAACAGCTTTGCGCATAATACGCGCGCGAACGCCACGCCGCGCTCGTTATTAAAACGCTGTTGCCGACCGCCGCTGCCGGCGTTTTTTTCCCTCGCAACTTTTTTCCTCGAGAAAACCATCGTCGCCGTCCAGCGGCGGATTTAGAAATGCGGAGTGGGTGGGGCCTGGGCCCAACTTTTGTGGAGTTGACCCGCATTTTTAATTTCTATTTAATACGGCCCCGGGGTTATTATGGGAATCCTAGATCCTGTTGTTGAGTTATTCCATTTGTAATGGAACGGGAAACAGTACACAGAACCCCGTCCGTATCAATTTTATTACAATATTCGTTTAATCACCTATAATATAGCCGCGTCTTGTGAGACTGACGAAAAAATCAAAATTAAATTTTTGTCAACAAAAAAAAAAAAAAAACTAATTTTAAAAACATGCGATGAGAAACTAACTGCTCAAAAGCGAACGTTACGTAATTATTTTGTCGAGGAGGCTCCTTATGAATTTAATTTCGTAGGGCATCCGAGGACCCGTGGACAAAATCAAAAATTTTCAATAATGATTATCGATTTTAAATGTTATAATCCAATAGTAATCGTTTTGGAATTGTTATTACGTATTGTATAACTCGTTATTAGTCTATTTACAAACAACATCTACGGATATAAATAAATTCGTACCAATTATGTTGAATGTACAACAGATCGAAATATAAAGAACGTGAGAACTGAAGAGAGATTTAATGATTTGCACAAAAAAATTAAATAACTCTGTACATAATAAAATGGAACTTACAGAAAATAAAACAAAGAACATGTATCGCCAAAATTTACCGATTATGATCTTGTAACAAGTTCATATATAGCAGCGGTCACCAACCTTTTGGACTTCGCGTACCACTAAATCTATTATTCAATATATAATAGATGTAACCACTATATTTTCCGCAGACCACCTAAATTTTCTCGCGGACCGCCAATGGTCCACGGACAACAGGTTGGCGACCGCTGCTATAAGGGACCAAATCAAACGGACGATATTTCTGATCACAAAATGAAAATGAGATGTCAATGCACTGAGATAATTGACAATTTCCACATCAAAATGACCGGAAGATTTAAAGGTACAAAATACTGATTGAAGCAATGAAAACGTGTAATCCAAATTCTAAAATGTTTTTAGACTTAAATACATTCGTATTATTATCGTAATAATAACGTACATAATTTCAAAATATTTAAAAAATAAAAAAAAAATTATTTCCTAAGTTGTCAATTTGATTATTATTATTATCATTATTATTATTATTTAGATTTTAACGAGTATTGTTGCATTGTCATTATGTATAATTATATAAATAATATGTATTAATATTATATTTTTTGTTTCTTTGATTCGGACTATTTTGTAATGAGATTATTTTATAGTTGGTACTAATAAAAGAAAACTTAATAAGTTTTGAATAAATATTAAATGTTGAACTGACAGTTTATTATTTTCAAGTATTTATTGTTTATATAGAATAGTAATCGTAAAATATTTACCAACGTTTATACTTTTTTTATTAATATTAATCTATATTATAATTGAACCAAATCTACCATAAATTAATTTCTTCGTTACAGGCGGATGATTCATTTGTGTCAATCAATTAATCTATATGTATATTATAATACAAACTTTGTATGTTTTGAAGTTATAAATGCCGATCGTGAGATGTCCACACCGTCGTTGTCGTTAATTGGGGGCGCGCACACAAATAATAATAATAATAATAATAATAATAATAATAATAATAATAATAATAATAATAGTAATGGTAATTATAATAATAAATATATCATGTCTGCGAATTTTATTTTATTTTTGTAAAATGTCAACGCCCGTGTTTTTGTTGTTGTCGCGAGAAGATCGTCTTCGCGTATAGTTAAATATTTTTTGTATCGTTTGTCCGTTCGCCACCGAAACGATGTTTTTATATATGTTAAAGGTTTTCGTATCAAATTTATAATAAATCCGTCGTCGTTGTTAAGTTATATTTTTATTGTATTCAAATTAGCGATTTTTTTTTTTTTTTTTTTTTGTTGTGCAATCCGTCAAAATAGCCACAGTTTTTTTTTTTTTTGTATGTGCGCTAATAGCACATAACGTTGTGTTTAGGCTCAAATAGCTAAATATTTTATACGTATTTTTGGTTATGTCTCTTATAGACATCGGTATTTGTTTTTGTTTCGTCTATGGGGCTAGTCGAATTATTTATTATATTCGATTTTATTCATATTTGTAAGCGGATTCGTAATAATTCCATTCAGATTTAATCACCGTAGACGACGTCCACGTATTTATTGTGAGTACCTAATTATTTTTGTAATATTTTCACATTTACGTTATTGAAATTTATAATATTTGTCGAGCCAGAAGGGTTATAATTTATAGTTTCCGTGTTATTGCTATTTATTATTATTATTATTTTTTTTTTTTGTGATTTTTATTTCTATATTGAGCCAAACGGCTAAACATAATTTATTTTTTGTACTGTTATTTATATTGTATTTATTTATAATATTGTAAATTTTTATTTATTTATTTAGAAATTATAATTTGAGGAACTAAACGAGTTGTAATTAAATTTGTATATTATTCTATTTAAAAAGGTTGAACCGGTTAAGGAATTTATTATTTATTGCCCCGGCCTCAACAGTATGCACAATACGTACATCATTGCACGACAAACATGCTATATAAGAACGTCACGACGACTGTCTATATTTTGTATATATTGTTATACGCAGAGAAAATATTACAAAAGTATTCAAATTTTGGTCGAATCGCCGTATTATATTAATATTATTTTTCGCAGCTCTACTGTATGACGTTCACGCAGCCTATTCCCCAGCCGACTACCAATGGGAAAATATCGCATTAGCACAAATCCTCGAGATATACTCTTACGCGTTATCCTTCCTTCCTTCCTTCCTGCAACCGTTTATTTTTATTCTTTCCGTATCCGTTCCCGCTCCGGTGATGTAATTTCATTGCCCTCGACAAATCCCGTATGATTCTATTTTTAAAAAACTTAAAAGTTTTCGTATTGAAATGACGAAAAATAATGAAGAAATTATTTCTTAAACCCTTATCGTTTTTATACGTTATAATTACTAAAACGCACATAATAATTCATATATCAATAAATGCTACCTGCCTTAAACACTTCATAGCTACATATTTTTTTTGAAAATTGGAAAAGTTTCGATAATAATATTGTTTTATTTACTAAAATATAACTTAACTTCACAAGTCGACAGAACACTTTAACCGTAAAAATAATGTTATACTATAAACTCACACAAAAAATAAAATAGATTATAAAACTATAAATAAATAATATGTATTCGTGAATACATAAATATAAAATTTGTTTACAAATAAATATGTTCTTCGAAAGAATAATTTTAAAAACTATTTCAAGCAGTATATTTGTTCAAATAAAAAATAAATTATTTAGAATACGTATTCCAACTCTTTTTTTATAAAATATTTATATACTATATATACTTGTATATTGAAAACCTTTTTAGAAACAATTATGTATATTATAACTATTTATTATTTACTTAAATAATTCTAAAGCATTTCAGTGACATATTAGTAGGCTCTTAAATAAAATACTCGTATAATAATGAAAAACGTTTATATTGAATAAAGACTTTATATTAATACTGAATATTATTTTTGAAAATGTTTCACTAATTTACGTAAATAATAATGCTACTTTAAAAAAAAAATTCATATTTATATTATAAAAAATTATGTTGGGCCTTCCGCGATAATAACAATTGATATGACCAAAAAAAATCCTTTGAATACAAAATCGAAAATATTTTAAATCAAATTTCACTATACCGAGTATTTGAGTGATGTAAAGAGAAATAACTGTTTCGTAACATAAATACTTTTATTAACAACATTTTTTAATATATACGTTTACCGAAATAAATAAACGTTATTATTGCGTTTTAGCATATTAGATCCTGAACGGTTGTAATACCAATAATACGTAGATATTGTAATATCAATGTATTGGTTTTATACTGATACCTGTACTAAAAATTTCTACGAGAATAAGTTCCTCAATCTCTACAGTCATAATTTGTTTCCGGTTTCGAATTGCATCTACTTGGTACTTTAGATTAAGAGAGGTCAAGCTTCGATTTTTTTAAAAACGCCTAAAAAAAAAATTCAAAATTTACCCAAAAATTACATCAAAAAGCAAGTTCGTCGAAATCGATAATTTTTATTTCATTGTAATTTTAAAATTATAATAGTTATAGAAACTTGAAATATTCACCAAATATGTAACTTTATATTATATAAGGAAAAAAATTTTTCTAAAACTATCTTTCAATTTTGGGTTATTTATAGCAGTTATAGATTTTGAGGCATTTAATTATTAAAAAAGATAACTTTTTGGTTTTAATGCTTAAATTTGGTACAATATCAGGCATTAGTTATTTAAACTACATTCAAAAAATCTTGAAAATCATTTGTCACAATGTTTCTCAATAAATATTTCAAATTTTTCGACTAAGTATATTTTATTATCTATAAAAAATTATGTTTGCTCAAATTTAATGACATTATAGAGTCTTGAAATTTTTTAATTTTAGAATATGTACTTTACTTTTGCTTCCAAATTTACCATTTCAAATTTTCCTACAAAATGTATTATTTTGATAAAAAATAACAATTTGTTTTCAAATGTATAATAATAACAAAACTCTAAAATCTTTATCAATGCAAATCACATAAGCGACATCCACAACATCAACCGGCTCACTACTTTGTTTTAAAAATTTTTTATAGACAAATCGATTTATCAAATTACACTCACAGCTTTGTTAGATATACGATTTTATTATTACGATTTATATACATATATATATATACACACACACATACTGCACTGTATCCAAATCTCAAGACTAAAGAAATGATACGTAAATGCGTCCCATGTACATTATAATATATAAATATATATATATATGTGTGTGTGTGTGTGTGTGTGTGTTCCTTTATTTCAACTAGGGTGGTTGTTGCATAAATCATGTCTCGGAAATCCTTACAATAATAAAATCGGGAGGAGGTGAATATATAAAGATAAAAAAAGCTAGTAATCTAAAAGTCAAATGTCGAGAAGCAATAATGGCCGAGGTTAAGCGACAGCGTGCGCTAAAGGGGATTACCTGTGTCCCTCTGTGATATATTACATTCTAGAACCCTGCGGGATTTTTATCCTTATTTCTGTATTAAGCTTGTCAACAACGATGCGATGTCCTTTAAACGGAAAAAAAGGACCCGGATAAAATGACACAACTCAGTTAGCAAATTAAAATCGTCAAATAAGGAGACTGAAAACGATTAATTATCGAATATTTAATATATACTGCAGGCACGATAATTCGTGTAATCCTTATAATATATATAATAGTCGCATATAAACACCGAATTCATAACAGAAAAAAATCAATAAATGTCTCGGGAAAATATAAATTGTATAATCGCGTAGCGTGGAAATAGCGCACTCGGAAGAAGGAGACTTAGTTCTAAAACTCTTACCAAAACTATATTATTATTATTATTATTATTATATTAATGTATTTTATAAATAATGAGCAGGAAAATGTATAAGACTCCCTTTTAAACAAAAATCTTGAGTGCGCGCCTGTAGCATAGTATATGTTCACAAGACATTCTCTGAAAATATCAAATACCTATATACATTATGTAAGTATTCTAAACACTTCATATGTTGTAGAAATACACTAAATTGAATATCAATTAAAAGATGCAATATATATTTCATTAGGTATACTAAACGTGAATGTGTAAATGTGTAATATTAATATTAACATTTTATTTCTGTATGATATTTTCACTACGTATAACGTACGATTCACATTATTGAACTAATATAGTAACACCTGAGTTTTATTATCAGACATGTAAAGTATTCGAATAAAAATATATAAATAACATATATATATATTCGAATATTAAATATTTGTTGACAAAAATATTCGAATGAACATTCTGAATAATTTTAATTGTGTATTTTTATCCCCCTAAATATATTTTTTTCCTCAATAGTGAATAATATAATATAAATTTATGGAAAAAATAATATGTTATATAGTTTTTCAATATGTAAATTGTTATAGTCAATATCCAGTGACAAATTTTAATTATCTCATGATGCTATGAACAAATAGTACATTTTACACGTTAGAATTTTGGAATTATATAAAAACAAAACCAAAAATAATTGTAAAAATATTTAGTCGTCAAGTATAAATATAATGGCAGAATACTATATCACAGAACATAATAATGATAAATGTATAAATGATAATGATAAATATATAGAAAATAATCACAATAAACTCAGCTTGAATGTTTCGTAAATGTATTTTTGTTGACGTTTTTTGTATCATTTTAATAGTTATCATTGATTGTCATCGTATTTGAACTTTGATATACTTTGATAATTTAAACAACGTAAAATTCAGATAAAGACAATATTTGAGAAAACAATAAACTTGTATAACTGCTAATAAACTAAAAATAACCAGAATATCTTTTATGCTATTCGAGTAAATATTTTGAATATATTTGTTTTCAAATATTCGAATTTCTATTCCAAATACTTTAATATAAAATATTAAATAATATAAATAAAAGTATTCTTTACAAGTTTACTTATTGTATTGTATTATATATATATACATAATGTATATATTGTTTTATTGACACAGATTCCTAAGCAGCTAAGCGTCATATGATTAGGCCCGAAGCCGTACTCGTCAAAAACGTTTTAAGTGTTTCGATTTAGAATCGAAATTGTTCTCTTAAGCAGTATTTTAAGACTTCATGCGTCGCAAACTGAATACTGGTAGCCGTAGTAGGAATCCAAAAGAGTGTGAAAAAATATATGACAACGATTTACCTTCTAAGAACAGACGTCTTCACAATTGTGTTTAATGGGGTAAGTCTACATTTATTCCTATTAAGATTTAAAGTGCTATCTCCTAATACATTTACAATTATTTTTTACAGAGCCGTTGTTACGATATAAATAATATTTTCCAATATTTAAATAAATTCAATAGGTCCTAGAAACTATATGATTAGCGTCTTTCTCCTACGAGTAGCACACAAAAACAAACACAATTTTACAACAAATGATTAATTTACTAAAACAATTACGAGTAAATATATGTATACTACGTATATACTCTTGAATATGTTACTAATTGTTTTAAAACCAATAGAAAAACATTATTTGTTACATACTTATCATACTAATTGAAGTATTAGCCAGTAAATTAATATTATAATATCATTAATCTAAAATAAATTATAATTACTTCTCACATAACTTTAAAAAAAAAAAACAAATATATTTCTAGTATAATACGTTCCTCTGGAAACTATTTGAGTCAGATTAGTGTTTTAAATAGTTTTAAAAAGTAATTTTTACCAATCTTCCTAATGGTGTTCACAAATTATATTGCACGTAATATTTTACTTACCATCTCCTGGTTCAGTCATAAGACTGGGACTCGGTGGCATTCCAGTGACGGGTTGTCGGAGTAACGACAAATGTAATAATAACAGTCGGCCGGAACGTCTGTTTCGCGATCGTCGGTCAAACTCTGTTCTGTCTAATGAACAAAGTTCGTAACCGGTGTTCGGAAAATCTTCTGGTCTCGGAACTGGCCACAATACCAATTGTCTTCCACACCATTTCAACCATGCTGCTATGTGTTCATTAGTCCAGTCCCAAGGATCTGAAATGGTTCAAAATTAGAATTATTGAGCAGAAATTATATGATCGATAGTTTAAATAAAATTAAGAAACGTATTCAATTTACACTCGAAACATAATTAAATAATAAAATAGATTTCAAAGATCTTCAGTTAATTTAGTTAATAATAAATTTGAATTTAATATTTACAAGAAGCTTATACACAAAGTTACTCTTTTGTTCCTTATGATTCCAATCATTTCTCTACATAAAGCAATTTTATATTTTTTATAGACTTAGGCGTATTTCTTTAAATAAATATAATAATTATTATAATCGCGAACTTAATATTGTACGTCATATCGTTCTTAAAAATAAATTTATAATTTAAACATATTCAATAGAATACATAGGAAAATTAAAGAAAATATTATAAAACTTAAACAAATAAATAATATGATTAATTATTGTATCGTGAAATGTATCATCATTTCGTAATACGCTCACGTAGAAGAATTAATTAAACAAATATAATATCATATTATTATTATTATTATTATTACTGATTATATGTTTTGCGGTAAATTGTTTTGCGATTAATTGTCACACGGTAAAATTATTTTCAACTTAAATCATTGTACGTGCATCCACCTAGCAGAATAGCTCACCGGGATACCGATGAGAAATATCCTGGTATATTACGGTAAAATTGACAACCAGCTGTTGTCGGAGTCGACCATCGAGATTACAAAAAATTCTGTTGTAGTATAATACTCAGTGGTCGAAGTGGAGGCGGGATATGAGAAAATGCTATCCCTCCACTATTTTTAATTAGCATATTCCATCTTTCGCTAATTTTATTTAAAATTATTCATCCCTCATGAATTTTTAAAAAAAATTTTTTTTTATATATATAATTTGTAATTGTTATATTGCCTAATTTGTATTAGAAAAATATCTTTGAATCAATTTATATTTATTTATTTACTTTTTTTTAAGAACTATTTTTTTTTTTAAATGTTAACATTCATTGGATTTAAACATCACTTAATCATAATCATAAAAAATATAGTTCACCATCAAGTTTAATTGAACCGGTGCTAGAGCCTCATGTTAAAAAAAAAACTTTTTTTTTGCTTATTTTTCAACAATATAGACTGTTTACAACATTGGTCCTCCTTTCAAAACCTACTTTGATTCACTTTGACTACTGATAATATTATATTAATTTATTAGTATACATGTAGCTCATTAACGATAATAGTCATTCCTAAATTTGAGCAACACTTTAATCGTTTGACATTTCACGTTTCAATTCTATAGAAACTTCTCAAAAAACGTCCCATATGAAGAATAAACTTAAAAAATGTATGATATTCTAAATTTGAAAGTATTGTAATATTTTAAAAACTGAATTACAGTATCTTGAAATCTCATAATTTTTATATAATACCTTACGAGATATGACACATTCGAAAATAAAAACGCTAACATTTTATCAGAAAATGAACGTATAAACGCGTAAGCACAATGCAAAATGAATACACGTTACTTAAACTGCTGTTTAGTTTATATATGCAAATACGAGTATACATACTCTTACGAAACATAATATGAGCAAACTTACATAGTAGTTATTTTTTGATTATAAAATTATTTAAATAATAATAATTAATACATTTTATCACGTGATATACGCGTATACAACAATTGCAGAAACGTTAAAAATTATAATAAGTCGCAATATAAAATTAAATGAAAATAATGTAATTAGTCTGATTCGTGTACATATGCGATCATCATTTATTATATTTGTGATTAATCTAATGACAAAAAAATAAGAATTTATTGAATCCAATCTCTATATTGTAATCAAGGTACAATAATCGGTGTTAAAACGTGATTGATTATCAAAAGTCAATTATAATATTTATACAACACCGTTACTTAGATTTTTTTCGTTATTATTCCGAGTTTTTTTTTCTTACAGTGTTAAGAGTTATACTTTTTAATTGTTACTAAATAATAATAATAATAATTATACGTAGAAATAATTTTTCAAAACTTTTAGTCAAAAAGAAAAATACCAAGAATTATTCGTATTTTAATGTAGGGAAAAAAGTTAAGACCAGAATGAAAATGAAAACACCGTGAGTACAAAGACACACTGACACAGCATATGTATATTTTCATCAACAATTACAATACTACGAATTTATAACGTTGTCAATTGTAATTTGTACCCCATTTAGGGTTAGGGATTTCTGTTCTATAAAAACCTTAAAATATCCATCCATGTATTTTTTTTTATGCCTTGAAAAATCAATAAATATGCCCTTAAAATATATACAATAACTAAAATATGTATTAAAAAAACAAAACATTTAAATAGCGATATCTCCTATAGGTGCCCATATAATATTAATAAATAATAATGGCAAAAATACTAATTTATATGATTAAAAAATGTATATTAATAAAACTAAGACTTTGTCTATTGCAGTAAAACTATAAGCGATAATCATACTGTGGCCCATATTACATATGGAATCCGCGTGAAGATGATGATCTATGACCTATGTGGTTCATAATTTCAAATATAAATTGGCAAGCAGCCGGTGAAAAACCCGTCCCACTCATTTCATGGATGATATATTCTTTAATGTATACATTTTTTTTTTTTTTTGACCAATTTTAAAAATAAATTAAATACTGTTTTTATATTAGTATTTAACTTAGTTAAATATATACTCTTAAAATTCAAATATTACTAAATACACACTATTGTGTGAAAAGAAAGTTAAATATATAAAAAAAAAAAAAAATATCATATGTTCTGTTAATATTACGAAACAAATTTCTGTATCATTAAGCAATGTTATGGATGATTATTAAAAACTCCTATGATTCCTAGTCCTAATTATCATTAATTTCGATATTGACTCATACGTTTTTTTATCAATATTTATTGTTTCACATCCCATCTTAAGCGAGTATATTATTAAGTATTTGAAACAAAATACGCGTTATTGTTATGAAAAATTGTTGATTCCACCATCCCGTGCGATATTATATTTCTATAATATTGCTACACCGCTATGCAACGCAGTAAGTAATAAATATTTTATTAAATTTGTAAAAAATTATCCTGTTTTTTTTTTTCGAATAATGCGTAAACCATAAATACCAGCACGTTTTTTTTTTTTCCGGAAAATGAACTCGGATATCCGTCGTTGGGGTCAGAGCGTAACTATAAATTTGGGACTCCGGGGGCTGTATCAAGTTTTGGCTCCTCGTCTGTTTATGCTACACCGAAACTAATCAATTTATAAAAAAAAAAAAAAATATGTTCAACTATATATATACGCATATATCACAGTTAATAAATAAGTATTATTTTAATATTTTTTCTTTTTTTTTTTTTTTTTAGTCCCGTGTATGACGTAAATTTTAAAACGAAAATTCAAAAACATTTTCTACATACAAATTGTATATATATCAGGGCCCGTTTGATGATACCCTCCAAGTCCACGGCCCCGAATCCCGTCTTGCCGCCCCGCAATTACGCCACTGCGAGCGTTTCGCGGAGGAAATATTTTTCTAGAAAATACACACCGTTCGGCAACACGACGTTATCGTCCGCAACGTTTTCAGGATGTTCTCGAGATACGGCGGCGGTTCCGTCGTCCGCAGCGTCGTCGGACATCGCGTGCGGCAGTAGTAGTCGCTCACCGCTCCGCGCATCACGCGCCCCCCACGACCACCGCGGTTAGGTAATCAACTGCGGGGCGGCAGTAAAGAACCGACCGTAGAGGAGGAAAGTGTCGGTGAATGAGTGTTGTTCGACCACCATTGGAGCCATACCCGCAAGCCGGGCCATGGCTGTACAAGTAGAGGTGCACGCGCGGAGAAATTATCCGATTTCGATGGATTTTGGCATACGCGTAGGAAATTTGGAAAATTCAAAAACCCCGATCCGCGGCGGACGGTGTTAAAACGTGTAAAACGATCGCGGCGACACACTCGACGAATTAATTCTTTTAGAAAATTGATTTTTCTTTTATTTTCGTTCCGATATAACAACAACCCGTCGACATTATAACGTTATATTGTAACACTGCGCGCCACGCACGCGCGGATACGAATGAAACGCGACGTCCACCAAACGGTATCACGACGAATCACCACGGGGATTTCTTATTTCTTCTCTTTTTTTTCCCCCCTTCGCGCGCGTTTTCATACAGGTATAGCGGGGGGGGGGGGGCAGTGAGCGTGTGTGGATTGTACAAAACAGTAGATCCGCCACCGCGATATTATTATTATTATTATTAATAATAATAAAAAAATAAACTAATATCAAGTATATTAGTTGTGTGTGACGCATCTCGATTCAAAGAATCCCCGGCCACTGAGTAACCCCATACACGAGGATACTGCAGGTACGACGCGTGTAACCATGTGCTTAATATAATATTGTGTATGTATACGCGTGGTGTACGATGTCGTCTTCTTCGTGTACGCATTCCCATATAATATATGCAAATAATATATTTATATAATATATGCAAATAGTAGAATACATATTGTAGTGGAGTACTCGGCGGTCGAACTCGAAATTGAGGGGGACGGGGCGATGTGACATCGCTCGACTTCTTTTAGTCGGCATATTCCATCGCCGGCATATTTCGTTTGAAATCATTCGTCCCTCTTGGATTTTTAAAAATCTGGTTTTTATTTTTTTTTTTTATATAATTTCTAGTTCAGCGTGATGTATTTGGAAAGACGGGGCGCAGAGGGAAATCGGCCCGGCGCGCTAAATGATGAGTTCCGTCAAGGGATGTAGACATTTTGAAATACACCAGCAGCGTTATTTATTAGTTCAATACGAAATTCGAAAAAATAAATAAATATTTTAATATTATAATCATATACACGCATATGTTTAAATGAATGTTAATTTTGTGTTACTAATACACTAAAATCCAAAAATAAGACTAAATTTTATAATATGCCATTCATTTTTTTTATTTATCTATAAAATATAATATTGTATTATTTTTGTAATACCATTGATTATATTTGCGCAATGTGCATTAGTATGACTCGAAAATCTTTAACGATTAAATTAAACGTGTATGTACATTGTCGTGTTTCCGAAGATAAAAAAAAAAAAACGGAGTAATTTTTAAATAGACTAAGGGCTACAAAAAAAAAAAAAAAAAAAATAATAAACACTAGCAACGACAATTTGAAATATTTACCCGATGATAAAAGTTATAACTTTCAAGACGCGCAAAACAATTAAACGTCGAGTCCTTTATAACCAGGCCCGTACCGGCTGCCTCTAAGGGGCGCGGGAAAAAATATGTTCATAGGGCGCCGCCAACTATATTTTTATACGTACACTTCAATAGAAAAAAAGGGGCGCTGCTAATTTCTCAATCGATCGTGGGGCGCGCCAGTAGGGAATGCACTCCGCCGGTGGACCAGTACACGGGCCTGCTTGTAACTCACGAGTAGAAGAATCATAACAAGCGAATAAATATATACATATACATTGGAATTTGGATTTTGAAATGGCCCGCTGTAAATTTGTAAGTTTCTATTGAAAATGTCAATTGTTCTTTTCAATAAAACCTGCACTCATTAACGAGTTGATTTAAATAGAAATAAAAAGAAACCTCGTTTTTTCTCCCTTTTCGATTAAAGCAGCGTGTACGTGCAGAGACGGATTTACACAATTGTCGCCCCTAGGCAAATTTTTTCTTTTTGTTGGCCGCCCCATTAAACTTATCAACGAGAAAACATATTTTTAAATACTTATTTAACATAACTACCAAAAAAATAAATCATAAAGACTGATACTGAACAATAATTAATGGCGGTTATGTTAATAAACTAGAGTTAAAACTATAGGTTAAAAAACCTAGAGTATTCTCAATAAAATATTGGCCTAAAATTGCCGCCCCTAAAAATTTGCCGCCCTAGGCAAATGCCTACTTTGCCTGACGCTAAATCCGCCACTGTGTACGTATATATATACACGAGTATATATATATGTATATATATGCAGGGCCGTTCAGAGGGGGGGGGCAACGGGACCATTTTGCCCCAGGCCCCAATTTAGGAATATTTTTAGGGGGCCCCCAAAAGACCCGACAAAAGACTAAAATGTCCCGATAACAAATATTATTTTCGTTGCGTCAGTCACATAAATGTAATACTCCTGTAATCTATATTATATTGCGATGACGAGACTCGTTTTGCTACGGTAGGCGATGTGCAGTCGATATTTTTAGACCAAATTAATAGCGGATACGCTGATAACCGATTCACGTAGAATAGTCAACTACAGCCCGCACACATCCGCACGCCCGCTCCAGTCAGTAACTTTAATTATTAATCGAGATAGTACGTAAATAATAATATTATTTATACAAAATACCATTGATATAACATTATCAATGATAATATACATATACGAACACTGTTATAGTTTTTCATCGGCTTTCCCATTTTTACATACTTAATAGGTACTGTCATCCCAAGTGTAATATCATTGAGCATAGATCATACCATATATTATAATTTATAATCAATGGTAATATTAGGGTAAATGAATTAAAAAAGTGCTGGACACATTGATTTAAAAAAATTATATTTTTCACACTGTATACATTTTACGTGATTTCTTTAAATAATTATTATGATGGTCGAAGGGCCACCAAATCAATTTGCCCCAGGCCCCGAAAAACCTCGGGACGGCTCGCTGTACATATGACGTGTTCTTCTTAGACTAGAAAATTTCGTGAACGAACGATTAAATCTCCGTATTCGTAAACATAATAAACATTATTTATATAAAATGTATATATATATATACGTAGGTTAATTGACAAACACGTCATATGCGCGTAATTTTGTGTGTGTGTGTGTGTGTGTGTGAGCAAGATTCGTCGAGATGAATGGAGAACGCAAAACACGCGTCATCGACAATGTACCATGTACAGTATACAGTACTATTTTCGCAACGTCACAATACTACACTATACGTTGATGATGAACCGAAGCCACTCGCGCGCAGCACGGTGCGTCATCATAGACATTCACGGTCATCCGCGGGCACGACGGCGCGGGGCGGTATTGCGTTCATTCATAAAAATGTTCAAGGCCGTATCTAGAAATTTTTTTCGGGGGGGGGGGTCCAAAACATGTATATTATAATTTTATTGAATTTAGATTTTAATTTTTGATATTTGGTTAAAAATAAGACAGAAAAAGATTTAATCTCCTTTTATTAAAATATAATAAAATCAAATAAACAAAATTACTTTGACATCTTGTCACCTTACACTATACAAATATGAAGTATAAAATTAAGAAATAAAAAATTCACAAATACAAATCATATTATTTTAAACTAATAATATGTTCCTATCTTTTTGAAGAGCAAACTGGTTTAACACTTCATCGGGATTAACCGTAACATCTCTATGGACACTTAATAGAGCTAGTCCCGACCGGCATCGACAGTGATCGTTGTCCATCAATAATAAACAATCTATTATTAGCGTAGACGTCAGATTTCTATGTAATACGCGCGTTGGTATAGAAGTCTGTGATTATTATTATTAGACGCTATAATATTTTCATATGATATTATGATATAAAACTAAAAACAGTCAATGATTAATTGGAGCTTAAGTCATTTTTGACTGAAAATATTTTTACGTTGGTGTTAAAAATAAATAATTATTTTAAACATTTGTAAAATATTGAAGAAATTTCGGGGGGGGTCCAGACACCCTGGACACCCCCCCAGATACGGCCTTGAAAATGTTCGATCCGATTAATAGTGAAATAATTATTGCGATACCGGGGACGACACGTTTAAAATATAATTGTTTTGCATTTCGACGACGCACGCGAGAAGGCACACAGCGGAGAAAAACCGTATTCTTGCGACGTTTGTATACGGAATACGTTTCACGGAGTGGCAATTTCACGAGACGTATTTGAAGATAACACACAGTGAAGAAACACTCCACAATATTCTTGTAGCGTTTGTTTGAAATCCCTCGTTCGGTTCGCCGCTTTCGCGAAGCACACGAGGGAGAAATCCTGTACTCACGTAACGCTTAAAATAGTATTACACTACATACTTATTCGAACAATTCTCGTTTATAATACACACACACACACACAGCTATTGCGTATAGTTATATACACTTATTATTATATCGCGCTGTTATTGTATTAGAATGTTATTATTATTGTTTTCTTCAATACATTCCAGTATGTCGTCTACACGTTACTATATTATAGTATAATATAGGTTAACCATAGAATTAACAGTAATACTGAAAACGGTTAAAATCGATTAAAAACTTCTGCTTATGAAATCGGACATCCAAGAATAACGAAAAACAAATAAATTACAGGCTCGAATAATTGTCGGCTATGCGCGTGTAATAATAATTCCGATAAAGAAAAACCTGCGTATTCAAATTGTATAGAATAAAAAAAAAAAATGATTTGAACGTTAGATATTATTTCAATATTAAATATTATAAAAACCTCATCGATATATTGATTTTCGCACTTTCTAAAAAAAAAAAAAAAAAAATCCATCCCTGCAATTAACGTTATTCGATATTGATATATATATCGTATATATATTTATACAAGAGCGGATACAAGAGCGGGGGCTGGCTATGGGAGCTCAATCCTCTCCCTTAGGTACTTAACATATTTTTAAAATTCATTAAATTTACCGTTTTTAATTAAAACAAAAAAGATTTTTGTGTATAGTCTTCTTAGGCCGTGATAGACACCACAGAATAAAAAGTACGTACCTAAACGTAACTCACGTTCATATATAAATAAAGTACATTTTTCGCCTAGTCCCCTCTTTTTTCATTTCTAGATCCGCCCCTATATGTGTGTGTGTGTGTGTGTGTATTAAAAATATATACTTACTATAACACGTCATATATTTTGTATATGTATAATAAGAAATATAAAAATCGTGTTTGAATATATTCTCTCACGCGTTTGCGGCGTTTAAACGTCAGCTCTGCAATACGCGTATGACTAACGCCCGAGGAATCCACCGAAATCGGTCTCGTCCGCGCCACCACGGTGGGTAAGTTACGTACAGCGCGAACATAATATACGATCGGGTAAAAAAAAAAAATCTACAAATTTCATTTTGAAAATATCGCAGTTGTATATTCAATGGCGTGATTACAGGACTAGAGCATGGGGATGGGAATCAGAATTTGTCATAAGAACAAATATATAAATTTTGTTTTTTTTTTTTTTTTTAAGTAAATTTATATATTCATTTAAATAAGACAATAAGTACAATTATAAATTATAGTTCGTACTTCAGTGGCTTCAGAACCATTTCGTGGAGTACGACGTCTTCCGGATATAATATTCGGTGGCACATTTTTATAACCCGTCAGCATAGACTTAATAGATTTAATCGATTCCGATACGTTTTCCCGAACGACCCCACTTCACGAAAACCAAAATCTCAAATCCATTTTCCCGAAAACTTTTTTCACGATTTACATCATTCACAGAAATAATTTTTTTTTTTACCCTCGTCTAACTGGTATACTCATATTTGTATTTGCGTAACTGGTATTGTCGGGTCATAAATGACTCGACATTTTAACTGCTTACAATTTTTCAGAACATTTTTTTTATTTATTTATTTCTTTTTATATTATTCTTAAAATGTCATTGTTCGTTTTTGACTCAACGGCATCAGTTAAGGGTTAAAAAAAAATACCAATATTAAACACACACATTCGTACACGACATGCACCTAACCCGACGTACACATAATATGACCGGACTAGGAATATAAGCGCGACTTAAAATTATAGTCTATAGAAAAAAAATCCAAAAATCTGTCCATCCAAAATATAAGATAATTAAAGTAATAAAATATAATAGTGCGATAATATAGTGATTATCTACGCACTGGTGTATAGCTGGTGACAGGTATATCAGTAAAATAATTTTACACCATAAAAACCCCCAAGGCCAATAATTTCAATCCGCTTTTATTCATTCAAATTCCATCAAAATTCTGGGCAGAAAGAAATGACGCGGTAAAACGCGCATAATATAATTATAAGTACTTTGTGCAAACAAACATATTGTCAATTTAAAACGTATTGGAGATGGTTTAAAAAGAAAAATCGAATATAAGACGATTTTCACAAAAATATTTACTACGAAACACACGAACAAATATCATAACAATCAGGGCCGGATTTACGAATGTGGGGGCCCTGGGCCCACCTTAAATATTATATTTCGATAACATAATATATTTAATATATTATTATAAGTTAATTTAATTTAATAATATATTGACATTTACACGTATTTATCTACAACATCGGCCAGGCGGCTTGCTATACAAGTTATATTATGTGTTTTTATTTATAACTGTTTTTCTCAAAATTGAAAACCATACCTTATCGCTTATCCTACTCTACAAGTCATAATAATCGATTTTAAATTACTTTAATTTTACTATAATATAAATGATCGGACAATTTTATTCAATTTGTGTTTTAAATTTATTTTGCAAATGTTATATTGTGTTTTATACTTGGTTGCGAAAAAATCCCATTAAGTGGTGGCCCGGGGCCCCCCTGCCCCCCCCCCTAAATCCGGCCCTGATAACAATACTGGTACATATGTAAAAATATTTTATCATTTAAATTATCTACAGCCACGGTTTGCGTGTTCATCTATCGAACGAAATTCGAACGCCTTAAATATAGATAGCGCCAGTAATTCGTATCCTTGCATTTGACTCGTTAATTTATAATAATAATTTTGTCATTTCGTGGTAACTTGTAAGTGCTCTTATAGTTTGGTAACGATAACATGTACAGCCAGACGCTGCGTAATGTAATGTTAAGTCGACAAAATATAACGTTACGTGTTATCAAATCGCAAATTAAGTGAAACTCTCATTCATTCTACGGTACAATCACAGAACCAAAGTGACCGTAATCACGTTGCCTCAGTGGTCATGTGGAGTACAATCACGGATTAGACGAATTATAAAAAAAATATTACAGATGAATTATTCATTTGTGGTACAATCGTTGACGATTATTGATAAGGCCCGTCGCTGGTAATTTTTATTATTACTGTGGTGAACGCGGTTTGCCGGTTATTCAACCGTAGGGTGACAAGATCAGTGTCAACGGTCATCGTCAACAGTTGGTTTTCCGTGTCGTTTCGTAGGTCGTGCGTGCGACGAACATGACGAGCAAATGAATAGTTTTTTTTTTTTTTTATTATTTTCTCGCTATACCGCAGTGACGTTAAACGTTAACAATTCGTACCGTTTACAAATATTCTTGTACCAGTGCTTTTATACACAACTTCTGTGTAGGTTTATAATTTCTAATCGTTTATTTTATAAATCATTGTCACAGTCGTCCGATCGGACGTAGCGCGACCGGTAAACAAATGCAGAATACTTTCTTGTACTTTGCGTACGGCAGCAACATGCTTGCACAGCGGATCCACATGAACAACCCTACGGCCGTAATGCGTGGACTCGGTAAACTGCAAGTATATGATATAATATGCTTACTAAAAAAAAAAAAACTTGTACAAACCATATAGTTTAGCACTCACTCAGATTTCTCATATTCCATTCGCCATTAATTGAAGTGTTCATTTTTAAATTCGTATATGCTGTAGTCTGGCGGTTCCCAATTGGACATACCAAATGGACTTATCTCAGGTAGTCCGTGATGTCCGAGTTCATCTTTTTCTTTCTTACTTTGGAAATTTAAAAATTAATGAATAAACAATGTTCTGTGCCTAACAAATGCGGGGAGTGAAATCCTATTCTGTATTACTTGCGCCGTTTGCTTTTTGTGATTCGAAGGGCGCCCAAACAACTTGTCAAGTGCCTATTAGTTTAAATGTTTTACTAAATTAGTCTGCAAATGTCGATAAATATAAGTCTTTTAATATTTTTCCTTGGTATTAACTGTAATATTGTTATTATTAATTATTTATCACTTATTTTCTATAGTTTTTATTCAATGAAAAATTTGCAAACATGGTCCGCGGCTTGAATTGAGTTAGGAACCATTGAGTGTAGTCCAACAAAATAACACAACAATATTATGAACGTCAGAAGTTGTGTCTGGGTGAAACAAATGGTTGTTGATTTTTTGCAATTTTGAATTTTTAACATTCATTATAGTGTTTTTTTTTTCAAATCGAAGTTTGAATTCTGTTTGAAAGGGCGGAAGAGACTCTCAATGAACTACGCACGCTATACTTAACGCTTAATTATAATACATTTATAATACTTTGTAATCATAAATTAATAAATATCGAAAAAAATCTTCTAAAATTCAAATTGTCATAGAATTAAGAAAACGAATAAGGTTCCCGCCAAAATAATTTACCTCCAAATAGGTGTTAAAAAGACCGAATATTCTTAACATAGGATTAGTTGAAAATCGGAAAGTGTGCTAAACTTATATAGAGATTTGTACCAAAGAGAAAAAACCAAATACGATATATTGACATCAGGGTATTTGTTCTTATTGTTTTTCATTGAAGGGACATCGTTTGGATTTCAATGGATACAGCAGTTACTGGGATGGGTGTCCCGCAACTGTTGTTCCGGATGATGCGAACGTCTGGGGTGTTGTGTGGACATTAAACACTAGCGACTTAGAAAATCTGGATCAGCAGGAAGGCGTTGCTGATGGAATATACATGCCATTCAACACAAAAGTCGTCACGCCCGACGAGGTGACTTTGTCATGCCGCTCTTATATGTTGGTCAATCAGCCCAACAAGGAGACGCCGTTACCATTTGATAGGAGACCGTCTAAATCATATCTGAATACCATTTTGCTCGGAGCAAAAGAAAACCGATTGCCATTGGATTATTGTAAAACACTTGGAGAAATACCGGACAATGGCAATGACGGTCCATCGATGCCGTGGTTGTAAATGAGTTTACGCGCCTATTACTTGGCATTTTTGACGGGTTTATAATAAAGTCTTTGAAAATTATTTTTGGGTTTCATTTTTTTCTTCTCATATTCACTAAACATACGATGACAGTTCCTGTTTATCTAAATATATATTTTGTGCATATAAATTGGCTATATTATTTATGTTTAAATCTTAGCTTATATCTAAGAAGACCCATTGTAAAATATGGTTGCAATACGGGGGAAATAACAGAAAATTATAGACTAATAACTTCACGTTTACAAAAATATCCTGAGTACAGATTCACAGTAAAAGTGAATTTTTGGTTAATAAGCAAAAAGAAAAACTTGCTTTACATTCTCAAAGGTAAATAGATTTTTAGACTAATCCGAGGGCAGAAAAGCTTCTTTCAATCGTATTGAAATATTTATAGGCTGTATCACCAGTATGCTAAGAAAAGTTGAAATATTGTAAGAAACATATGTTATATCACATAAAGGCGTAAAATATATAAAAACAAATGTTCAATATATAATTTATACAAATGAAACTATATTTTAAATTATTATGAATAAAAAATAAATGCCTGGAGAAGAGGGACACAGCTTTTGGCTCCTCCTCCTCATTGGATTTATCATTGCTTACCATACAATTTTATAAAATTATAAAAAAAAAATTAAAGATTGAATATTTTTTAAGTGATAAATTTAATATAGTACACTTTTCATATTCCAATAAAATTAAAAATAAAAATATTTAGGCATAAATAATATTGTAAGTAAATTTAAATTTGTTTCTTAATATTAAAAGTACCATTTTTTAATGGAAAAATGAAATTAATAAGATTGGCCTAGTTTTTTCAAGCAATCAATTATTTTTATTTGTTCAATTAATTTAAAAAAATATAGATTAAGTTACTTATATATTTTTTTTTATGAATAATAGATAATGCCGAATTTTAGCATATGGAGGGTTACGGGGAAAAACGATAATAGTCAATATTCCTAAAATGTTCAGTATTGCAATTTTAAAGTTTCAGAACTCAAAAAACCAAGAGATTAAGTACAAAATAATTCGAAAAAATTTATTTTAGTTAACCCAACCTAGTTATACAACTTATTTTAGATACAATGAATCAAAAAAATATTAAATTTACATTTTAGATTTTATGAGAAAAAAAATATTGACATTGATCTTTTCTTCCCGTTATTGATTTTCATTTTCATCGATTGGTATATTATCTGCATACTCCACAATGTCTTCATCTCCATCTGCTTCATCTGACTTAAGTGCGGCATAGAATTTTTGAGCATCCGGGTTGGTTAAAAACTGCATTAGGTGTAGTAGGTCATTAAGTTTTGCTTTTTTTTATTGGAAGGGGACCATCGTATAAAGGATGTAGAGTAGTATTTTTATTTTTTTCGATTTCTTTTATTAGTGGGGCGAGTGATGACAGCTGATAAGTAAGGCCCATGATACATGGACTTGTGGTTTATAAATCGAGATTTACTTTCCTCAATAAGTAACACTCGAATCGGTCTCGTTGGAATTGGACATCTTGTTGGATATAAATCTGAGAAATAATCTGTCCACGTCTTGAACTCGACTTCAATGGCACAGTCAATAACATTAAAAGTTTTTGGTTTTTGATGGCTCTGTAGAAAAATATTCCTCCAGTCATCAGGTAGTTCAGCATAAGATTTAGAATTAATTTTTCCCATATCTCTATCGCATTCCAAATAGGAATGATCACAAATTGGAAACACCATTTTCATGCTATCAAAACGTTTCTTTTTACAGACCATAAAATGAAAAAATCTTTTTGTATACTAATTCTTGTTCTGACCTGCACACGAATCGCAAAAAATAATTGTTTGAGTTTCGGATCCAGAATCTTGAAAAAATAATGTTCAAGCATTGAACATACGTCATCTGCTCCTTTCCGTGCGATAGTTTAATCATAAGTGGAGAATATTGAAGATTCATCTGACAAAACATGTACCTACATTAAAGGAAATAAAGTTTAACTGTCGATGATAATACACATCATTAGTAGTTATATTGTGTGTTGAAAAATTTCTCTAGTAGTCAATAACTATAGCTTCTAAATCAGGAGTCTTTTTTGCTGTCCTCCTATACTTCCTTTTCAGTTCATAGAACTTATCACCCTTTCTTTGGTGTAATTCATGTTCTATTGACTCTTTTTTTAATGCTTTATTTAAACTATTTTTTGTATCATTATCTACGCAAGTAGCGATCTGGTTTTCTATTAGTTTTACTTCAGCTTTGTAAACATCACATACACTACAAGTATCTTTACGAGGGTACCCAAATGATATATTAAATTTTTGTTTAAATATATTGTGGAAAGTTGTATAACCTACTATATTTTCAGGATGTTTGTCATTATAAAATGCGCGAAGTTTTTTAATATTTAATTCTTCCGGGAGATACAGTTTTTCACTATCACTGGGTGAGTAATGGGATTTTCTACATTTTAAAGATTTGATGAAATCAAAAACTTTTGTCTTGGTGTCATCAAATAACTTATGCGGTCTGTTAGAATGTTTTCCGCGATTATCAGTGCCAACTCCACCAGATATAAGCAATTTTTTTTTTGTTTGAACACGACGATTAGAAATACCATGAATACTTAAAAAAGCTTTATAACAAACAACAAACAATATCTCGCAACGCGCCATCGACATAACTGCGCATACGATAACTATAAGAGGAATCATTAAAATCTGCCTCGTTCGGATCCTTCCTACTTCTACGTTGTACAACAGGTTGAATCGTAATCAAACCCCCAAGATACTCATTTTGGCGGTTGTACTCACCTAAATCGTTGAAATGTTTGATGATTCTATTTCTTTCTTCAGGAGAAATAATTTCGAAACATTTATGCCTCTTACAACGACAGTCACTCCCTAACTCGTTGGACGTTGCACGAATTTTTTTCATTACCTCACTCAATCTTCCGGTTTTTTTTTTTGTTTTCTGACCCGATTAGCATTGTCCTTTTCAGATTCTGCAATAGAATCACTAAAACTGGTGTCTATTTAAAAAAAAAAACTTAGCGTTTGTCTGTATTTATGAAAAATAAACACTAAAACACGTGAGACATAAAATATGATCAAATAAATCTGTTATAACATCATTTCACTGTATAATCGTCGTACGTACTACAGATAATATTATATCAAAACGCAACAAGTACATAACAACGGTCGTTATTGATGTTAATAATAATATTAATAATAACTGGATAATATAACAAAATTACGTACTAAAAATAAAAACCATACACATGACTATGATCGTTTTTCCCTCGTTTCGCTCGGACTCTGATCTTTTTTTCTCGTCATGATAATATTTTAATATTATGTATATCATTAACCGCGATATTTTTTCCGTAACTCAATTGACATGTCGATTCGGTAGGAAACTAACTAAAAGATAATAATATTACCTGATTTTTTCTTTTTTTTGACTATGATCGTTTTTCCCCGTAACCCTTCATATGTTAATTTTATTTCTTTTTTAACATAATCATATTTATCATAAAATAACTCAGCATTAAATGACAGTGTTAACTGATCGTATTATCCCAATATTGTGGTTTGTCAAACAGATATTACAAAATAATACACTTGAGAAAACAAGCGTTTTTAAAGTATACAATTTTACAAAACAAAAATACCTTATGTATAAATATTGAAAACAATTTTGACTACAAATTTCAAATTAAAAGAATTTTTTATTATACATTTATAAAAAAAAAAACACATGTAATGTTTAAAAAAAAATTCTTATTACTACAAAAACTTTTTCGTAATTAAATATTTGCAACAATTCTTCAATCTGTAGATTTAACCTTTTTAACAGAAGTCCTATCAGTCTTTATGAAAACGTACGCATCATCATCCTCATACTTTTGGAAATTGATATCAATAATATTCCAAGACGACGTATATTCTTTAATAATATCTTGGTCCATAGTCAATTTGATAGCTGCTTCCTTAGTTAGTAATGCTATTTCTTTTTTGGGCATCTCTAATACACATTTAATAGCTTTATTGACCTGTAAAATGAACACGAACATAAACAACAATAAAATTTATACTGACACGCATAAAAAAATAATCCGTTATTATATTGTTTCAATGTAAAAAATAATGAATAACTAAAAACTAAAAATAAATTCACTTCAATATCACTTTTAACACAATACATTTTAGTTTATTATAATATTCTAGTAGTAGTTTGAAAATATAATAAAAATATGAATATATAAAATCAATTCTTGTCTTGAAAAAAAATCAAATGTCGGACACAATATTATAATGGATGTGACAGACCTAAATTTTATAAAGCGCGTCATAAAAATATTTTTGGATAACAATTTTCTGACCAATGAAAACAGTAAAATACAAAATACAGTCCGTGTAATAACAAACCACTAAGTAATATTAACCTAAATTAACAAATAAAAATAGAAATAGTAAAAAAAAAAAAAAATATTTAAAAGACATTCAATTGGTTAATATTCTTAGTGTTGCATACTTGTCATAAATGTATTGTACTCTAAATGTAAATTTAAAGTACCCATCATGCTAATTGTTTACTTTTTCTCTATTAAAAATGGGTTTTTATGTACTGAATTTAATAGTTTTTGAACAAGTGTTTGATTTCTTCTTATTTTGTAAATTATAAAATAAGTTCGAAGACAAGTTTTTTTTCAAAAATGATCTTTTCACAACAAACATTTCAAAATAATGTTTTATTTGATTTATACAATATTGCTTAATTCTAAAACAGTAAAAACTATAGTGCAATCAGTTTTGAATTACTATTAAAGTTTGTCTTTCACTTAAACTTATAAAAATTGTCACATTACTGAAAATGAGTTGAATCAAAATATGATTGTTATGTACAACATACCAATTTAAAAAGTACTATTTGAAAACTTTTTAGAAGAAATAATCTTTTTTAATTTCAAATTTTTCTAGTATTGTATTCTTTTGGTCAAAAAGAAATAATATTTATGATTCATTTTAATTGATTGATCAAAATAATTTAATCGGTTCACACCTGAACTCTAAGTAATTGTTAAACTATTGTACTACACTAATTATTATTTTTATTGTAATGTAAATTATATGTTCATATAGTTTGAAATTAAGTTTTAATTTTTTCAACTAAAATCATTATCTTTTGCTTGAAATACTTTCAATTGTAAAATTATATATTTACCACAATTAAAAGATCTTTAATGTTGCAGTGCATCTTTCATGTAATACCCTAATTCCGTAGCTCATCATAGATTTGATAATACAATAGTTTGATTATCAAAAGAAAAATAACATGGTTCAGATCAAATCATATGAAAATTGTGTACCAAAAAATACAGAAGTGTTGATGTTCATGACACATTGTGTTAGTAATATTTTGTACCCCATTAGGAGAGTTCAAATACTCAAACACTTGGATATTTAACTTAATACAAAACGATAAAGCTCGTAATATGTAATCATATTAAATTTGTAACTTCTTTGAAATATATGAAGCAAATTTTTAAAAATTCAATGTCTATGAATGCATTACCACGCAATATAAATTTAAAATATAATCACTATCCACTTGCGGCCATTTTTGATCTGTGACATCATTTTCCCAGCAAATTTGTTCCCAATTTTGATTAATACGCCCTGGCGCAGATACGAATCCATTCCATAAAGTAGATGCAAAGTGTGGAGCCATTGGAGCCAACATTATTATTTGAACAGCCAGCAATCGTTCATACTCTGCACTATATTTGACCAATTCTTTAGGAGACTTCTGCAAAAATATATAAATTACATTAAAACAAAATGTATATATATTTCATAATATTTAATATACTCTTAAGGTGTTTGTCAATCCTTGAAGTTTTGAAATAGCCACACTCAATTGATATGACTTCCTAAAGTTACCTGAAGTTTTTTTAACAAAATAATTACGCGCATCATGCAATTTAAATTCTTCTTTTTGGAACGTAGATGAATCAATAGAATCTTTTCGAACATCGTTACCATTTCTAATTGATAGAAACTCTCGAATGGTCAACCATAATCTATTTTGCCAATTCAGAACACCGGGGAAAGCTAATAATGACATTGAAATACACATATAACATATAATACATTTTATTATTAACAACACACTTACTATCAGAATTCCAATTTCTGTTCGATGTAGGAGCAACACTTGACAATATCAACAGCCGCATCGTATCTACTCCGTACTGACTTATAGTATTTTTTGGTTCTACGCCATTGTGTTTGGATTTGCTCATTTTTTCCCATGCTGCGATTACTGGACAGTCGCCATTTTTGGTGAAATAATTTTCACCCTTTTTAACTACCTCATCTTCTTTTAAGTATGTACCGTTAATTTTATTTTTGAAACTTTGACCCATCACCATACCTTGAACCAACAGTTTCTGAAACGGTTCTGAACAAGGAGCTAAACCGATTGAATGCAAAAAATGGTGAAAAAATCTCGCATAGTACAGATGCAAAACAGCTAAATTATAATACACAAAAAAAATTATTATGATTTTAATACAATACAATTAAATACCAATTGAGTAAATTTACCATGTTCTTTTCCGCCAACATATATGTCAACTGGCATCATTTTGTTTGCAAAAGTTTTGTCAAACGGTTGAGTGTCATTATTAGGATCCAAATACCTCACATAGTACCAACTAGAATCCACAAACGTATCCATAGTGTCCGTTTCTCGTTTTGCTTCTTTTCCACATCTAAAAGAATACACTAAAATTTGAACATATTGTTTACACTTTTTGTATAAACATTAAACTTACCACTTACTTTGGACAAACAGTCTTGATCCATTCCTCGGCCAATTCTAATGATTTAAATTTCTTACTACTTTGTACTTTAAGTATTGGCAACTGTACTGGTAATTGATCTTCCGGTACGGCTTGAGCTCCACAATCATTACAATGTATAATTGGTACAGGAGTACCCCAATATCTTTGTCTGGATATCAGCCAATCTTGTAATTTAGAGCTAACGAGGTAACCTCCGCAATTTAATTCTTTTGCTCTTTCACAAACTGTGTCTCTTGATAAATGCAAACTTCGATTCGTAAAAAGCGGAATATTGTGTTTTTTAGCCAATTCTTCATCAAATGAATATATATGTGGCACACCTAAACGAGCTTCTTGTCCGTTTGCATATTCAACACAATCAGTAACTAAAATTGGTAATGTACTGCCAGTAATTAGATTCTTTATAGATATGTTCTTATGAATCAATATGTAGTGTTTGTGCACAAAAGAATCAGGTTTAATGCAAATAAATGTAGCTAATGGTACATGTTCTGGATATAGTGTCCAAATATTCAGTATGGTCCGATAAACACCATCTGTGTATACATAAAAATCAAATTTATAACCATTGCATTCACCAATCCAATGTTTTTGCAAGTTGATAATATCTCTCCAATCTATTAATGACGGATCGTTTAATCCATCATACAGAGCTCTGTAAACAAATGATTTAAAAATATAAAAAATTATGTTGATTATATAATTTGAAACATAGAAATTTTCATTTGTTGGAATAATACCCTGTTAATTATTTTGTATTATCCTTGTAAACAATGTATTGAGTGATTTTTTTTATTTATTTATATTTATATACACACACACAATAAAAATTAAATAAAAACCACAAACAGGTGAAGTAAATTAATATAAAATTGTTTTACCTAAAGTGAATTTAGAGTTAATAAACAAACACAACAATATTGTCCAGATTACTAATAAAATATATTAAATGTTATCAATTCACTGTGAATTAATTGATGATTTAAAAGTAATAACACTCTCCGAATTCAAATGTTATAAATGTTATGAAGCCTTAAATAATTAATATTGTTGGTTATTAAATGTGAAGAACTATGCTGTTGAGATTTTCTAATAGATTGTGTTTTAAAATACAAATTCGAAAAGTACAATGAAAAATGTGTAATTTCAATTTACTTAGAATATTGTGTTGTTCTTATAAACCATTGTTTAAACATTTTTTTCTCGACAATGGCTCCAGACCGCCAAGAACAGCCGTTCTCGTCGACTTGTTCATTAGCTAATACAGTTTCATCTACTGGATCCCAATTTACTTCAGCCTAAATAACAAAGAGAATAACACTTATTAGTCAATAATAGGTAGAAAAAAAAATATTGACAATACAAACTATAATTACTTCTTTGGAATAAACGAGTCCAGACTGAAACATTTTCACAAAAAACCACTGAGTCCATTTATAATAAGACGGATCACAAGTGGCCAATTCACTGGACCAATCAAAACTGCACCCGAGCTCTTGGAGTTGCTTTTTCATGTAATCAATATTTGAACTCGTCCATTTGTCGGCCGGTAAATCGTGTAAAATAGCCGCGTTTTCAGCTGGCAACCCAAACGCGTCCCAGCCCATGGGCTGAAATACCTGTGTACAATAATAATTTACAATAACAAAATGTTAACGGATAATAGTTCAACTCACATTTTGTCCATTCATGCGATGGAACCTAGCAATCGAATCTGCTATCACATACACTCGGACGTGACCCATGTGTAGGCGACCGGACGGATATGGAAACATGGAGAGCACATAGAATTTTTTATCAACACTGTTTTTGTTGAATGTACCTTTACACAATTTGTCCTTCCAATGTTTTTCGATTTTCAGTTTCAGATCTGTCGTCAGCTCTTCATTCTAAGGAACAAATTGTGTTTTATTCAGAAACGCTCAAAAACACGTTAAACAAAATCGCATTACATAATACGTACCCAAATATCATTACTAAGAAACCTACTGTTACAGTTTGGGGTTAATTTCCTGAAAGACCTAAGGAAGTCTAACTTTTTAAATATTTCTTTGGTAATCATTAGCGGGCGGGCGATTCGGAAACCTAAATAGAAGAGCACATATATTTTATATATATATATATATATAACTTAATATTAAACAACAAATTACGAAAAACAAATTAAATTGAACTTTTACTTAATTTATCAAGTAACCGGCTAGGACTCACGCGATATTATTATTATTATTATTTGAACCTGTAATATTATTATCACACACACGCATATCAAATATAATCTGTGATAATAACTGTTGAGATAAGATCTACGAGCAACGTGAATCCTCAATCCATATAGAACGCTACATAATTAGGTCGATAGATTCATCGTTTCTGAGACAATTTTAAAAAGTATTGAAAGTATTCCAAATGGCATGTCAACATAATAGGCTAGATTTTTTAAAAGGAGAACTTTTTCCAAAATAAAAAAAAATATCTTAGTAGATAAATCAATTTCATTTATAATATTTTTCTGTTGTTGTATTTTTTTAATTTACTTGATGATGACTTTTTGTCGAAACCGGTAGTAATAAATATCTTATAATTCTTATACAACAACATTCTTCTTTTATTTTATTTAATACTCATTGGCTTTTTTCTTTTTTTATATTTAAATATACATTTTGATATAAATGTGTATAATTTTATATTTTTTATTTATTATCACGAGTTTTAACTTAAAATTTTTTTTCTTCTTTTGTTTCTATCTTTTTGATTATATATTTTTACAAATCCTTTTGATTTTTATTTTGAATTTTGTAAACTCCTTTTTGTTTTTACTAAACTGTTATATATTTTTAGCATTTGCGAACTAGTACTGCTCGCGGGCGCCGCTTTTTTAATATTCGGAACTAACTAAAGAAATTTTTTTTCTTGTAAAGTAGTTATGCCCGCGGGCGCTGAGGAAACCCTGCCCAATTTTTTTTTAAATTCTGATCTGACTAAAGAAATTTTTTGTCTTTAAATTCCGATTTAATATTACTTTCTTCCCTGTTCCATAATAAAAACAAATTAGCTAATTATTTTACAAGTGTAGGTACATTCTAAACGGCACTCACACATATAGACACATAACCACGTAATAATATAACATCTATAGTCTAACACACACGTCATTTTCGTTGCTTTTAAATTATTTTTTGCTATTTTAAAATATTCATGCCAGCGAGCACCAGGGAACCCTTACCCAATTTTCTTTTAAACTCTGAGCTGACTAAAGAAAATGATTGTCTTTTATATAGTAGTCATGCCGGCGGGCTTTTTTCTCAGTGCTACAATAAATTTTAAATAGTTAATTATTTTGTAAAAGTAAGCACATTCGCAAATTACAACACACAAACAGACACATACACACATCATATCGGATAACATCTATTGTTTCACACACATAATTTTCGTAATTTTTCAATTCTTTCCTATTCCAATATATTCTTGCCTGCGGGCGCCGGGGAACACCTGCCAATTTTTTTTACTATTCTGAGCTAACTGAAGAAATAATTTCTCTTTAAATTCCGATATTATTTTGCAAATGAAATTATATTCCCTACAACACAACATACACAGACACATTTACACATTTTATTGAATTACTTCTATTTTTTAACACACATTATTTTCATCATTTTTCAATAATTCTTAGCTTTTGTAAAATAGTTGTGCCCGCTGGCCCCGGAAAATTCCTGCCAATATTTTTTTTTAAATTTTAAACTGACTAAAGAAATTTTTGGTTTATTGTTAAGTAGTTTTGCCTGTGGGCGCCGGGGAACCACTGGCCAATTTCTTGTTAAATTCTGAGCTGACTAAAGAAGTTTTTTGTTTTAAATTTCCGATTTAATTTTACTTTTTTCGTGTTCCATAATAAAACCATATTAGCTAATTATTTTACAAGTGTAGGTACACTCTCAACAGCACTCACACATATAGACCAATAACCACATAATAATGTAGTTATTGATGATGATGACTAGGATTTACCTGCGTCAAAACCAAGAGCTACAGGTTCTAAACCTGTACTCAATAACACACATCATTTTCGTAATTTTTCAACTATTATTAGTATTTGTAAAAAAGAATTGCGCCGGGGAACCCCTGCCCAATTTTTTTTAATATTCTGAGCTATAAAACGAAATTTTTTTTCCGAACATTCCGATTTTATTTTGCAAATAAAAGTAAATTCTCCACAAACAACAAACAATAACACATATACACATCATATCAAATTACTTCTATTGTTGAACATACACCATTTTCGTAATTTTTAAATTATTTTTTGCATTTGTCGAATAAATTTGCGCCGGGGAACCCCTGCCCAATTTTTTTTTAATATTCTGAACTATCTAAAGTAATAACTTGTCTCAAAATTCCGATATTATTGTGCAAATGAAAGTATATTGGCAACACTACAATACACACAGACACATTTACACATTTTATTGAATTACTTCTACTTTTTAATACACATCTTTTTCGTAATTTTTCAATTATTATTAGTTTTTGTAAAAAAGAATTGTCCGCGGGTGCCGGGGAACCCCTGCCCAATTTTTTTTAATATTCTGAACTATCTAAAGAAATAATTTGTCTCAAAATTCCGGTATAATTTTAAGTTTTTGGTAATTGATAATAATACATTCTGAGAACTATTTCATAATATCATATTTATTATATGAGAAGTAGCAGTGGTCATCTATATTTTAGGTGTTTCATATGACATTGCTAGGCTCTTTAAGGCATATAAAATTGTATATAATATTTTCATTTTGAAAGGCCATAGTCTTTCTGAAGCGATGGACATTTTATTAGAATATGATGAGATGAATAGTGAAATATTTATTGAACCATCTAATCCTATTGTTGATACTGATAAATATTCGGGCGATGAAGATGGTTATTGGTAAAATATACTATAGTAGTAAATTTTCGCGTATAGTAAATGAATAGCGTTGTTTTTACATAGTTTAGTTGATAACCTCTCATGACGATAACTGACTACAAATGCTGAAATTTGTCTTAGAAATAATGAAAGAATAGGTGACTTTTATAATTAAACAGTTCAAATAAAAAAAATGTCTTCTACCTCAAGTTCGATTCCTAGGTCTTCTTCAGTTGAAATATGGGGTTATACATCAAAAAAATATCTAAAGTGGTTGGAAGCTAGGAAAAAATCAAAATCAACACTTCATTGGAAAAAGGAAAGCAGATTTTGACATTGAAATATCTGTTCCATTTTCCGAATCAGATTACTCCATGTATAAAAGTATGTCGTCCGCTACTAACATTTTGAAAAGTGTATTGATAACAATGTAAATAATTTAAATTTAACTTAAACCATGTTTATATTAACTTCAACAATTTATTAAATTAGTTATTTGGTTCACCCATTAATCTTGATATATTTATATACTATATTCGACATTTGTTTAGTCATTTTATATTTTAAAATATTTTAATTCAATTATTAAAAAACATGTTAAAACATAACATAAATGTACAAGTTTAGTTTTGTTTTTTTTATTATCATGACATTTACACATTTATAATTAATTTCAACAATACTCATTTTTTTTAAATTTATTTTACAAATCTTACATAAACGAAGCACAAACACTATTATGTATCTACGTAATACATCATTATATGCGTTTGTTTTTTCCTTTTTTTTAATGTTTATCATCTTAAATTACATTATGAAATGAATGCCATTCTATATATTAAAGGACCTATGTTAAATCTGAACAATATAAAATATTTTTTCTTGGTTAATATTAATATCTATTTCATAAACAAACAGTAGCAAACCATAACTTCGATGAAATTTTAACACAGATCCTTCATTGTCACTTTAAAAGCATAATATGTACTAATTTTTGAATGGTTTGAATTTTTTATAAATTTAAAAAATAAATAAATATATGTATGTGATTATTTTTAGGTTATATAATGAAATTTTTGTCAAACTGAAAATCATATCATAATTCTAATATTAGATTTAACAAACATGAATGGCTCACTCAAAATATCAATTTACGAGTTAAAATCCATTTGAAATTTTTTTTTGAAATTAATAACACTTGCCATTTTAACATGATATATACATAAAAATATAATTTTTCTGCTTATAAATTACATATATATATAAAAATGAATGTTTGATAGAGTTAAAAAAACATATATTACTGATAAACTATTTAGATGTCAATATACAACAAAATATAAAATAATTTAAAAAAAATAAAATAATTGTATTGTAATATACTAATATAAATTTAACAAGTTAAAAGAATATTATTTATATTTATATGCTATTCAGTTTAAGAGTATATCAGATGGCAAACGAAAATTGGTTCAAGTTCGCAGAGGAGAGGTTCTATTAGTATTCTGATTGTCAAAAACCATTGTGTGCTAAGAGCAATAACCAATGACAGAGCAGCTATTAGCCTGTTTGGGGGATTTAGCATCTTTTTAACTTTCATTTGACGTGCTTGTTCCAGTATACTTTATAATTGAATAGCATATATATATATATATATATATATATATATATATATATATATACATACAGTAAAATCATTCTTAAAAAATAATATTTAATACTTATATAATAATAGGTAGTCTACAAAATAATATAAAATATATCAAAGTAAAAACGCAACAAATAATATTATAGTGTAACGTAATTTAATGGATATTTAACACCCATAAATATCAAAATATTATTCATTTATAGAATTCACCATTGTAGCTTGTTTACTCGAATAAATAAGGTATAATAATTTTCCATTACTTTACATTTTAACAAGAATACACAATTAAATCTAACACAATAATTTAGAATTGGTATAGAAATTTACAATTTATGTAACAATCAATGTAATCTGGGTCAAACAGTATACATTTTGTTTTAAATAAGATTTTCTTTTGATGCTTTATGTTTATTATTATTTTGAATGCATATCATTCAAAATAATAATGCATATCATAATTATTTTAATTTTTAAAAAGCACTATTAGGTAAGGTACAAACAGGTTTAAAAATGTCTATGAGCATATAGTAATTCATAAATACATAAATGTCAATTCATTAAATAATGTATATTGAAATATTGGTCGATAAATATTGTTGAATGTCAAACCGTTAGTTCATAAATATATCGGTCAAATAATTTTTTTCAAGATTACCAATTTAATAAATAATAAGCGGCTATAACCATCACAAATCAATATCAATATAATTAATATTAGATTAAGTGATCTTGATCTCGCTCACATAGCAATAATAATTAACAATCATTAATGTTTAAATCGTTAAAAGTAAAATTAATGGATTATAACGGCCCTTTGCAGATGAAAAGAAACAAACATTAACAAGAAATCTAAAAATACATTAAATATAATATAATACACATTACTAATATATTACAACACACTTAAAAAATATTGATTTAATTCAATTTGATACAATTTCATAACTTAATTATAACTTTAAATGAAATACAAAAATTAAAATGTCGATTGTCTTATTATTGTTTAAACAAAAAAATGCTTACACAGAAAAACGAGTGTTTACAAGTATACAATATAAAGTAAATAAATGCAATAATTCTTATTTAAATAAATAAAAATTAAAAAGTTAACTTAAAATATAGGACAGTGATTATCATTAAAGTTTTAATAAGTACATAGTACTTATGTATTTATATAAGTTTAATGCAAAAATATATAAAACATATATTTAACCTATGCCAAATTATTTGCTTCATCTATTGTGGGTAACCAAAATGCCATATTTGTACATGCAGAGGCCATCATCATGTATTTAGGATTGAATTTAACACAATGCACTGGACCTGGATGGTCACCATTGAGAACGCAAACTTTATAACCAGTCACAGCATTCCATACATGAATACGACCATCAGTCGATCCACTGAATATGTATTGAGAATCTGGACTGAATGATGCTTCAATCGGTATTCCTTTATTATTTAGATGGCCTGTAAAAGTCTGAATGGGAGTACCATTAAAAGCATTTATCAATCTAATTAGTGACCCATTAGTGGGTATAAGTATGGTACGGCCATCTTGACTGAATTTGAGGTCCGTCCAATCGCATTCTTTCTCCTGAGGAAGCTTCACAGTTATGAATGGTCCTTTATCGAATGATCTAAATACACAAGTAAACATAATTTTAAATGATGAAATTATTTTACAGTTTATAACAATTTTATTTATTTTACTAGTTGAATTATCTGGCTTTGCACAGAACATTCTTGGCCGGGGCATAGTATTTAACGGATCATACATTATTTAAATCTTAGCCATTAGATTGTAGTTCTGAAATTGTTACTTTCATGGAAACATGTTAAAATTTTCATGAACATAAAAACATGATAAAAATTCTTCCATGAAAGGAACAATTTCAGAATGTAGGACTGGGAAATCGGACCACTTAATTTTTAGGACAATGTGGCCATATTATTTTATATAAATTACTAATCAACAGTGAAAAATATCAGCTTGTTACTAATAATTATTTATGACCTTGTTATTTGCACAAGTTAGGGGTGGAAGACCTTTCGGTTGGACCATCCATTTTGTAGGACAAACGTGTTTTTAGTTCTTTATAACATTACCTCTTGATTAAACTAATAAAAAAACTGTTACTAATGAAAGTTTTTCAATCCCCCAAACCGACATATTTGATGCCTACGCATTTCTTTAGGTCCCACTATTGAGAATTTTCGTAATATAAAAGTTGGACGTCTTGTCAAGACGAAGCTACTCACATAGTTTTATAATTCAACTTAATTTATATTTACAAAAGATTATATACACTTATAGTTGAATTATCCGGCTTTGCCCGTGTGATTTTTTTTGTATTTTTCATATTTACAATATTAATTCAGAATATAATATGAGTAAAAATGGTGATCGTGTTACAACAGCAAGCGGTGCACGTAAGAATGTATGGGCGCCACAGCAAGGCGACGGAGAGATGTTTATAAATTTAGTATATGCACTGGTTTATGCCAACAGCATGCATTTTATCTTTTATCATTCTAATAAATAATCTGCATACATAAAAAGGATGGGTCACAGGTAGCTGGAAACTCACAGGCCGCTTAATACATATTTACTGCCATTATTATTAATTCACTTAAACGACACATTTTTTAAAATCCTTTCTTATTGCACATTTACATTATAAGAGAAACCTCTATTCCAAATTATAAGTTTTTAGGTTGTAGTTTTTGAGATATAACGATTAGTGAGTGTGTGGTATTTGGCTTTTATATATAAAGATTTAGGTACCCACCTGACATCAAACAGCTTGAGAGTTTCAGAATTTATGCCGGCTGCCAACACCAATCCATCTGGATCAAAAGCTGCCACTGGTCTGCCCATTACATTGATGTACCCTTGACCATTTGGTGATCTTAAATCCCATAACCTAAGACTTTTATCCAATGAACCAGATACAAACATATCTTCAATTGGTGATACACATAATGAAACAACTTTTTTGGTATGGCCTGAGAAGTAACGGATATATTTATTGTCGTGCAGTGATAAATATCTAAAAGTAAAAAAAATCAAAATGTAAAATAGACGTAAACAATTATTATTAAAATAAATAATGCTTAGTTCAAATAAAGCATTTACAATTCTATGAAATAGTGAACAGTTGAAGTATATTTTACATATATTTCCTTACATTTTTTAAATATTTTATACCAAAATTCAATCATATCTCTTAATCAAGTAATTCATACACCAATAAAATGTATCTTTATTTTGTATTTGTTACATTATCAGAGAAAAATGCATTTTGAGTATACTACAGGTATATTTCTTAGTAAATGAGCCGGGGCCCATAAGCTCATGCACTAAAAAACGTCTAAATAACTATACATTTAAACACTACAAATTGAAAATCTATACATTAAAAAGTTCAGAAATATGCACTACAAATTTAAAATTATGCACTTGAAATATGTGGAATACAAAAATCATAGGCAAACTTTGAGAACGTTGCACAATTTTATGGTTTTCGACAAAAATTAATTGGTAGGTACCATCGTAAAATTCATAAATTCTAACAGTCAAAAGACGAATAAAAATGTACTAAGATTTCATGAAAACGTCCAGGGAAGTAAAAACGAAAGAAATTAGGTACATTTTTATCTAAACATTTTTTTTACCCGCCCTGAAAAACTTTTTCTTTATTTATATGAAATTTTATGCGATAATGACTCCAAAAAATCTACTATATAACCAAATCATCCAAAATATGCAAAAAATAGGTATGTTGGGTTCAACAAATAGATAAATTACAAACACGTTATACAAAAAAAAATAAATAATTTATCGCAATGTAAAGATGACAATGAATTGAAATGTAAATGTTCTGAAATTTTAAAAAATGATATAGTTTTTTTTCTTTCTTTTGATAATTGTGAAATTAATAGACGATATCAAAACACACAAATATTGCATTTCTGTCAAACTAATAGATGTTTACTGCAGAGATATGTTTACATCGTTCGATTCAATATTGATTGAAGTTATCGGCAATTACGTTTTGTCTACATAGCTATGGTTTGTTTGAGGGATACAATTTTTACGTACGTGCTCCAGTGATGGAATCTTTACCTAATAGTGTCGTCGACTTTGGTCGAACTGTGTATGGCGGTGCTTTTGGTGTGCGCAAAGTGTATGAGATCCACACCATACTTCTTGCTGTTGATCGTCTTGGACAGCTCGCCCTTCTGGCTGTCATATATGACAATCTGATCGTCTTCGCTGCACGAGATAATATAGTCGCCGGCTGGCGAGAAATCGAAGCTGTTGATCTTATCGGTGTTCTCGCGGAACACCTTGGCCACCTTGAAGCTGCGCACGACGTTGTCCACCAGCTTCATCTAGACGGCCGTGTATACAAATGTAATATGTGTAAATAAATATTGGAAATTACGTATGTGTATGTATCGTCCGACAGGCGGCGACAAAATAGGAATTGCGATGAACAGGACTAGTCCGGAGTAAAACGACAAATTTTTTTACGCCGCGCGAGACCGTGTCATTGTCAATTACGGATGTGACGACGATGGCGACACGACAAAAGGACCGGGGAACGCATTAGCACCGCAAAACGTCGTAATAGTCGAAAATCAACGAACCAAATACGGGACCTGAGACTTCGAACTCAACCACGGAACGACGGGATAACGAGCGGGAACACCGACGACGCGACGCAATGCAACGTGAACCGTGGTTGCGGTCACCGGCCGACGCGCGCGCACCGCTTTCCGCATAACCGCAGAGTGACCAACTGTACGGCGTAAGTAAAATGTTATAACTGATAACACGACGCGGCGGAATAGCAGATTGTTGGACACGGACTCGTTGGACTCGTGCGTTTATGTTAACATAAAAAAAACGTTGTGGACGTCGTTTAAGCGCAGATTCGACGAATACTAGAATGCAGATGGATCGCTCGCGGCGAATCGCGATGGAGAAAAAAGAACGATGGCATTCGAAAAAGAAAACTACGAACCGGCCGTGACAGCTACGGTTTTATAGTCGATAATTAGGCGAATGATATCATCTGAAAACTTGCCCAGTGCAGTCGAGTGGGCAGTGTCATATATGGATTAACTACTTATAAATGTTTCAAAAATTATAATCGTTAAACACGACCACGAGGTGGCGCACACAGAACAGAACACTATCATTCACGTTTCAAGATATACATTTATCTGTGAAATTGGCTATTTGATGATAACGCGGTGAAAAAAAAGCGCGCGCGGCATTTAAAAATTTATAATATATGCGCATGCGTGTGGAGGTGCGTTCACAGAGAAACAAAATAAATAAATATACGCGCGTGCCGCGTACAAATAATCTTGTTTCGTTTTCCCTCGACACACCGATTGAATTAAATTCTGTTTTTTGTTCGAGACGCCTGTTTTCGTTAATTATAAATAATTATTGAAATGCAGCGTTAAACATTATTGATAAATTTCCCATACACACCCCATAGGTTTTTCTTTTGAAACGTTGCGGTTTTTTTTCTTCGACACCGTTGTTATATTATGTTACGTATTATTTCTATTAGGATTAAAACAGATTAATATGTAGTTTAGACATTATTAAAATAGTGTAAAGCATAGGTTCTCAAACATATTTCATACACCGACACACTTTGACTATCAACATTTTTTTAGTGCCCCCCAAAATTTTTAAACTTGCCAATTGTTGTTTATTTTTAAACAGTTATTACAATTATTATATCTAAACATGCCATATTGTATTTTAGAGTTCAAACTTACATTTTAAAGGAGCATTTTTAATAAGAGCAATAAAAACGCATACTTAATCGAATTTCAATGTGTTTTTATTAAAATTTAAACAAATCTTTGAATTTAAATTTATCGAGCTTACTTAATGTGATGGATGAACCTGATGTAGTTCAATCAGTTTTATTATATCAGGCCCGAATTTACTTAAATACAGTAGTAAGTCGTCACGTTCGGTAACAAGCAGCAGATCTCTTTTTTTTAGTTATTAGTGTTGTTACAGCACTAAATCCACGTTCGAACAAATACGATGATGGAAACGCTATTAGATATCTTTGAACAATCGACCATAATCCAGGGTAAAGTTGCGGGATTACATCATTTTTCGCTTTTTTAATCAGCTATCGCCCCCCAGACCGCTTCAACGCCCCCCAAACTCCTTTAGGCCTTTTACCGCCCCCCTGAAGGCCACTAACGCCCACAAGGGGGCGTTATCGCCCACTTTGAGAAAGAATGGTGTAAAGACTTGATTTTGACAGAATTATAGTAACACGTTTTAATGTACATAAGTGTAAAAGATAAGAAAAGAAAATGATAATAGTTCATATTACCATCATTACTACCTAAAAAATAGCAATAATGTATTTTTTCAAATGTATGTTGAAATTTTGTAAATGCAGGAATAAAAAAAAAAAGCAGGATTTTATGGAGGGATAATCATCCTATCGCCCCACCCCCTGCCGTTGTTATAATGTAACAATTAATCATAATAATCATATAATGTAACAACAACCAAATCCACCACTGTCGTTGTTATAGTGTATATAAGAAAACGATAATTTAGCACACTTTTAGAGTATGCTTTCCTAACTTATTTATTTATTTTAATTTTTTTTTTTATGGGTACATTATAAAATTAGAAATAGATGAATTTACTTAAATTATTTTATATTATTATTGTTTATACCTAATATCTGTTGCATTATCATTGGAAAATATTGATTTTTTTTTTGCCAGTATTAAATACATACAATTTATAATATTTTCCTGTAATCGACACTTATTATTTCAAATTACAGTTTGAATTAGTATATTATGACTTCTAATATTTACGTTCAAACAGTGCAATACTATTAAAACATACACTGAAAACAATACATATATGTTGCGTATTTTAGAAACTTCTACTTTTTTTAGTATGTAATTACAGTACCGACACAAAAATACAGTGTTTACATTGAATTATAAATATCGATAAAAATAATATGTGTACGCGTTAAATGTTTATTTAGAGAAAATTACAGATACCAATGGTAGGTTATGATATTATTATTATTATGTAAATATATGCTAGTATTAGGTACACAGATTATGTGTGTGTATATATATACACTTCTTTTTTGTCTACTCAAATAAATAACAGAATAACGAATGGATGTGCTAGTGTATGAAATCGAACTAGAAATTGTTTACACGTGTACTATCCATTTAAACTATCTGTTTCAGTAGAACGTTTAGAATTCTAAAAAAGCAATAAAAATTACGGCGTAATTTACCCGATTATACGAATATGCATCCAAACGTACAGCAAAAATTGTGGTCCGGTTATCATCGTTCACGAATGAGTAATAATATACATACATTTGAATATTATATATTTTAAACGTCCTAATACAACTCTATAACGTGTATTATCAATAGTTTAATGATTTAAACAGCTCGGATAAGTGCGTGTAAATCAAATGTATGAGTAAAACGCGTTTCTCTTATTATTATTATTATTATTATTGCTTTATTCTACATATAATATTATAGATAATCTGACAGACACACAACTACTACAAAATATATTTTATAACATTCATGTATTCACTAATTAAATTATATACGTTACACCGTTATTTTAATTTAAATAATCAAAAAAAAGTGGCAAGTATGCGTTAAATTTATTTTGTTTTCAAAACAACAGTAACTCGTGGTTTCCAAAAGAAGCAAAGTAAAATCTCAGTGAAATCTTTGATCAAAAAACACGTACGAGAATATTGTATGACGTCCACAATTCACGGACTTTCATACACGGTCAGCAGTGAATATAATGCAATAGAAAGGTATTTAAAATATTATATTATTCGTATTTTATATTACTAAATAGTCATAAACGCTATATACTTATGCGCATATTATAAAACAGCCAATGATAACAGTATGGCACACGCATACGTTTCTTATTGTATTACGATTTTATTTTATGTACACGTGCAGTTAAATGTCCCATTTACAAATAAACTAGAGCCATTGGGAAACATCAATATTAAAAAAATAAAAATACTAAAGAATTAGTTTGTTTCAACAACGGTATTATTGGATACACAAAAATTGTAATCGACATGCTGTAAAATATTTTGAAAAATCAATAGAAACTAATTATTTATAAAATAATATAGACAGTCTTGAAATGTATTCAAAAATGTTTAAAATCGAACTAATGATGTAGGATAAAAATAGGAGATCTGGCGTTGTTAAGGAGAAGATTTGAATGTGGAAAGAGATAACCTAGAGAGGAGAAAAAAAAGTGTAAAAATTATCCCAATTCCATTGTCGCCGAATACCTTCTCTTTCTCACTGTCTTTTCCCAATGATTGTTTTGCAATTTCATCGACTATTCTGTAACCTACGATTCAGGTGCTACCTGAATCAAATCCCTCACGGAACAGATCACATTTTCACTTCTCCAATCATTAGACGATCCATTTAACTCTCCTTTTATTTTAGAAAAGCTTTAATTTATTCTTCATTTCATAAATTCCCAACTATAATTATGATGATAATTCTCATAATGAATAATTCTTTGTTATTACCTCCTCTCCCTATTAATTCTTTATGTTATAAAATTCTTCAATAAAATATACGAAACGTCTCTACGACCTAGTCTCGATTTCTATAGATTGATGATATATTATAGAAATTTACAGAAATCAAAACGTTTTGTTTTAGAACGTTCTGGACCATAGTCACAATCATAAGCCTAAGCGTCGGGGTGTTACTGAGTTATCTAATGCTTCATCGTTATAGTATTAGCCCGACAATTGCAACGCTTGAAACCTACAGTTACCCTACGTGGAAAATACCATTTCCCGCAGTGACTTTGTGCAACGTAAACAAAGTCAGAAAGAGCTCCGTACATGCGATTATCGAAAATCTGTAAGTCGTGATATTATTGACACGCGGAAAAAAACACATGAGCTAATAAGTGTTAATAATTAAAAGACAAGTTAATTTTAATTTAACGGACTATCTTGAATTGTGTTCGATTCAATTTCAAATTTAATATTAACAAATAAATTATTTCCTTAACATTAATATTAACCTCAATGCAATTTATTCTTTTTTACAATTAACTTAGTTAAAGCACTTATCGTGCTATTAGTACTGAGTTAAGTTTCAACATACTCGTATACTCGTATATATTACAGATTTTAATACCACTTTAACAGTTGTATTTGGCTGGCAATTAAAATTAATTAATAATTTTAATTTTGTCGATTATACGATTATTTAGAAACAAATTGCACGTTTCATTCTCCAGTTCAGTATATCGCTATGAAAAAAAAATTAATTAAAAAAAGTTAAGATGGTTCTTAAATTTTAATTAACATTAGCTATTATTAAAAAAAAATATTGATCGACACAGTAAGATAATTAAAACGATTAACTTACCCAGCCTCGAATGACATTATATATTATTATAAATAAAGTGTATTTTATAATTCGTAATTCTATATAACATCATATTATATACATATTTCAGTGCGGACAAACACATAAACGAATCAGACATTGAAAATTTTTTCAAAAAAATTACCGCCCTAATAACCAGAGATAATATCGAATTTTCAGCCGTTGATCAAGTTGTACAGGAGAACGTTATGAAATATATTAACGGTACAATTGATGACATAATGCGTATAGTACGTTAAAATAATAAAAACAAAGCTTCTATTAATTAGTAAATAAAATATTATTGAAAGATATTTGTATTTATTATTATTATTATTATTATTATTATTATTATTATTATTATTATTATTATTATTATTATTATTATTATTATTATTATTATTATTATGCATGTTATTGGTTGTCACGCTGAGGTGTCACAACCTTGTTCGGAGCTTTTAATACGTTGTACGTGGCAAGGTAAATTTGTCGACTGCAGCCAAATATTTCGTTCTTCTAAGACGGTTGAGGGTTACTGTTGCTCGTTCAATTACTATCCCAAATATATCAAGTATGTTTAAGTATACCTAATATTATAGATCCGTATATAATATATCATATTTAATCAATTACTCGGATATAGAAAAATATAATTAGTTTATTATATTAATGTTTGCAGTCGTATTACGTTTTTAAACAATCTTTTTCTTAAACGGAATAGAAAATAGATATGTTAAAAAAAACACAAATATACAGAAAATAACTACATGAATATTAACCTTACCTAACACACGTTTAAAGTCGGCACATTATTATAGTTGAGTTTCTTTTCTCGCAAATTTGAACTTAGACAAAAAGTCAATCGAGATGTATTATTTATAAAACAGTAAAAAATTAAAATCAATAAAGTCATGTGAACAATATGATTTAAAATACAAAATTAGCCTAAAAACTAAACTGAAGCTAAACTAAATTATTATTACTATTATAATTATTTTATAAGCTTCAAATTGTTTTATTTATTTATTTATTATTTTAACAACCTTCTTTTATTTTATTTTATTTTATAATACTCATTGGCTTTCTTGAATATCTAAATATACATTTTAATATATATATATATATATATATATGTATATATATGTATATATGTATATTTATTTATTTTATATATATTTTTTATTTATTATTATTTTTCTAGAAGAGAAGATCTAATGGTCATGAAATTTTTTATATGAATACGTTTTATATATCCTAATTTTGAAATTGTTACGAATAATTAAAAAATGTTTTATTTTGAAAGGTTTAAAAATAAAAATCGAATTTCATATTTGAAATCATAGGATATATATTTTTTTAAAACCTAGAACTATACAATAATGTATTAAATTAAAATGGTGTCCGAATTCTGTAAAATATGCAACAGAAGTTTATACAATTGTATAAAACAAAATGCTTGCCATGTTTAATATTGTTTTGATTATTATAAAAAAAGACAAAAATTATGATGTCCCGTATTAATGAATATTTACTTTACCTATTTAATAAAATTATATATATAAATATTAAACGATATTTTACTTCTAAAAAACATATCTCTTTATTTAGCTGTATATTATGTTATAGTATTTCAGTATAATATTATATTTTTTATTGTATTTCAGAAATGATCATCCAGTTCATAAATATATCGGCGGTACAGGAAGAAAAGACGGTTTAACTGTAATTATGAACGCGAATCCCGATGATTACTATTCCACGTCCGACCCTTTTTATGGAGTAAATGTTTGTATTATCTATATTATTAATACATTATAATATTATAAAAATAAAATAACGGTGTATAACAAATAAACTGTTAATAAAATGATAATTTTTAAGTCAATACAAATAATTAATATTAAAATAAATGTTATAATATTATTTATTTACGTAATTAATATAGTAATAAAAATGAAAAATCTCTTGTGAAAATTTCTTTTGGTAAATCATAAAACGTATTATTGGTAATTCGGATACGTTAATTACTCAACGATAATTTGGATATTTGTTTTAGACTTTTATTGTGATTTTAAATCTAAAAGAAATGATAGGTAAATAAACGCAGCAAAGCAAAAAATTATGCTCAATATTTGTGCAGTATGAAAATTAATAAATTTCTAATAATAATAATAATAATAATAAAAACTTTTGCTATGTCATTAAATTATCTTACATTGATGTACTTGAATTAATAAAAAATTATTCCAAATAATATATTGATCAGAAATATGGAAATTTTCAATAAATAGTATACTTAACATACATATATGTTAGTTAGTTACATAATTTTACTCTATTTCATTTTTTTTTTAACCAATTTAATTTTAAATCGTTAATAAATAAACCTGAAATATACGTATAGTACGAAAAAATGATAATTTTAGGCGTTGAAATAAACAAACGTTCACCATATTTTTGTTTCGTACACATTTGTTGAAAATGTTATAACGTATTTTTCATTTTGTAAACGAATGAAATTATCAATATTTCTAGAATATTTTGAAAAAAAAAATGAAATTACAAAAATAAAACTCGTTTATCCTTCATTTTTCGACAGTTCTTCTCTTTGCCTATTTGAAATTACGTTTAAGTACCTAAATGTTCAAAATCATCTTCAATAATCGTCTGGCGTCTAACAAATCTAAATGCACAATCAATAAATTAATATAAATTAGGCCGACGCAAAACTTTAAAAGCGTATTCTGATAATTTTTTTAAAAAAAATGAAAAAGCATATTTATTACACATTATTATTAACAGTGCAAATCCGTTAACCATTATTATATATTTTAATCTAAATCAATTATTATAATTACTATTATTATTATTATTATTATTACCACTATGATGATGATGATAATCATCATCATAATAAACATGATTTATTATAATATTCATGTAGGTATTGATACATGCTCCTGATGTCTTTCCGGAGACGTCTATACTAACGGAAATAGTTCAACCCGGCAAAGCCGTGTCGCTCGCTATTGATCCGTATCATGTAGAGAGCACAGAAACGGTCAGAGACTTGAAAATTTCCCAAAGGATGTGTTTCTTCCCGGACGAAGTAATATGAAATTATATTTACATATAATAACATCACGAGTTCGTGATTTACTATAGCGTTCGTAAATCGTAAATTGTACCTATATAATTTGTCTTTTACACAATATAGTTATCATTGAACACGGTTAAGAAATATGAATATCAGCAATGTATCACCGAATGCCGAGTAGATACTATTTTGAACATGTGTAATTGTATTCCGTTCATATATCCGCTGAAGTTGAATTCATCGGTCATTTGTGACCTGACAGATGCCTTGTGTATGTATACAAATTCTGGTACGTTTTATAAAATTATATATATATTAATAGCGTTGAAAATAAATAATAATTATTACAAATTGTTTGATTTAAAAGTTTTATTCACAAACCGTATAAAATATAAATAATGTATCTAATAATAACTCAATTTATAATCGTCTTTTTTTTTTATATTATTATTCTTTCCGTTTGCTATCCTTATTATTATATTTTAACGTTTTTGGCACAATAATTTTTAAGAACGACAAAAATGTGATCGGTGAAAATCCACACATTTCCGAATAAATTTCCGGAAATTTTTATTATTATTTCGTTATATCAACGATTTTCAACAGTTAAATATCTAATATATATAATCATTTCCTTCTTCCCCAATAATAAAATTTCTGATCACTTCAGTATTTTTAAAATGTTAAAAGATATTTGGATTCACAACTTCCCTCAACCCGACACCGCCACCAATAAGAACCTAAACTAGATTTTAATATTAATCTTAGCCTGCACTCAAAACTTTAATTTATTTATTTTCTTATTACTACTTTTATTTCAAAATATTTTAACCATGAGAATTATTTAAAAACGACATAGATACGCCACGACTAGTGGCGTAGTAACGGTGAGGGTTTATGGAGGATATTTAGAAAAAATTGAATTCTAAGAAATATTGTATTAACATACTGTGTTTATAATGTATTTTCAAATTTGTACACAAAACCGCACGTGTGTCAATATTAATATGAAAACTATTTTAAACAAATTGATGAAGAATAAAAACGATTTGTCGGTATTTACTTAGTTTTGAACAATTTTCGACAAATTATTATTACGTTTTCTTTTTAGCATATGGCATTTTCGGCTTATCAGTAATACAAGTAGTAACAGTAATTACAAAATAAAATAGTGAGTAAATGAATAAATAAAACATATAACATCAAAACAATAGTCATAATAATTAAAAAATAAATATTACGTTAAAATTAAATTATTATACATCTTTAGATAATATCACGAATTGCGAATTGTCAAAATTATAAATATTTATCGACAAAAACAAACCAGCATTTAGAATAGAATGAAGAAAATTACGTGACGGTGATGGATTTTAGATAATAATAGAAATAAAATGAGGTTATAAGAAATTAGATGAAAGAGAAAAAAAACATGTTGATTATATATAGTTGTCCAAGGACAATGAGAAATTACGTAATGAGTTATATGTGATATATTCATATATTATAATATTACTTCAACGAGTCTCGTATATTTTCATTGCGCTATAGGTACTTTGTAAAAATCGTTTTTCTACAGTCTAAAAGAAAATATAATAATAATAATAATCGAGAAATACACATACATATTGTTTTTAACATAAAAATTATTAACTCATTAAACACCCTCAGTCTTTGTGCCTCGATTTTTTTTTTTATATTTTTCGTCAATTATTTGTCTATTTCAGCGATTTTCAGTAATTTATTGCCAGACGACACGAATGAAAATTCTGCAATTATATGTTCTAATTGTTTACCCGAATGTTCAGAAGTAATATATACGATGTCTTCTTCTGTTCAAGATTTGTTTAAACACGATTTTTCAATTAGGTACGTATGTTACAATCGTAGTTACATCCTAATCACAAAACCTATAATTCGTATAATATATATATATATATTATTTTATACTAATTATTTGCACAAAAATCACTATGAAATATAATGCAGTGACCATATATATATATAGTCTAAATAATAATTATTTATTTCACAGTTATTATAATAACTAAATAATTTTTAAAGGCCAATATTGTCATATAGGGATTTTAAACTCACCGCATTATCGACATTTATCGAACTTTGAATCGTTCGAGTCGTGATGGCTTTGCCAATTACTCTCACCCGTCTATTGTGTATATAAACCGCCAGAATAAACGAGTATTATTTTGCAGTGCACCACCTTTTCGAGAGAACGAGAGTCAACTCCTTGTTAATTATCAAGATATATCGAGTATCAAGTACAGAAGAGAATCTATGGTTACGTGGGATTCACTAATCGGTAAGTAATAACTACAGTAGTTCCTCGTTTAACGTCGAAATTAGGCTCGTGGAAAACACAACGTTAACCGAAAAAACGTTAAGTGAAACACTTTTTACATAGTCATTATAATTGCACGATTTAATTATTTTATTTATACATTATTAATTGTTTGTTGACATATTAATTTATAAGTTAACAAATACTATGTAACAGTAAAATAATACTTAATAGCACATACAGCAGAAGTGTCATTGAACAACTGACTGTCAATAAAATGAAAAACGATTACGAAGTACATATAACCTAAAATAAATAATGATAGTACATACGTATAATAGGTATGTCAATAAAAACGATCTGAAAAAGGTCGACGAAAAATAATTTGATGAACACATGTACTAGAAACGACGTTATACTGAAACCGTCGCAAGTAAGGAATTTGACTTCTACGACGCAGTAGCGAATAAATAGCGTCTAAATGAGACGACGTTAAACGAGAATTTACTGTAATCGAAAACAATGTTGCGCATGTATAATATTGAACAAATATATTATTTTATTACAGCATCATTGGGAGGCATTTTTGGTTTGTGTCTTGGAGGCAGCGCGTTAAGTATAATTGAGTTGATCTATCATTTTACATTTTGTGTTTTGAAAAAAGGATGGATTTCGAAAAACAGTCAACAAAAAACCGTACCGATTGTTTTTTTCAAATAAGATCGTATTTCAGTACGCATATTTTCGTAAAAATATCCGTGTTAAATTTATTGAATAATTTACACAATTGTTTTAAAATTGTTCTTGCATTTAGTATAATTTACATTGCTATAATAATTATATTTCTCTTTAATGTATTCCGTTGTATTTTCAATGTGCTTTAATCGATTATATTTAATATTGTATAAATATCGATATTGCACGTAATATATTATACTATAAGTGCTATCTGTTTGGCTTCATCCTATAAAACGAATACATATATACATATTTTATTATCGTCGATGGACATTTATTATAATTATTGTTTAATGCGTCTTATTATATTTATCTTTTACGTAACGTTGAATAATAATAATATCCATTATGCGTAATATATCACTGAAAATCTATCAAAGAATTGTTATATTGCTGCATGTTTTCCACAACTATAGTCTATGGTAAAACTTTTTGAAACATTTTCAGATAATATGTGAAACGGCACGGATTTTTAAAAATGACAAACGAATTTGTTAACATGAATTCGTTTTGATATTATATTAAATAGATGGGTATATTATGACATTTTATACATAATATTGGTTGATTTATTTTACATTCTAATTTCTAAGCGAAACGAAGGGTGTATTGTTTTCATAATCATATGTCTTTTTATCATTATTATTATTCCTTTAAATTCTGAACATGGAGATCTTGGTTAGCTTGAGATGATATTGACATGGATTATTTTCGATAGCAAATTGTATTTAACACGTTTTAAAAGTTTTACTTATAGTTTCTTTAAACGTAGTTAAAATCCATTTCCCGTAAAAAACAAAAATAATAGTCGATATATTCTTTATAAACAGTGAAATTTTTTTATTTTTCATTTATATGTATAAAATGTAATACAATCTTATACATAATATTCATTGTATTAATTTATTATGAATTATAATAAACTGTAATGTTGTCGCTTAGAATTATTTTTCGATCAAAATGATTTATTATTGCTCTTAAATTCAAAATAATAAAGCTATAAAATGTCTGCTTAAATAACACGAGCTGATGTCCACAACACCCGTTACTTATTTTATGTTATAAATAAAAATAATGCTTTTTTATTCTATTTTTATTTTTTCGGTAAGTAAAAAAATTCCTTTCGAAAACATTTGAGTCATCTAAAATGTTTATTTATTAAATATTTCAATAAATCTAGTTTCACTTAACATAGACCACATTTTTAATGTACTTCATTAAGTGTACCTTCATAATTTGAACTTTTTAAATTTCTAATGTAATTTGAGTAGAAAACACTATAGTATATTATATAAAAGTATAATGTAACGACTTTAAATGGTTACTTGATAGTATTTGTAACGTATTGTAAGGAAAACAAATTATATTTTGTTTTATATAACATATAATATTTTGTTTCGAATTTCGGATATAATTATCTATAATTGTTTTTAATAAATAATGGTAAAATTATTATAATTTTATGTTTTTATAGGAAAAAATTTGCATGTTGTTCTAGTACACTTTTAAGTCAACATTTGAGTGTTTTATACATAATATATATGTTTCAGAAAAAATATGTCAACAATCAAGTCTCTATATTTTTTTAGACATACCCCGTAATGCACGAGAGTTGTTCGAAAAGTACTGTCCTTAAGTTTATACAAATTAAAACCCCGTTTTTTTTTATTCTTATAAAGTTTTAACGATAAGCTATTTTTATTATCGTCCCGATTAATACATTTATTTTGTCTTTCTGTCAGCTTTACAATGGTTGTTACATCATAGAAGGCCGTCGTCTGTTCCTTTAGCCAGTTGCCAGTTCTTACACCTCATATTCGTCGTTAAATATCTCGCCATCCAAATGTTTTTTTCATGTGTGTAAAAACAGATAATACTGATGTCACTGAGTGCCAAATCGAAGCCATAGGAAGGAAGCACCAAAATGTCCCAGTCAAATTCGTTGATTTCGTGATGAACAACACGAGAGGTGGCCGTTGTCTTGAAGCAAATACGCTTCCTCCGTCAACATGATCCTTCTGAGATTCTATATTATTCAGTGAGATCGCGCATTAATTGTGGTTTTGTTAACATATAATCAAGCAATAAACACCATTTCTATACCGTGAAAAACCAGTGACCGTTGCTGCTTGAATTTCTTTTTCCGGTATAAAAAACTCCTAATGTCTTATCACTTGTAATGATACAGATCTCACCTATAATGGTTGAAAAATTTTCGGAAAGTCACGACAGGTTCGTGTTCATGTTTCTCCATCGAGTTTAACGTCTTAACGTTTCATAAAAAAATTTCTCGTCAGAATGTCGTCATTTACTGTCATTACTACACTTCAAAATTTTTTTGAGTAATAATTATTTAGATCGAATAAAAAATTTCCATTTAGAAGTCAATTTAGTTTTATAATACGGATGAGAAATTTTGAACACATGACAGTGTTCCAGTGCAACCAATGACTGCAGTAAACAAAAGGTATTAAAACGTAATAGTACGTCTGTTACGAAAAAAAAAACTATATTGTCACGATAATCCTTTAATTTATACTATTCTATTAGGCGTTTATTTGCAATATCGTGTGCCTAATATACTTTTTATTTCGCCCGTTCACTTTCTTTACTTTTATATACATACATATATATATATATATTGTAAAATGTTAAAATCTGTTCACAACCCATAGATATACAGAGAAAAAAAATTGAGTATAAATTAAGCACGACATATACGACTATCAGTTGTGTGACTTTATGAGTCTCTAATAATGTTATAATAACATTACTCCTACCACGCAGTCGCCGTACAAATAAATAACAGCCTTGATCTACCTATACATGTTATATTACACGTTAGTAATATGCTCGGATCAGAAAGCGCGATGTGTTTCGTAATATAAAATTACATTTCACCGACACGTGACTATGTCCCACTGTTCGTTTTTGTATAAGATATTAGTCGGAGAAATAAAATTTTCGATTGTCACTTCTATAACGTTATACGAGTTTCAAAATTTTTTTTTTTTAAATATTTATACCGCCGAAAATGTGTTAAATCGTGTTTCTAATTAACTTGTTAAAGACACACTTACATGCACCGAATTAAACACTTATAATATACAATACGTATGTGACGTATGTATTAGCATAACATTAGTCATTGTATAAAAAATAAAAAATACACGGAGAAGAAAACAAATCGATTTTTATCAAACAGTCGTTTAGATTAAAATTAGTGGGTACACTTAAGGGTTTATAGTATGAAAACAAAAAAAAAAACGTAGTATTTCAAATATTACTCGTACGAGTATTGAATAAACTGTTTTGAAAGTTTTTTTCCTTTAATGCGTTTGTATATACGATTTGGTCGTCGCGAATTTCGAATAACATTTAGAAACGAGAAAAATACGAAACAATTTTTTACTATTATTTATTATTTCGGCGATAAATAATTTTTTTCGACCACATTTTCACGCGCGAATACAGTTTTTTTTTTTTTTTTTTACGACGTACGGGCACAATTTTAAACGGTTTTCGATAAATTCGTCGTCTCCGATTCTCGTAGTTTCTCGTAGACGGTTTTTTTTCGCGTACTCGTGTTGTGAGAGAGGAAAATCGCAATGTTTCCACGACCGTGTAGAAAAAAATCAGAAAAATCGACGAAAAATCAGCTCGGGAACTTCAATAGCCGCGAGAACAGATGGCTCGACATAATCGACCTTACATGCGATATTATGTGCGTGTAATGATTATGTGTTGCATTCAGATTTCAAGGTAACGCGAGCTCGACACTGTTTCTACTGCAGTGGTCCTCGGATTTGTGCTCATTACGGTGTAACGTCGTAACGCAATGTGTGTGTGTGTGTGTGTTCGGTTTAGTCGACTCGTACAAGTGGCCACGAAGCGACGTTTAAAACGCGCGCGAGAAATTCGTACACATGTTATCTCGTTCGTATAAATATCGTTTATAAATTTCCAAACAAAACAAAAAAAAAATTATTATTATTATTATTATTAATTTCGAAAAAATAAAAATATTATTTACACACTTACGAATGTACACGATCGATCGAGTAGTGAAGAGTGTTGTATTATGAAAAATAAAAAAACTGTACAATTCGCTTATTTTCGTGTATTCATACTGTCCGCGGGGAGTTTCGACAAAAAGCCATCAACAGGTATTAAGCGGAAAAGAAAAATTTACAACGGAAAAATGTTTAATACCGTTCAAATACAAATCTCTTTTTACTCGCTAGTTTTATTTTATTTATTATTTTTTTTTTCAACTTCTTTCGCATGCTTTTTTTTTTTTACTATTTTGTCATAATCGTTTATCACGCATGCTTGGCGTGATCGGTCGAAAGAACGTTTCGCGGAGATCTGCGCTGACAAATGCTATATGTATTCTATTCTGTTCGACATTTTAAAGTTTAAAGTTTTTTTTTTTAAAAAAAAAAAATAATAGTAATAATAATTGTATTACGAGTAACAGATTTTTAACTTTAATTATAAAATTAATTTGATTTTCGTTCTATCAATAAACGTATTAATCATAGATAGCCGATACGTATATTTCGGAAAACAATTTTGATGTTTAAAAATACAATCGTGTTTCGTCATTAATTTTTAAACAGTTTTTAGAATTTGTTAAAATTTAAATAATTTTTTTATCAATCATTTCTTGTAATCATTGATAATCGATATTGAATAGATTTTTCCAATTGTTATCGGTCGATAATACGTAATAAAAAAATTAACAAATTAATTTCAAGTAATTATTACAAAAAAAAAAAAAAGGAGTAGCGAACACCTGATGTTGTTGTGGATGTCGTTTAAGTGAATTATATTTAGATAAAGTTTTTGAGTTTTGCTATTACTATACATTTTAAAGCAATGGCTGACAATAAATCTTTACATTCAACAAAACGATTCTGAGTGGAGCTTCGGTGTAATACACTTTGTCGAAAAATTTAAATGCGTAATAATAATAATAATAAAAAGTTGTGTTTTTGAATACAGTTAAAATAACGTACGATCTACGTTGTATGAAATATTTTCAGCTGTTAAAATCATAAATTATCCCATTTTACGACATAAGTAGCTCGACGTCTAATAATTGCAAATAAATAGCCCAAAATTGAAAGACATTTTTTTAAAAACGTTTCGCGTATATTAAATATAAAGATACATATTCGGTGTAAATTTCAAGGACCCAGAACTATTATTTTAGTTGTTGTTTTTTTTGGAAACTATTGAGAAAAACCATTTTTTTTTCTTCAATTTTTAGCTTGTTTTGAATTACTACGTATAAACAAACCATTGAGGAAAATCGAAAAACTTTTCTAAAATGAAGTACCATAATATGCTACCGGAATGTGACATATGACGAGATAATCCGAGAATTTTTTTCTAATCGAAAATTTATACACATAACAAAAAAATAAGTAATAAAAATAAACATTATTGTAAAACCAATGGGGCTCCTTCGTTCTACTCAGAATGTAAAATTAAAAAATATTGAATAGAAAAAAAGTTGTTGCATTCGTCTCAGTACTCTGCGAGATACCTTGTGCGCACGCATCATCCCAACGTATTCTCATGATATTCGAACATTTCCGACGTTTTATATTATTATTTAATATTGTTGGGTACATTTAGGCCAGACCGTATTATACGCATTTTATGCATATTATGCGTACGCGCTTTAAAAAAAAACAAAATACACACAAACCCTATTATAATATACCGCGTGTGAGACGTTTAACTACTGAAAAAAAAAAAATAAATAATAATATTAATAAATCCACACATACACGCACACTCCTGTTTCGTTTAAATAATAATATGTACTTACTTATACGGTGTAGATTAGTCGGCGTTATCTAATCTCGAATGCTCATGTATGGTGTGTGTTTAATAAACCACTCGATATAAAAGATCGCATTATATTCGTCACAGAACTTTAATATTCATAACGTTGCAGACACCTGGTTTCGATATTTTCAGTTTAACGAAATCGACGCGCGTTTACAACGCCGTGCATCGTCGCCGTTTACGTTTTAAAAGATCGTGTGATATTTATAATCGATACAAATCGCTGAAAACTGGATGATTCGGTTCTACTACACGTAAACGCCCTTTTCTACTGATGAAACCGCGGGTATGAATTTCATGATAATATATTTTTATTACTGTATAAATATCCATTGTGGCTAGCTGCAACTGGAATTTTCGGGGACCTCAAACAAAATTAAATATAATATTTATACCCCTTACGATTAATCGGATACAAACATTCGTAGCCACGGTAGTGTTTGTTTACAGAGAAAACTCTGTTTTACACACAGTTATCTTTGTGAAAACTTCAACGAATACTTAACAAAAACTTTTGTTTCAAAAGTAAACGCTTAATATAATACGTTTAATTTTCAGTCAAATCAATTTTTTTTTTTTTACCATTTTTATATTCGGATAAACTTTTATGATTACTCTCGAATCAATTTCATTTGTACACCGCTGCAGCTCGCAGTATATTCAAGTGGGATAATATTCAATAGTCGTTTTCGTCCAACGGAGTTCTTAGGGATATCTTTTTTATTATCTCCAGATTAGAAAGCGATCTTGCCGCTGATGCAACCGCCACAGTTGATAATGTCAGATATACAATAATGTTAAGCCGTGCTCGTAACACGTTCGAGTAACTTGTAGCGAAGTATCGTTTTCAAGAATCAATGGGAAACGGGACCCGGATACGTTATTTAAATTTTTATTTTTAATAATTTTTTTGTATAATAATAAATTACTTATCAAGCAGTAAGAACTCATGTCTGACTTCTATAACTGTACGATATCGTGTATTAACCTTTAATGACATTTCTTTCTGCCTCCAAAATTATCTCGAGTTTCAAAAAAATTAAACGTACCTACTACGCTTTTTTTAGGCTTTCAAAACGATATTCAATTAGACAGTGGCGTAGCCGGGAGGAATTTTAAGAGTCCAAACATCCCATGACATTTTTTTATATAGTGATAATTATAGCAATAGCATTGATTTTGTAATATACAGATATAAACCATTGTATATTGGGTCACTAGATTTATATATTTATACGGATGATCGATAGATGTCGTTGCCATAGTGTACAAACAATGTATTTCTTAAAAAAAAAAACAGTTGTCAAGTGTGAACTTATAATGTGTGGAGAATTACGTTTGTAGTACTTTCCCTGCACACTTCTAAACCCAGAGCTGGCGAGAGGTATTTGTGGGTCCCGGGAATTTTAATAAAATAAACGAAAAAATTAATATATTTACTTATTACATATACATTATACATATATTATATTTCATATTTATTCTATAAATTTTTACCCGTTGTTATGGAAACAAAATGTAATGTTATTTGGGAACGCATTGTTTACACGGTGTCGCCCCCGTGTTCTTGGTTAAAACTCGGAAAAAAAAATATTATGGCCGAGAATAATTTTGTTTTCCCCATAGATAACAAATTGAAGATTTATCGCTATCTCTTGAACTTTGCTACCATTACCACTCGTCTATCAATATATATATATGAATGGGCGTTGCAGGGATACCCCTCAGTTGACGACATCTCTACCGTAGCGCTGTATTGGCGGCTGATGGCTATAACGATTGATCGTCACTATTTAGTATTGAATGACTTATCTGTACATTATAAAATCAATGGTAATAGTATTAAAATAAAGAAAAAAAAATGATTATCTTTATTTTGAAACTAATGGTTATAGAAAATTGAAATATTCATCAAATACGTGTCTTTCAATTATATTAGGTTAAAAAATGTCTTTAAATTTTGGGCTATTTATGGCAATTAAAGATTTCGAGGTATTTAATTAAAAAAATAACGTGACTTTTGGTTTTAACGCATACAAATTTAATATAACATCAAACATACATTTACTTTAACTATGTTTGGAAAATCTTGAAAATCGTTAGTCACAATTTTTTCTCATAAACATTTTCAGCTTTTCGACGAAGAAACAAAATTACGTTTGTTTGAAACTACTGGTCCTAAAATTTTGTAATGGCTTGAATTTCGAAATGATTTATTATCGCATTGTTTCCAAATTTATAATAATAATAATAATAAAAAAAAACTCTAAAATCTTTATTCTAGTAATTCGCTTAAGCGACATTCACAAACCCCCGGTACCTTTTTTTTTTTTTTTTTTTAATTTAAACTTTCGTAATATTCCTTTCACTTCATTGTACATTACAGTTTACCGGTACAATAATTTAGATTTCACTCCGTCCTTGGGCATTTGAAAAACTTCTGGACATCGCCATGATAATTGAACCTGATTGAGCGGGGGTGATCTCTGTATTGCAGAAATACTAACGAAAACTCGGATTTGCCAACATGAATTACATATTTTACTTGCACCTTATTACGGCCGTAGTCTTTGTCGTCGTTCCCACGACCGCGGCACAGAACAAAGTCAAGTGTTTCGACCACAGCAACAATGGCAAAGACAAGAGGGGCGTGATTTTGGACTGTTCAAACACGATAGGCAAAAATCATATGTACACCGTTGAGGACTGGATCCGTTACCACGCGTTCTACGACGACGGCATACCCGCCAACCGCGTGCTACACATCAACCTGGAAAACAACAATTTCCAAAAGGTTTTCGCGTTTCCGCCGATGACGTCGTTGAAAAAATTGTCATTCAAGTACAACAACATATCGAAAATCGACAATCAGGCGCTTTCCAATTTGCCGGCTCTCGAAGAACTCGATTTGAGTTACAATTCGCTGTACAGTAAGTCAGTTATTAATACTTGCTACTAAATCAAGGCAATCTAAATCATAGTAATCCGATGTTGTGATTGGTCTCTTTCCATAGGTGAAGCGAAGCACGAGTCTACGGTCGATTATAAAATTAATGAAAGAAATATTACGGTACTATTAGTGGGGTATAAAATAATAAATATTACGAAGAGACTAGAATTCATAGGTTCTCAAACATATTTCACACACCGCCCACTTTGACAATCAAAAATCATTTTTTTAGTGCCCCCCCCAAAATTTTTAAACTTACCAATTGTTGTTTATCTTTAAACAGTTATTACAATTATTATATTTAAACATGCCATATTGTATTTTAGAGTTCAAACTTACATTTTAAACGAGCATTTTTAATAAGAGCAATTAAAACGCATACTTAATCGAATTTCAATGTATTTTTATTAAAATCAAAACAAATTTTTGAATTTAAATTTATCGAACTTACTTAATGTGATGGATGAACCTGATGTAGTTTAACCAGTTTTTTTTATATCAGGCCCGAATTTACTTAAATACAGTAGTAAGTCGTCACGTTCGGTAACAAGCAGCAGATTTCTTTTTTTTAGTTATTAGTGTTGTTACAGCACTAAATCCACGTTCGAACAAATACGATGATGGAAACGCTATTAGATATCTTTGAACAATCAACCATAATCCAGGGTAATGTTGCGGGATTACATCATTTTTCGCTCTTTTAATCAGCTATCGCCCCCCAGACCGCTTCAACGCCCCCCAAACTCCTTTAGGCCTTTTACCGCCCCTCTGAAGGCCACTAACTCCCACAAGGGGGCGTTATCGTCCACTTTGAGAAAGAATGGACTAGATGTTTCTACTAGCTCTGTCAGTCTGTATTTTTGTCTACTAAGGTAAAATATGACGGACAGTGACGACGACACAGGGAAATTGTCTCTTTACGCAATATATAACGACTTAATAAAATTTAAAATTTAAAAATTTGATTTCCGCATCTAAAACGTCTTATCAATTACAATTTAGTTTCTTTTAAATCAGGGGTGGCCAACCTGCGGCACACGTGCCTTTTGCAGCACATTTGATGGTATTGAATGGCACACTAGCGTCAGATAAAATAACAATCAATTATTAAATATTTCTACAATTATGATTTCCAATTTTAAATATATCATAAAAATCGTAAATATTATACAACATTTGCGTTAAAATAACATTAATAATGTTATGTTATTTATAACATATTATTAAATTAGATTATTTCAGTAGAATTTCCCGTGTATTATTTTTCCGATACGAGAATTGTTACAATATACGATAACAATATTCTATGTACTACAAATTAATATAGTCAAGTCTGTCGTGTGTGTATAATCGCCGTGTCAAATAGGTCAGGTACTCGTACAAACGCATAAACGAACTAGAGAGTTTACTGGTATCACTTATAAACAATGTGCAGTTTTTCTTTTTTACAAGTCGAAATTCGTAAGGGCGTACAGCGACATTTTTTTTTTGGATTCGACGATTTTTATTTATTTTTTTTTAACTATTAATATTTTATTAAAACTATTAATATTCGAAATAAAATATTATTTATTCGGACGTGTTTATGAATATATTTACAAATCGTTTTGATTACGTCGTAAGCAAATTTCGTTTGATACACTCTGTACAATATATACCTGTGTATATATTGTATATGTAAATATGTATATATTATGCAAGAACGAACGGCTGCAAATGTAATTCGATTAACCTTCGGAGTTTCAGGGGGTATGTGATTTAATTAACCGTCGCTAATTGAACGGAAGAGCCGCGCGAGATACTAAACAACCCATAAGTCTCTATTAGACTTTCACAATGACCGTGTATAGAATGTAGAGATGGATACGCGTGGATGGAACATTTATAAACATATACACTTCGTGTACTTTACGTATAAATAAAGTATATATATATATATATATCATAGATGATGCTGGTGAACATTCAAAATTCATTGATATTAAAGCCAGCTATTTAATTACAATACATTTAGATTGAAAATTAACAATTTAATTACAATTCACAAAATCTTCCAATATATTAAGAGAAATTACCGGCATTCTATACAAGAAACGCATAACTTTGTACTCAGCTCTTCCAACACAATATAATAGGTATTCGACTATATGACATAACAAGCATGTGTGTGTATGTAAACATAATTATAATAGGTACACTATTATAATATTGACAATAATTTGTTGATTAATTCTTTATAATAAAAAATAATAATGTAAATATTAAAATAAAATGTTTTAAACAATAATCATTCTATTACTTTCAATATAGATAATGACTTAAAACATTTAAATGTACAACATAATACGTTTATATGAATTCGGTTTTGGAAGAATTACTTTTATCTATAGTACATGTTTAATACTATATTAAATAATATTAATCATATAGTTGTTTTTTTTAAGAATTTAATTCGTTATGTAGGTACTCAATTTATTTTTTTATTTTTTAAATCGGACTTTTCATTGTAACATTTATAATTTTCTGTATATAATCTTATTCATATTTATTTTTTATTCTGTTGTTTTTTTTTCTTTTTCGTTTAGTACCTAACGACGACTTTTTATCAGAACCGGTAATAAACTCTACTTTAAATAAACAAAGAATAAATGAATAATACGAATTAAAAATAATAATCCTAAAATGTAACGTTATTTACTACGTATTTCATATATTCGATAAATCAGGCGATCGCAACAATTTCACGAAAATTAACAAAATGGTCAACTCCAGTGATCGATGTAAAACAATTTTTCCTCTTGAGTTTTGATGTAATATTATTATAATAAAATATTTGTTTATAATATCTTCCATTATTAACACAGTGTTTTCAAATCAAAATAAAACATTGAATAACGTAGTAGTAATAATATAATGAATAACATTTTTTTTACAAACGTAATCAATACGTAATGACGTGGTAAAAACAAAAAAAAAAAAAAAACAATTGTTTTAATCTATAAATCTAACATTAACACCGGACTTAAAATTTTGAATAAACGACGTGATGATGAACAATATTGTACGAACACTTTATATTGCCACAATATTGTTCTCTCTACATACGAGCAAAATCAGTACACGCGTATTTTGCAAATATTTTTTTTTTTTTTACATAACGTGATACGTGAATAAATGCACATAATATAAAACATTGCGACATGTTTCGAAATAGCTGGTACATCGATTTTCCCCGCGTTAACGAAACGGACGTGTGTCTTGAAATCTGCTCGAATATTGCATCACTAAGAAAGTTTCTTTCCGATCGAGACATGTGCCTTGTGGCACGTAGCTAACCTGTTTTAAACGAATACGTATCATCGATTTATCATTAAGAAAGCCGTTCTCATATTCAATATTATTACTCGTAATAATATGGTTCAAGTACAATAATGTTTATACAAACAGTGCTAATAATACTCATATTGTCTAGGTACCTGTATTTTTAATACCTACGCGTTTTTGGCAATGAAAACATTTGTTTAAACATTTTTTTTTTTAAGTTGGAAATACGAGTATATAAAAAAAAATTAAAATAAAACTAATGTTAACTAATTTTTAGCCAGTAGAAGAAACATCAGATATACAATACATTGGAGAAAATGCATAACAGTATAATCCTTCGTAGAACGTAAATACAATCGATTTGTTATCTCGGATTTGTTTATTTCAGAATACAAATGCAATTTACGAGTAGGTACACTTATTTCGTGTGTTGGTCAAAAGAAAAAAAACCAAATCATTGAAAAAATAATAATAACTGTTATTCTAATACCAATTTGAAAGTTAAAATTTAAAAAGCACTATTTATATCACTTTATTATGTAAAGCGTATTAATGCATACGTATGTATGTTATTGATATGTACGCAGATAAAATCGACAATATCAGAACACAATCGATTTAAACATATTTTTATTGAAAAAAAAAAATTGACTTTGAAAACGCACTAAAATGTATGAAATAATTAATAACATTTTCGAAATCGTCGCCGAATTTCAAACAACATTACATTGTAGAAACGCATTTTATTAATCTAATACAGATATTGCAATAAATTATATTGAAATATGTAGCTCTCTGATAGTACATTCATCAATAGTACCAAATGGTTATGCGATTGTCCGCTATAGAGGATCAGTATTGATTACTTGTGTATGGGAAACATAGGCATAGGCAATGAATTTCTCGCAGTCGGAATCATAACCATAATCATAACCTTTAACTATATATGCTGGTTTAGCCGATGCCTATCATTTAAAGCTTTTTTTTTTGTCGTAACTACATAACCATTTGACACTATTGATGAATATACTATCAGAGAGACAAATACTTCAATATAATTTATTGCAATATCTGTATTAGATTAATGAAATGCGTTTCTACAATGTAATTGTTGTTTTGATTTCGAAAAGGTTATTCGTTATTTCATACTTATTAGTGCGTTTTTCGAATTTTGTTTTTTAAAAATTACTTTTATTTTATTTATTTTTTTCAATCACAGTAGTTATAGTAGACATATCGTCATTCTCGTTCCTGCATTTGCTGGGTTGTTGGGTAAGAGCTAGATGGAATTCGCATCGATAATCAAACATAAAAAAATAAAAACAGTCACGGGTTCAATAGAAAACCTCTTCCTTTTTCGATGTCGGTATGAATAGCCAACGTCGAAAATTACCCACTATCTAGACAATGTTGTACATGTGCAGACTTTAACAAATAGGATTATGAATTATAAAAATGGAAAGCGAAGAAATCATGCTTTTTCAACTTCTTTAAATAACTTAAAAATCATAATCAACACGTTGTAATACATTATTATTATTATGATATTATTAAAAAATATTATTTATTTTCTTAAAATACATCAAACATTAAAATGAATGTAATTTACACGTTTTATCATCACGAATCGTATATCAGTATTAAAAATACTCAAAGATACCTGTAATACATTTTTAATTTTTTTTTTATTTCTTTTATTATTATTATATCAACGAGTTCAATATTCCTATAATTATTATTATTTTATAGTAGAGGCGTAGGTATAGATTATAAATAGGAGTGGTTTAAAAGTTCTAATTATAATAATTACACATTATACGTGTCTTGGAATAAGTATTTTGAAAATATTGTGCAACATCGGATAATTATTATAAGCCTTCAATTTTGTACTTATTAATTATAAATGATTTAAGTATTATACGAGTGATTTTAACCTACTGTTATTGGTTCAACATCGGCGTCCGATATTCAAAAACGCTTATCCATTAAGATGCTTTTGGTCCATAGTGTTCCTTATACGAGTAGATATGTCGTATACAAATATCCAGTATAATATGTTATAACACCAATGTGTAAGATTATATTTTATTTCCGAGGTGACATTTTAAAACGCAAGAAAAATAAATCATGTGTTTAATACTAATATAGAATTGACAATATAATATTTGTGTAATCGGTAAAAAAAAAAATTCCTTTTTATATATAAAAATGTGTATTATTCATGTTTTTAAAATTATGAAATTGATTATGTAATGTTTTTTTGCATTTGATATTTACAAGCCCCTTCGAATTTCCAAACCTTCCCCTTACCTACGTCAATTTTTAAAGTACTTATTTTTTAACATTATCCGAACTGTACAAGGTAGGCACCTATTTCAACATAAGTCAAAATATAATAGTGAATTATATTCATATAAGTATATATTGTATATACGATTCTGTCATAGGTAGTTTCGAAATTTGAAAACGTGTACAAAAATTAAACTTTAAAATTATTTTGAAAATTATAAAATAAAAACACATTTTAATGTACTTATTTTTCATATTTTCAGGTAATTTCTGTAACGCTTAACATTGAACTTCGATTTGTACACTTGTTAACTAGGATGCCCTGTTATTTATTTTTAAAATTTTTTTTTCCAATTTTTTTTTTACTTCAGGCAACGAATTACGTCCGACCGTGTTCCACGATTACAACCAAGCAAACGTACGAATCTCCAGCAATGAAGTGGCGCTTAAAGTTCTTAGACTCGGATACAATAATATCCATTCCTTGCCAACGGATTGTTTTGAATACTTAACAAATTTAGAAGTACTCGACTTGAACAACAATCCTTTGTTTGTTATCGACCAAAACACGGAAATATCTTTAGGCTATTTGACTAATCTACAGGTAAACCGTTACGATTTGTGTTTCTGATTTTTTTGTTTTTCCGGTTACTACCACATAAAACTAATGATAAACTCAGGATTTAGGTGAAAAAATTATTTACGTAATATAATATAAATTATCCTAAGATTTATTCTATAGGTAAACTACTAATTTCTCTTCCACCTCCTGTCTTCGCGTCCTTTACTTCATGGTGCGTTTTATTTTAAAATATAAATGTAGTTTGGCATCGTCAACAAACCAATGATGAGCTATGCTTGAAACGAGCCCGAAATAAATTTTTTTAAACTAAGCATGATTATTCACTTGTTCTAAGAATTCTTACCTTAGCCTCCCGTCGAATTGGAATTGGCCATTCTTTCATCACATCCTGTCTCAGTGACTTTTAAGACACCTGACCTCCTTTCTTCTTTTTTCTTTCATGTTCCATATAGCAACACAATCATACCCTCTATCTACTTTTACATTATCAAACCTCTTACGGGCCAAATGATCCTAAACACAGAATGTTACGCTATCTCAATAAAGATTATTCTTGACCAAACTGACCTGTAGCTATTACTTTTATGTTTTACATTATTATAATTTGTATTTTAACATAACGCCTGCTCGAAAAAAAAATAATATTAATAAATAAAAATCAACATATTTACATGTTTATTTTCTTAAATTATAAATATATACATATATATATATATTAAAAAAAGAAAAAATTCGACTATAAATTATAATTATTTATTAATTTATTTAATACGAAATTTTATAATAAAAAAAATGGACTTCTTGTAATTGAAATACCTATTCCAGCCCTATCTATATTTGAGAAAAAAGACTGTGTTTAATTACTTGGTGGTGTTAAGAATATTACAATTCACGACACGATTTTAAGATGGAATTTTAATCTCAAACGTTTTGTTTCTATCAAATTCATCTGATCATCCCCTATCACGAATTTGAATCATATTTAGATGTCTGTAGTTATAAATATTTCTAATTCCTATGAATATCCCGAATTTTCTTGTACAGCATTACAAGCATGTGATTGAGTTTTCGAATCAAAAATATTTTCAAATACTGAACGAAAAATTTAGAAAATTAAAATATAAAAATCATTATTTCTTTCTCGGGTAATTTGTAAAATATTCGGTGAACATTAAAATATTATACACATTATTATAAATACTGCTGAAAAATCGAATTTTACTCGGATTGTTAATATTGTTTTTTTATGAGTTTGCAAACTGTATAACTATGAACTGCAATCGACGTTTAATCATTCGTTTTTATAACATCATCATTATCACCAACTGGTTATACGTATCTAACCAAATTCGCATTTAAATCTTTACGACAATACCCTTCGAACTGTATTGTAGAAATCAAAAAATAATATAAAAATTATTACACTCACATAATCTGTATACGTATTAATTTATAAAGTAATTTCTAAGTTTGCGAGCAATGTATAAAACCGGGATATATTCAACACTGTTGTTTAAGCTGGTAAGAACGAAAACATTCCTCTTCCAAATGCGTGCACATTAATTATTACAGATAAAAAAAAACATCGTTTTTATCCTTCTCCCCTCGGTAAACTGTATTTTTAAATTTTTTTTTATACATTTTAGGTGTTGGATTTAGGCTATACGGGTCTGTCGAAGTTTTCAACGGACACGTTTTCCCGTATGTCCAACGTCAACACACTGTACCTGAATGGTAATCGATTTCGGGATGTACCGAAAGAAATCCGGCACATGCCGCTTGCCTACTTAAACATCAACGACAACCCTATCGGCCGTCTGGACGGCGAGTCATTCGTCGGATTGGATCGACTCCAACAGCTGATCGTCAGTGGTATGCCAAACTTAACTGAAATCGGGGCCGGCACATTTGTACCACTAAAGAACCTCGTGACGCTATACATGTCTCACAATCCTGTTTTGTCAAACATCAATCGCGATGCTTTCGTGGACCATGCGATTGTAAATCAATGGTCTTTAAGACAAGTGCGTGAGATCTCTAGTCTTGTTATTAATCACCAGATTGGGTGGCATATCTTCAATTTTACTGTTAAACGCTGTTTAGCTTTTCTTTTTCTATCACTATTTCAATATAATGTCTCATTACGTATAAATACGGTATTAAAATACGATTAAATAAAAAAAATTATAACGAGCCGTGGATGCTGTAGATATTGGCTGAAGCCACAGAAATGTATCTAAGTATTTTTCTATTTAATTTTTTGATTGTTTTAAATTACGTTTAAAGAAACTATTAGGGTAATAAAAAAACGTTTTATATAAAGTACCAACTAGACACTATTTGCTAACGATGATACAGATTTTAATACTTGTGTCCTTGAATAATCTCATTGTCTACAAACGAATTTTATACTAAATCATATTGTCATAAATGATTTGATTTAGTTGTCTCCGATAATCCAAATTTGCCAACAGACAAAAAATGTTGACGATCCAATTGTCCTTTTCTCTACTTAGTCACCGGGGTAGCATACATTTCATCTGGTTTCCGTTTAGTCGACACTGTCTTTTTTTCCAATTATAAAATGAAACAGTACGTTCTGTTTATATTCAAATATATTTTAGTTTTTACTGTTTTTCAATTTAGTGAATTAAAAATGTCTTATTATACCCACTTTCTCAAAAAAAAAAGCTTTTTCTCAATTTTTTTATTTCCCGTTCAAAAATAAATTTGGAACATTAGTTATTATGTGACAAATGTGATGTTTTAATTTATATATATAATAAATGCTATGAAATATGGACATTTTTTGAAATACTATTCAATTATTATAAATAATTAATTATATACTTTTAATAAGCATTTTTTGTCATTATACACTATAAAACCCAACTGTTTCTATATAATTAATGCTTCTTCACACCTATTAAAAATTATACCGTTGAACGATTATCTTTTTTTTAATTTTTTAAATGTTTGCTTGTATTTTGTAGTTGTCCATAAGTGACACTAACTTGACCAGCATAGATTCGAAACTTTTTCCTTGGACGAAGCTCGACCTGTTCGATGCTAAGAGCAACCGTTGGAAGTGCGATTGCCGACTATTGGAGTTGGCAAGTTATATCAACAAAACGTTTGCCCAAATACCTGAAACACTTCTTTACTACCGGTAAATAGACTACATTTTAGTTATTTAAAGCAAGCTGATGTCAAAGCGAGAAACTATTGACGAAGGCACAAAGCCGTCCAGACTCAAAAGAAGGTGGTAGCCATAAGCGTAATGTTTTGTGGGTGCTTAGCATTCTTATTTAATATTATGTCTACACGCAGTACTCTTTAAAATTGTTAGGTATGAGTAATTGAATATATTTTAAGTTCTGTTGAGGAAAAACTGAGTTACTAATATAATAATATTTGTTGTTGCTTATATATGCCAAATGCCTAAATATTATACAAATAAAAAATATTATGAACCATCTATTTCATATTATAAATCTGCTATAGTGCTACTATACGGAGGCCATAGAATATTATTAAAAGTATATTGCGTGCTTTTGAAAATCTATGTAATAAAAATAATTTTTTTTCGTATTTAAGTGTAGAAAAAATTTAAGAAATTGTTTTGTAGATGTACCAGTACCACGCTAATGCGAGTTTTGAAGGGTATATCTCGATTAATGTTTAAGCTATGACAATAAAAAACAATCAACATTTTCAATAAAATAATCTTAACTTTTTATTTTCTAGCGATTTCTTCGTATCTTCGACAATTTCTTAGTTATTTTAAAAAGAAGATAATTTTTTTTAAAAATTCAAAAATGCTTTTTCCAATTTAACCATAATTTTTTTTCAAAATTAGGCATTCAAAACCGGTTAAACTTCTGGATCATATTATTAGTGCTTAAATAAAGTAAATTTTAAATGGATTACATTTAATTTTAATTATGATAGTAATACTAATTTAAGATAAAAGGGAGCATTTTTATTTTTTCCATGAAAAAAATATAAATTGTCCTTACTTTTGTCAATAGAGTTCCTTAATTTTATGTTAGAGAAGTCAATAACATTTCGTTTTAAAGGTGTTTTTCTGTACTTCGAATAAAATACTATTCATTTTTCTCGTAAAATTGACCGTGTTCCTTTTATTTAATGTTGAATTTTTAAAACTTTCTGTTCGATTTATAAAATCCACCTTCAATAAGCCATAACTCAATTTGTATTGGGTGTATAACAATAAAAAAAATCCTTCTCTTTCTTTTTTCTATAAACTACATTTTGTTTCTTATAATTTATATATATATATATATATATATATATATATATATAAAATGTAATATTTTTAAGTTATTCGTGAAAACCCGTTTGAAAACATGATTACTTTTAAGAAAAATTGAAATTTTCTATCACGAATAACTGAATAAATATTGATTTTTCGAGGAAACTCTAAAGAACATTTTTTACTTAGAATGTGTTCTGATATCGACTTCTAAGGTTATTTAATATATGAATATTCCCACCTCTGAGTTTGAGTAGTATCCACCCCTAGAGTAAATGCGCACATTCGCATATGGTAGGGTTCGTTATTTACGGTATCCCCTACTTACAATTTAAATATCTAGCAAATTGCTTCTTCTTGATGGAAATCACATCCAAAAACCGTCATACACTGCACTATTATTATTATTATTATTATTATTATTATTATTATTATTATTATTATTATTATTATTATTATTATTACTATTATTATTATTATTATTATTATAATCTTACTTTTATTCTGTGCTTAAGTTTTTTAGAATATCTCACTCAATATTTAATATACACAATAATATGTATTTCATGGAGATAAAATAATTCTATCATAATTCTTAGATACTCTCCCCTCCCCTTTGGAAATTTTTCGGTTGTGTTCATTCAATAAACATAAAACATCAGAACGACGGTCTTGGCTAATGGCAATGTTAAAATATAATATTATTAGTTACGGAAAAATTGATTTACGGCAGTTTAACATAATTATTTTTATACTTCAGGTTAATGAAATCATGAAATTCTTATGCAATCGTTCGAATACAAATATTTGCTTTTATTTCCTTATCAATTTGTCGATATACATTAATTTAAAAATATTAAATAGACAATTAAGTAAATACTAAAATTTTTTCATGCAAATTTCCTAATCTAAATACGTTGTTTTTTCTACAATAATCGTTTTAATTGTTTTGTTTTGAAATACTCGAAACTTTTATCGTCGCTATTGCAACGAGATATTTCTCAATGTCAATTAAATTTTTATTTATAAATATATGGTTATGTTAAATAAATAAAATACGTCTAATATACAAATAAAAAATAATAATAAGTATTTTTAACATAAATTCATTAAATCGTAAAATATTATTATGAAACACAAATGCATACATTTTAGGTATTTATAGATATAAATATAAGATTTGCATAAATCATAAATAAAAGAAAAAAGATTTCAAAATTTTTCATTCCATTTTGGGCTATTGATTGTAATTAATTTTAAGGTATTTCATTCATAAAAGAAAAATAATTTTTAATTTAAAGGCTTAAAAATTGAATACGATAACGCGTTAGACGCGTACGTTAGTTTAGATCAACTGTACTAAAAAAAGAATCAAGAAAAATCATTTGTCACAATTTTCTTTTATAAGCATTTCAAGTCTTTCGGACAAAGTGTATTATTTTGGCGAAAAAATGACAATTGAAATTAAACATTTTTAGCTACCCGTAGGTTTATTTTGAGAAATTATATGAAAACGATGTACTGTTAATCGCAAATTATGCGCTCTATACACACATTATATATTATTAAAAATAAATAATACGAGTAGTACGCACTGAAGCTCCACTCATAATCATTTCATCGAATGCAACGATTTATCGAATCGCATTCAAATTTCGTAGCAATAACAAACAAAACTCCAAAATCTTTATCCGAGTAATTCATTCAAGCAGCGACATCCAAAAAACATCTCGCCGCGACCCGCTATCCTTTTTTTTTTTTTTTTTTTTTTTGTTTTATTCTGTTTTTCGTACACTAGGGCGTCGTATTCCTTTAAATATAATTTATAACCGGGCGTTTTTGCGAGGGATTTGTTTGTTTTGTTTGTCGTAGGTGTAACGAGCCGGAGAGCCTGTCCGGCACGTTAGTGTCTCAGCTGAACGATCACATCAGTTGCGACGGCGACCAACTCTCCGACGACGACGTACCGGCCGCGAACCACAGTCACGGTCATGTCACGCGACTCCGGCATTTACTAATCGTCCTCGGTTTAGTCATTGGCATCTTCGTGTTCGGCGCGCTGTTCAACGCGTTTTTCAGGACTATGAAGCAGACGCTCAGGCCCAGAACGTACGTACAGTCCGCATTCAGCACCGGCGTCAAATACAGGCCAGCGGATTTCGAAGACGGTTGCGCGGACGCGGCGTACGAGACGTCGTCGTGGCCGGTCAAAACTATCACGACACCGACGACGACGGCGGTCCACGGACGGTCGCCGATTGTCATCAATCAGACTGGGCACCGGACTGAATGATGATAATAAATATAACACTTTGTAGTTTACCTACGAGCAAAGTGTTACATAAAAAAAAATAAACACTTCCCGATAGCACGTGGACACGATTACACACCAAGCAGTTTATTATTATTATTAAATTAATCGTCTATAATAAATGTACAGGGAATAAATGTTTGTAAAATGTATTGTTTTTTTTAAACGCATTGTTGCGAGAAACTCTTGAACGTTATTTTTATTCCTCCTATATTTTATATAACCGTTATCATCTGAATAAATATTAAACTTTGTAATTCATCTCTACGCTAATGCGTTGTCGATGTGCCCCATAGGTGCGTCTACGGGAGTGGCAGGGTGGACTGCGCTGCCTCCTAGCGAGAACTTCGACCCGCGGGCTAAACCTATTAAATCTCAATTGGACTCGATTCCGAAAATGTCTTGTTTTCCATAAGATCGATTCGATAAATTTGCCGTTCAAATACATAAGGGAGTCGCATTTATGTGTTTTTTACTATTTAGATTTATTTTATGACGTGTGCGACGTGTATCCTAACTAACGGCAACACGACGGTACAATATTGAGAAAAGCGAATATATAAATAGGTGTGTTATATTTTGTAATTGATAAAACTGAGGTAACCGCGTGCTAAAATTACAATACATTCTGCATTTATATTACCAAAATATTATGTGTATCCACCACCATGATCGTGGAATAGTAATAACCATTATTTTTGTACCTACGCAGACGTGGTATAATATGCAGTCGCGGTGTGCATGGGTATTCTTTGTAATTAACGACGTATATTATTAATTACAATTGAATTTATATCAAAATGAATTTGAAGCTCAAATTTGTTTATTGAAATGCAATGACTTGATTATCTGAAAAACGCAAAAACAAACGCCTAGATTGGAGACAGAATGGTTAACTAAACATTAAAGGGAGACGTTTTACCAATATTAACGTATATCAAGCTCTAAAAACATTTATAACCATTCCGGTTACTATAGCTACGCTTACGAAAGATTATTTTCATTTGTCATCAATTGAGTTTCATCAGTACTAAACTCAACGCTACAATCAAACAAACCGTTTAGACTATCTATCGATAATATTTATTGAACAAGAATCGACTTATTATATAAATATTATTGGCATTGTAGAAACTTTTAAAACTTTCCTAAAACCATTTTGTCGGTACATGACATTGTAATAAACTCACCGTTAAATCATAATGGTATATATTCAATAAATATTGAATTTCCATTAACAATAGGTTACGTAGTAAACATTTATTTTTTTAAGAGCTACTGCGTAGGAGCATTCCAGCCCAACAACTACGAGAACACAAATGATGAATATATTAATTAATGTATAATCAATATTCAATGTAATATACCAAATGCTTTATTTAACCTTTTATTGGATTTTTATGTAAACATTTAAAATTCGATATTTACTTGACATTAAAAAATAAAACAAAACATTTTTGTTTTCAATTGAAAAATAACAATAAGTAATTATTAATAAATAGGTGTCGAACCTACTGCGAGTGTCACGGACATTGGATTAAGTGAATTACGTAGAGAGAGATTTTAGAGTTTATTATTATCATTATTATTATTATTATTATTACTATTTATTTGAAAATGGCGATAAATCATCGTGTTTGAAAACGATTCTCAGCGGAATTTAAGAGCATAATTTACATATCTGTTGCTATCAGTATTATATGTTTTTGAAAAGATTGTACTCATTTAGTATAGTACTTTATTCGTTGAAAATTAAAAAAAGTCTCTAGGACAATTATTTTCGAAATTACGAGGATACAACTCTGTATGTGATTTTGACGAAGTCGCATTTTTTCCATAAACGAAATTCAATAAGTATTTTTAACAATATTCATTAGAAGTCTACCAGAGATATGGATGAGATTGTTACTGAATTGTTTGTTTTCTGTTTTTTCAATATAAAATTGAGCAGCGTAGTGATTATTTCATAAATGAATATGACGAATGACAGTACTCAAAATCGATACGGTTTATGAAGCATAAATAAAAAAAAAATTTCCACGAGAGAGCGGGCAATAAAAATCCAGTAAACTAAAAGACGAATTTTCGGAAATTTAATTTTATATTATTGCAATAATGCAATGTACTCGTCATTATTGTAACGAATACGTAATTACGCCTAGTAAACGATTATACATTTCAAACGGGTGGTTTATGTATTCGATGTGTTTTTCCAGTTAGAATTTAATATGAAACATGGTAAAATATCGTTGAAATACTGTTGTGCTATGATGATCATTTTTTTTTTTTTTTGGACGATACACTATTGAGAGTTTTGTTATTAGTTACTAAATGTATACGATTTTAAATTTAAATACCACGAGTGACAATACTTTTGGTGCTTTTTCGAGGAAAGAAATTTTCAATTTTCTATACACAATTACAAATAATTAATATTAATATAAAAAATATTATTTATCTTTATTGTTCGTGTGTGTTTTAATACGTATTTATTTACTTTCAAGTAAATAGATTATTTCGTTATTATATCATTTAAATGTTTTGTGTACGCGGTATAGTTCACTTAACTTAGCCTATAGTTTCCCTTGTATTTCAACTGTATACGTTTGATATTGTTTACAATGCCAGCGTAATCTCTGCACGGAGGACGTTTTAAAAATTAAAACTCTAGAAGTAATTCTACATCACAAGATATACTATTGGCAATAACGTCCTATTTCGTAATATTGAAAAAAAGGCGCACTAATGAACTTGATCGGTATCATTGTCATCGCTAGAGTTTGGGGAAAAAATTTTTTTTTTTTTATTTGATAAAAACTGCGCAAAAACAGTTCCAGCGTCTGTATATTGTTTATTCTTAATACGTTTTTATTGTTATACATAATTGACATACGTATATATATATATATATATTTCATTTATCAATGATAATAATAATCGGCATCGACACGTTTTATTTGATTTTTAATTTGTATTTTAAAAACCGGCTGAAATACACCCGACTCCGACCGTGAACAATATTTGAACTGTTTAACATAATATATTCACATCGTTATAGGTATAATTTGTTTGATTTGACTAGACGCTGTTAGGTATATCCGGCGTTTTCCTGATTAAGATGCTAATAATACAGATAATCCGAAGTAGGTATATTTGTTTAAAAAAGAAAAGTGTCTCGCCTCGCGCATTTCACGCTGTATCTATAATAATAATAATAATAATAATAATAATAATAATAATGATAATATATGTCTACGTTAAAGAGACTCAATAAGTTTGAATTTTGCACCGGGGCCGCGTGCAATGAATTCTAGCTACGAGACACGCTACATGCGTATGCGTATGAAAACGTTTTTCTGAAGCGTTCTCAATTTATACACATTCTTTGGTTCTCAGCGCAGATCTTTGTATACGAGAGCGAGTATAGTAATGGTAGTAGTAGTAGTAGTAGTCTTGTCACCGGCGACGACGGGCGAGAGCACTTTCGTTCGTCCCCACACGACATGTGCCGCGTATGGTATACGCGCTGCCCCATCGAGTACGACGGGCTCTTTCGACGTATAATGAGTTTGTCTCATCGCGTTTATAGTGTTACACACGCGACGTCCACGTCGTATAATGAGGGCACGACGTCAAGGGGTTGGTGTGTTTTGCTTTAGTATTTTCAGGTCATTGTTGACGAGAACCGGAAACCCTTGATGCCCCGGTTATTGTTATACAGCGGCGGCGGCGGCGGCGGCGGCGTTTCGTGCGCGTCGAAAAAAGAGAAGAAAAAAAAAAAACGCTTTTGTATAATACTTTAATATACGCGCCGATAAAATCGTTTTTAACCTTGTTACCGAACCCGCGGTGTTCGTGTGTACGAGTATAAAATAAGAAAAAAAATTTTTGTTCGCAAAAAAAAGAAAAAAAGAAGACAAAGGAATATAGTGAGAAGTCTTCTTTTCTTTTCCCCGCCGGCCGAAACGTATTTTTTTTTTATTTTATTTTTTTGCGGGTTTTACACTTAAAAACAATTTTTTTTTTTTTTTGTACACGTATCTTTTGAAAGAAAATATTGTAACATCAACGTAACACCGTTCCGAACACGTTTCCTTGTGAACTGACAGAGGTCCTGTTTTACGATAACCGCAGTTCATTACGGCACTTCTATGCAGCGATGTTCCCATAAAATTTGTTGAGGGTATACTCTGCATCCAGGAGGATTAACCCCCCACCAAAAAAATACATCAACTCTCTGTTTTTGCCGAATGACCTGAGTGTTGGGGGGGGGTTACACCCCACCCCTCCTAATCTCGTCCCTGCCTTAAGTACCCAAATCCAAAACATGAACATTCAATGTTATACGTATATTTTTCTTACGATTCACAGGAGTTGACACAAGGATAGAGGTGATTTCGATAGTATGAAAAATAATAAAATAATAAGAAGTAATAATTATATTTCTTCTTAAATACAATTATCGAAAAAATTAATTAAATAGATTAGTGAAAAAAATTGTCCGGAACTTATTTTCTTCGTTTGTTTCGTTTTGTTTTTTGCCACGTGGAACTGAGATTGCCGATCGATGATGGTCTCGCAGCCAAATTTTAACATAATGTCGTCGTGGACTTAAGGCGTAATAATAAGTTGTGATGTGTGTGCCGGCAGTATAGAGGTCTACAGTGGGAAAATGAATAAATATAAATTCCAATAATAAAATTAATCATAAAAATAAAAAATAAACTAAAATTTTTGAGGCCTTTCTTCAGTAATTATGTTTCCTTTTCCCGTTGCACATAACTTGAGATTTGAAAATATACGCAGTATACCCATGATTTTTACCAAAAAAATCATGAGAGTATACGGCGTATATATGGAGTATACCCTATGGGAACACCATTGCTTCTATGATTTTCTTTCGCTTCCAGTATTCTCAATATCGCTTGCGGAGGCAAAGGACTCTGAAGGTTGCGCAGTCCAATGGCATAATGACGGAGAGCGACAAGACGGGACAATGCGCCTGGAGCCCACGTAAATATAATTTATATAAATACCCTGTACACTAAGAACAAAACGAAGCGTTTAATCAAAAATGTAAATCTTTTGTCAAAATCAAACTGTATAATCATCCCGTGAAGCGTGATTGAAATTTTCGTTACATTTTTAAGTCTAAAATCATAGCGCGTTAAAATATTGAATTATAAGACATGTTATATTTCTGTATATGTATACAGAAATTAAGAGTTTTCTTTTGAAATTCACGTTATTCTGTTATAGAGACATAACAGAAATATACATTAAAAAACAAAAAAAAAAAAAAAATAATTTTATAATACTTATTTACTCTGAGATATAATAGAACTTAAATTTTTTTTAAATAAATTTCAAGAGAAAATAGACGAGGGGCCAAAACTCGATACGGTCCCGGGGCTAAAACTGTTTGGTCGGGCCACTGCTCCACAATCATTATACTTTAGACACGGAATTTGTACACAAAATAAATTCCGTGGCCTAGATACGCGGGGAGAAGGGTGCAAAAGAAGTTTCCACTACCTCAAAGCCTAAAAAAAGCTTCTTCTTGTCATTTAAAATTTTGAAATTTTATATCGTCAATTGAGCACATAGAGCCAAAACTAAAGATGAACATATTAATATTGTATTCAATAACAACAATGAACTTTCAGTACAACAATAATATTGTTTTTTTTTTTAAGTTCCTTTAAAACCTCCCCCTCCTCTATCGGAAAATGCATTCTAACATTTAATTAATATTTAGTACAAAGTCACAAATTTGATAAACGTATCAAGGCTCCAATATTCCATTAGTTTTGAACAAACGTAATTTTCTACAGAAAATAAAATACACTTGTCGAAAAAAGACAATTTATTGTGATTAACGATTTTCGAGATTTTTTTTTTATATAAATGAAGTAACGTACGCCTGACATTGTATTGCATTTTTAAGCCTTAAAACAAAAAATTAATCCTTTTTTTAATTAAATACCTCAAAATCAACAATTGCCATAAATAGCCCAAAATTGAAAGAAATTGTTGGGAAAATTTCTTTCCCTAATATAAAGTTACATATTGGATGTGAATATCACAAAGAAGCATACCAAACGATAATCGATTTCGAATAAATTGCTCATCTTTACTGTTTTTACATAATTTCTGCCAATTTTTTTACTTCTTCTCAATGTGCTTTTAAGAAAATCAAATAATCATGCTTTTAAAGTACTAACCAGAGGCAATTTTCTACCGAAAACCGGGTGTGGCTGAAAAAATCGGAACACTCCTCCTGTTTGAATTTTCGCGTAGGAACACATAATAAAACCAAAATATTCCTCTCTCCGCTCAGAATCTAAAAATTATCTTAATTTTATCTAGATAAAATCTTAATTATCTCTTATATTTATCTAGATATTTTCAATTTTTTTTTTTATCTTATATCTCTAACTGGACAAATTTACACATACTAATCTTTTGTCATTGCTTTTAACATATGACGAGGTTGTCATATTCACGTACACACGCCATACGCGCATTGTAATACTATCGTGATTATTAAGATTTTACTTAATTTTTACTCGAGAATAACGCCGCAATATTGTTATTGATGTTCGAAAATTATCGCCATCGTCTGTCCTGCGAAATTTGTTTTGTTTTGTTAGTCGAATTATTATTATTATTATTAAAATATGTTGTTAGTTTTTTATATAAAAAAAATTAATAAATTATTTTCGATAGTGATCGTGTCGCTCGATCGAACTGCATTTACGGATTTCATAAGATTAAATGCAATATATAAATACAAGTATATATATATATATATATTGACTGGAATAGTCAAATTGTCGCTGTTATTTTATTATCATTGGAAATTCTTTTGTGTTTTAGTTTTTATGTATTTTACTAGAATTCAGGTGAATAAGCGTGCGACCAACACGGTTCCCGGTCATATTACATTAGTGAGTATCTACTTAGGTAATTATTATTTTTATTTGTTAAAATTCGTTAAGTACATTAATTATTATTTGTACGAGCTGCACAGTGTGAATTATAAAAACAACTTTTTTTTTGTAATTTTAGGCTGATTTATTATTATTATTACCGTATTAACGAAGAAAACTGACATTTTTTGTAAACTTCAAAAATAAAAAATGTAGAAAATTAACAATTAGATAATCTCGTAAATAAATATTTATAAAATAGTTTATTTCAAAAAAAAAAAAAAAATGCATATATATATATAAAATACCAATTTTTAACACAATGACATTGTGAGTGAATGCAACGAAACCCTACCCCCGCCCCCCCCCACCCCAACTGTCCCCTGAATTTAGTTTTCTTTACATATTATAATTTATTGGAACGAAAATGTCATTTATTAATTTTGTTCTACAATCCACGCGTCTATATCCCATACCAAATAACAATCATTATCTAGATAATTTTTGCGTTATCTAGTTCCAACACTCTGTACGTATATATATTATATATATTATATATTATATATATATATATAATATACAATAATAATATTCACACGCCATCTGTATAAAATACGCGTTTTACACATAACGTAAAGTGCAATAAACTATATAATATAATATTATTATCGTTTATGTATGTATAAATATATACTCGTTCTCTGAAGCACGCGCGGACGGAGGGATCTCCGACAGTAAATCGAATCATTTCAGGCGCACGCGCGAGCACGGGTGGGGGGGTGGAGGGCGCGGCATACGCACGTGCGCGTGTACACACACACACATGTACGCGAAATAATATAACGTAATATGCGGAATAAAACGCGGGCCGTCGAGCGAAAGGGGGGGGGGGGACACGTCGTTTTGCGGCACGTCCGCGTTCTTCATTTAGCCCATTGTCTATATATTATATACACACGCACACAAGGAGACCCGCAGCCGCCGAGTCCCTGAATACTAAAGGGTCTAGAGGTTATAAAATAATAATAATAATAATAATAATAATAATTCGACGGTCCTTTGCCGTTCGCGTTGCGTTACTGCCGCCACGAGTCACCACCAGGAACTTTGCATCCCTACGCACGCCCAGTATACTATACACACACTTATACATTGTGTTGTTATTATTATTATTATTATTATTATTATTATTATTATTATTCGTCTTACGGGTAGGTTCTCGCAGTAGTCGGTGTTGCGAATACTAATGGGCTTGTTATGGTAAATTTCGCGCTTGATTTATAACACAAATAAACGACAACGGAAACGGCAGGCATCAGTGTAAAACTCGTCGGATTATTGTTTATTGTTCGAATAAAAAGAAAAAAAAAATAATAACAATATCCCCGGTTCCTTTGCGGAAAAAATTATCAACATATAAAATAACAAATTTTGATGGAATATTCGCAGTTTTTTTTTTTTTTTTTGTATTTTTGTATTTTTATAATAAAAAAACATATTTGGTACTACTTTGTTTAGCCGCAAACATGTTTTTATGCATATATAAACGATAAAATTGCGTTACCGATGGTCAAAGCCATTGACGTACACTTATTTCGTTTAGAACGGCGAGAACGCCGAACGCCAAGTTTAAAAGCACAATTTGAAATAAATCAGATTTTTTTCAATCTTTTCGAAAACTTCGGTAGGTGACAGAGAAATATAATGAAAGCGTATTCCGTGTGCAGTGTAGTAGTTGCGCATTGTCGTTGTTACACGTTCGGTAGGACGACGACAGTGACAGTTTTCTGACGAAAAAACGACTTTTCGCGTAATTACGATTAATTGCGGAATCCGAGGAACGCGGAGTCCATCGCGTAACTCTTTCCGCCATAAATTCGAATTCCGTTGCGGAAATAACGAAACGATATGTGATGTTTTTCACCGGCTGGAAAATATCGAGACGGGGAATGGACTCGTGTTGTTTTATGGCATCCCGCCTTATTGCACAACAAGTGTTGGTCGTTCGTTCGTTTTTCAGAAAGGTGTCGACAGTCACGAGCGGGCCGCCACACCGCGATATCCTTCGTTGGCTTGTTCTGTTTTGGGATTGACGGCTTATTGTACTGCAGCATCCGCTACATCTATAATATCCATCGTATGTGGGGGGGGGGAATAAGTAGTTGGTTTTTCTATTACGCGAAAATATTTAAAAATGGCCACAAAAAAAAAAATTGCTCGCATTACGCATTCAATATATAACTTAAAAGTAGTAGTAATACATTATTACAATACTTTTTTTTTTAAACGATAATAGACCATTAACACTTTACATTTGCAAGCCGCCTTATCAATTATTTCATCGAAATCAATTCCGTTCGACAATCCTTTGTCAATGCTCATGAGCATAGAACTTTCCAAGCGGTCTTATGACAAAATACTTTGTCGTCATATATGATTTGACATATTATAGCGAATTAGACTTGTCGTCATGGTATTATTGTTGAAAAATAACAATAATAATCAATTATTTTAATAACCAACACGGTGAATTCATTTTATTATGGAAAAAAAAAATTATAGAAGTACAAAAAAAAGAAGAACATAGGTACCGAGGATATCGGCACACATGTGGTCACGAACTTTTTGGTGCCATGAAACGACCTGAAAACGAAGAAAATAAATTAATAATTTGATGTCGATTTGACTTAGTTATCGTGACATGATTTTCGCAAAAAAAAAAAAAAAACCTTCACATTTATCCAGGCTGAGGACAAGCGAGTTAAAAATTACTTTTTGATTACTTTTTTAAATTATAACGACATGCAGAATTCTGTAAATATATTAAAAATATGTACGTCATACTTTTATTATGTTACATTATTATTTCATATTATTATTATTATTATTTTATTATTATATTTTGTTTAATCCAATTTTTGAATATAGGATAAAATTCTTAAACACTTTTGTAAATTTTTATCATCTTCATAAATTTGCAATGTTTTGAAATTCTATTATATAATTGCATATAACTTTTTTCCCTTTAATATTCAAAGCAATTGGATCATAGACGAAATTTCCACGTTCTCAGCTTCTGATTTAGAACATATTCATATAATTCTGAAAATAACGGTCGGGGCCCGTTCAATTCTTTATTTAGTCTGCTGTTCCAACCATCCATAATATTATTAGTTATTGGTCTTTTTTTTTTTTTTATGACAATTTCATAGTATTTCTTTTGGTACTTTTGGGTTGTCTAGCCGTTTGTCCATAAAATGGTCGAGAAATTTTTTAAATCTGTCGTTATCAGGACTAATATTTATAATTATGAGCCAACCACTGTCAATATGCGAAAATGGAATAAAATTTATGGCAATCCTAATACTAAGCAGAATTTTTCCGTTATTCTTGAACCCGTCGACTTATCCTACATTATGAACTTTTCAGTCCATAGTGTTTGGTTGAAATGATAATCGTAACCACATATTCGAGCACTTGGAAAAAATGTAAGTAATTTTTTAGCTTCGAAATCCATTGGAATAACGCCGGGGATAATATGTGGGATATGCTTCTTTATAAGCGTAAATAATCGAATATAAGGTGAAAAAAAAATAAAAATAAATTCGTGTGACCGCAAATGCGTCGACCCGTATCGACGCCCTCCTGATCGGTACCCCGCGGGGGCTACCGACAAAATATAGACGATAAGTGCCCACAGGGAAAATCCCTTTTTTCTCCACGCACATGGACCCACCCACTGGTTGAACTCGTGCGCCTAACATAACCTGTTGGATCAAACAAAATATCTAATCAATAGTAGTAATCTTATCGTGTCTCACCCGGACACGATAAGACGATACGCGTATTGGACATTATTTCGCCGAAAACAGAACACTTCGTTCGTGCGAAATTTGGCGAGTGTGCATTTTCGCAACATACCCGCGCGCAGTGGAAACTGTAGAGCGCGCGCATAGTGTTTCCCCGTCCGCCGTCGCACGCGAAACAAATCGAAACGCCCTTTCCTTTTATTATCGAAACGGAATTACATAATAAATACGAGGATAGCGGCGGACGGAGTATCGCGTCGGGACGCAAACCACCCGCCAAGTCAATATGTTTTCATTTTTTTCGTCCCCCCGGCCGACCCTTCTGAAATCGACGACGACGGCGCGCGCGCGCGATATATTTACCGTTGTCGGTGTACGCGGAAAAATCCGTTCCCTCCTATTTCTTCCGACCAGCCGTCCGTATTATTTTATTAACTCTCCCCCGAAAACGTCGTTCACTCCGCCCTGTCGCGTACGTTATTATTATACCGGTGAACAGTGGAAAAATATTATTATTATTAATACGCGCAATACACACGTTGAAAGGGAGGGGGGCCGTCGTGTACCTTAATGGTTTTTGTAACAACATTACACACACACAAAGATCCTTTATGATGATATTAATAATAATAATAATAATAATAATAATAATAATAATAATAATAATAATAATAACGTGCGCTTTTAAAATGCTCTTTGATTCGGAGTGCGACGCCGAATTAATTTCCAGTAGCTGCTGCAGCAGCGGCAACGGCGGCGCGGACGACGAGAATATATTACTATTATTATTATTATTATTATTATTATTATTATTATTATTATTATTATTATTATTATTATTATTATTCGTGTACTCAGCATCAGCGCAGAATCTTAACAAAAAAAAAAAAATCTTAAACGCTGGGCGGAGGGCTCGGCGGCTCGTTCCCACCCCGCAACTCTCGTGTCGACCAACCGAACACGAGAACGAGCGAGTTTTAATGGTTTTTTTTGTTTTTTTTAATTAATTAATATCGAGTTTATAGAATTTTTTTTCTAACCAAATAGTTAAATTTAATTAATGAAATATTTTTGCCATTGATTTCCCTTCTTTTTAAATTAAAAAAAAAAAAAGCTACGTCGTCGAATTTTTATTCGCCGTAAAAAGCGAATGGGTTTTGAAAAATTGTTCAACGGTTCAATTACCGGCCGAATAGAGTATAGAATTTTAATAGAATATTGAAATCTCCAAACTTAACAGACTTCCAGCGAGTGTCGGCGACGTATACTGGATAACAATAAAAAAACATTGATATCAAATTAGCCCGTTAAAATTGATTTCAATTTAGCACTTGACTTGTTAACTTCTCAATGCCTAGCGACTTTTTGCATAGAAAAATCGAAAATATGTGTGTAAAACCAAATTGAATTTTTATTTTCGCCTGAGACGAAAGAATAATGACCGGTTAAAATATGACCTCCCAAAAAAAAAAACCAAAGATATCACTGTAACGTCAAAAATCATTTCCCATCAAAAATACGTTAAAATTATGTACATAATATAATCTCAAAAGCTATTGTCACCGTAAGATTATACAAATATTCGAAATCTAGAGAATCGTTTTCCCGGCACTATACGCCCACTCCAAAATTTGAGAATTGAGTAAAAACAAATTGTTTCGTAAAAATTGTAGCATATATGTATTTTTTTTTTATTCTCGCAATACCTAATCAAACTAATATTCTGATTATACGCTACAATAATTTTTAATTTTTATTGCATACTTATTTTTAACGAATAACATTAAACGAATTCGTATACATTTTTTTATTGTTTTTGAGTTGATGATATCAATTATGTGCGTTGGAAAATAACGGAATATATTTTGCATAAAAAAAATAACATTTATCGTCTTTTAAAACAATATTTTTTGTAAAAAAAAAATATACGTGTTAATGAATAATAATAAGAAATAAAAAAGTAAGTTCGTTTCAGTGCGCGTCATTTATAAAGTGTTTTACTGTAATTTTTCGTAATAATAACTGTCCTTAAAAAAAAAAAAAAAAAAAGAAAAGAACAATAAAATAAAAATAGCTAATGTATTCCATAATATAGCAATATTTAGGGGAAATAAATTGACGACTATTTTTAAACATAGTCAAATAACATATTTTAATAGCATACAATTCGTGTTTTTTCTTTTTAAAAAAAAGTAAAGTAAGCAGTATAAATCCGAAGCATAATTTTTATATTTCTTTTTTTATATTTAAACGTAAGTGCATACTTTCAAAGAATAATATTATAAACGCATCCCCTCGCCTTAGCCAAGATTCAAAGAGGACCAACCTGCTAACTAATATTAATAACATAATAGGAAACGTTATTAGTATATATTATACTATATACTCGACGAATCTCCCTGATAACCATCCCTCACCACCTCTATACACCCGTTCGCCATAATATTTTTCTGAATGGGCGAACACCCCTTTTGAAGTTAGGCCTACTGCTTTGATTATTATTTTATAATAATATTGTAACACAATACAATAATATTATACAATTTCATTTTTAATATGTCGTCGACCTACCACTTAATACTCATAACAGCTTATATACCTGCATTGTGTACAAATAACCGATTTATAATAAAAATTAAGTATTTTAGTTACCCCGATTTTTAAAGAATTTTCTGCATTTGTAAAATAAAAAAAAAATTGAATCGTCTAAAATTTACAGTGGTAAAACAATATTTTCGAAAAATCAAGTTTTTTTTCTCTGTGTACAATGAACGTAACCGGTAACGAAAATTAATACTTAAGTATTTTAGCTAAAATTTCATTTTCTTAGTAATAGCGTAATACAAAGCGTCTACGAACATTTCAAATTTTTCGACACAAAACCATTCGGAGAATATATAAAAAAAAATTTACAAATGAAATTTCTTTATTAGAAATTATAAAACAAATTATTCTGGTAATTTGCCTAAAGTAAAACTTTGGAAATTATTAAATTTCACGACAAGAAAATAGACTCGATTGTGTTCAACCGGTTCAATATTATATTTTTATTGTTGACCGAAATGCTTGTTGATTTTCGGTAGTTATTCATCCTGTACGCTTTAGCTACTAAATTAAAATAAACACATTGTTTATAATTTCATGTATTATGTGTGTGTGTAGTATTTTTGTTGCGCAACTCTCGTGTATTACAAATTGTTAAAAATTGTTTTTCCGAATTTCGACCATAACGATTTATATTCATTCTGTTGTCCAATTTCGATACCGATTTACACACACAATGGAGCTATTTCGTCTTAAAACGGCTAAGAAGGCGACAAATCAAAACTCGAGTACGTATATAATTTTATTTAAATCTTTACGCGAAATTCATAAGCTACCTATCTACGTTATTAGCTGTATTTTATACACAAATACTGCATTGTATTCTATACTTTGAAACTAATAACTTCTAAGACGTATTTAATGAAAGAAAATGTTGTTATGCCTATTACGATATTAACTAAATTAGTTCACGGGATTATTAAATTATTTTGACTTATAAATAATAAATGATATGATCAAAATACAATTACGAACGAAACACTTTTTTCCTAATTAACAATCGGGCAACCATAATATTTTTTTTAAAGCCTTATTAAGGTAATTATTTAAGTTTCATTTTCATTTTTCATCTTATCAATTACGAACTATTTTGATGAACACACTTTTCCATTTAGTAACATATATATTTGTCTTTTGATTTAAATACAGGCATTCAACGGGCAAAAAGTCCGGAAACTATCAACACCAAAGTAATTATTGATAATTAATAGATATTAACCAAACATTATACGTTTATAATTATGCAAAATTTGTAATTAAAATGAAATAATTGTATTAATTGCCCACTGACGACGGCTTGACCGAAGATGATGATCAATAACAATTTCACTTCGGATAGGAGTAAACGGCGCATAGCACACGTCCCCAAATTCGCCTTCCCCGTTGATCAAATAAAAAAGCCAATTACAGGCATAGTCGTGAACAAGCCTGAAAATCTACCAAAAATGAAGCAAGTACGTATACGAATTCATATTTATTCGTATAAAACATATTCGACGTATTGTTAATATTAATGTTATAAATAATATTAAATAAATGGGCAAGAAAATATAATTTGTCGTAAATTGTAAATGATTTTTTTGTTGCGAAAAAAAATTTACGCCGGGATTGAATTTTTTTATGACGGGAATTCGTGTGCACTCTCAGGGAAAACATCCACGTAATATTTTTGGAACAATCCTTTAATTTTTTTTTTATAAAAAAGCTATTATTAGAAAACAATGTAGATATAATTTTGGATCTGTGGAAAATTAGTCTACGCTTCTCGTATGTTCAAATTTTAATACTTCGTTGTAAAGTATCACGTTTTAATATATTATTTTAGATAAAATTTTCAAAACAGAAATTCAAATATACGAAATACGTAGGATAATATTTTCTTGATTTCAAGTGTGTTAATTAAAAAAAAATTAACCATAACATTTTTTTTTTTTTAAATCTTATTAAGGTAATTATTTACGTTTCATTTTCATTTTTCAGTACTCCAATACTAAGCCGTGTAAGGTGCGAACATTGGACGACACCAAAGCCCGACGGACGTACAGTAAGTATGCGAATCCTGAGAGAAATGTATACGGGAAAAATGTTTTCAAAATATGACAAAAATGTAACCGTTGTAGAATTTAAATACTGTTGTTATAATATATCATATGAGAAATTGTAATAATTTTGTAAGGCAATCGATGCATATAATATGTTATTGGATTATAACGAATGGATATTTTGACAAATGATGAAATATCATCATAAAGTTTGTCCCATTTCATTGAAATAGCTTTTACGGGAAACATTATCATTATTATATTATAAAGTGAAAATGATCTAGGCAATGGTACTTATGTAATTTAATAAGATGTGGAAATTTTCTAGATAGAAATCCGGCACGGAAAAGAAAGGCCAATAACGACGGCGAAGAGATAAAAAATAAGAAACGTAAGGACGAAATTGTAAAAATTATGTTGCGAGGAAAGAGATCGCGGAAATCGAAGAAATCTGCATAACATTTTATTTCGTAGTGTCATATACCTATTGTTAATTATCGATTGTTAATTATTTTGTATTAATTACGTTTGCTTACATTTCATGTATTTATATATATATGATTAATAAATTACTATTCAGAGTGAATCTATCGTCTAAAGTTATTTGATATAATTAAAAAATTAATAAACTTAACAATTTGTATTCGGGTTAGAAATGTTCAAATATTACGTCACCAAAATTTACTTTATGGATAATCACATTGAAATATTTATCTAGTACATTTAAATTTAAACCTAACCTTTAAATTTTTTTTTATATCCATATTTGCAAACCTTAAAACATTATAATTTATTTGGAAACCAAATAACATTTGAACGATTGGCATGTTTTTTTCACATTTTGAATAATAAAATAATTATTTTAATATTAAAACATGAGAAATTGATGGATCATACGAAATTTTTATTATTATTTTTTCAACATACCAAACAGTACGAGAATTCGACGAAATTATTGAAAAAGTTTTTTCATAGTTGGCCTGTGATAATTGTTGTACAGAAGTACGAATAATAATTTATCGACCTAAGAAGAAATAAAAACACAATTCGAAATCGGCATGACTGTCGCGCCTAATTCAATCACAGGAAGCAAATTTGTTGTTCGGTGGGGCAGTCATCAAGAGGCAGTTCAGTGAAACCCCTTGCGCACGTCTATACGTACTTGGCGAGCACGAAACCCGAGAGAAACGCCGTATTCGGATTTCGGACTCGTAGAACGTGGCTGGCAGTAAAAATAATAATAATAATAATTGGCGTTTCGTGCACGTTGACGGCTAATTAAACGGGCATTAAAAACTTTGACATTCTCGTATTACCACGGGAGGATTTTTTTTTTTTTTTTTTTGTTGTTGTTTTTGAATCCACGACGACGGCATTGCTGGAGAGGGCTCGAGGACACGCGCCGTTTATACGACTGCTCTCCCGTACTCCGGGGACTTGCAAACGGATTTAATGGGCCGCTATTATTCGCCAGACAACGTGAAATCCGGACACGTAATTTCTACGCACGAAAGTGTAAACAGTCGCGCGTGTTTTGAATTCTTTTCTTGTCACAGAGATATGGGGGGGGGGGACTTGTTGTTGGGTTTAGCCGTTAAGAAAAAAAAACCGGCTTCTATTTTTATTGCCGCGAGATATATGTGACGATTAGACATAATACATAAAATGGCGGTATTATAATTCACGATCATAAATTGAAAATCCGTATTTACCTTAAAAATTTCAACAGATTTAACTACACGCGGTGGAAAATTTGAAAATATTAATAGGTGTAAAATTACCGTATGAGTCTTTGTACTGAGAAAGGTAATTTTAGTTTACCGGATTTAGTTCCTTACTACTTCCCCCCCCCATCCTCGCACGATTGAATAGAAATTTGAAATACAAAGGATTCGATGGGCTACTACGGAAAGTAAAAACTACATCGCGGAATAGGAATTAGAACGTAAAGAGTTCCGAAGGTACTTCAAACTGTTTTGAAAACAAAATTGGACGGGTTTACGGTTATGCCAAATACTTTGTAAGCTATTAATTGTATTTTATTTAAGTATAATTTTTTTTTTTAATACTTTTTTTTTATTTGTCCTCGTTACATAACGAAACGGCATACATCAATTCTAGACGAATTCTCAGAGTACGTGTATAAATTATTTCATCTTCCCCCTTTATAATTTAGACACGTACGTACAATTTCTAAATATATTATTATAATTCGTTTTGCTCCGTGTTCGCGATTTAAATCGAATAATAACGTAATATTTTGTATTCCTTACAAAACGTTCGTATCCACATATTACCGCAGCATGCTTCGTGTTATATATATATATATATATATATATATATATATATATATATATATATATGAACATAAAATCAAGGGCAGAAAATGGCTCTAAAATTCTTAACAAGCAAATACGATTTTTCCAGGACATTAATTTTTAATCGAGTGAATGCATTTATAGACACTAAATATAGACACTAAGACGCTATTTAACTCACGTACAAAAAATTAGTATCAAAAATTATTGTAAATATTAATACCCAAGGAACGCAATGTCCTCTACTAATCAAATAAGTAAAGCGCACTGCTAAAATGCCATCAGCACATAAAATTATTGGAAAGTTAAAAATATCAATTACTTATGTACATATATAACATAAAAATTATAACACATTGGTATCGAAAGATTTTAGTTAAAATTGATTAGTTATTTAAGAAATTATTTTTTTAATGTTTTTAAAATAAAAACTAAAAAATATAAACAATAGTTTATAATAGTAAAAGCGATGATTTTATTATGCAGCTACAATAATGGCAGTTTACTTAAAAGTTCGCTTTTAGTACCCAATCCATTAGTAATAGATCTATAAGAATAATATTTAAGACATAAGCAATTCTTCTAGATGATCTTTCGTAATCTATTTTTTACACTGAGCCATAATGCGACGACTCGCGTTGCAGGTATGGTCAACAAATTCTGAACATGCCGCACTGCAAGCACACTTTTATGCTACAAGTATATAAAGTGGACGAAAGGTTATCACATACCAATTATATATATATGGCTATGGTTTCTCCGTAATTTCAAATAGGTATTTAATTCGTATTTTTTTAATAATTAGCTGAATTAGCCGACATTGTCCGTGCGCAGTTTTAAACAGAACATTTTAATTTTTCAATTATCCTCAATTTTTTATAATAAAAAATTATAATGTTTTCTTAAACGGATCTGTACTAAATGTAAGGTTATTGGATAGGGTTTGCCGGCCTCAGTCCAGCTGACTTCGTCTTCATCGTAATGTCAACAATATACTTTATTTACAGACGGATAAAGTTGAAAGTAAAAAAAACTATTGACAAAATCCCTTTATAAACGACGTTTTTCGTTTGCTCTCTGCATCCAAAATATATTACAATCAGGGTTGGTAACTCGAAAGCAAGCGACGTTCAGTTGACCGTGTGAGAAACAGTTTGTTCTTAGATCAACAATCAACAACAGCAGCTTTTAGCATCTGCTTCTGCGATTCGTTAATATTGTCATAGCAAAACAAACGCTCATTGGAAAATGTACTCGCAAAAAATTATTGGAAATAAAATGTCTACTTGGTATAAATACCGTTTCTTCAGCACTACACTCCACGAGAACAGGAATACGAGTTTTCATTACAAAAATGTGTTTTTTTTTTTATGTCCATACTCAAAAATTCTACCGGAAAGAGTTGAGTATTAGTTTTGAGATAGACGTTTTTGATAGGAAAAAAAATAATTAATTTCACAAGTTCTTTTAAAATTGTTCATTTTAGGAATAAAAATTGTATCCTCTTCTTTCCACGCATAATTTATATAAATGTTGAAACAAAAATATTGTGCAGGTGTATATTATATTATTCATTTTCTATCAATGTTTTTGTCTATTTATTGTGATAACCATAACTACAAAACTTTAAATGTAACCTTTTGAACACACATTGAATGGTTTCTTTAACAATAATTAAACAATAAACGTACATTTTAAATGTTCACCATGCGTCCACAGTAGTTGTTATGTGATTTACTGAAGCCGGTTTAGATTTTAATCTCTCAAATACAATATTAAATTTCGTATTAATATGTTTCACGAGAGTTGGGGGCTGCGTGAAGTTGGCCTCCCATCATTTGAGGAACGATTGCGATGAAAGCAATCGGTTGCAAATTATAAAAATTCGGTTGCAAACAGTTGCGAATTAATTGCAAACTATTGGAATAGATTTGATCGGACAAAGTCGGGGGGGTGGGCCAACTTCACGCACATTTGTATATAATCTAATAACCGTCGGATGTCGGTGTGTCGAAGAATAAAACCCGTAGTGTACGCCCCGCTGTAGCGCGCGTTATATTCGCAGTATATTATTAACTTTAAAAACGTATTTTGCACTTGTCCCTCGCGCCTACATAAACAATAATCATAATAATCATAATAATATTGTGACGAAATTCAATAAATAAATCGATTCGCTTCTACGCGCGGACACGAGTAACGCACACACATTGAACGCGCCGTATTATTGATAGGTGCAGTGTACGAGCGCTAAAGTAAAATAGAGATTTTATTTGCGCGGTGGGTATAATTCAATTTGGTCGCCGCAAACCACGAACGTTCCGTATATATGTATTATACTTATATATTATATATATATAAGTGTATGCATATATATATATATATATGTGTGTGTGTGTGTGTACGCGAGCGCGTTACACATATTGTGTTTATAGCGCAAAAACGATGCGCGCTCGCCTATAACATAACGAAGTCGCGCCGTCTCGTGTAAACGACATTATTACACGGGACTTTAAGCAAAAATATCGAAATTCACGCGGATAAACCGAGTTTAGTTCAGCCTTTAAATTGCCAATCACTGTCCCATTATATTGAGAGGCGAACGCGGGAACGGACGAAATCCCTGGAGACGACAATCGGCTTACGGTATAATATAATGTACACAGGGATGGCACGCGCGCGCGCTCTTCCCAGTACATGGTGTGGTCTCATTTATATTTTATATACGGTAAACCCTCGTTTAAACGTTGCTTCGCCAATATTATAACGTCGTAAAATTTTACAATTATTATTATTAATAAGTATTTCGTATAACTTGCGCGTACAAATAATTCAAACAAATATACTACAATAATTTTTGTTATATTTAAATAATTGTAAATGTGTTATTTTAATTGGCATGCGCGCCTAAAGTGCGTGCAGAAAAAAATGTCTAACGTTCCATTTCCTATATGAACCTTATAACTTTAAACCAGGACTTACTGTATTCAGGTACATGAACTAGGGCGGAGTGTGCAAAATGTTTGTATGTTTATGTTATAACGCAACGAGCGCTGTTACAGATCGTTATACTATAGATAAGATATATAAGCAGTAGGAAAAAGCTTTGAGAGGGAACATATTGTGTATAATAAATTTGTGTGTATATATATGTATGTAAATATTCGATCGATCAAAAGAGTATTATAAAAACAAAATATATCGGTTGTTGTATTAAATTGGTTTATTTAAAAAAAAAAAAAAAATTAAAATTAAAAATTGAATGTTGTATGTTTAGCGAAAAAATTGACTATTAGAGGAAATTATGACAATTCTCAATATGGTAAGAAAATATGATCATGGATACGGATATTATGATTTCAATACGATTATTAAAATATATTACAGAACATACAATCGATGGTTATAGTTATTATTTTATGTTATTAATATTAGAACTTGAAAATTATCGAGTTAAAAAAAAAAAATAATCATTAAGTAGTATCTATTAGGAATAATAATACTATTAGGAAATGTATATGTTATGTTGGTCCTAATATGAAACAAGTATATGAAAACTGTGCTTATACTTTAATTTAATAGGAAAAATTATGGGGCCCCATAATAACTCCTGGCACACGGGCCTCAGAACTCATAGTTGCCGCATTGTGTTCGTCCAATGTGTGGATCAATTAAATAGCATTGGAACAAATATTGGCCCCAATATTGGATTTATCCGTCACTTGTCGGTTTTTCGACAAAACATCAAAGTGATTTAGGCCAATGTCGATGCACACATTGGTCAGTTTGGGCACTTATTCATGAATAAGTGTTCATTCAAAACCGTTGTAAACAACGAGTAATTAGAAACATATTATTCAAATCACGTATTACATAATAATATAATGTGATTAGATGAGAAATACAATTCAATTCGCTATAATCAAATAGTTTTCTTATATATAGTTCATTGAATAGTTGTTTTCTTTTTTTTTAATATTATATAATTTAAACTTTTTTTTAACATTTTAAAAACAAATTTTGGAAATATTTGTTATATTTTCAGATACAGTATAAATGATTACAATAAAACCTTATGTAAAAATTAAAAACATAATACACATTTTTATTGCGCACGTCATATTGTCATACATTTACGATGACTTTTTTTTAAGCCACATTATCATTCGAATCATGAAAAACATATTTTCTCTTTCGAGCGTACACTTTTTAACACATAGTTTGACAATTTTAACCTTTAATATAGATTTCGATGAAATTATTTGGTACAATAAATATATTGATAATATTATTAAGTAATGAATACCGAGAGAGCGAGCTTTGATCGGTTTACTGAATACCCTAAAATGTAAACTGCAATTGGCATTTAATGATTAACGTTTCTATAACAACCCACACCTAATTGAGTTTATCGAATTTAGACGCCTCCTCCACTCTAAGTGATATTTTCCAATTCCGAAACCCGACTAAATCGATATTCCTCGTCACATTGGATTCAACCGATTTTTATCAAAATCATCCGATTCGAGACATACGAAAAAACTATTACAATCTTGACGCTCTCTAATTAAATTTTTTTTTTATATTTGTATATAATTATTTAGCAATATTTTGAGTAAAACTCGTTTTGTCCAAATTGACCTCGTTCATTTTTAAACGCTCATTGATATTAACAATTTTTTGAGTCTTTTTTTCTTCACAATTTTAAGAAACGTTTCACATTCGACAAAAACCCACTGTGCAATTACTGAATGTTCAATTTCCAATTAATTTATAGAGAGTTATATGAAAATTTTTGATACATCTTTTCTGCCCTGATATAATTGTTAAATCGAAAAAAAACAAATTCATCAATAAAGTTCTAATATATACCACTTAGCAAATTGTTTTTACATTAATGTTTTCTGAAATCTTATCAAAATAAAAAAAAAGTACATGCAGTTTTAGGATCGGGTCTGAAGCATATTTAAGGGATTGACGGATAGAAATTTTCAGTACCTTATGAATTACACAAAATAACAAAATCGTGTCGTGTTTGCGAAGACCGAAATGCTATAATTCAGAATATTACGTACCAACCCCTTATCAATCTACCAGAAAAAATCAATATCGTTCTCCAATATTCTCTGAAAATGATTATTTTGTTCGATCAAGACATCAATTTATAAATACAAATTTAGAAGAAAAAACACAAATAGTCTTTTACTATTATTTTAGTTTCGTTACGATCGAGATTTTGTCAATAAAAAACCCACTAAAAATGTTGGCTTAAAAATACTGAAACTTACTTTTAATCGTACAACTGCGTATGTACTAATGCTATTTTAACACATTTTTTTCTTTATGTAAGTACCGTTATATTGACATATTTTTCTTAATAGAAATTAAAAATTTACCAACAACGAATTGAAAAATGTTGAAAAAAAATGAATAAACTACCCTGGCGCTACCACTTTTCAATTACAATACCAAAATTACTCAGTATTATTTACTTGCTTTGGTTGTTCCGGGTTTTTTTTTTTTTGTTAGACGCAACATTACCCTCTTTACCTCCAATAAAAAAATGTGCGCATAATTAAATTTGTTTATGCATTGATGTATTTATTTTTGTTTATTATTTAATAATATAAAATCTACCAGTATACTTTCTCAACTAGTAGTAACGTCGCGTTTACCCTGTGCAATCCATTGATTTTGAACCGCTATTTATAAGCGACTAATTTCTATTCCCGTTTTGTTGTTATTTCGTTTACTTTCCACCATCATTCGCTTTGTTTTTCCTTTTTCTACATCTGCCTTAATAGATTCTCAAACAATTCTTCTTGGTTATCATTCTTTGATGTGGATATTTCATTGGCAAAGGGAGTCGACTCCGTTTTCGTCCCGTCCCCCCCTGAAACATAATGTAAACACAATCACCACTGCACTGAATCGAACATAGTACTAAAACATTTTGTCTGAACCGTTTAATTTCCATCAGTGCGATCACACATGTTCAGCACGGTTCTATGTTGGAAGCACCGACTTAGAAGTATTTTTTTTAAATATTGAGTTGAAATTTGAACCGAAACCTGTAAATTAAACTGCAACGGCACTCAATTAGAAGTTCATAAACCGTGTACAAACTGTTAAACTGTCACGATCATTATGGACCGACAATGAACGACAAAAAAACGTTACGCCCGGGCTATCGTGGCCTTAAAAAGAAGTGCATACCTACTACTGTATGCTTGACGTTTGGACATTGGATTTAGAGAAGAGTACAACATTTCTTTTTAATTGCACACAATTATAACAAAACAAAAACAAAAAAAAGAATACATAATATTGTAAAATGTTGTGCCGTTAAAAATATGCTCAAAAATAAGAAGAAAAAAAAACGTAATTGTATAACGTAAACTAATATGGGTTAAGTTTTGAAGGAATTTTTATTTTTTATTTTTTTTTTTTCTAACATTATGAGACATATCATACGCATTACGTTGTTATAGGCGCGCGTGTGTGTATGTGTCACTCAACTCGTCGTGGCATTTGTTATTACAATCGATTTCGTGTAATGACGAGCCGAATTCGATAGGGAAATGAAAAGGAAAAACAAAACCAAATCCAATTTAAAAGTCATTCGCCGCGAAATGTCAACTACGCTGGTGTGTGTATACAGACGATTATATACGGTCTATTGTAAGTATGACCTTTTGGGACGCCACTGCCGTTAATTCTAAATGGCAACCTCAAAATTGACAATTAGCGGCTACCGTATTGCTCGTACATATTACATTGTATAATATATAATATACGTAAACACTTTACACGTAAATGATATTAAATATTTTAAATTTATTTATTATTATTATTAATTATTATTATTATTATTATTATTATTATTATATTATTATTATTATTATTATTATTATTATTATTATTATTATTATTATTATTATTATTATTATTATTATTATTATTATTATTATATTATTATTATTGGTTTATGATTATTATTATTATTATTACTTATTATTATTATTATTATTATTATTATTATTATTATTATTATTATTATTATTATTATTATTATTATAATATATATATATATATATATAAATTATTATGATTATTATTATTATTATTATTATTTCCTATATATTATTAAATATATTATTATTATTATTATTATTATTATTATTATTATTATTATTATTATTATTATTATTATTATTATTATTATTATTATTATTATTATTATTATAAAATATTATTACTTATTAATTATTATTATCATTATTATTATTATTATTATTATTATTATTATTATTATTATTATTATTATTATTATTATTATTATTATTATTATTATTATTAATAAGCATTGTTTATAAACAATATTTATATTTTTGCTTAATACTTAAGGTTTATAATACAAAAACAGAAATAAATTAAACGAGAAAACCCGACGAGGAAAATAATTCAATTATCTTAAGGATGACAGAAGGATTAAAGTTATTAAGGATAGTATAAGAGTTTAGAGTTATAAATTTTTTTGAAAGCGGAAGAATTTGGATCATGCTAAGGAAAGACTGGGGCAATGGAAAAGGAGATGAAAAAAATCGCAAATATTGGATAAGTCGTGACAAGGACAAAGAAGGGATGAATTTAAATTGAAATAAAACGAGGCGATTGTAATGAAATCTTGATCTCGTATAGGAGGTAATGTGTGTCCTAGGAAAATTGGAATTAAGAAACCAAGGATGGTGGGGGATTTCGAGGACGATTGATTTTTACCATTTCACAGAAGTGCGTAAGGACCATTCGATATTCCGTGCGTTTAAGGATGGTATTGTGTACGTAGGGTGAAAAATCAGTAAAAGGAATTTTGTTCAATAAATGTGAGGAATGGAAACGATTGGTCGATTTAGCGAGAGTATCTGCTTTTTCAATTAATATCAATTAAAACATCAGATGTATAATAAAATCGGAGATCATTCGAGTTTGAGAACCTGAAGAAATCCTTTATAGTGCAGAGCAATCATTTTTAAGGTACCCAAATTTGTATTATAAGATAAAAAAAATTGTTTTTACATTTTATAAAATTGCTTGCAGGTTCCTAAACACCGGAAAAAACCAATTTGACTTTTTATTTTGTAACATTTTATTATTAATTGTATCTAGTAATGTCACTTTCTTATTAAATAAATAAAACTATATTATCACTACAAAATTGGTATTTCTTAAAAGTAAATAGTTTTAACTTAAAACCAATAAAAAAAAAATGTTAAGCGCAATTTTTAAGTGCAATTTTGAGTATTTTTTATTGCAATAAAATATTATTTATATCAATTTTCAAAGCTTTTTAGTGCAATAACTTCCGAGCCCTATTTATAATAGATATTAATTTTATGAGCATAAAAACTCCAGTTTTGATTACCACCTAAAAGTCGGATGTGGTGAACCAAAGGTTGACCAAATTTGTATAGTACGCGGAGAAAATTGAATTTATTACAATTTTTATAAAAAAAAAATATATATATATACATGTATACTTAATATTATAAAGGGGTGGCGTTTGTGAGTTTGTAGGAAGTAACCTCTGGTACTACGCGGTTTACTGTTATGTACCTATATACATTAATTATTTTAATATGATTATGGAACCGCTACCGCTGGCGTACAGTAATATACTCGTATAATAAGAGTATATAATATCGCTCGGAACTCCAAAAATCTTCGTAAACGAAAAATAAACTATTATAATATTATGTAGGTGAGTTATTATCATTATGAACACGAACAGGTTTATGGTAGCAATATTCGTGAGTATAGTGTGAGAGTAGGGTTACCAGATAGTGCCTTTAAGAAAAGAGTACATAATATACAATATAATGCCATAAAGTTAATAAGAAAATTCTACTTTCATAGCTAATATTTATTTAATAAACATGACATTTTATACACTTAATGATTAAGGATTAATATATAAAATTCAGTATTTATCATTGTTTCGAATTTTCGCCAACAAACTTTTATCTCTAATACAGTAGTCATAAAACTGAGTACAGGCAAAGTTAAATATAATGTATTTAATACACATACCATAGGAATTTCGGAGGAAAACGTCGATAACATCGATAACGTCCGTGACTATTAAAATATATATGTTTATATTTACGTTAAATTAATATATTCCGACGCGTGTCATTTCAGAATTTTTTCGGGATTAAAATATAGAGAGAAACAATAAAGAGTACATTCTTGCCAATACAAAAAAATTGAAAATACGAAAATGTAAAGAGCTCAAAAGAGTCGATGTACTCTTAAAACAGTACTGATGGTAACCAACCCTATGTGTGACGCAGTAGCGCGTAATTACGGGGTGGCGAGGTGGGACAGTGTCCCCGTGGCCCTGGACTTGGAGGGTCTCTAAGGAGCCCTCATAAATACGATTCGTTTATACGACAATTTTGAATTTGTTTTGAAATTCACGTCACACTGTTATAGGGTGACTAAAGTGTAAAAAGAATAAAAAAAATATTAAAATAATACTTGTATATATTTAATTAACGTGATAATATGTGAACGATATAATATATACAGAACATACATTTTTTTTATAAAATAAATTGATTTTATTTGAAATGTAAAGTGATACATATTTATATATATATATATCATTTATATAGGTAAATGTGCATTTATATTTAATGTGCCGCGACTGGCCGAAATGAAGTGTAACAGCGACGTACGTGGCCGTCATTTTCGAGGGAAAAGACGTAAAAGAAAATTACAATCGATTTGTACGATAACGGTATATATAAATTTTAATTCGGAAAAATACTATATTATTATATTATTAAACGTTTTATTTTATAATAAATGTTTTTAATACTATTTTATAATCATGACAATAATACCTATCGTTCTATTTGAGTAATTAACAATATTGTTTTACGTATTTTTCATTTCAGCGATTTCAGCATATTTGTAAAGCAATTATTAGGCGATATTTAATACTAACCAAAGTGCCCATTGATATTCCAATAATATTATATAATAAAGTATTTTATTTTATTTGTGGCATATATTGTTGGTCTTCATCGGTTGGGTCTTATGTTCATCGGCTTGAAAATATCATTGGAAAGACATGAAACAAAAATCTTACAACATTATCGAACTATGCTCATGTCTTAAACGTATTGGTTTTACAATAATGGATTTTTATTTTATGTCCGTACCCAAAAATTCTACTAGAAGGAGTGCTCCGATCTTTGCAGACATACCTTGTTTCTGGTTGCAAATTAAATCTTGTTGGGTACTCTAGAGAGGTCGTTTTTGTGATTTTTCTCCGTACATTTGTCAAGCGTCAGAAAAAAAACTATCGAAAAATGATATAAAAACGGTAAAAACGCGCGATTTCGTCGAGATCGATTATCGTTATATTTCATCGTAATTTTGAAACTGATGGTCATATATAAATTTGAAATATTCACACCAAATATTTATGTAATTATACGTTTTTAGGCATTTAATTTTAAGATAATTTTTGGTTTCAAGTCGTAAAAATTTAATGCAATGTCAAACGCACGTTGCTTCAATTATATTTAAAAAAAAAAAAAATCTTAAAAATCGTTAATGACAATTTTCTTTTATAAACATTGTCAAGAGATTTTCGACAAAGTGTATTTTATTCTTTTGTGGAATATTACATTATTTCATTTAATAATAATAATAATAATAATTGATAATGTATTACGCGCCGAAGGTGCACTCAGAATCGTTTTATCCAAAACAACGATTTACCGCATTGCTTTCAGATTTATAGTAATTTTATGCTACGAGTAAAATCATTATCCGAGTACAATTCACTTATAAACGACGTTCACGACATCCCACGGCGGCTCGCCATCCATTTTTTTTCTTTTTTCTTTTTTTTTTTTTGATTGCGAATTTCAAAACGCTTTTCTCCCCGCGGCGGTACCCATAGCTGTATGGGTTTCTATTCTATTCCTCCGTTCGTCGTTTTCCCCCCTCCGAACATTCCGTTCGACAAATATTAAACAATCCAATAATATAAAATATAAACCGTACGAATCGTCGTCATAAAACAATAATAATAATTATTATTATTATTATTATTGTCCGACGAATTCACAACGCGAGCTATTATCCCTGTCTTTCAATACGCCACGGACGACGCCCTTCGCGCCCGTATTCGTAGCGATTCGACTACGTACGACATACAGTCCCGTCGCGTTAAAATAATTAATTCGAACGACGAAGGCGTTCTTAACGCCGCTGCGCAGATAACGGATCGGAACCAGCATCACGGCCGTCTCTATTGTACGGGAGCGTGTGTTGCGCAGCAGCGCGATTGCAGCGAGAAAAACGTCTCGTTAAATTTCTACGCGGCGCTGATAGAGCACGGTCTCGCGGTCGGCTGTTAGGTTCGGTGGCACGGAGCTCTTGACGGCCGCAGCCGATGTTTTTATACGCATACGCGCGCGACGGACGTGTGTGCGTGTGTGTGTGGTTTTCATCAAAACCCAATTACAGAAAACTGTACAAAAGACTTAGAATAACAAATGCGGTGCTGTGTAGTGGTGGTTTTTTTCCGCCCTTTATTTTCCATAAATATTTCGGAGATAATAAATTCCGTGCCTATTCAAAGCGTTGTGAATTTTACGCGTAATTTAAATGTTATAATAATAATAATAATAATAATAATAATAATAATAATAATAATAATAATAATAATTAATAATAATTGTGCCGCTGATTTTGATTGTGCGCGGATAAAAATGATTTCGGTTTGTGAAATAATAAAATCCGCTACGCGGCGAGTGGCTCAGAGACACTGGCTCCTTTACACCGACTCGGAACAACGCCCGTCAATCGGGTAACGCAATGGCTTACGATAATAATTATTGCGCTTTTCGTATTTTTAAAATACCGCGCATTTATATTATAGTAAATCAATATTTTAAAATATCTTTTACGCGTTGTTTGGACACGGAAAAAAAATGTGTACGCATTAGTTAATCCGCGCACAGAAATGACTTTGAACAATCGGTAATTCACGTGTATAATGTCTTGCTTCTTATTATTTTTTTTTTTTTTTCGGGCGTTGGGGAAGGAGAGGAAGTGATATGACTGCGTATTATCGCGGCCAACGACAATTAAAACAATTTTTATTAAATAATTTTGACAAATATAAAATCCACGGCGGATTCGAAGTGGCCACCGCCGATTTAACCGTTTGACCGGCAATTTCCAGATCTACGGAGTGCGCATAATTTTAAGTTCACATAAGTGTCATGATCCTTTCGAATTGCGCGTACACCGGTCAATTTTTCTTCAAAAGTCCTGCCGGAAAATAATAAATTTGTTGACACATCTGACTGCGTTACACAATGTCATGCCATGTATGGGAACCTGTAAATGATCCAATGTGTGTCTAGAACTGTAGATTCCTCCGTAATAAAGCCTTGTTTATCGACGAGTACTCATAACGCAAGCCAGTCAGTATTTTAAATTAATTAAGTCGGTAACGCGACTTTCTCTCTCGAAATGATCTTAAAACGTGTTTCCGGGACACGTTTATTTATCGAAAACGGAGTTCAATTTTATTTGTATTACGAGTTTCCAGTAGACTTGAAATATCTCAAGTCGCGAATCGTTGTCAAAAAAAATTAAACCTCGTCACGATCCATTAGCTCTTGATTAGTTTTAATTATTTACGATAATTCGCAATTATCGATACAGTAATTTTGTCGGCAAAGACACACCAGCGAATGTATAAAAGTCGCTGAACAATAAAAATGAAAGTTTTTTTTATCTATTTATAACAAATCTTTGTTGCAACTTTCCGTTTGATTAAAAATGCTTTTTTATAAATCGAAAGAATTCAAATATTTTTTGGATTTTATCAAAGTTCGTTTAATAATGAACTAAGAATGAATTGCTTGTGATCATCGAAATACTCGGCCACATATGACGACGTTTTTCTCTATTTTTCAAAATATCCAAGGTTTTCCTAGGAAAATAAAATTAAGAATAAATGTTTTTGATGTAATTTTTCTCATTCGCTTAAAACTTAATGATGACTTTTTGTCGAAACCCGTAGTAAATAAATTTAATACATTGCTTTATTCTACATAATACTCTTTGGTTCAATTGTGTATTTACAAATGCATGTAATTATATATATATATATATAAATTTTATTTACGTGCATTAATTTAAAGTTTTTATTTACATTTCTTTTACATGTTCTTTTTACTCTTTTATTTAATTTTTTGTTTATGCCACACCTTGTTAAAAATAAGAATCAATAATTTCTACTATTGACGAGAATATAATCTTTTTAATGTATATTTATATTTTAACAGATTCGAGTTTTACTCCATGTTTCGTATTCGATATCCAGATAACTATTGGAAAACGCAAAATGACATGGCAAAAAAGATTTTCAAATATTCAAGTTCCCTAAAAAAAAAACAATGTATAACAGCACACTTAATTTTTATACAAAAAATATATTGTTTATTAATTAAATACAAACGTATCTCTCTTCATTTGGAAAACGAAACAAAAAAATGAAAAAAATAATTAAATCTACACTCGCGGCGAATTATATTTTAAATAAATAATTGTGTAATCGTAAATCGGAAAAAACGTCCTCGCTCCCCGAAAACGATTCATAGGAACTACGACGATTGGGTAAATAGAAAACAACAATTTAACAATTCGTTCGCTTCGCAGTGACGACAACCCGGTGCCGTTACTGCGCGCTCCACGTGATTATCGCGTCGTACACACAATCGCTGTCCACGGAAATAATGTGCGATTCCGGCAAGTGTAGCGCGGATTCGCCGGTGTTTCTGTCTACACCGTCATCCATCACTTGTGCTAAACGAGCCAGCATCGCCCGGTCCCAAGATACTGGTCGTGGCTGACCCCTACACTGGTACCATCCACATGAGTCGGCCGTCTTAACCCGGAATCTCATGCTCGCAGACACGTCGTGTGATGATGATTGGGAGACCGTAGACGGCTCGACCACTTCTAACACCGCTATTTGGGTGTACAACTCGGTTTGTCGTCGTCTGGCCACGCCGATCCAGTACAAACGGTTTTTGTCCGACACGTTACGGATTAAATACATCCAACGTGCACATGTAGTGCCTCGCAGACCGAACATCAGATCGGGCATGAAAAATCGATTGCCCTATGGCCAAACGATTTCAAACGGTTATTTAGTTATAGAGTATACACTCGCCGCCGGCCATTATCGTCCGGAGACGAACAATAAATATTGCCAGTGGCGGAATGTTAATTTGTTCGAAGAGAATTTCCTCGTCTCTGTCCACCTAGACCGTCGTCACACATCGTGACAATCCCTTACACTAAGGAGCACGGATGTAAGGGCTCCTCGAGCCGACCCTACATGCACATCTACTCTTAAACTAAAATCTCCAGTCTTGCCTCTTCGTACGTACTACTTTATTATTATAACATACACCTTATTCGATACTCATTTTTCCATTTGACATCTACATAAGAGAAATTCCCTCGGAACTCTTATTATTTACATTTCCTACAAATACCGTACACAGTTTTATTTTATTTTCCCCGTATTTTTCCACGGTCTGCATCATAAAAATTACGGGTCCCGTGGTTTGTTCTCCTGGCGTAAACCCAATTCGATTTTTCGATACTTTAGTCTCTCTCCTAATTTTCTTCTCGAAAACTACAACGGTGCATGCTCTACGACACACACACACACACTCTTGTACATCTCTCTCTCACCTTTGGACACGAGCGTTTTTCCATCACGCCTACATCATTTTTCCGTATCACTCGCCACCACTGTCTGAATTATTCCACTGATGAAATCAAAATGATTATCGCTTTCTCGCCGCAACAGCCCGCGATGCTCAAATAAACGCGGTGTGCCGTTTTCTGCCGCGTTTTCCTACCGCGCTATTTCTCGCCAACTCCAAAAGCATTCGACAAGTAAACAGAACATAATAAACACGTTACCGATACGTCGTAGGCGGAGAACCGGTGTTTTTCGGACACGTGTTGGAACAGATCGTCATAGGTGCCCGTCCAACGGCACTCGGTGACCAAGCACCGCACGTGAGGCGAGTACCGACAGACATACTCGTGTTCGGACACCATCTGCACGTACACCAACTTCGGGCAACCGTTTGGCCGGAAAGAGCACGCTAATTTCGTCACGGACATCAGCTGGTACAGTTTCCGGACGGTGGGCGACGGTAGCTGCCGGATCGTGTCGGAACGGGAGAACTCCGACCGGCAAATCGGACACTGGGGCGAGCAGTTCTCGTCCGACTCCAGCATCTTGTAATGACAATCGTCACACGTGCTGTGTCCGTTCTCGCAGCATGTCGTTATGGAACTACACAATTCCATACATACCGGACACTGTAATGCAAGTCGCAGGCAGTCGGAAATCTGTCCTAAAACGTCGTCACTGCTGTTCGCCATCGTACAAAAACGTTGGTGGAAACAGTTATTAACGATTATATTCAACCGTCACAACTGTTTCCCACTCTTCGGTTTTTATGTCGAAAATTCGTTTATCCACTGCTTTGGTTACAGTTGCCCTCGAATTCTGAATTCCTGAAAATGATATTGCCGCAACGATTACAATATTATATTGTACAGTCGAATGTCGAGATTGCGCGTTAAATATAATTATTTTATTCGTTATTAGTAGTTACGCATAATCGTGCGTCGGGCGTTGCTATACGTACGGAGATCAAATACACATAACGTGTATTATAAATTCTAATATAACATATAAAAAACAAACACGCCTTGAAAAAAAAACAGATCGATGGGCGCCAAAACGGATCGAAGCGATAATATATGAGTACAACTGCTGCTGTAAAGAAGACCACTTTTAATTCGATTTATTTACGGTTGGCGAATAAAAAAATAAAAAATTACGCATTTAATATTCTATAAAAGGTTTTCGCTTTCACGTGATAATTGAAATTCTCTAATTTCGTTTTTTTTTTTTTTTTTTTTTTTTAATTAGCTTTTTATTGTAAATCTAGCTCAACAATTACAATACATTAAGAGTATTAACAAAAACAACAAACAAACAGAATAATAAGTAATATTAAGTAATATATAGCTAAAAATAAAAGTATATAAACAAAAACAGTCAGATAGTAAAGACAGCCGCCTCCTGAATAAAAGAAATAATAATCACAATGACCTGTTCAGAGTTTGAGTTTAAAATGGAGTGGAGATTGGAAGAGACATTCAAGGTGTTCGTCGGCTTCCCCGTCAACAAAATTTGCGGGAAATTGACCGTTACGAAAAATATATAAATAAAAAAAAAAATATAACAATTTAAATGTACAATAATTTAATCGATTGTATTTAACATGTGTGAACTGATTTAATTACAAGTACGTTTAGGAAAATAAACACAAAACAATAAACCTGATCCTTGAGTGAATTGTCAACTGGACGACGATTGAAGGAGAGGTTGTACAATGGCAGCAACGATGATCGTAGTTGGTGGCGGTAAAGTTGATTCTGGTTGACAAATGCAACACAGTGGCACAACCCAGACCAAAATGAAGATACAAATGACGAAGAGCGTCAGTAATCCAAAAATGTAGAAGGAACTCGCGAAAGGCGCGAGAACACGTGAACCGTGAACGAACGACGGAAAAATAAGTGTTTTTACAATAATACGTATTACGACGACGGTAATTGTCACATCGCACGGAATTGAATAAATAACAATTATTGTTTATCGGCGCGCGTACCAAACACAAGGAGTTAAGAGAAGTAACTAGGTTCTGACGTAAAAATCCTCTTAATTATTATTCCGATAAACATTTATAATTTTCATACACGATTTTAATATTTTGATATATGTATTTCTATTTGATTTCTTCGATATGTTCGGAACGAATCTAACACTCTACTGAGAGTCGATTAGGCCTAAATTTGAGGTGAGGAGGACATTATAAAAAAAAAAAAAACCAAATGCTTTTTTAAACGAAAAAATTCTATGTATACTGTAATTTTATAATTTAAGGTGGTGAGGAAATTTACGCATTTTAAATATGTTTAACATTTAGACGTATTATACACATACTGTTTTTTTTTTTGTGCAAAATAAAAATGTTCTACTCGGTACGTACCAGGCGCGGATACAAGGAGGGGGGGCCATGGGAGCAATGCCCCCGCCCCAAATTTAAAAAAAAAAAGGAGCTAGGGAAAAATATTATAAGTATTAAAGTATACATATTATATAATATTAATAATAGTATACTTAACATTAAATTATTAAATTGATATTGGCTATTTATATTTATAGTACGGTAATTTCTAATCGCGTCGGCTAGGTAAACTTCGTCTCAATCGTCATTATCCTGATTTCAAGCAATTTTAACATTATAAACCTTAATCATTTCTATTGATATTATTTGATGCCTCCTCCCCCCTATTCTGGATCCGCGCCTGGTACGTACACTATTTTTTAACAAGACTAATATTTACAATTATTTTTAGTACACGTGTATATTTGTACCAACGTTGACTATTGGTTACACAGATATGTTTATGTTTCTCAATTAAAAACAAGTGTTTGATATAAGGAAATTTTCAAGCTTTTGTCTGTAACGCGTATGTTTTGTTTTTCCCAATTCCCGGTACATACATAATATTCATTCTACGTAAATTATTAAATACAATTCGAATATTCGTGCGATGTATAGTTAGAATGGATTATACAAAACACCACATGCCTAAACGACCATTTGTCTTATTATCCAACCTAACACACTTATGATAAAATAATAAAGATTTGTATTGAAACGCACAAAACTACTGTTTTTTTATAACCAATCCTGGTGAAATTTGATCACTACGTGTATGTCAATATTATATTTAATTAGTTCATTTTTATTTATTTATTTTCATTAGGAATATGTTACGTTTATTTCCGAAAACATAAGTAAAAAAAAAAAAAACAACGTTAAAAAAAAAGGAAAAAAATTCAACGTACAATAGTTTAAGATGAAATACTTTTGCGTTATACGCGACAAAAATCGTATCGTGTTACCGAATTTATAAAAAAAAAAAAACTTATCTCGATCGAAAACATCACTTAAAACAAACAAAAAAAAAAAACAAAAAACATTGAAAATAAAAGAAATTATAAATTGTACTAAAAAAAAAAGGGTTTATTTGATATTTATTTATACAATATAATTAAAATAAATCCCTCCGTCCGTCTGCGTACTGTAATTTCCGTGATAAATGCCCGCGCATTATATTCGTATAACAGCATTATGTATATAACATTACAAATGAAAGGGAATAGAAAAATTCTGTTTTAAAACCGCGTATTTTTCTCTCTTTACGTCCGCCGCCGATTTAAATATTAATTTCTATTGCGGCGGAAATCTCGTAACGAGACGACGACGACGACGACGACGCGAATGGCTTTTGAGCGAGCGCGTTCGATGGGGGCGGGTGTCCTGCAGGGAAGCTGCTGCTGCTGCTGCTGCGCGACCCGCCCGTTTACCGTCCTAATTGCCCAGCGACGATTCGGACTTGTTTAGCGGTGTACGCGTACGAAAAACACTTATATCGAGAACCTGTCCCGCGTCCCCCCGTACGTACACGTCCCTTCGACGGATCGAATCCGATGAACTGGGAAGGAATATGGCTACCGCGGGCGACGAGCCAATGAGAACGGACCGTCGCGGATCGATGCGTCCAACGGGACGATTTCGAGGGTCCGACGGCGGGGTACCCCGCGTATCGCGCCGCGAATTCTCCTGCGCGTTTCCACACACACCGATTTCGGCGTAGTAGTCGCGACGGTGAATCGCGAACGATTACCCCGTTGAGTTCGCATTGCACACGCAGGTAGGACGCCTACACTATACTGCACGGAAATAAACGCGACGCCGTTCGTACGTTTAAAAACATTGGAAAAATGCCGGAAAACCAACGGAAATCGTCTCCCGGACATTCCACGTCGTTTCTCATCGAAGACATATTATTCAGATCGAAGAACAACAACGGACCGAATTCCGAGGTACGTATTGTATAATTTTGTCTTTTCACAACAACACTTCTAAGAGAGTACGTGTCTCGCCAAAGATCTTTAACAGTGAAAACATTTGCACGCAAAATAAAAAATACTCTTTAGAATAATTTCAAAGATAAAAACGTCTGTTACAAAGAACATCCGTTGTTATGGTGAACGATGTTTCACACTGAATCTCATACGCGCTTTTCAAAATATCGAGCAAAAATATAGTTACAGAGTTTTAAAAAAAGGTAAAAAAAAAAACAAAAAGAATGTATTTACGCATTCGTCGTATAGACATGTAAATAATATGCAGGATTCCGAGACCTATAGCAATCAGACATATAATAATAGGTGCTGAAATATGCGGTAAAAAAAAAACCGTTAAATATTTATAAAAAAAATCAAAAAATTCGCGTTTAAAATATATTTTTATTATTATTATTAATACTACATTTAAAATATAAAATGCGTTATAATTTAAAACGAAAATGTGACTTTAAATTTAAAATAAATATGTATTATTTCACGATTTAATATGTTTTTTACGAAAATAATATTTGTTTCTCACAAATTTCCCAGAACAAAACACGCCCATCAGTAGACAATATTTCAAACCGAAATTCGGACACAGTTTCTCAAACGTTCATTTGCAGCTTGCTTTTATTGTGTGTCAATATCAGTAAAAATCTAATAATAGTAAGAAGAAGATTACATAGAGACTGAGCATACATGCAAATACACAACCACAAATAATATATTTTCTAAAAATAAAGTTATTAGAACACTAAAATAATTATGACGAACAATTTAAGTCATGGATAGCAAAAACATATGATTGCATTATTATTATTATTCTAATAATATTCTATTAATTGCTTCGCGTAATTTCATTGATCACTATAATTATTATTTAAAATTTGAAGAATTTGTGAACATATGCAAAAAAAAGCACAATAACAAAACAAAAAAAAAAAAAACACTTTTTCTAAAAAATCTATGAAATATGTAAAAATATGCCCATTCAACTTTCACATTTGATATACATAATGGCATCGAGAAATTAATTTATTTCGCACAATGCTATTTTCTACAATAAATAATAAAAGAGAGCAAATGCTATAACCCTGGTTATAGGGACTTAAAGCATTATAAACAGGGTTATTAACATTATATACGTAATGCAAAACGTATATGAGATTCTCTCGAATACATCTTCCTCTAATCATTTAACTATAGGTTTCTTATCTCATAAATGACTTACAGGTATACTTCATTCAATTTTACAATAACATGTTTTCTGTCGTTTGATTCTATTTTTCATTAACCGCGTGATGTGTTGTTACCTATAACATATTTATATTATTTATATAGGATTCTTTCCCTAAATGACTATATATATATATTTAAACATTATTAAATTGTTAGATTTCTACTCTTCTTTGAATCTCATAAATATTACCTGTCCAGAACCCTTTGAAAATCATCGGTGAATTGAAATTAGTTAAACTCCTCTTTAAATTTAAAATATTTTACGGCACCATTAAATAACAATTTTCTTAGATAATTATTATTTTTGATTCCTCGAGTGTAGACAGTTAAATTGCGTTTGAATGAAAATAAATTAAAAGTGCATACATAACAATAATTATTATATTACCATTAAATCATCCAGGATAAGTATTTTGTTATTAAATAGTATATGATAATAAATTATTAAGCAAACGATTAATAAATACAACTATTATAATGGATTAATGCTAAAAATAATTATTAGTTAATTTGATTATATTATATGATTCTAATATCTAGCGTAACGTGTTGGGCAAAAATATTATTTTTCTTTGTCGGTACGCAGGTTCCTTAGTTATATAAAAGCCAATGATATTATATATTATAAAATGTCTTTTCTTTTTCAAAATTAACGTCTTACATTTATTAAAATTGCTTTTTAAAAATAACGAAATTACTCATAAATAAATGTAATTGAATTACGTCAGTAACGCACCCAGGATTTTTTCAAGGGGGGGGGGTCTAAAAAACTACATTATGAAAAACAAAACTTTTAATAGATAATAAAAATAGATTATATATTATAATAATATAATATAATCAATAAATTGTTAACACCTGGTGTTATCTATATCGTATGCGAAATTTTAACAGAAAAATATGAAAGTTGTATCAGAATTTGGATTTTCATCAATAAATGTAATACTATTGCACTAGTCAAGGGGGGGGTATATATATATATATATATGTTTTTATATATTTTTTAAAATGTACACTTGATTAATGAACCTACAAGCTATTATTATTAGATACACACATTAAACTATGATATTCTTTACTAAAATAATGTCATATACCTATTTTTATTATTAAATATGTTTGTAACTAACTGAAATGTTTTTATAATTTTATAAAAAATATATTATTGCACATTTATTTTAATAATAACTTGGAAAATAATATATTAATAAATTACTTTTCATTTTGTATACCAGTTTGTTTACAACTATTAAATAATCATATTTTATATATATATATATATATATATATATATATATATATATATGTATATAATATAAATATTATATACAAGTGTTTTCATATTATTTATTGTACTTATACAATTTTTCAGTTTACTCATTTATCAACGGTTATTATATTTTCACTTAAAAAATAGTTACTGTTTGTCTATCCGTGTTCTTTGCATAAATATATTAATGAGCTCCTAGGTGAACCCAACGTTTTACATTTGAGTGTGTCCGGCTATTTTTCTATATTTAATTTTGTATAATATAAATGGGAGGATATAAATAAATTCACCCGCTTTATGCATTTCTTTTAGCTCATAATTTCCTTTCAAAATACAGTATATAAAATGCACTAAAGTTAAAATATTTTAAGTGTCCAACACTTGCTTACTAACCAATACTCTAACCTATTTTATAATATTTACCTATATGTCTATTGGCCATATACAATATACTACTTAATGTGTAAGTATTAATTATATACACATTGAAAGTTCATCGTAAATTGTATTTTATTGAGATATTTTTTCTTTCGAACGATTCTAAAAACCGAAAGAGAATCAATAAGAGTACAAAAAAAAAAGGAAAAATTCTCGCGTTTAATATACAACTACAACTCTGAATTCAAAAAAAAATTATTCTGATATTTTATTCAGATAACGTATTAAACTTAAAGACATTGAGTGTAAAACGAATACGTGTATTTGAATACACTTCTTTATAAAATGAGCATTTGAATCGCTGAAATTAATTATCAATTGTATACATTTTGGAATCCGTTGCATATTTTAAACATTTTTATGAGAACTCATAGTCGTAGATTTTATTTTTAGGAAACACGGTTAAATCTACATAAATATATTTATGCATCATTAAAATTAAATATTGAATTCAATTTTTTAAAAAGGCACTTATTTTTGATAAACATATGTACATATATTAAAAATTATATAAAATCAAAATGCATATAACACAGAAATCTCAAGTATCTATAATATTGTAACTGTATTTTAAATTTAATTAAAAATATAACGCAGCAGCGATTTAAACGATTAAAATATAGTAAATAATAAAATTAGCCATTGCGCGTTTGTAAATTAATTAAGTAAATAAAAGTACACAAAGTACATTAAACTGAAAATTTCTATAATTAAAAAATAAGTACATTAAACGGTACACCATACTTTATTATAAACACAATTAAATCGTCCACAACACTCTGAAATGTATATATAATTTATTAGTTTCAAAACAAATTTACTTGTCGTTTCACTGATTTTTCGATAACCGTTTAGCATACGAATTCGAGTAATTTTTAATTGTTTCCCAAACCCAAACAAAAAAAAAATTGGAATTATTTTACTTCATATTCATATTATGTACTCAGGGGTTATAACACATTAATTTTTTCTATGTATAAGTTCAATACAAATTGATTTCTCCATTTATTTATTTTTACTCCACTACTCTACTCAATTAGGCACTCGTCAATATGAGTAACAATTATTATATTATAAGAAATAGTTAATAATAATTAACATTTATTTTCACATGTTTCTATTAATATTTATTTATAACTTTGATATGGTTTTTTTTTACTTCAAATTAATTAAAATGTAGCCTCGAAAAATAAAATTTCAGGTAAACAGTCATGAAGGAAGTCGAAATCAATTGCCACAAAGTCCAGAATGCTTTTCGATGTTACCATCAGCAATGGCTTCTGCGTATCTGTCATATCCGTCACCTTATATGCACAAAAATTCTATTGCCGAGCCATTTTTTATCACTCCACAAGGTAAATCGTGTCAATAAAATAAAAAATTAAAGGATTTTTTACAAATATGTAAGTAAATATGGAAAAATCGGAAGAACGAATTTTTATTATACTTTGCAGTTTAATCACAGAAGACGTATACATTATTTAATTGTTTAATCAAATTTAAATTGAATATTGTAAAAGATTTATATATAGGCATATAAATTTAACTTAAATATATACAATATTTTAAGGAGATAGACGAAACATTAAAATGTCACTGAGTAGAGGATTAACCACTGTGGGAATATACCTTGTATATTCTGAATAGTATATATGTTTAGGACCAATAAATTATTTACACACAATTTTAAATTATTAATGAAACAAGCAGATTTACTGCACGGTACCATATTCCATTATTATTATTATTATTATTATTATTATTATTATTATTATTATTATTATTATTATTATTATTATTATTATTATTATTATTATTATTATTATTATTATTATTATTTTTATTATTATTATTATTATTATTATTATTATTATTATTATTCATTTATTTATTTAAAAATGAAAATAAATCTTTGTAAACCCAATTCTTACTTAAGCCTTTATTAAGAATATAAAATCCTTTTCAAATTAACTATAATTTGATATTTTGTTTTAGTTCAAATAATTCGGTAAATAAGAATGTGTGTACTTAATATTTTTTTCAGTAAACAAAATTGTTTTTCATAAGTGTTCTGAATGTTAGTACCTAGAATATAAATGTCCACAATCAACTGATATCAATATTACATAATACAAGCAATACATGAATAACGTTAATTATTTTTAAGTTTTTAACATGAAAAAATAAATAATTCATGTCTAATTTAACACAAAGTCCCGGCTTTTTAGTTTGTTCCTTTTTCCAAAAACCACTGAAGTGCCATTTAAGCCTGATCTCCAAACAATGAATACACTATATTAGGAAAAAACTTTAAATAAAATTTTCCTTTAACCTTTCAACAATAACAACAACTTCTTCATCTTTTTTCTTCTTCGCTTTAATCCACGCAAGTCAGCTATTCATATTTTCGCCTTCAACGTCTCTCTATTCATAACAATGAAAAAGAGCTTAACAAGGAAATAACTAAACATTATTGTTATGAATGATAACTTTCCCGCGTCTGTCAGAACTTAAATTTACATTTAATTAAATGTATTTGTCCATAAAATCAAGTCAAGTGAAAAATCATCTACGGAATATTTTTCTCAATAATGCATCGACAATGTCTACGATTTAAATTTAAATAAATCGTATACAACCAGACAGATAAAATACCACGATGACGTATTAACTTGTTATTATTTTAGGAGTACCATTTGGAAGTATTTGGGGCGCCCGGCCTGACTATGGGCACGGACAACTGAACTCCAGATTGTGTCGCAGACGAAAAGCTCGAACCGTATTTTCCGACCAACAACTCACTGGACTAGAAAAAAGATTCGAAGTACAACGATACCTAAGCACCCCGGAGAGAGTCGAGCTGGCCACCGAACTAAGATTGTCAGAAACACAAGTAAGTGTCACAATACAATTAAATATCCGGTGTGCTGCAGTGTTTTATCAAAAATATGTTTTACCACTCGCAGGTGAAAACGTGGTTTCAAAATCGAAGGATGAAACACAAAAAACAATTGAGAAAAGTCAATGACGACACAACGGTCACTGGAACCGAAAAACCTGCGGACAGCGCGGCTAATAAATCGCTAATCATAGGTCAGTTTTACAATGCAACTAACTAAATTTTAAAAAAAAAGTAAAAAAAATAGGAAACGATGCTTTGACAATGCGTTTTATTTTCATTACAATTTTTTTTTATATCGAATAACGTATAAAAATACTAATTAATATGTTTAAAAATAACTTAATAACGGTTTGAAAATCGAACAGGAAATTATACATTTAAACACCCAACCGGTCCTAACAAAATCTGAATTAAATTTATTTAAAAAATTTAAATGAATTTTGGATCATTTAAATGATATTAATATTTATTAATGAATTTAATATTAATATTTGAATAGTTCGACTCCACTAATTCCTGTTCAAATAAAAAAAGAAATAAGTTCAGTTTGGTTTCAGTCAATCATAATGAAAAAACTGCTCGATTCGGATTCGGTTCGACATCAATTTAACATCCTGTTTTACACAGCACTGCCTTTTATGTCCTATTGTCCTGACAAACTTCATGTAGGATGCTTTTTATCGCGTTTTACATATAGATCCTAATTATTCTTTAATAATTATTATATTACTCATACAAATTGCTCTTTTTTTTAATTTAAAATGTTATTTTATTTAAAAGTGGAGTTTTATTTTGAACTATACTAAAAAAATGTTCGTTTTACTGTTGATTTTCACACAATTCATTTGATATTATGCAAAATCAAAGGCCGATATTAAATATAATTTATTTTATAATAATTGTAAATTTGAAAATTCGAAGTAACATAATTATTTTTGTTTCGTTTTGATTACTTTACACTCATTTATATTTCTACCCTAAGTATTTTACGCGGTTTTTATACAAAGTCGTGTACAATTCATTATATTCAACGCTTTACAGATTACCCGGTCGATTTTTCATCTAAAAACTCGGCATGTGGTGTGTCGGATACTGGTGTCCAGCACGGGTCCGACAATAAGGATTTGACCGGGCAAAATAGATCGCTGAACAATGGCGACAAGAGAAATCGACAGTACAATCTGAGCGAAACCTCTGATGGCGACGAAGACGAAGACGAAGAGGAGGAAGTGGACGAAGCCGAAGACGAAGAGATTATAGATATTGTCGGTGATCACTCGCACATCATGTTAAATAATGACGTGTCACGAAATTTTGAACATCAGAGATTTTTTTAAATCCTATTACCCAACCACGGTCATATTTTATTATCAATTATTATTATTATTATTATTATGTTAAGGGGATTGAGAACTGGTGTTTTCTTTCTCTCTCTCTCTCTCTCTCTCTCTCTCTCTCTCTCTTTATCTTGCACATAGGAACATGGAAAAACAGACGATTTTCATTTCCAACGTACCGAACCCACTTATACAATGATGCGATAATTCTTAAAACAGATTTGAATTCATCGTGGATTTTATTATAAATCTTTTTCATTTTTATTTTTATTTTTTACCTTAAAACCTTCAAAGACTGAATATAATCGATGTTGTTCAATCTAAATTTGTTCGTTTGATTTTTGAGAGATTCATAAAAATCAAATTAGATATGTGAAAAAGTCAATTTCAAATATAGATTTCAAATCCGTTTTCAAATTTCTTATTGCACCGCTACAGATAGATCGGCAGATACTCTGGAAGTAGAAAACGTCTTTTTTCGTCTATGTTTCGTGCGAGCAAGAAAAAAGATAATATACCCGCTTCTCTCCTTAACATTAAATTATGCACAAAACAATGGCAGGAAAGCCAATGTACTGCAAATTTACCGCAGAACCTAACCTCTTACATTACATTACATTAATTATTATAATTATATATTTATATCGTACCTACGCGTTTTTCATTTAATTATAGTATCATATATTCGACGTAATGTACATAGAAAAATGAAAAAAAAAAAATGTCGGATAAATAATATGAGACCGAGTTATCGAGTAAACTGTTTGCGGTTTTTATACATTTTCCAATAAAATTGTTTGTCTTCCAATTTTTTTACGTGTGCATTTTGTAATAGTTACATATAACTCTATTAGCTCAAATGTAAAACAAACATAAATTCACATTATTAGGATTTTATATTTAAGTTTATGTATATATGCATTATTATGTAATCATTTTTAACGTAACCTTTAAACAGCCGCGTGTTTAATAATAATTAATTTGAATACATTATTTGTAATTTGTAATTGTATTGTGTATATATATATAGGTATATAACGAAAAGAATTTTAATTGTTATGAACATATAATAGGGTACAAATCAATAATAAAAGTACAATTCAAGGTCGGATTAGATAATTTTCTCTCTCCGAGAAACCAAAAATTACACAAAATTACATAAAATTGTTCACTTATAAAATCCATTTCAAACAACTTATTCTAAAGATTTAACACACGACAATTATTATCAAAAAACTTTTGAAGATTTTTTTTTCATCACAAGCAATTCTGGTATAGCTATGCATAACCAGGATGACAGGAGCTGCAGTATTATAGAAACATATAACGAAACAACAATCGATGATGTACACATCAATATTGACATGTTTGCTTTGGTCACTGTTTTGTTAAATCCAACGTGAAATATCTCTCTCTCTCTCTCTCTCTCTCTCTCTCTCTCTCTCTATTGTATTCAATTCTGAGATTGGTTTGTAGCGATTCTCCATTCTTCCCTATTAATTGCTTTTCTCTTTGTTTTTTCGTAAGAATTACGCTCTTGGTCCTTCATTATTTGTTGCATATATTCCATTCATGGTCTTCCCCTCGAATTTTTACCTTCTACGCAGCCTTCTATATTTAATCTTAGCATCCCACCATATCTCATTACATGTCCGATCCATTATTTTCTTTTTTCTTGATACTATTCCATAAAGTCCTTTTTTCAAACATTTTTTCTAATACTTCCTTGTTAGTTACCATATCCGTCCAACTTATTTTAATTTATCCTTCTATAACATCACATCTCAAAAGCTTTTATTCTTTTTCTGTTCTACTTTAGCAATCGTCCATGTTTCGCTGCCATACAGAATTATATTCCATGCGTATATCTTTAAAAGATTTTTTCTGGTGTGTATACTGATATTCTTTGAAGTAAAAAGTCCTCTTTTTTGTTAAAAAACGTGAAATATGTTAAATTAAAATAAATTTGTGGTGTATATATAACATTCGTAGATGTCAATACGAGCGTATAACAGTGTTCATTGAGAAAAACTATGGGAAATACCGAACTATTCGAAATACCGAAAAAACAAGAGATTATATTGGGATTCTCGAGAAAAGACGTCATAAGAACTACAAGAAACTAATGAATGCAGGTAAAAATGAGCCTGACAACAGTCAGCGAAGAAAAACGAAATACTTAAAAATTTCTAGAAATATTTTTAACGCGGGCAATATATAAGATCGGGAAATATACTTTCAACAATGTAGATATAGATTCAAATTTTTTGAGACACTAATAAATAGAGAAAAAAATTACATTTATCAAGAAATACAACAAAGACTCATCAGTGCTAATCGAACAAATTACGCATTTATAAAACCGTTCAAATCAAAACTACTATCAAATACAAAAATAAAATTATAAATTACATACATAAGTTTTATATTATATTAAAACGTATGAATATAAACCACGGTTGAAAACAAAAAAAGACGACAAAAAACGTATTACCTTTAAAAGGAAAGTATCAAGAAAATTATATGGAAAATATATATAAATATATATTATATTAATAATTCTAAGCAGTATGAAGACTTAAAAATACTATATACTCGTAAATATCCTAATTTTTTAGTCTTTAATAAGAGAAAAATAATTGAGTGGCTAGTACGTATTTGGAGAACAGAAACGAATTCAAACGTTAATGAGAATATCCAATAAGAAAAAACCGTGATCTAGACCTAGGCAAGGGTGAATGGAAACTGTAATAAAGGACATGCAAACAGTGAAGCAGATGATTCAAATATAAAACGCTGGTGACAGAGAAAAACTGAAAAAGCTTATATAAGTACGGCATTAACCTCCAACGGGCTTATAAAGAAGGTGACAAAATGTGAATAGAATAACATTAAAACCTATGTCTGAAAATGCATAACCTACCAAAAGATTTCCGTACGCTAATCCGCCCTTGAATGTGTGCTATTAAATTTAATAATAAATAAAAAAAACTCACCAGTTAGGCTTATATTAATAATTTATAGGAAAAAAATCATGTATTATTCAGAGTATATAAAATATACCGTATGGGATATAAATTAAACCAAACGTATAACGAGTTTTGATTTGCAAATTAATCTACAAGTGTACACTATCTCATTAATCAATTAATACGTATTATAGTAGAAACGCAGCCAGAATTTCGTAAATTTTTAAGAGGAGAATAAAGTTCTGATGATCTACTTTTAGTATCAAAAGATTTTTAAACCTACAGCGTTAAAAGTAAAATAAAATTGTTCTTCTTTGAGAGGAGAAATTTAGAAAATATATAATAATAAGAAAAAATTTAAGATCAATTTAAGAATTTTAGTAAGAAAATAAAATATTTTACTAAACAATTTTAGTTTTCTTTTATTATTATTATTATTATTATTATTATTATTATTATTATTATTATTATTATTATTATTATTATTATTTAATATTAGTACACAAATTTGAAGTAAAATAACATCTTGAATTATATTAAATAAATTCAAGTCTTCGTATTATGTAATTTACATCAAAATATCAAATGTAAAATATCTGTAAAATCGATTTAAGTCAACTTTAATATAAATGATAACATTGTTATTATTACTTTTTTTTATTTACAATTATACGAGTATTATAAAAATATGATCAATTATTAATGGTTATAATATATATATATACTCGTGTATATATATATATATATATGTGTGTGTGTATGTAAAATAAAATCCTTCATTATGCATATGTTTTTATATTCTTGATTGTTATCATTGGTTATAGGGGGAAAGACCTGTGATGGAAGTGAAATGGTGAAATGTTACAAACAAAATTCTGGAAACATTGTCAGAATACTCCTTAAATAAAATTCCGAAATATGTCACATCATACAGTATTTCCTTACGAGTTAGGACTGTATCAGACACATATTAAGATCTAATAATGATATCTAATTCCGTTACAGTGAGATGGATAAATTTAAACGAAACGGCTGCACAATGGCATTCGGAACATTTTAAATATGCTTATATTTATTGTAGAAAAAAAAAGTAATATTCTGTTTACAGCTCGAATAGGTTTGATAATAAATAACCACCTATACCGCATATAGTTTGAACGAAAATCGCGATATCGGTACATAAATGTATCGTTAATTAAAATCGATACACTACCATTAAAAATTTTAATAAGTAACTTTAAATCAAGTAAATATTTGGTATAATTGATGAAAGAAAGAAAAACAGGTTAATATGTAAAATAACAAAATAAAAACTACAGATTTGACAAAAATACATACATATATATGAAATTCACAGTTTTAAAGCTTAGTCATTCACGAATAAGCAGTTTATTTTATTTTTTTAACTCAATTCTAATTTTAACAACAACGGAACTGTTATTGTTTTTTTTTATTCGTTTTATCCAATTACATTATCACATTTAATTAGTAACGCTTATCATAATGTTGGGTTGAGTTTAAATAAAAACGTACGTTTTAATAACAATTTCATACACGTTTATACGGCATTTTTAATTTAATTTTTAACTTAGTTTTACCTTTTTTTTGCATATTTGTAATTTTTTTAGTGCATAGTTTTGTTTTCAGCTTATATTTTAATTTTCAACAATAATATATTGTCAAATTATGTTTTTGAATAAAAACTATTATAAAATCATGAGTTTCAAAATTTTAAAACAGCCTTTATCTACTCGTACTTTATAGCCATCGGTCGTTATTGATCAGAAATAACATTTTCAATGTATATAAATGTACTTCGACTGAAATTGAACAATTAGTGTCATGTTGCGAATATAATATTTTCTGAAATTTAATTTTATAAAACATATAAATCCATTCCCTATTGATAATTAATAATTATTGTTAAAACTTTGCCAATACTGTTCTCAAACAAACACACTTATTAATACAACAAAATTATAATACAAGTTTTAACATTCTAATTTTATTTGAATTTAAGAAAATTTATGAACAATATGCGCACGCAATTCGGTTGTTGACCAACATGGCTCTTTTTTTCTCTTTTTTTTTTTTTGGTACACAATTCGAATACAGTTGCAGCCAATATCATATAGATCTAAACGTTTTATATATCGTGGCAGTAACACACGCATGTAATTAGCATTTTCTTTAAAAATAAATATTTATGTGTAATTATTAATATTATATATTGTGCATGAAAAAAGTAGAAAATATGAATAACATTTTTATTATAACGTATAGTCCTCAGACTTGTAAAGAATACTTTTATTTTCTATTCGGAATATTTATTCGAATAAACGGATCAAAAATTATTAGAATACTTAATATATATATATATATATATATATATTCGGCATATTTTAAAAGTATTTCAGTCGTTTTTATTTTCTTAACAGACGGGGCCGCAATGAGTTTTTGTTTAACTATTAACAGACAAACAAGAAAATATCTTCAAAACCATCATTTTCCTACACCACACTCTATTATTATACCTATTGTAAATCTATGTACATACTCGTAACATATATTTATAAATATTTATTCGTTATTTAGGCCTTTAATAAAATATATATATATATATACATATATGTATAAATAATGAATACGTTCTATATTGCATGCATTAAAATATTAGACATAGTCGAAAGTGAAACGTGGTTACATCTGGTCTGTACGAATTATTTCCATTATTAATTTAAAACGAAAAGTTAATATGTTAAAAACGCTCTTTAGTAAACCGGGTTTCGCCCTCAATCGTTTTTCAAACACGACGCAAACGACCTTTTTAAACAGGGGCGGATTTAGAGGGGATGCTAGAGTACTATAACACCCACTTTAGCCAATGTTAACCTTTCTTTTCGTGAAATTTGATACAATGTTATATAATATATCATTTTTGCCTACAACAAACAATTAAACTTAAAACTTAGTATAAAATTATTAAAAACTTAATAAAAATAATTAAAATCGAGTAAAAATTTATCATAATAATTACAGCAAGTAAGGTTTTTTTTAGATTATGAAAGGAAATTATTGGTCTTTAAAAAAGATATTTTTTTTCTGTGTACGAATTTTCGAATAGAAAGATCTCATCGTCATGCGTTACGTTTCCATATCAAATTGTATCTTCTAGTCGATACATTTTAAATGTTTTTCGATTTTCTCAATAGTTTTCTTTTCCATAATTTAAAACAATTTAAAAATTGGAAAAATACTATTTTTTTCGATAGTTTTAACCCGAAAAAAACTTCTTAAATAATATACCTATAGTCGTAAAATTTTCATCCAATGTGTAACACTACACACGCATAATATATACGTAAAAAATTTCTTCCGATTTTGAGCCATTTATAACAATTATTAAACGTGGAGCTATTAATTAATAGTTATTATTTAACGTGGAATTATTAAACATCTCATATTTTATGAGATACCTTCAAATCAAACCTATTATTATTATATACTTTGCTGCATTAGAAATACTAAATGCTTTTTTCGTTGCATAATTTTCTGGTACTACTTCCCCTTAAAGGTAATAATTTGAGACAAAATAATAAAAGCTACAATAATAATAATTTTTGACGATCTTTTAAGGACAATAATTCAAAAAATCATAATAATATGAATTTTAGAAGAGAAAATTATAACAATAATTATAATGGTCGACAATTAATAAAAACGATTTCTAATGAAAATTTAATGGATATTAAAGTTGAAGTTTCAGAGATGTCAGATTTAAATTTAATTAAAAACTTGTATCTTATTGCTTAAGGTAGCCACAAGTTAAATGAAGTTTCCGGCGACGGTTTTTGTAGTATTTATGCATTAAAAGCAATGTTAGCTTACGAAAATATTTACGTAACAGATGTAATTGCACATTTACTAGATGTGAAATTAACCAATAAACCAATTTTAAGAAATTTTAAGAAGGTGAAGATTTATCCGCAATAGCTAATCACTATAATTTTAATCACTTGATAATTTGCCCTAATTACGATAATTCAAGAATAACAGACGAAATAACTTTTTATAAACCCGGTTGAAAATTTTTAATTTCGTTTTTCGGAAATAATCTATGGACATTCGAATGTTTTAATGCGAATTCGTCAAATTTAAAAGTAGATTACGTAACTTATACCTATGATTTTTGTTCATTACATACATCACTAGAAATATTAAAAGAAAAAACAAGGCAATATGAGTTAATTCGGGAACCGGATATATTTCCAATCGAGAATGCTTCAATTAATGACAATAATTTACTAAAACAAAAAATGAGAGAGATTAAACAAGTCCTTAGTAATTCTGAAAAATTTAATTTTAATTTAAACACTAATACAAAATTTAAAAATATTGACGATAATTTGCCAGATGATACACATTATAAACTGAATTTTGATATTAATCCGAAATTAATGCCCGCAGAAAAATATAAATTACTTTTAATTTTGAATAAATACAAATCAGTATTTTCAAGATCCAAGTGAAATTTAGGTGAGTCTCGCACTGACTTGGTAGATATTCAATTAACTAATTCTATTCCAATTAATTTACCTTATTTCAAACTTAACAAATTTGAAAGAGATGAAATTGAAAATCTATTTAAATAAAATTATTTGAATTTCTTTATTGGATTTATAATTGGTGTTAATTAACGATAACATTTATAAATAAGGATTTTAAAATAGGCAAATGTGTGGGTGTTTGTATTTTACTGTATGTAATCGTCTTACTATAATATATTATTTATTATGTAAATAATATTATTGTTGGAAAATACGAAAAAATATAAATTGGAAACAATTTTTTTCTTAGTATTGTTACGCAATACTAATGAAATGATGTCGTTTAAATATTATATGATTATAATTTCGAAATAACATATGGCTGAAAATTAAATAGATCAATGAACCTAGTAAGTTGAGACGAGTAACTAAATTTTACATATTTAATAAAATTTAATTATTGAATTTTTTCTTTTTTTAGAAGTGACGCCCAACGTGAACTCAAAGTGTAAATTTTTAATTGATATACATATAATACTGACTTTTCAAAATTATTGAATTTTTAACTTTTCATTCTATATATATATATATATATTATGTATGTGTGTGCAAAAGGGTATGATAATATGATATGTAATATCATATATTTTTTGTGTTTCTTTATTGTAATGTTTTGTTTTTCATGTATGAAATAAGTTATAAATGATATATAATGTAATTGGTATAATGATTATGTCATTGATAATTTTTGAAAAAAAAAAGAAAATTTGTAGATAAAATATTATCATTATCATTATTATTATTATTATTATTATTATTATTATTATTATTATTATTATTATTATTATTATTATTATTATTATTATTATTATTATTATTATTATTTGTTTATTTGTTTAGAAGTATATTACGGAAGATAGAAGTATATTACGGAACACGACCAAAGGTTATAAAAAAATAATTGTGAAATACGCAACGTGTATGAGTTTTCGACTAGTATAGAATCATTCAAAAGTAACATCGTATTTGAATTGCTCGCTATTTTTAGTGGAATTAGTTGGTTGACTTTATTATTAACTTTATGCATTGCGATAAGAGATTCCAACATTAGTTATTGTTATCTATTTATGTTTTTAACTGTAGGTTTTATTATATTTTGTTCTTTTATATAATTTATGGAATTTAAGCATTTGTGCATGTTGGGCTAAAGGGATAAAATTGGTCCATATTTTTTTTCAAAGTGACGACGGATATGCTTTGACCGTTAACGGCAAACGCGCAGTTACATGATTATTATATTGGGTTTTTATGACAACCTCTGGAGAACATCGATATCACGAACTTATGATTTCAGCAGGAAGGCACATGCCGATCTAACACTGCACGTGAAACAATGAACTTGCTGCATGAAAAATTCTTTGGGCATATTCTCTCAAGAAATGGCAATCGAAATTGCCCAGCACAATCTTGCGAGCTTCCTTGTGACTTTTTTTATAAGAATTCATCGAATGATCGTAGCAAACATTGATATGGATATTTGCAGAAGAGTGATGATAAACTTTACTGAAAGAGTAGATAAAGTACAGGATATTGTTTTTCATTCTTAAATGGAAAATATGCTGATTTCAATGATATGGTTTATTTAATTAATTTAATAGTTATTAACTTTAATAAAGTTATTATTTTAAATCCGCTGTTACTTTTAAATGACCTTGTAAAAGTGCTCCGACTATCACGTTTGTACCCATTTTCCAATAGAAAATGTTGCTGAGGTAGTACTTTAAGACAGTGACTCCCAACTGGTTTTCCGCAAACCCCAAAGGTTTTGTGAGAAATTTAAGAAAATATAAATTGATTAATAATATTATATAATATACAAAAAATTATTATGGAAAAATAATGGGAGTTCCGTAAAATTTTCAAGTTCCTGCAAAGATTCTGTGACTAAAATAAGTTGAGAAACATTGCTTTAAGATATTCATTTTTCGATTTTTTCTCAATAACTCTTAAATACTAAAAAAGTTTGTTAAATACTGCAAAAACACAATTTTATCAAAATTTATTAAGGAACGCTTCTAGTCTTGAATTTTACACTGAATGTATAACTTTGCACTATATATATATACATAGAGAAATGTTAATATAAAAAAATTAACATATTAATGTAATGACATTAAGGAAACTCAATGACTTCACTGACTATGTACCTACACAAAGTACCAAAATGTAGTTTTACATTGATGAATGATACAATGATGACAACTGGTGAGGGTCAATGATCCAATTATTCCCATATTTTAATAATGTTAAAAACTAAGTTGAAAATTATTAGAGCTTATTTTCTTGTGATAAATTTTATTTCAATCTTACCATCTAACCCAAATGGCTCTAAACAGTTTGATCCTATTTACCACCCCTAACTTAATTTTCACCTTGTGGCGGCTTTGGGTAAAATAAAAGAAATAAATTAATACTTATTTTCATTGAAACAAAATGTCAATTTAATGGAATTTTATTACTTATTTTAATCATAATACAATAAAATGTCTAAAAATTAGAATATTAATTATAATAAGATATTTTTTTAAATTTTGATTCATAAAACAAAGAAAAAAAATTTAGAAATTAAGTACTCGACAACTGTATGAGTGTCGTCACAATTAAATAACTTAAATTGATGCACACATAAATCAGAAAAAGTGAATCATAAAAAAAAAAATGACAAAATTAAAACCATAAAGACAGCATTATGTATATAATATTATTTTTCAGCATTATTACACACCAACATCAAATACCAATCATCCACAATATATTTAATAATATAATTATAATAAATGACAAACCAATATAAAATTATTAACTTCTAACTGACCCGATGCCAATAATATTATTAATGCCTAGTTTACATTTTAATTTTAAAACCATAATTAAATCTATATAGAGTAAGATTTCTGTGTATGTTTTCTTTTTTAAATTAAATTTATTGCTAAACTTACTTCCTAAGTTTAAATTTAGTTCTATTAAATTTCTGAATATTTAAAATATTAAAAACTTATCAATGTAAAGTTATATAATAGAAGTTTTGTTTATTAAATATCATATATATTTACAAGGAAAAAAATTATAATATATATAATGTACTAAAGCACTAAACAACTGCAAACACATAGTGTTTATTAACAGTGTTACATGGGCCATCAGGGTATGTTTTTTCAGTTATTTTCTTTGAAGTATATAAAAAACAAGAAAAAAAAACCAAGACATTTAATAAATGAATCAATCATTACTAATAGATACTAAACTAATTAACTACTATGTTATTATATATTAAAGTATGAAATTATTGTAATATAATTGAATACACAATTGAATTGTGAAAAAAAAACCAATTGCGTTTTTTTTTTTTACATGAAACCATCGCCACTAGGACCTCCAGGTTTTTGGGCTTGAACGCTAAAACCAAAAAAAAATAAATAAAAATAAACAAAATTAAATACTAACTTCACATTTCTATTTAAGCTTATTATTTATTAATAAATGAAAAATTGGAAGAACAATTAATTTTACAAAATGTATAAATATAATTTAAGTACCTACACTTAATATAACCTACACATGCATTCATATAGAAAAACAACAATAAATGTTTACAGGACAACAATAAATAAGAATTAAAATATAAAATAAATTAATACTTTATATATGCCTTAATACTTTATTTATGATTAAGCCTATAATAGAATATATTATTAATTGCATTTAGGTTTATTTAAAAAATGTATGGTAAAATAATAAATTCATGTTTGTCATGGATACCAATGACAGATGACTTGTAGTCACTAATAGAAGAGTAATACTTTAAAATATATGACATAATTCTCCTCTTCGCATTAATAAAAAAATAAATATACATATAAAAATATTTTAATGTGAAATTAATTAACAACTATTATTAATTGATTTATAAAAACATTAGTTATGAATTAAAAATTATAAAATAAAGTGATTTATAAATAAAATCATAGATTGAGAAAAAAAAATATTGATATTATGATTTTATTGTTGGAAGGCTTGCACAAAATACAGCTTAGACTCTTTTATTCCTATGCATATCTTCACCACTCACACATACACTTTCACACTGGGCACTCACAAGAAACAATAAATACACGCACAATAAGTCAAACAAAACTAATACAATTTTAAGTTATTATTTTATACCAATAACATTTAAGTTATAATTTCTTCTCTCCTTTAATTTTAAGTACAAAGCTAAAACGAGCAACCACTTGATAAACACTATAATTTATTTTTTTAATAATAAAACAATGAATTTGAATTTTAACAAAAATTTTTTTTAAGATGATGAAAAGTTGAATGAGAAATTATTATAATATTCAAATTAGTTTTTTAACATGAAATGAAAAACATTAAGTAAATAAAAATATATTAAATTTGTACAAAAAAACACAATTTCCTTAAACTTAAAGCACCCATGACTCAATAATAATTCCACATTAATAAATTAAATAAATTTTATCAAGCAAATTTTCAAAATTAGGCAGATATAAAATATTAACGATCTAATCTAACAATAAATAATAAATTGTAAGATTTTTTTTTTGAGAAAATAGAAAAAAATAAGATACAAAACTATTATTCTTGTTAACATACTTATACTTAATAAAATGTAAAGCATATTTTGTTAGATTGTAATTAGTTAGATATTATTAAAAGCAGTTATGGCTGACACATGCTGTTAGTCGATACTCTCGTAAGAAGACTAGAGACTTCTTGTTAGGAAAACAAATTTTTTTGAAACAACAAAATCACTAGTCTTCCATACGATAGTTAACGGTATTCTCGTAGCTGATAGCCCATTGTTAGCTGCATGGCACTTCTTTTTACATATTTTTATATGTTAATGTTATATAAATCTTTCACCTTTAATGTTACATGAACCAAAATAAACCAAGAACAATACAAAATACTAACCATTGTTGTAATAAATATTGTGCCATTTGAATTTGACTGTCTGTGCCATTTATAGTGATTATTCGTTCATCTGAGCCTTCAGTAGGTTCGCCAATTGTGATTCCGGCTCCCGAATCTTGGCGTATACGACGAATTCTAGCGCCGGCTTTGCCGATTATCGCGCCCGCGAGCTACAAAAAAAAAATTTAATATTTAATAGGTTAAATAAAAACCTGTCATATAAGTTTACTTATTCAAACAAATAACAATGTCATGTCATAAATAATCAAATAATTAACCAAAAACTTAAACTTATGCAGTAATGTAATAATTACATAATTTTTATATTAAAAAAAAATTTTTTGGTATTTACTTATATAATTTATTTAAAGTTTAGAATACAAGTTAGATCACAAATATTTTCTTGTCGTGTTTTCATATGTAATTTTATTCATTATTTTATTTTATAAATTAGTATAGCAATGGGAAAGATTTAATCAAAAACTTTAATTTATAAATTTATATTTAAAACTCAACTTAATTACATTTTAATTTTTAATACAAGTCTAAAAGCAAAATTTAATGTTTTCACACTCAATCTAAAAAAGGAATTAAAAATGCATTTTATACATTTTAAGGTAATAAATCCATATAAAAATACACATGGGAACACACAAGGGGTCGCATACCGAAAAACAATGGAAGCAACAGTTTTGATCGTCAAATTAGAACTACTCAAGACAAACGTACCGAAACATCAAATAAATAATAAGACAATATTTTATTTGGAGAGTTAATTGAAAGCACCCAGCAAGCAAATATATTAAAAGTAAACATTTGTATGTTATATTTTAATCTCAATCGCTTCTTATAACCCCAACTTTCCTTCCCCTTCTCTCACCGTCTGTAATACTCTATTCTCTTTAATTTTCATAAATATCTCTGCTACTAACTCAAATTACTTTTAAAAATTTAATAATTTAACATCTCCTATAAGTTATAGTTTTATAATCTATAAGATAGTATTTATTTTTTATACTTTTCGGTACGCAAGCCTTGTGTGTAACTCCGTTAACGCTAAAACTGTCACTTACATCTTTCGGAATAGTGACTTGCGTAGAACCATTAAAAGCAGCAGGTTTTCCAACTCCAGCGCCCATGGCAGGAGGAGGCATACTAAAATCACTCATAGGACCATCATCAAAGCCACCTTTTACAATAAAAATATATTTGTTATACATTATATTAAAATCAAAATAAGAAATATTAAATATTAAATATGATTTAAATAAAATAATTAAGTAATCCCAAAAATAAAATTATAAATTTATTTTCTATTTCTGTTTTTTTATTTATTTTCTATTTTACCAACTACTATAGTGTAAGCCAGCCATATTAAACAAGTGTTATAAGAAAAATTCATATTTAAATTGATAATATGAACATCTCTGAAGTTGTATAAAATTTAGTAAGATCAAATAGTATAATTAAAACACTTAGTTTCGTAGGTTTTAAAAAAATAGGATATTTGAAACAAAACCAATATACAGATTGTTTTTAAATAAAAAAAATCTATGCAGACTATTGGGACTGCATTCTTTACCTCTAGTATACTATACTTAATAACATATTTTAATTTATTTGTATTCTTAAAAAATATAAAAATAATAAAATAGAAAATACTGGTAAGTTCCAATACCATATTACAAAAATACATTTATATGTAGTTTTTAAACTATTAAATATCCAGGTGGTTTTACTTAGGCCTTAACACTTCTTACCTAAAAATGTCTATAGACATTTTATAACTTAGGATTTTATAACTTAATCATAACTTCATAACACAACACACTAGTGATAGACTATGTTGGGTCTATGACTATATTACAAACAATTCTTGAATGTCCAATACATCTAGGGACATTTTGGAAAGTAAAAAGCTACGGCCTAAAACCGCCTAGATAAATAATATTACTTGATTTTTCTATGACTAGTTAATAAAAAAATTTAAAATAGGCAAATGCAATAAAAAGAAAATTGTAAATATCAATAACATTACTACTTTTAATTATTTATAAATAGTGATCTACCATACACAATATGCATCATTAAGTTTATAGATCAAATTTATGTTTTTACATTGATAATATTCTATTAGAATTTTGGTAATAGGAACAAAATAATAAGTCAATTAAGGATTATGAAAAATTATACATAATTTTAACTTGTATTACCATCTACTAATTACTATCACTATAAACAAATATATATGACACCTATGCACATAAATTAAATTTAAAACTATTACAATAATTGTTTACTTACCACCATAACCTCCACCGCCACCGCCAAAGTTTCCAGATCCAACATTATTTCCATAACCACCTGGTCCACCACCATATCCACCAGCATTACCTCCATAGTTTCCTCCGCCAGAATTATTAAATCCACCACCGCCAAAACCACCTCCGCCGCCGCCGCCGCCGCCACCACCACGGCCACCACCGCCCCTGGAATAATACCTTAAAATTACAAATGGTAAGAATTATGTTTTACAAAATTAACCAAATAAAAATTATAAAACAATAATTATATGAGAAATAATAATATTAATACAATAGACTTTTAAATCTCATAAATTAATGGACAAAAAAATACATATTACTAACATTCGCAATTTATAGTTAAATAAGATTTTTATTACATAAAAATAATATATATAATATAAGTAAAATAAAAATATCCCTTAAAAAATTTACAAAATCCTGATTTCATTTATATTTTATATACTCATTAAATTTATAATATTCTATCAAATACACAATTATTTATATTTTATTATTGTGAACGGAAAAGTAATAAAAAATTTAATTAATATAAAATATTTGTCCTAAATACTAAAACTTACATTCCACGATTATTCATAGGTCCACCACCGCCACCACCACCTTGGAATCTTCCTGGTCCAGGTGGTCCACGATTCATATTACCACCCCTCATTCCACCACCACCAGCTGGATTACCATAACCACCATATTCATCTGAATAATATTCATCAAAATTATTGGGATCATATGGATCTTCTTGTCCTTTTACAGGAGCCTGAAAAAGATTTAATGTATTTAAATAGTACACAGAAAAACAAAATGAAAATATAAAAAATCCTTACAGTTTTTAATAGATCCAATACTTCCCTTACACAATCTGAGCAAGTATTTGGCTTTCCTGTTATTTGTACAACTCTATCACTACTCATTGGGCAACAACTCGTATAAATTTTGATTCGTGATCCAGTTTTCTAAAATAAATACAAAAAATTGTTAAACATTTACCATTATTTTTAAATAAACATAAGAACTTTAAAAAAAAACGGAAGATGTCAGGGTTTAACTTAAAAAAAATTGCATGATGATACTCAATATTAAAAATAAATTAATTTCAATAATTACTTAGTTAAAAATTTTTTTAGACAAGTAAAAATAAGATGTTAATTCTATAAAATAAGTTTACAACAAAATTATAAATAAAATATATGCAAACACAAATAAAACATTATTTATTAGTTTAAAGTAGATGAAATTTGAATCAACTTTAACATCATTACAAATTTACATATATACAATATTCTAACTTCTCTTAGTTCCTTCACTTTCAATCCTCCTTTTCCAATGATACATCCAGCTTGACTTTGATGTACCAACATTCTAACATCAACATCAGTCTCTCCTTGATTATCATTACCTTGGCCACCACCACCAGGTCCACCACGTTTAAATCTCTATTAGTACATATTAGCAGAATTAATATACAATACATATCAAATGACTTTTTTTCATAATCAACAATTGAATACTTACTGAACCACCATCTTCTAAATTACCCATTACTTCACCCAAAACTTTCAAAGCATTATCGTTGCTCGAAATGATTGTCAAAATTCTACCGAATAAAGAAAAACAAGTTATTATTTGAATTCATATAAGTATATAAGGCTGACAAAAAAAAAAGCGTATTACTTAGAATTGACCAATTTGTAATAATTAAATTATTTTTTTTTTACAGGTAAACTTTGTTTTAAACTTCACGATTAACCAAAATTAGTACAAAATGAATACAAGTAAAAATTGGTCTACTCTTAGTATTTCCCCACAAAACTCACAAACAGAAAAAGAAATTTTCAGTTTAATTGAACTGATTTACAGGACAAACAAAAATTGATGTTGCAACTTACAATTATGTACTATTTAATTTATATTTATATTATATATATATATATATATATATATTTTTTTTTTTTTTTGGATTTAATCTAAGTTATTTTCAGTATGAAATATACCCTAACAGGAGATAATTTCTAAGTTTTTAAACAATTTTTTAATCATTTTCATAGTACAACATTTGATAAAAATGAACTTCAAGCCCCCAAAAACCAAATGAGAAACCAACCTATTATTATTTTTAATTTCTCAATTTAGGAGGCTTTCAGTTCATTAAATAATTTATCAATAACAAAATGGTTATAAATTACATTTGAATCTACTAAAGAAAAAAAAAGTTATGCATAAAAGAAAATTTTTAAGTATATATGAGAGATTGATGATGGATGATTTACCGTTCAGGACCCGGGCAATCTGGGACAGTGACTGTGGCATTGTACTGTTAGATGGGCAGCATCAGGTGGTATCCGTTATTGTTCGCAGGTCGTATTCGTCGATGATTGTGGTTCAGGGCATATTCGTGGTATATGCAGAGGGGCCCAGGGTACCACGGGACATGTGAAATAAATCACATCGAGGGGCATGGGCATATGGGCATAGAACACATAACAAATTTCCAAGATCAGTCCTGTTTTTGGTTAGGTTAAATAGCAACTATACATGATTATTATTTGAACGTTAATTCCAGTATCCTTTTTTTGAACATATTCCAACAGGAAAAATATCAAATAGGCCTACTTACCTTTTTTTTAAATATTTCTATTCATTTAAATATTATTAAATCTGATAACTAGGAATATTGACAAAAAAAAAAAAAAAAAAAAAAAATCTAACAATAATATTCCTTAATGGTTAACTAAGCCTCAACCATACCAGAATAAATTAGTATGGGATTCAATACACATAATAGTAGGCCTATTTTGGTTTGGTTTGAACTTGTAGTATAATTTACAACCTTAATTTGAAAACTTTAAACAAAAAACTCACGTCTGTACGTAGTCTGGAAATGTTAAAGCCACCTTTACCAATAATTGAACCAGCGACCTAAATTTAAATATGTAATTATTTAAGTATAATCATTAATTTGAATTCAATACTTTAATTATTATATATATATATAATAAATAAATTTTTAATATATATATATATTAAAAATATAAGCACCTTGCTAGGAATAAGAACTCGTAATTCTATGTCATCGGGACCCATCTTGGGTCGCTTGAATGGCGCATTTGAATGACCATCATTGAACCTCTTCATGTCTAAAAATATTTTAAAATTTTAAAGTATTAGTAAATAAACTAAAACTATTAACATTTTAATAATAGCAATAGTTAAAAATATTGATTACTTATTATACAACTATTATGTTTACTTTTATTAATACATTATTTTTTATTTAATTTTAAATATGTACATTATACCTATATAAAAATTAAGATGCAACAATCTTTAATTAAGAAAATATAGGAATTTTATTAAGTGGTCACTCATTAAATACATAAGGACGATTTTGGCGATTTTTGACTTCCCCACCTCCACATAGAGATACATAAGATTTCTTGACCCCCCACCCTTTTTAAGATTTTCCTTAAAAACTTTATAATAAAAAAATATCATTTAAAAAGATTAATATACAGTAAAAAATGTATTATTATTGGACATAAAGCAAAGATTTTAATTTATTTTATAATATATATAATAAGTTCAATACATATATGCAACATGGACATAAAATGTGTCACCTGAGTGGTGGCTGTTTTAACTTACATAATAAAATGTTATGTAAGAATGACTTTAATCCCCTCTACCCCAAGTAAGACCATGTAGAGGTTTTTTAAATCCCTTCCTCCTCAGAACCTATGTAATTAATAAACGACCCTTTTTTACATGTTTAATACACTTTTTTTATTATTTAACACAGTATGAAATTTATTTTATCTAAATATAAAAATATTTTACTTTATTCAATATTTTTAATAATGTAATATATTAATTCTATTTTTAATGGCATTAGTATCCATGTACAATTATCTATGTTTTAATCAATATAATTAATGTGATAAAACCATTCACTATAAATTAGAGGAAAGAATTATTCAAAAGCTAAATAGGATCCAACAATTTCAATGGAAATTACAATTTCATATTTTATATTCAATAAAATATAATTCAACTAAATATGTTTATATTTATAAACATACATTACAGTGTACAAAAATCAAATCAATCAACTTATTACCACTTATTAACCCAACTATAATATATCATTTAATTGGAATTTTATATTTTAATTATACACATTTACCTAAAGAGAAATCCCAATAATAAACATAGGGAATGTCATATGTAACCAATCGGTACAAGTTCCAAGAAAAATAACTTGCCAATCCAAAATATACTAGTATCCAAACTCAATTTAAGCCCGATTCAGAGACGTCTCAGGTCAGTTTTATGGAGGGGGAGAGGTGGCGAATTTTCTGATGGAAGTTATTACGTCAGAATTTGAAACTTATCACAACTCTAACAAAACTACTTACTTGGTATATTACGTTTATTGGATACAAGTATGTAATTTAAAATGATTCTTTATATGGGTGTAGAAAACAAATATATATATATATATATAAAGATATGCCTAGAGTATTTAAAAAAATTGTTTACTATTGAATTTCACATTTATGATAAGATTATCAAAAATTGTGGACCATATCGTTTTAATATTATGGGCATTAGAAAAACTTAATATATTTTAATAGCATATTCTTTATGTCATAGTAGTGCCTGAGCTTATTGGAAGGGTGATCGGAGCCATCATCCCCCTCAAGGACGCTCCTGGCTCAATTTCATTAATGGTTTTAATCAAGGTTAATGATATTTTTCACGATTAACATTAATTTAAATGCTTATTGGATTTCACCACTTCTGGTTCAAACTTAATCACATTTCATATTCCATACCTAATCAAACTTCTTCATTTTATTATGATCTAATTTTGTTTTGTTCACAAAACAAATGTAAATGCCTTGCACTCTACTAATATAAACTTATGAGCTTACTCTTAAAGACTTCTTTTTCAGATTAGAAAGACAGGAATAATGATCAAGTAGTTAGTAGAGTCCAAAATATCTGCATTTATTTTTTGTGTTTAGATAGTGCAACAAAAACGAGTTATTTATTTTATTATATTTATATACTATTTTATTTAAAAAAATAAATTATGTAAATAATGTAACAAATAAACTTATACAGCCAACATATATATTAATATAAATAACACAAATCGCATCATTCTGTATACTCATTTATCTATTAAAAAAAAAACCAGTAGTTAATCCTACACAGACAATCGATGTTACAAAACCTATATCGCATTTCAATTTCTCTATTGTACTTGCGATGTTATGATGTAGCATAGGAATTAAAATGTACGTAATATTAATAATTTATATATATATATATATTATAAACTCAACACAATAAGTGTTAATTAAATTTTAAAAGAAAACTAGGAATTATACATGGAGAGTCACTTTATTTATTTTTATCACACTCCCATGAGCATGCTGGTTTTACTTTGAAACTGATGTTCCCGGGAGTTCCGTTATTATTTTCTATTTTCACCTATCACCTTATCATACACAACGGCCATTTCAATAATGACAATAAACGTGATCAATAAGGTTAATCGTGTAGTGATTAACATAATCGTATTTAGTGGAAACGTAATTAGCGTAGTAAAATTCAAATCACTATTAACTTTTAATCCTGATTACTTTAATCACGGTTAGAGCTCTTTTTTGGTGAAATAGACCATCTCAATCGATTTTCCTTTGTTTGGACAATGTTATATGTACTTCATCTTGATTGTAAGAACACATTTATTACCGAAATATTGAAATAGGAAATTGTCTCTTTGTCTTACACACAGAATGAAACACGGTAAAAATTTAGACGTAATACAAAAATATCTACTACTTCAAATGATGCGATGATGAAGATTGTGAAAACAAATTTTGCTGTATATTGATTTTCCGTTTTGCAATTTTAAATCAAAGCCTTTAAAAATTAGGTATTTAACAAATTTTAGTTGAAATTCGTTCAGATAATTTTGGAGAGATTTAATTAGAAGAAATGCAAGAGTCAATATAAAATAAACTTCATGATAAATTCAAAACCATTTTCAATGTTCTAATCGCACCACCAGATTGACCAATAAGTTAAAAGGAGGATGCCTTATTTTCCCATGTTTCGTGTGTATAAAACAAAGAGAAAATATACCGTTCCAATTCCCTTAAGTATACAAAAACTAGCTTTTTTAATTCAATTTTCAATGATAAATAAATATTATAAACATTTAAAAAAAAAATTCAATTTTTTTTTATCTTAATAAAGATAAAACTTTTCTTAACAAAGCTTTTGAAAGAAATTGTATTATATACATGAAAAACAATTGTTCAAAAATTACTAATATATTTTTAAAAGTATAAAATAAACAAAAATGGTCAAGTAATTCACAATCAAATATCTCACTTTACATAATCATTTTATCAAGGTTTGTATATTACACACAGAATGAAGTTAAAAATTGGTAGGGAGTATTTTGATAGAGGGTAGGTCCATTCACCTTGAGTTTTACTAGCATGCATGATATAGCAGACACCAGACTGGCGCCAATAACCAACCCCTTTTACCCTGCAAGGGGACACCTTCCTCCAATCCTATTGATCCAGTAAAAACCAATGTTATGCTATTGCCCCCTTTTCCAAGTGTATACCCTATACTAGACAACTTATTGATTACAAAATGACGAAAGTCCATCAACAATATTAAATTTACCTTAGATATTAAATAAAAAAATAACGCTACAAAAACCATTTTCAAGTAAAATAAAATTAATATTTTATCAATTACCCATAATCACGGTCTTGAAAAACAATTAGATTTTCATATAAACAATTCGCATTTAAAAATAGCTAAAAGTAATTATATTATTTTATGTATTTAAATTATTTAATAATAAAGTTTAAAGGAAATTTTTCAAACAATCAGATACATTTATTTCATTAATTTTCAAAACCAATAATTGTTGTTGTTGAATAAGTTATTTACAAAAGATAAACTAAATTATTAAAATAAGTTATTAAAAAAAAGATAATCCATAAATTATATATCTCACATTCATTTCAATAAAATTTTGCGTCGTAACATTTTTTTATTACAAAATTGATACTTAACATAAAATTTTTTTTTGTGCAAATTATATTTTTTAATTTGTAAAACAATTTTTGGCGAGCAAATACATTATAAAAAAAAATAATAAATGAATCAAACTAATACAAAAGGATTTAACAAAAACTATAAAGAAATATAAAAATATAAAATGTACACACTTACCCATAATATATTTTATTTTAAAAATATATTCATAAGGCAAGAAGTAGTAGTTGACTATTTGACTGCCTTACTCAGACTGATATTGAAGGGAAACTGAGGCCACCTAGTAGACTTGTTAATGCTGTTGTGTTTACACAACAGTAACCATGGAAACAGTAAGTTCAGAAAACGACCACCAACGGTCAATTTTAAGTTACCTAACTAATTTATTAAAAGGTAAAAATAATGTAATGTCAGTTTTTTTTATCTTTAATGTATAACAGTAACCAACTAGCTTAAAAAACATACACATACCAAATAAAACATAAATACCAACTTATTAAATATATTTGTAAACTAAAACATATAAGTATGTATATTGTATACAATATATATATCCATGGCAATAATATGCACACAGTAATAATAGCATGTTATTTGTTTCTATTAAGAAAGTTATTGTATATGCCACATATAGTATAATTTAAATATTATTAAAGTTCTACAAATATTTGTCTCTTTATGGCATTGTTATAAGTCCCAATTAATACTTTTTAAACAAGAATATAAATGTATTCGAATATTTCCATTAAAGATTGTTAATAACTCAAACTACATTTCTCAAACATTTACTACGACCACAGCATGGGATAACATGGCATATAATATATAACGAAAATATAACAATGTCGATTATTACAGAAGTTTGTATGAACCAATTCTAAGCAGCAGTCATTCAACTTCTTGCTTATAAAGTTGTTTGAAAATGTATTGCTTTACGTATTAGTTATAGTCTCTTTTCTGATAAATAAATGAAAAATTTGTAATTTATTATTGAATCCAGCATAGTTTGTTTAAGTCTCAGAACAGGTAGAAAATTGTCAAATTTAAGTTCATAATTATTAATTAATTTTACAGAGTCCATTATACAAATATGTATCAGCATTCTTTATGCTCAATATAGGTACACACAAATAATAAATCTTTATTGATTTAACCGTGTAGTCAAAGTATTACATATAAGCAATACTATATTTCATAAATAATAATATTAATAACACGAAATACACTGTAATGAAATACACAGTAACATGAAATACACTGAACAGAAATCAATAAAGAAAATATAAAAATGCAATTAACATATCAATGTCAATTTAATTTAAATTAATAAAAAAATGTTTAAATAATTTGTAAACATTATACTTTTGCATTAGAAATTTATTTTCAATCTAAAATATTAATTCTAATAATACCTATTATAATAATATAATAGATACTATAATATATAGGTGCTCTGGATCTGGCTTCATACAATGTGAATATCATTATGAGTGTTGTAGAGATAAAATTTCATTTAAGGTTTAAATCATTCAAGTATTTCAATGTTATAAATAACAGCAATTTTTCTAAAGCTACAATTAACTAAAAGTTTTTATTCTTTTTGTTACATCCAACAAAACTAGAATTTCACAATTCATGTTAGAAGTATTATAGAAAAATAGCCAGTATTAAATTTATAAGAATCTGTGTTTACATTGTGATAATATCTAATGACATATAAACAAATAAATCAAACAAAGTATTGTAATAAAGATATAAATACCAAGTGTAAAAACATATTTCTCGTAATGCGGGATGATGAAGAGGTGAAAATAACAAGTTAACTTTAATTTTTCCGAGTTCTCAGAGCTTAACAGTTTGATTACCATCAAATTATAAGTTATCAAATTGTTAGTCACAAATCAATTCTACAGAAGTCTTACAATTTTTCTCATATTATTTCTTACAGAAATACATATACAGAGTGGGCCAAGGAAATGGGAAAATATCACAAATAACTCACAAACGTTTAAAAAAATTATTTTCAAGTTTTATTGTGAAAAACATAAGAGTAAATACTATTATACTATTAAATCTCAAATTTCAAAAATAATATTGGGAAAATGTTGTCTATTCTTCTGTATGCATTCCTGAAATCATGTGTAGAGGTTTTGCAGGATTCTCTGTAATAGCATTTCTATGGAAATCAAAGCAATTTCTTCTTGGATTCATATCTTCAACTGGAGAAGTGTTGTTGGGCAAATGCTATACACTTTGCTTTCATGATGAGCCCACAAGAAACAAATCACATGCCAACAAATCTGGTAACCATGGAGAGATAATGAATGTCACTGAACAGTGATTACCAAAACACTGCCAAATGGTTGCCACTGATGATCTGGTAGTATGAGCTGTAGCTCCATCTTGTTGAAACTACGGATGATCAAGATCAGGAAGGTTTACAAGTTGACACCCTTTTGCTAATCAGGTCCTCTCACAATTTAGTGATATTCATTATTCCCCAACGTCATCTGATTTGTTTGAGTGTGATTTTTTCTTGTGGGGCCATCTTAAAAAAGCAAAGTGTACAGTACTCACCCAACAACATTTTTCCAGTTGAAGATAAGAATTCAAGAAGAAATTTCCATAATTTCTATGGACATGTTACAGAATCCTGCAAAACTACTGCACACGATTCCAGGAACTATGAATGGACACCATTTTACTGACATTATTTTCCGAACTTGAGATTTTAGTTTTTTGAACTTTTAATAACATATTATTTCTTTTGTTTTCCATAATAAAACTTGAAAATAATTTTTTTTTTTTTAAGTTTTTAAGAGCTATTTCAAATTTTCCCTTTTCCCTGACCCGCCCTGCACTGTATATGTAATACTTACTATATATAAATATAAATAAATACAAGAATACACAAACACCATATAAACTACTACTACTATTAATGAGATGTAAAATTAGCCCTTTTAATCAGTGGCATAACTTCAAAATTTGGGCCTAAAACAAAATTTTCAATGAAACAAAAAAAATTTTTTTCGAGTTATCATATAATAATTTAAGTGCAGATTGTCCCATTCGTGGAACTCATCTTGATGTGGTGAGGGGGCTTAATCAGTTCTATTGAAGCCTAGTACTATGCCAACGGTGGTGTATTCCACCAGCAGGGTCTCCCATGTTGGACAGGACGAAGCTGAGGACAACCTGACTAAGCAGTTCCAGGGACAGGGCAGGCTTCCAGCCTCGGAAAGCAGCCATCTTCAGGAAAGGAAAACTCTGATTAAAAAACCAACACCAGTAACCGAGGCATCTGGCAGACCAGGCTCAGGAGCAGGAAGACAAACACGGAAGTGAACGTGACGATTTACTTATTAGTTAAGGAATTTGTTGTGGGCCAATGGCCAAATATAAGGAGGATAGAGCCTCCTCTTTTTTTGTGACAGCGAATGCCACAATACAATTGGCTAAATTGTTATGGTATTGTTTATTCAATAAACGATGGGGACCTGGCGAAGTAATGCGCAAGCGGTTCCCGCCAGGTCCTCGGTTCAAAAAAAAAAAAAAAAAAGTGCAGATTGTACTCAGAACATTTTCTGATATACATTCAACTGGTTTTATGACATCACTGTCTAATTTTGGAAATTTGTCATCTTTTAATTTTTGTTCCATTAATGTTTTGCTCCACGGATATGTTTTACTAATTTTATCATACAACATAATTATATAATTAATTGTAAACAACAGTTTCTTAAAATTAAATGTTTTAAAAAAAATTTAATAGTATAATTGTTTATAATAGTACATTATTTTACCTCGGGCCCCCCTAAGCGCATGGCCTAGAATGTGATTGCACACTTGATTTTTCTTAGTTGTCATTGCTTTAAATTTTTAACTTCTATACAAAATCAATCAATTATAAAGTCATACAATTATGTATACTTCATCTCAATGGAAAAACCTAAAGATTTGAAAATAAATTACAACATAATAGATATATGATCAATACATAATTTACTAATATGTTTAATATAAATATAAATACAATTTTATAAAATATTAAAAATAGCTTACTAAATAAAAAATATAAGTTAAATAATGCAAGTTATTAAATTATAACCATTTATTCGTGATTTATTAATGATTAGGTGCAATACATATTAATCAATTTTATTAGAAGTTGATCACAGATCATTTACCATACCTCAACTTTATTAAAATAAAGTAAATATTTCCAAAAAATTTAAAAAACACACGAAACAAAACTAATTTTATAGATTTTTAAGTAACTGAAATTCGCTACATAAAATTGTTTTTAGAAAACTGGTTTACATCAAGTGAACTAATACTGAGATGAGTAAAAACTCTACAAACACCTAATAACTTTTACACTTTATTACATTTCAATTACAGTTAATGTACCTATCATCAATTACGGAATTATAAAGAAACATCAAATAAATATCAATATTTAAAATACATAATGCACATTGCATAATATGGCTTTAAAATTGAAAATTAACATAGATACCTAATATTCTCAATACATTTTATAATAGTTTAACTTAATATTTACTTATATGTGTACTTATATTTATTTACATATGTGAAAAATTGTAAAATAAATCTATTCATTTGTGTCATATGATACATAATGACTAAGATTATAGGTTAACATGAATTTAATTAATCGATATTCTTAATAAGTGAAGAGAATATTTACTCTCATGAAATATATATATTTTAAGTAAATTTGATAATTTGGATTTATTATTATTATAACTTCTTAACCTCTTGTCTATATTCACCCAAATCTTCATACAATGACTCTTAAGCTTTATGCCTTTATAATTTCTACATTAATTATTATTATTATTATTTATTGTTTTGTTTTAATAAATTAAATATTTATTATACTGTTTCAGTCATAATAATGAAAACATAACATTTTCATTTACCAATTTGCATTTAATTTAATTTTATTCATTTATTACACTATATGTTACACAATAAATGGCACACAACAAGCATGAAACCTTGCAAGAACTGATCCACAATTAAGATAGGTTTGTATGGGTTTATTTAAGCCGACTTAACTTTTGGGTTATAAAATTTAAGCTATAGTAGAAAAATGAAGTTTACAATAAAAATATAGTATGTTATTTTATAATTTACAATAAAAAAAAATACAAATTCTACTGAAAAATAAATACACGTTCATCATGCCAATAAATGCAAACCATAGGATATTATTATTTGCTACCCATATGATATTAAAAAAAGAGAATGGGAAAAAGTAGTGTCATCCATTATGAAAATAAGCTCTTTGTTTGATTGCATGTTCGCATGTCAACTATGGGAATGAAGTGGTACCCGTTTGTTTATTAGCAGTTGCCATGGGATACACCCATATAGAAAAGTTTTTATAACCACAGTGTTAAATAAAATATTAACAAAATGACAATTATAAGAAAACCAATACTTATTCAAACATAACTAACCAAGTATCCAAAAATATGAAAATTTAACCAAACTTTGTGTAAAATAAAACATTAAATTATATTCTAAACTGAAATAATTACCATTTCATTTATATGGTTATCATAATCAAAAATATAATTTAATAATGAAATGACATACTAAAAATTAAATATATTTGATATATTGACATTTTAAATGGGTATATATCTACAATGTTATAGTTATTGAGAAAATGATAGAAAATTACAAAAAATGCAATAAAAAAGATGTATAAATTATTATTGTTATACCTAAATGTTATAATTATGAAAATAATAAACTTGACTGATGATTTATTTATAAACATAATACCCCTATAATTTTATTTAAGAAATTTAAATCATAAAATTAAAATTACAATAATCTAATTTCTAGTACAAAAATGTGAAATGATATTAACTTGAAAAATTGAATTAACCTAAAGGTATGTTTACATTATAGCCCAAACACAAAAGAATGCATTTACTCCTAGAACGATAAAAAGAAATCCTCTATTCAGCCAGTATACATGCATTCATAATATCTGAAACATAGAAGCGAAGACTAACAAACATAAACAATGATAAGTGAAAATGACCAATGTCTAACAAATTTTCAGTTAAATTCGTCCAGTAGCATTCATTTGTATTCATTCATAACCAAATACTAATTTACACACAACTTAATACAAATTTTCGAAATCAACATTAAATAAATTATAAGAATATAACTGAAATAATATAGGCAAAAAACAATTTTAGAAAATTATATCAAATTATACACAATACCGTTTTTTTTTTTTAATTAAGACAAAATGAAGAAAATTAATTTAATAAAACGTTTAGTCATATTTTTTTAGTCAGGCGAAATTCAAAAATTAATCTAAAAATTATTAAATTAACTACGTTTATGTATGTATATATATAACCATAGATAAATTTTAGGATTTTAGGAAAATATTTTTCCCCATCATCTGTATTTTAAAAAATTAAGATTACATATTTATGTTTGATAACATGTCATTATCAAGGTTAGAAATAGAATTTTTAGGTAGTAAATATTATAATTTAATTCCTTACAAACCATATATAAAATGCTTTATACTACTATTTACAAAACACAAAAAAGTATATAGCCAACGATTACTTTACTTTTTCCTAAATATTTACTGAAAATTATTAATTTCTTTATTTTGGAATCCTTTTGCTTCTTTTATTTAGATTAAAACATATTTAACATCGCGAATGGGACAAGATAGACTAAATAGATTGCATGTATACTAACTATACACATCAATATACCTACTGACTAATTCATAGAAATTTACAAAAATAAATAGACTTAGTACTTTAATTGGAATTTTTAATATAATAAAATATGTTTTTTGACACAATTATACAGTTACAACAACAACAAAATGATGAACTGATAAATCAATATTTAAGTCTTATTATTATGTACAACTTTTAATTAAAATAAATTCTTAAAAAACGTTTATAAACACCTAGGTACCTTAAAAATAAATTAAATATCACTTATATAAAACAAATTTTATATCAAATTAATTTATAATATTTACTACACACGATAAATGCGTGATTTTTATAATGTTCCAAATTTATCTCTCAATCAATTTTATATATAATATATATTATATATAAAAACTTAAATACTTAAAATTTAGAGCCAATTATATGTATAATGTACATCAAGTTATCAAAAATGTTATTCTCTTTCATTTTCATAATAAATTATTTCATTTTGAAAAAGTTCATTATAAATAACACTTTCTTAAACACACTATTTATATATTGCAATATTCATAATTTATATAAGACCTTTTAACACAAAAATAAAAATAAATTATCATAGTCATTCAAATAATATTTATTAATTAAATAGCTTTACTATAGATTAATAAGTAATCTAGAATTAACACATATAAATCAAATATACAATCATATACAAATGTAGTAAAAAATTTTAAAAATGTATATACCTCAATGAATGAGAGAAGATACCCTATGGTATTGAACATGATAGTTAAATTTAGTATACAACGTGGTAATATGGACCCAAAATATATTTTGGTCAATGCACAGTTGCATATATCTTCTTACATAAGCCAGGGTAAAAATAAATATTGTATCCCTTAAATTTTTGAATATATATTTCAGTAGTTATTAATTGAATCACAGCAAGCATAGCTTTATTAGTGTTCACATGAAAAGCAAAACTCGGTTTTTATTACTATTCTAATTCTCATTATATTTTACACACATATAACAACAGTCTTATTTCTGATGGTGACAAAATCGTAATTTTAAAATTTAAAAATCTAAACATAAATAGTCGAAGTTCACCATACTAATTTGAAGCAATGTAAATTCAACATATTGTAGACATTATTTATGAGGACAACACACAAATCAGAAACACTATTTTGTAAACACCACTTTGTGTTCTTACAAAATTTGAATCACTAAATCAACAAATCCAACTACACCAGTCACAATTTCTTTCAAGAAATCACTGATTAATTTATTGCACAAGAAAACAGTTTCCATTATCTCCCACTTAGTATTAGCATTACAGGTCTTAAGGATTGTCTTTTGAAAAAACTACGTTTGATATTAGACCACCTGGATTTACAGGAAAGATTTCTCATGTTACTCATAAAAACGCACTACTTCAAGTAAATGTTAGAAACTTTCTTGTTTACAGACTACTCAACATGAATTCTGAGAAAATATTTAAATTAATTCATGAAAAACTGCGGTACTCAAAAAACATTTAGTTGTACATATTTAATAGTTTCTGAAAAAAATTAAAACCATTTTTTCATCTCTTACCAAGTTACTGACTCACTAAGTTATTAATGGATATATCGCATGTATGATTAGCATAACTCTAAAGCAAGTAACAACGATGTAATATACAAATGCGCTTCAGTAGAGTCTATAAGACACGGTATTTTTCAAGTATGTATTTCAAATCATTTTAAGTGGTCATCTTTAAGTACAACTCTAATGGCTCGTAATGATTAGATATTATTATTATTATTCAGTAATATAATACAAGGTTCTTTATAAACACTAATAAAAATTAAACAACTTTTTTTATAAATATTTAAATCACTGTGGTTAATTCTAAAAAACCTCAGATTAAATTCGTAATTTGAGTGTATTACTTCTTCACTCATAAAAAAAACCTATAAAAGATTTTCAGTTAACTGGCAATATAAAAACCAATAGGTATCCAAATAGGTTTTAATGGATGCTTTTAAGTAACATCCGCGAAATTGTTATTGAAAAGCACTTGGGTAATATTTTCAAATTACTACATTCGAAATGTCCGTACCTACCTATACTCTACAGAAACCTGTATCTGTAACCTACCTAAGATACACCTATTATAAAAATGTCACAAGTAGGAATGAGAAAAATTATTGTACGCAGGTACTTTATTAAATAAAATTATAGGTTAAACTAGGCAATTACTTATATATATATATATCATATATTTTTTTTTCTACATATACCACCAACCCGCGCGATGGCCTCACCAACTTATTCATAACCATAAGACACGACAAACAATCCTATAATTTATACGACTTATTAATGACACGTTTCGCTTACTTTCCGTGTTTCAACATTGTCATTTATTAATTAATAATTATCGAGGCGTTCCTGGACCGATACCGCAAAGCTAATACTTATGCGCCCGCCAACTCTGGCGGTTCTGACCTACCAGCGACAGACACACAGTCCCATGCAATATTAATGCGAAAAACACCGGGTCGGAAACACAGTGTCATGTGGGTGTCTGGCCTGATGCCATGGCAACAATACACACGACATTAACGGTTATAGCCGCCTCCCACCCCCTCCAGAAAAAAAACCACGGGAACGAAGCGATATTTACGAGAAACAGATGCGCGACATTTCTGAACGACAATGATGACAACAACAGGCCAGGTAATCGATAGGCGGCGAGTATATTACCATTGTAATACAGACTACTGGCTGTACGTGTAAATAGGTAATAAGGCACACAATACAAAACGGCCTGAATTACGCCATGCCGCCTACGTCCAGAGTTCATTTATTCGCCACGCGAGTCTCGTTTTCCCGCATTTCCCCCGTCCGTCCGTTTATACGATTTCGTTTTTGTTTTCACCACGACCGATCCCTCTCCGATCAATAGGGGAGACACGGGGACTTTTATAATACACACCCGGCCGGCGGAACAGACGATGGGGTTAGATGTCGAGCGACGGAAACCGAGTCGGCGTGACGCGCGCGAAACGTGCGGGACGCAATTTCTTATAAATAAAAACTTAACAATCAAAAACTTTATATCACCTGACAACGACGATTTGTCTGTCTCAACGAATCGGGCGTCCGAGTTGCTGTGAAATACTAATGGCCAGCGAACGTAATACAATATTACGCTCGGACTCGATCAAAATAACGCAAATGTACAAAGGAATAAACACGTAATTTACGGTTACGGCAACAGTACGAAATACCACAAACAGTATCGTGACTTCAAAATGGCTGAACCGCAAACGCGCGTCCTCGTCCGCCTCCCGGTCTCAGGTATGCCGCCGGTTTCTTCGTGACCGGGGTAAGAAGGGGGGGGGACAATAATATTCCAAAGAGTACTATAAACTAGTAAATATACGGTGAGATTGTAACGGGTGCCGCCGAACGATTTCTCGACCGTGGTTCAAAACGAATGACAATTTTTTTTATTATTATTAATCAACAACATACATGTACAATACATACACGCATCTTCTGATACCCACTGGCCGCTACCCGCGTCTATTGTAATATAAATTCATAACTGGCCGCGATTGCTAAATTCATAAATTTTTTTTCAATTTATAATAAAAAAAATAAGCCGACTTTTCCTAGACATTGGGTTATGAAATAAACACCACCATAGTCTTAAAATGGCTAAATGCATATGGCATTTATAATGAAAAGTTAAAATTTACTCAAGTGCGACAATAGTAAACCCGTAAATTCAAACCCACAGCATACTTAATTGTATTACATATAATAAATGAAGAAAAAATGGTCCATACACCACTACAATAATGTTTTAAAATATTTTTTTTTAATTTTTGGGTCTCAACATTTTTAATTTTATTCTAAAGTTGTATAGGTTAATCAAAATAGTTATTTATTGTAAACCTAATTTTTTGAAAATGTTTAGCGTTTGTTTTTCTAATAAAAGTTATTCCGTTGATTTTGTACAATTTTTTTACATATGTGAAAACTTGTACGAAATTCAGAAATTATATCTTTCCATTATAATCAGTACATCTTTTATTTCAGTCGATGCTTGTCACATAATTTTAATATAAATACACAATTTTATACAAATTTCCACACAATTAAAACAATTAAAAAAAATCAACGAATTAACATAATTTCAATAGAAGACGAAGCACCAAAACTTTTCAAAAAATTAGGTTTACAAAATGGTTATTTTTATTTTCTATAAAACCAAATGATAAAATAATATAATAATATAAAAATAAAATAATATTTTAAAACATTATTGCTGCAGCACAATATTCTAGTATTTATTACAAAAAAAAAAGTCAAAATAATGAATAAAACAAATGTTATTGCATTTGTTAGATAAACCTAAGACACTCTGTATAATATATTTTTAATGATCAATCTATCTACATTTTAGTTGACATTCAGTTTTTATTTTATAATTAATAAAATAATATTAAGACTGACGAAGAGAATATTCAACTACTTTGACAGAAACCCCAAGACACAGATGATATGGATCAAAGTCAAAAAAGACATGGAAGAAATGGAAATATATGGTGAGAAGGTGGAGAGAAGAGAAGAATTAAGAGAGATCAGAGGATTTAAGGGTTATCGAGAAAAGGCAAAAAAGAAGACAGAAGAAAGAAGGAAGCAACATGGAGAAAGAATGAAAGAGTACTGAAAAAGAAGAAAAAATAGAGAAATACAATCATAAATTATTTCACGTGGTCCATAGTCGGCCAAAATCGAAGAAAGAAGAAGAAAAGTATATTAAATTTGCTTATGTAATATTTTTCAAACAAATAACAGTGTAATGATTATAACTTATAAGTTATAATTAGTAAATCATACGTTTAACAGTAACATAAATAGTATAGTAATATTAAAAAGTAAACATATCAATGAATTACTAATAATAATTATTACAATACTTTCAAAATCACCGTTTACACAACTAATACTGTAGCACACGGATTGCTCATGATTAAATATATTCTGGTCTAAATGCAAGGCACCTTATACAATGTTATGTGTCTGTGTTTTGTGTGTACTGTAATTTATAACATCTAATAAACAAGGGGAAGACTTCAAAATAGTAGAGACATAACGTTCAAAAATATTAATATAAAAAAAAAGAAAAGAAAAAATGTGAGGCCCGATCGTATTGGTGACCTAGTGGCCATGAGCCTTTCACCCAAGGACATATGTATGGATTTTTTCAATAGTCACTAGTAAGTACTAACACAGATTGCTTATTTGAATGTACATTTTTTTTATCCACAAAAAAAATCTAAGAATAATATTAATATCTTTTAAGATAAAATAATAGTCTAGAAATAAAAAAAATTACACATAAATAATAATTTGTAATCTTAAAATACCATTAGAAATAACAAATTTCTTAGAGTATAGACTTTAAAGAACATACTCCTATCTGTAATATAAATGTGGGTAAAATGTAATCATTTCCAACAATAATTTTTTTGTGTAATATTAATAGACATTAATTATAAATGAACAATAGAAATATTTTAATAAATAGAAATGTTTTATTTTATTCGCAAACCTTATATTTCAATTAAAGTGCTTATTCAATGTAGTATCATAATAAAACAAATATATTAGTTAAATATATATATATATATATATATAAATATAAATAAATAAATCTAAATAAAATGAACTGAGTATTTTGTTAGTGAACTTAAGTGAGGTAAACATTTAAAATAATAAATTAAATAATAAATGGCTTGAGTAAAAAAAAAATATATATATATATATATATATAATTTTAATTTGATTAATATCTAACAATTTATAAAAAAAATAAAAGGTACATAATTTGATTTTAACTTAAACTAAACGTATTTGTTTGTTATCTAATAAAAAAAAATAATTAAAATACAATGGCTGCAACTAGATTAAAAAATTATATTATGAAAAAGGATTGTTGATTATACAAATTAGATTTTGGACTATAGGTAAAATTTTAAAAATATAGCAGCCCTATAATCCAATTTAATATATATATATATAAAAATATATATAATATTTCTATATTGAAAAAATTAAATAATATATTTTACATTAAAGTGCCTCACAGAGAACTGACAATAGCAATAACTATTATTATTGACACTTATCCGATCATTGTGAGACACCTTGCATAGTATGTTTACAACTGTTGATTTATTTTTTATTATTCCATTTTGGAAGACAGTGTAGATCTAATTTTAATTTCCAATTACTGACAAGCACAAAAATATAGAATTAACTGTTATGGTAAAAATAAAACTTTAGTGTAATTCAGACAATATATTCGCATTAATACAGTGTTTAAATAAACAAACAATCATTTTTGTAACTGAATAATAAATGTCAAACTTCAATAAAAACCATGTTAATGTTTGTAATAGACATTAACATTAACTGCAAGTTTTACTAATTACTCTTTTAAACTATTCTGATAAATTAGTTAAAATGTTTAGTGTTCAATATTATAACTTAACCTTTCAAATTTAAAATAATTATTTAATAACCCAATCATTAATATAATTATTATACAAATTAGAAAAAATCATATAGTAGTATATAACTACTAACTTCTGGGTGTTTTACAAACATAAGTGTAAATTTTAACATAATTATAAGCTTTTGACTTAACATCATAATCAAAATATCACTTTATTAAGTACAAAAAAGAAAACCAAACTGTTTGTCTAATAAAATTGGTCACAAAATTAATATTTTAAATTCAATTATTTTATTTATTTGTTTAAATCAGTAATTTGGTAAAATATTGTTTTTTTCTTAGATTTCGAATAGATTGATTTATCAGTAATACAAAAAAAAAAAATTAACATACCAATGTAAAATAATTAATAAATATTAGTATATGAAAAAAATGGCTTAACCTAATGACAAAATCAAATAATTAACACATGATAAACTCTGATTAACTACAAGTGTTTGTTTCTTTTTTTTATGTTTATTGTAGTACTAAAAATATAGCGAATACTTCACATGATAATACATTTGTCGCCAGTTTGAGCATCACCCTAAAAAAATATAATAAAATATTAAAACATCAAATATAATTAACTGTTTAGAACATTAAAATTTCAATTTTAATATTAATTTGAAAAAGTATTTAAAAACAATAAATTATTTTAATTTTAAAAGTATTTTTATTATTTTAAAATTAATAAAAAGACAACAAAGAATACTTTGTTAACAACTTACAGGTTGATGGAATAATTCAGATTCATATTCGCCATACCCTTCATTTTCTTTTGAATGAGAAAACTGTCCTTTTTTAAGTTCATGAGTGGCTATTTCCTAAAAATAAATATTAATAACAACATAAAATAATTAATTTTAAATGAACATACTTTGCCCTCAGCATTCAGAAGTATTGTGGCCATAAGATCTCCAACAACCCAAGCTTGGGTATTCATAACGATTGATCCAGCACAAGGTTCATGTATTTGGTTGCTGGCGGTAGAAGACCATACAGTTAACCAATTTCCAGGTCCTAATTTTACTGAACGATGAAACTTGAACACGGTAGAAACATTTACCCCAGCTCCAACAGTTGTACGCACCAATTCATGTCCACTTAATGCAACTTCCTAGAAAAAAAAATTATTACATTTATAATTTTATAATTAGAAAATGTAAAAAAAAAAAATCTTTGGTTTTTACTTTAGATCCTTTGTTATAAAGCTTGACAAACTGTCCATCTGGACACACTTCACTAATTTCAATATCACTGGTTGATGAAGCAGTAATAATATTGGAGCATTCATAATCAATTTCGTCACGTTGAAACAATTTCCTCTTTTTGCCTCTAGGACTACCTACTACTGATGTATTTGGTGTAATACTTAAACGTCTTTCCTCACTCTCTAACAACTTGCGATAAGCACTAATTTCAATGTCTAATGCCACTTTGATATCCATTAAATCTTGATATTCTTGTACTTTCTGGGACATGTCTTCTTGCATAGCAGTTAACTGTTGGTCAAGCCCTTGAATTTCACCAAGATATTTAATTCTTTGGTTTTCTTTTAATTGTTCTAAATTAGTAATTTTTCTCTAGAAAGTATAATTATTATTGTTGTTTATGAGTATAAATAAATAAAATATAAATAAAAACAATAAGTGATGTATACCAATAGATCATTATTAATGGATAATAAATTGTTTATTTCTTGTGTTAATTCATTCACACGTGCATTTGTAGCATTTATGTCTTCTTGAGCTGACTCTATAGCTTTTTTCTTGCGTTGCAGTTCATTATCCATATTTTGTAACTGTAGAATTAATTTCAAATAAACATTATGCCACCTATTTTTATTGAATAGCCAATTACCTTGCTATCGAATAAATCAGAAATTTCTTTCTTATTCCGTTTAACATCTTCTTCAGCTTGTTGTCGTAACAATTGTAGTTCAGATTGTAATTTTTCCTCATATTCTTTGATTAAACGTCCATCAACTTCTGTTGTAACTTCAGTGCGACGGCTAGTTCTTGTATCATTAAGTTGTTGCCTATGAACCTACAAAAAATTGATACATTTTAACACGATTTATAAATATTAAATACACTTAAATTTTACTTCTTCTTTGAATTTGAAATTTTCTTTTAAACTTTGCAATTTATTTTCAGCTGTTACTCTTTGCAAGATTTCTTCTTCTAATGTTTTTTGAACATCTTTAACATTTTTCTTTTCCATTGCCAATTCTTTGGTCAGTTTCTGTAAGTTAATATAAACAAATCAAAAATAACAATGACATAAAATAATTTTAATTATTTACATAATATATACAAGCTATTACTATTATTTTCTTATGCGTAAGAAAATAATTTTTTATATACACGAATCTAAATAAAGTAACTTTATAGCAATTTATCATCTTTAATAGAAACTTTGATATTGAATTCATATGATACAAATAACTGATGATATTTTAAGTACAGGTTGACTGAAACAGGCTGGCTCTAATCGTCTGAAGTGACTTATTGTGATTGTGAATTTGTTTGTAGATTACATCACTTTTTTACATTAATTACTTAAAATACTAAAAATTAAAAATCATAATTGTTAAAAAATACTTGCCTTATTAGTGTCCTTTAAATTTTTATTATCAATTATAGATTGACCAAATTTGGAATTCAATTCATTAAATCGAGCTATATATGGTGTGGATTCTTTCAACTCTTTAGTACATTTATCGAGTCTGAAATAAAATAAAATTATAGGTAATTAATAATCAAATAAATAAAATAACAAATAAAAAACATGCAACATTTAAATCAACCAAGTGCATCTTGTGTGGAGGGAGGATCACTCTCCTATGAGCTCACCGACCACAATGAAAAAAATAAACACTATTAAAACGTACCAAGTTTTTCTAATACTCATAATATCAAAATGACTATGGTCCACAATTTTAACATGATAATTTTATCATAAATACCTAATCTGGAATTCAGTAATGAACATTTTTTTAAATACTCTAGATATATATTTTTATATACTGTTTTTTAATAATATATTTTTTATTTTGTTACACCTAAATAAAGAATCATTTTAAATTACTTGTATTTAATACCCAAATAAGCCGTATTAATAAAACAAACTCGGTACCATTTAAATACTTATAGGTACACATTTGTAAATTAGAAGAGAAACGTTAATAAACATAATGATAATAACAACTTATTAACACATACAAGTATAATACAATATGTGTAAGGTCGTCGATGATTATTATTTTCGTTATTAAATTTTACTGATAAACAAGTAATTTTATTTACTTTAATTTAAATGTTGCGAATTACTCACCAGAATATTACATAAAAGTATTACAAATTGATTCTATAAAAATTGTAAACAGATAGTAGAACGATAGATCATGCAATAGATAGCTGGTAATTCATCTAGTATCTAGTAAAATGTCCTCAAATCGGAAATGATTTCTGATGGTCGTGAAATTTGCTACATCATAAACATCAATTGAATATTGTTAATTACTCACTTTGTCTTCAACTCTCCCACTTCCAAAATTTTGCGTCTGTTTTCCAACTCTAAGCGGCTTTTCTCCTTGGCCTCACGATCCAGTGCATTCCTCAGATCTTCGAGCTCGGACTCGAACAACACTTTAACATTGGACACCTCACGGGTGACCACCTCCTGCGATGTATGCAATTCCTGTGTCAGTTTTGTGTTCTCTGTTTCCAAGTACTTGACACGGTCTATGTAGGCAGCTAAACGGTTGTTCAAGTTTTGCAGCTCGTGCTTCTCCTGTATGCGGCTGAACCTGGTCGGGCTCAGCGTCGCCGTCCTCTTGCTAATGCTTATGCTCTTCTCGCTATTGGTCGTGCTGGCCGCAGACTCGTCCGGCTGCGGTGTGTTCCGGGTCGCGCCACCTTTTCTCGACGTCCTTTGCGACATTGCAACTCGTTACTAAACTGCTGGTGACGGGTTTCAACGACGACGGTGGGGACGCGTTCGCATAAAACGCGCGGTAAAAATATAACCAAACACAAATGTTACAGGAATCGAAGATCGGGCGTTTATAACAATAATGCTTACTATAATTACGATCGAATCCTTCGGTAATTGTCGCGCGGTAAAAACAACAAGAAAAATAAAACGAATTTCTCTCCACCCGACTACAATCGCCGCCGCCAATCGGTTATTCGTTCGGCCACCGGGCAAGGTAAATACAATGTACACAAAAATCTTAACGGGGGACGGAAACCCCACGCCTACGATGAGACGCCGACACGGTCGTAATGGTGTGACCAACTTAAACTTTCGTTTCCGAAAAATAAAGCGTTAACGGCACCGAAACGTCGTTTCCTATCGGAGAGCTCCGTGGCCGGATATTATTCTATAACGTTAATAAAAACAAAAAGAGGGCGTACCGAATTGTTTGGACTCTGCACACGTTTTGAGAATTGCCGCTCTACGCGTGGTGGTGCGTTACGTCGTAGTCTGTAACCGTGCGTGTTTAGCGAACGGCAACCGTTGCACGTACGGTTAGGTTAACATCAACGTCAGACCTGGCTCGGAGCCCCCCCCCTCGCCCGCCCACGGTTACCAAAACGGTCAGCGGACATCATATTATTGTGATCACTTTTCTATGGCGGGCATTATTATACGCGTGACGGTGGAAAACACGGCGGCGAACGACATTGCCCGATGAAAATTTTATCGTTTTTGCACAATATACCCCCCCGTAGTAAATTAAATGTACGTTTATTTATAACTAAGACGTGGATTTTTGTGTAATAAAATAGTCAAATATAACCGTATAGTGTATGGCAATATTTTAGAAATAAGCGTTTATTTATTTATTTTTTTTTTTTTTTGTGGCACTATTTAAAAAACAATTTTTTTTAATTTCCACAACGCCAATTCTTAAAAACTCGTTAAAAAAAAAAAAAATAATAATATTTAGAATAAAAAGTTGGTTGACTAATTCAAGTGAAATGAGCCCGAGTCTCGAGTCCGACGATTTACATCAAAATTCAGATATTATAGTAATGATAAATTACATTTCTAAAAGATATTTGCAATTATTGAATAATAATAATAAATAATTCAATCAGTTTTGATATCGAACTGGACTCAACAACCGAGCAATTATTCTAAGAGTAATTATAGGTATTATCTCGTTCGAATACGTGTACTTCTTGTACGCGCATATGTAAGCACATACCAATGGATAGTAAACGAAATAAATGTTTTAAATTCGTTTTTCGTCCGTAACGTGTATAAAGACCAAAAAGCCGAACAAAATTAAAGATACTAAACAATGTTCGAATTTCAATTCTGGAAAAATATTAAGATTCTCTGTAAGTTTTTCATTAGACAATGTTGGAAATAATATTGTCGTTTTACGTTTTACGACACGGGTTTTTCTAAATTATAGTGATTTTTCGAAAATCAACTCTTGTTTTACAATTTTTTAGCAAAAATATAAAAATTCTGTTGATCAATATTCTCTAGTAAAGAATCTACAGAATATTAATGTATTGTTAAATTTAAAAACCAAACGAAATTATTATAGGCTTTTTCATTTAGGTCTAAAATCAATGAAATTATACATCGCTACCTCCTATCCTCGTAATAATAATTTTATATAATTTAATATTACTTTGGTTAATAGAAAAATTAAAATTATAATAATTTTTAAACAGTGATTTTAATGTTATAAAATATAATAATAATAATAATAAAACAAAGAGGAGTTTACAAAATTAAAAATCAAAAGGATATGTAAAAATAAATAATCAAAAAGATAGAAATAAAAAATTATAAGTTGAAATAAGTTATAAGTTTTATTAATAATAAAACGCTGTTCTGTGCTTCGTTTATTATAATAGAAACATTATCACAAAATAGATAAATATTTTTGGTGTATCATGACTAAATAAATAACAAGTTTGTTGTTAATAAATTAATAATTTTGGATGGATTCACACTGATCACATTGTTGCAGCCTGCTGGTTTTTGCACTATAGCATCAAAGACGTAGTGTTTGCAGAAAACCGCTACACACTCAACTTTAACACACCGTGCGTGGCCATTTCCTTTGAAGTTTACGAAACATAATTTAAATAATATAATATTATAATACGCGGGTCATAAAATGTATTTGTAATATTTATTTGCTTCCCGTGTGCTTATTATTAAATGCATAGGCGTCGAGTTTCAAAAATGTCGTGGGGGACGAACATCAGTAGATCTAGGAATTTGTTCTATTGGAATAGAAGGAGTAAATTTTCGAAAAAAAAAAAAAAAAACGTTTTATGGGTAAGTTTACTTTTTTATAGGTAAGTTAACAAGTAAACAATGTTTAATATAGATTGTGGGATCAATCTGAAAAATAATTTTCGATATAAATAATAGAAAAAATATTTACTTTTCAATACTTTGTATACACGCATACATTTGAACAATATGATATACAACAAATAATGAATATAAATAAAATCATTGATTATAATATTTATAATAAATGATAAAATGAAAAAACAAACAATACGTATTAAAATTAAAATTACCTGATGATGAGTTTTTGTCGAAAACGGTAATAATATATAATATAGACAACAACATTCTTAACTAATACTCATTGGCTTTATTCGTTTTTTATATTTTAAATATACATGTGTATATTTATTTATTTGATATATATTTTTTATTTATTAAAAATCATTCGATAAAATGTGTTTATATGTATGTGGATATTATATTGTTAGGAGTATATTTACATTTGCAAAATAATATCGGAAATCTAAGAAAAATAGTTTCATAAGTTAGCTTAAGATATTAAAAAAATTGGGCAGGGGTTCCCCGGCGCCCGCGGGCTGTATTTTTTTAGAAATGCTAAAATATTTAAAATTTTACAAAAACGGTGTGCTAAGCATAAGAAGAATTCTATATGTGTAAATATGTGATTATGTGTTGTGTGGTGGCAAGTGAACGTACATTAGCAAATAATATCTGAATTTTAAGAAAAATAATTTCATGTTAGCCCGGAATATTAAAAAAATTGGACAGGGATCCCCCGGCGCAGTACTATTTTACAAATGCTAATATATATATATATATATATATAAAATTTTACAAAAATGATGTGCTAAGTATTAAAAATTAATAAGGTAGCAAAGACAAAGAGGAATTTAGAAAATTAGAAATAAAAATTAAAAGGATATGTAAAAATAAATATTCAAAAAGATAGAAATAAAAAATTATAAGTCAATACTCGTAATCATAAATAAAAAATATGTATAAAATAAATAAATATACACATGTATATTAAAATATAAAAAAGAATAAAGGCAATGAGTATTAATTAAGGATGTTGTTGTATATATCATATATTACTACCGTTTCGACAAAAAGTCATCATCAGGTAAAATTAAAATTACTTATACTTATTCTACTTGTTTGTATAGAATAGAGATTGTATAATAATAAATAAGAATATTTTATTAAAATTATGATATATTTTATATCAACTTTGTCCTGCGCAAAATTCATAGACATATAAATATATTTATGTCTATGGAAAAATTATTCGAAAATAATAATTACAATTTATTCCTCCATGGAAAAAACCTCTCACGACTCTTTCTTTCTCGCACATACCTTTGCTTTTTACTTCTCGCTCTAATTGCTGTCTTATAATAATATGTCCATGCATAACCCTTATCACGTTATCACTATAAGTAAAACCAACCTCGTGTTTTAAATTTTAATACCCGATTACTTGAACGTGATCCACAATCGTACATTTTTGCGGTGGCTATATGCTGTAGGGTTTAAATTTGTAAACAAAGTGTTAGCGTTTTTTTTTTTTAAATTATTTTGTTAAATTTTATTACATTATTATAATATGGGCAGAAAAGCGAAATTTGATGATCTTGGAGCTGTAAAGCAAATCAAGGGACCTGGTCGAAAAGCTAAAAAACAAAAACCACCAAAAATATTGGTGGGACTTCCAAAACCTGAAGGTAATTGAAACTTTAAATGAAGAAAAGTATGTTAGATTTTATTGAATAATTGGTTAAAATTGTTAACATTTTTTTTTTTATTTTTAAGATGATGAGGCCAAAAAGTTAAGTCATCGTCAAAAACAACGGGCTGCTCGAAGAGCAAAGAAAAAAGAAGAAAGAAAATTGATTAAAAAAGAAAAAAAGAAAGGTGATAAAAAAGAAGATGATGTTAAAGGTACGCATTTATTTTAGGTAGTATTAGTTAAGTATCATTTATTTTAAAAGAATATCATACATTGTTATCTCTATCTATCAAGTGTTCAGCAGACAATTTTGTTAAATGACATTATACACAACTTAAATTACCGTAGTTTATTTCAGATTTGAAGAAAAGAATATTTTTGAAGAGAACACATTATCTTTTTTTGTAAAATATTATTCAACAAAGAATTTATAATGTTTAGGAATTATGGTATTTTTAATAATTGAAATTTTTTGTTAGACAATATTTTACAAAAAGTTTTAGATGCTCTCAAAAATATTCTATTCAGATTTATAAGAGTTTAAACTTTAAATTCAATCTAAACGCCCACAATTTAGAATTTGTGTAGTATTATTTTTGATAAGTTATCTGTTAAAAGCAATAAATACGGATTCGATATCCGTTTAAACACATACAATTGTATGTAATGTGATTGATAATTTGATTATAAAGCACAGTATGAATATCTTCAAACTAATTTTGAGGAACACATTGTTTTCAAACTTCCATGTGTTCTTTTTATATTATAACAAATATTTATAATTATACATAATGATGTATTATATGTAATTAAATTGTGTAATTTTTGTACAGATTTCATATTTTTGTGATTACTTTTTAAGTAGATATACCAACAATAAATTGTTTTATTTAAATATTGGAATAAAATTATATTTAGTTGCACTAATAAATTCCTTTTATAGATGTAAATGGCCAATCCGATACAGCAAAAAACATAAAAGAAAACATTGTTAAACAATTTTCCGATAGTAATAATAGTTGGTTGAAATCAAAGAATTCAAATTCTGTTATTCCTGAAAAAGGTATGTATTGAAATTTTGCATTTTAAATTTTAAATATTTAAAATGAATAGCATTACATATTGTTCACTTTTGCAGACGATGATATAGAAAGTTATGATAGTCATTCAGATATAGATAATGAAGAAGCAGAAGTAAGATATTTACTTACTACTTTCTGTTAAAAAAATATTACACATGCATTTGTTGTTTCTATCCAATGTGCCACATAGAAATAAATTTTACATACTTTTGACACAATTTCTTAATTTTTAATTTAAATTATTTACATATTATCAATTTAAAAATGTGAATACACAGATATATATACTAGTTGACCCGGCGAACTTCATACTGCGGAACAATCAATGAATGTTGTGTTAACTTTTAGCTAAACTTACTATAGGATTTTAATGTAATATAATGAAATATGTGTAAGAACATTGTTTATTATTATCTTGCATACATTTTTATTGAAAGAAGTGTTTTAAAATAAAAATATATAAACTGACGAGATAAAAGTCTGTTTTCATGAATTATAATTTTCAAGTTCAAAGTAAAAAAAATGTATACTGTGAATATAGAATACATAAAAAATAATTTGTCTCAGTTACTTTATTAATTAATAGTGATACAAAGTTTTTTCTATTACAAACATTATTAGCTGTCAAGCCCATTTTCCGAGTTCAGTGTTTAATGTGGGAAAAGTTTACCATGATCAGTCCAATTCCAAAGACATACTATTGTATAATAATTAATATATTAAATATTAAAAAATTATACATTAATTTTAATCTAATAGTTTAAAAAATATTTATTTATTTTTGAATATACAGAATATAATTAATATTATTTGTTTTATTTTAGGGAAATGGTTTGGAAAGTTACGATGAAGACGTATCAGATGATGATTACTTAGTAAAATATTTTAAAATCATTTATATCAAATTTGGAATCTTTAACTAATACTAATGTTTATATGTTATGCAGGCTAGTACATTAGATGATGTTGATAATGATAGTTCCAACAAATCTGGAATTGAAGATAATATCCTGAAAAAGAAGAAAAAGTCCTTAAAAAAAAGAAAAGCAGATGATAGCGATGATGAGTTATTACCAATTGAAAAGGCTGCAAAAAAATTAAAAGCTGCAAAGAAAAAAGAAGAGTATATATATTTATATATACATAAATATTGTAAATATATTATATTATTAATTTATTAATATGATTTACTTAGTGCTGAAGCTGATGAAGAAATGAAAATGCAAATTAATGTTGCAAGCCAAGATGTTTTTGTTTTTCCTGCTGATGATAAAATTGATGAACATATTCCCATTCCTGAAGTAGAACAAAGAATTAAAGATATATTATTAGTATTATCTAATTTTAATAAATTTCGTGAAGAAAATCGGTAAAAAAAAAATAAAAACTTTTTTCATTAATAATTGTATTATATATATTTTTAAATTTGATTTGTTTTTAGAAGTCGACAAGAATACCTTGAATTATTACTTAAGGATTTATGTACCTATTTTAGCTACAATACATTCCTTATGGAAAAAATTATGCATTTATTTCCACTTGAAGATTTAATGTCTTTTTTGGAAGCTAGTGAAACACCACGACCAGTAACTATTCGAACAAATAGTTTAAAAACTAGGAGACGTGATCTTGCTCAGGTCAATATTTTACACTTAATTATTAGAATTAGAGAATTATAATGTATTTTATTATTTTTAGGCATTGATTAATCGTGGAGTTAATTTGGACCCTATTGGTAATTGGTCTAAAGTGGGACTTGTTGTATATAATTCTACTGTGCCAATAGGAGCAACTCCTGAATATTTGGCAGGACATTATATGCTGCAGGTAAAAAAATTTAAATAAATTAATAAATTATACATATTTAAAGTAATAATAAACATAATATGTTATATCATGTATAAGTTAATTGTGTACTTAACTTTGCTATAGTAAATTGTTCAACCTTAAAAAAATAATTGGTCATTTATTGATGTTCTAAAGAAGTAAATGAATTTTTAAAAATTGCAAATTTCACAAAAGTAATAGAATTCTAAGTTATTTTGTTGAACATTATGACAGCAGTTCAAAATTTAGTTATTTGATTTTTTAATAAATTTTCAATTTTGGTGAAATTGTTATTGGTACATAATACATACATTATTATATATTATTCCAATTTTATTTAAAAAATTCCATATACCTAGTGCAATAAAGTTTTAATAAAATTTATTAATACTCTTGGATTACATAATATTGTTGATGTATTTTTCAGAAATATCCATGATGCCAATTTTTTTCTGACATTTCGTTGAGTATAGTAACGATAGTCAGACATGTACTACCTATGTTCTCTGATGATGGAACCTGTAACGGTTTTAAAACATCAGAAAAATTGGCAACATGGATATTTCCGAAAAATATATCAATAATAAATAATAATAGATATTGTCTTGTGTCGTGAAAATATTATCCAATATCCATTCATTATTACTATTGTGTGAATTATTATGTTTTATTCTTGTATTATATTAATAGGCGGCTTCAAGTATGTTACCTGTTATGGCATTAGCTCCTCAAGAAAATGAGTATATTTTGGATATGTGTGCAGCTCCTGGTGGTAAAGCTTCACATATTGGTATACATATATTTTATATTTTTAAGCTTACAATTTTGACTCTTATCAAATTCATTTAAATTTGTATATTGTTGTAGCTGCTATAATGAAGAATACAGGAGTTTTAATTGCTAATGATGTAAATAAGAATCGTGCAAAGGCGATTGTTGGTAATTTTCATAGAATGGGAATTGCTAATTCTGTAATTGCAACATACGATGGTAGACATATACCTCAAGTGAGTAAATTTTAAATTTCCATTTTACAAGTTACTTAAAGTCAGATGTATAATTTTATTTTTTAGGAAGTCTAATTTTTAATCCACAATATACTATTAAACTGCAACTAAACTAATCTGTTTTTGTTTAAATTTCTAATGTTCCAGGTATTTAAAAACTTTGACAGAGTATTGTTAGATGCACCATGTACTGGAACTGGAGTAATAAGCAAAGATTCTGGAGTTAAAATGAGTAAAGATGAAACTGATCTGCAGAGATGTTTCACGTTGCAACGAGAATTATTGTTGGCTGCTATTGATTCATTAAACTTTAAAAGTTCAACCGGTGGTTATTTAGTTTATTCAACATGTTCTGTTCTCGTAAGTAATATTATCTTAATTTTAAAATGTAATGTTTCACTTGTATTAATAAAATATATCATTTTGAATTATATTTTCTGTAGTTTTATATAGTATCTGTATTGTATGGAGTCAAGCAATATGTTATTTGGATCATATGATCTAATTATATATATATATTATATGTTTTCTAATACAGTAAATTATTTAAAAAAATTATGAGAAAAAATAATTTAGCAATTTACAGTAGTTTCAAAAGTATTATTACTACTAATTGTTCTTCCTATTCTGTGATTTTTTCATAATTAAATGCCTAGAATTTTATTTAATACGTTGACTGTCACATGGCTGCCGGCGACCCAATTGTTGTCATTGTGAAACCAAATGGGTCACCGGCGACCTAACTTGTACTATTTCTATGAAACCACTTGGGTCACCAGCTACCAAATTTATCATAAACTTAAACGCGTTATATTTTGATATGGCTTGGAGATAGAAAAATATAGTTTTTACCACGGCATAGACAAGATAATAGATAGATAATAGATCGTTTTGAAAAAAAAATCATCAAAATATTCAAACTTTAAAGACATGTATATTATTCTGTATATGCTTACAAATTAATTTGTATAAATCAACTTCACTATAATAAACAGTCACGATGAAAAATAATTGATGACTGACGTAATATAAGTATTGTGAAAATGGTAGTGTAAAATTCAATAGTCAACAATAACAAATAAAACCCATAAAAACCAGTGAAATAACAACTGTATTTATTAATACTTGATAAGTTTAGAACAAGGCCACATGCCAGCTGACGACCCAAGATATTTCTTCTTTTTATATTATTTTGTGGTTTACTGATTAAAACTGTATATATTTTATCAAAATTAAACAATTAGAGCCATTTTTATAAACGTAAACATTTACGACAAAATAATGAAAAATAGTGTGGCCCGCCACGCACTGAAATGACTTGGGTCGCCGGCGGGCATATGTCAGCCTTAACTGAGTACAGTTAAACTGTACTCAAACTATAACAAAATAGATTGATTTCCAAACATAGTTAAAAAGTTTGATTAGCTGGTTCAAAATTCAATTTTTTTATTTAGTATTTTTAAAGTTTCACTAATTCCAAGCATCTTAATTTTAATTCTCTGACCAATTGTTTTATCAATCTAAACACCTAATAAATAATTTTTTAGCTGTGAATTATCAATTCCATTAAAGTATAAAAAATAAACTAATTTATTATTTCAGGCTGAAGAAAACGAATGTGTAATAGATTATGCTTTAAAAAAGAGAGATGTAAAATTAGTAGACACAGGATTAAGTTTTGGCACCGAAGGTTTTACAAATCTTCGACAGCACAGGTATTTTATTCAATAATTTTACATTATCATAATTGTATCTAAATGTACATTACCTATTAAATTTTCAAAAATATATTGTTGCATATTTACACAATTGACATCTTTTGTATTTTAACTTATTTATGTTTTTATTTAAGGTTTCATCCCACAATGAAACTTACTAGGCGTTTTTATCCACATACCCATAATATGGATGGATTCTTTGTCGCTAAACTCAAAAAGTTTTCGAATATAATTCCTAAAAATGATGAGCCTGAAGAAGAAAAAGAAGAAAATGAAGGAGAAAAAGAAATAAATGTTTCGGCAGACAGTAATACGGAAGTAGTACCAAAAAATGATGAATCAGATGTCTCCAAAGAAAAAGTAATAAAAAATAAAAAGAAACCCAAACACGGACGTGGCAAAAACAGAACTGAAAAAAAGAAATAACTTGTTTATTTAACTTTGACAGTGACATCATACACATAATACAGTTAATTAAATATACGTATTTCATTAAAATTACAATGCAAAAAACCGTTTTCATTAAATTTGTTTAGTTATTGAAACTTGACTCATGTAACTAATTTTTAACTATACATGTTTAAAGTATGGAGTCAAAACAATTGTAACAAGATACAAATCTACAGTTCTTTATGCAGACAAAATATATTGTACCCCTTATCAAAAATTGTCACAAAATAATTGTATTTAACAATTTCATAATATTTTTTAAATTTCATATCATATTTTGATGGTTTCTTTTCGTTATTTCCTTCAATAAACTGGATATTAGAGTAATGATGCATAACCTGGGGGTTCACACCGTACATTATAGAAAAATATGTGCTGATAATTCAGCACTTCTTGCTTGTTCAGAAAAGGGTTTAAGGTATTCATTTTTTAAATCATGGTAAGTGTAATTAGTTTTATAAAAGCAAAAGCATTGGATTTGCAATAGTTTCTAATGAAATAGGTATTCCGTATGAATGAATCTGCATAAAATTAAAAAATGACTGAAGAACTAGCTATGTGATAGATTTTCAGATGTCCTGAATGTCTGAGCAATGTACAGAATTGGCTCATTCTGTTGTCCGTGACGAATTTAATGCCCGTGGATTTACCCTCTTTGAAATTTCATTAAAAATCAGTACTAAAGCTACATATATTTTTATTACAGTTATTTGAGTTGTTTTGATCAAATATACCCGAGGTAGCATTTTAAGTGCAGACATTTTAAATGAATAAATGATGGTTCAAGGTACAGTGCAAATTTGGTTCATAGCACCGTGTTATTGACAAAAATGAATGTCGAATTTTTACACGGATTTGACCGTGTCATGAAAATGTTACTTTCGATTCAAACACCGTAGTATTACGAATACAATAGGCACACAAAACAGTGTGCGTTTACAGTACAATTATCAGTTAAATATCGACTTGTAAGTTGATTCAATGATGTAATGGTTACGTTCCGTTTTCACAGCATTGCACCCCTTTGAACATCATGTATAAGGCTGGAATAAATGTTCAACTGACGATCAGCGCGTACAGTATGCGCTGATCATTGGTTGTGATTGAGCGTGTTAAGTGCCTAGCTGACAATAAACTCGGTCGGTTGAGGAAACGTGTGAATGTGAGTAACCAGCGAAAGTTAATAAAATAGTAAAAAAGTGTAAAATAAACGTGTAAACGAGTGTACAAGAGTTATTAACATCACTGCCATTTGCTTCTAGGGTTGCCAACTTTGGATTTGGAAAATACCGGGCCAAGTGTACAAAAAAGATTAACATCATTTCCAGTGAATTTTAATAAATTGACGAATAATATAATGATTTTACATACGTAAAAATAAAAAAATTGAATAATATTAATATTACATTATGTTAAACTTCAATTATAAACTTATAAATTAAACTATTATAAATAAACTAGTATAAACTTTTAAATTTATATTTAGCGGCGTTTAATAAATGTTTTTCATTTTGTATTTCATCAAAGAACTCCGAACAATTGGATGTTATGTTATTTCATATAACTAGTTCGGCTTTAACCGTATCAACTCCTAATCGATTGCGCTCGTCCGTCCACAAACTATTCATGTGGCTAAAAACGCGTTCAACAAATGCATATTGCTACACGGCACCGAAAATACATACTGTACAATTTGTTTAATATTTTTTAATTGTGCCGTAGACGATCGGAAAAATTTTACCCATTTTTCCGAACTAGTGAATTCTGTGTTATTTAGGATATCATTTGTGGTAATAACTTTATCAAATTAAGCTCTTCGTACAGTTCATCTCCATTGACATGAACCTTAATTAATTTGGCCAGTTCGAGTAAATCTGTTAATTTAGGTAATTCACTTAATTTCAAACATGAAAACATTTTAAATGGAGAATTTTCATAATCAAACCATTTTTCGAGGTATTTCAATCCACGTTTGTAAGCATTTAGTGCATCAGATTTAAATACATCGTTTTCTTTGCTAGTAAGACTGGGTAATCGTGTAGTTACTGCAATTCCAAAGAAATTATCATTTTTACGAATTAAAATTTGAGATCTTAAACTTAACATTACATCATAGACTTCTGGAGCGTTTAAATTATTTTTTTCTAATATTAAAATATGTTTTTGGAAAATAGACAATAGATGTAAATACCGGCTTTTTATAGGTCAATACCGGCAACCGGCTTTTTAAGCCTAAATATGTGAAATACCGGCCGGTTGGCAACCCTGTTTGCGTCAACATAATTATATGAAAATATAGACGAAAATAATGACGGATAAACGAGACGACGAGAAGCAAAGATAGAGAACGAACCGAAGAAGTGCAATGACGATAAATATTTTAAAAAAAACATCGAGCACGAAACAAAAATAATTTTATTCATTTAGCGTATGGGGGGGGCTATATATAACAGTTTTGAAAAAGGCTTTAAAGTTTTAAGTAAACGCGTAAACCTTTCGAAAATGTTACTTACGTTCGCGATGGTCACTACTACGAAAAAAAAAAAAAATTGGTTTTTTTTTTCAGTGGCAAACGGACGTGTCGACGCGAAATGAAAAATGACACATGCGTTCTGGCAAATACACAACGACGAACGCTGCCGTTTACGCGCACGCGCTGTAGTGGCGGATTTCCATTTTCAACGTATCCGGACATCGTTGAAAAGAAAGCGCGCGCAGCATTTAAAAATTTATAATATATGCGTGTGTTACGTCGAGGTACGTTCACAGAAAAACAAAAAAAAAAAAATAAAAAATGAAAAATGAATACATTTATTGAAATTGTATACTTTTCTACGCGTACAAATTATTATTTTAGCAATTTATCGTCTTTCAAATTGTCTCAAGACCCGTATTTTCAGTTCGATAAGACGATGGGGTGGTTTTATCCATCTTGCCAACGATTTAAATCAGCTTAGAAGAAACTGCCTAATGGTCCATAACGAAATCAGTGGTATATATGCAGTAGTATGGATATTCGTGTTGCTATACTCGATGCCGCCACGGAAATGTGAACAGATTATATTATAAATGACGAGAGTCAAGTCAATACAATAATTGAACAAGTACGTGGTTTATAGAAAATCTCAAAATAGACCGACACCGTTTTTAGATGAGGTAACGAGTTATATTGCTTATTTTGTATTTAAAAGTTTTAAATAACCTGTAATATTTATAGCACATTTTTGACTGATTGTTCAAATCGCAATTTTAAATTATTAATAATAATAATAATAATAAATAGTAAAAAGTAATAAATATATAATCTCATTATAATGCAGCTATACTCTACAAACAAGATTTATGCGATTATGTACAAATGGAAGTATGTACGGGTTGGTCACATTGATAGTTAATAGCGTGTTATGGCCATACCTCGACATTTACATTTTGATATGGACTTGTAATATTTTTTCAGTTTATTAGAGAGATGACCCAAAAGCCAGAGTTCAACCCTCGTAATAATAATAAATATAAAATAATAGTAATTTATTACATATAGGTAATGGCATACCAAAAGGCTTTGTGCGAAATATATTAATGGATTTTTAATGTGAAGAAAAAACATATTTTATTTTTATATATGATAGGTATATTACCTATATTACTAGCTGATGAATATTTTTAATATAATACCGTTGATTATAAATACAATGAATATAATCAATGTTAATACTTACTATTTTATGTTTTTTTTTATTATTATTATTATTGTTTTAACAGTTCTTAATAATAATTTCTAATTTTAATATTCTAATTATACCGTGATAGATCTGATAACTATGGAATAGCTCTAATGATAGACCAAACCATAAACACGTTTAATTACGGTGTATATATATATACAACACGGTTTCTTATCATCACTTACCATTAACCAATGACGTGTCTTGATATCAGAACATTCTATCATAGTCCCCTATGGTAATGTTTCATCTGTGATATAAATGTGCGACAAACATAAGCATTTGATAAGATTCTTATTTTTTTTTTTTTTGTTCGTGGTGATAGCTTATATAATAGTAATAAGAATTTCTTCGATTATTGTGTTTACAGTATACAATTGAACAATTTAGTGTCAATTAATGGTGAAGTGCGTCACTTCTAGTTTGTGTCAATGTCATCATTACTTGTTGGCATTGTTTAGCTGTTATTATATGAGTGGTGGCGGTCAGACTATCCGAACATTATCTGTTTGTAATTTACGATTTATGTCAGGATGATCGAATGTTACTCGTCGATTGACTTGTGGAATTGATTTAAGTAATGATGTCGACATATGAGAGTCTCATAACTTTGAAAGACAAAGTAGACGATACGCAACCATTGAAATGTACTATTCTCAACACACGCAACACCAATGGGTTCACGGTATGTCGTATGCTCGTATCTCGACAGATATTTTACAATATAAAACAGATATGTATTCGCGTTTTTCTTTTCATTCTAGGAGTATGTAATTGAAATAACTCGTATCGGGGCCCAGGACTGCACTTGGAAAATATTTAGACGGTATAGTGATTTTGTAAGATTACAAAACGCGTTGAGTAAGTTTTCATCAAAAATCAATTTGGATTTACCACCAAAAAAATATATAGGCAACATGGATCGGAAATTGGTAATGCAACGACAGAATGCTTTACAAGTAACATAAAATATTAATAAAAAATTATTATTTTAAACAAAAATAATATCCATTATTATTAATATTAAAGTTTAAAGTTATTGAATACTTAATATTAAATACTTATTCTTTATTATGAATATTTTAATTTTACTGATATTAACAATATTTATTGTAATAGTAAATAACTTTTAAAAAAAATTTGCCGAAATAAATGTGTATATTATAAATATATTTTATCATACTACATATAAATATACAACGTACATTATTATATTATGTAAAAGCTATGTTAATTTTAAATGTAATGATTTAACACTAAATTTAATTTCAACTGTGACATGACAATATGGTGTAAAATTGTAAATCTTCATATAGCACAGTTGTACAAATTCTCCAACTATCATAACTAAGGGCTTTATTACTTTTCTAATTTTTATTTTTTACATAGGTTTTAAAATAAAACAAAGTTTAAAAAATTGCTATTTTTTTATCGCTTATTTTAAAAATTATAAATTTAGCCCAATCCTGGTCATTTATATGCAGACTAATTTTTTATTTTTATAATTAATTGTTTTACCGAATCAAAATGTTTCTAAATTAACATGATCACATTAATCAGAATTTGGTATTCACTATACTTACAATTTTATTGGTATTAATAAATAATAAAAAATTAGTAAATAGATAAATTTTTTATTAAAAAAAAAAAAATTATTTATTTTTTTTTAACAATTAACATAATTTTGTTTTCAGAACTCTTTAAATACAATGATTGAAAGTATCATGTTGGCGAATTCTTTACTTATAAGAAGCTTCTTGGATCCAGAAACTTATAGTGAATATTGTAAAGGTAATATTGATATAATATAAATATTTGCAGTTAATTTTTTATTTATAGCAACAAATTTCCGTTGTGTGATTTAGTTAAACAATTTGGGTTTAACTTTGATGTTTGCTATAATATAAAGTTTATCAAGATAATTTAAAATATTGAATTGGTTTATTACATTTACTGTAGAAAAATATTTTTTGAAAATTATTCTTATTTATTTGTTTTTAAGTATTAAAAAACTAAATCTAAAGTATATTTTGTGTTTTAGGAATTTATTTGTTTTAAACTCTGCTAAGTTTTTATATTTTCAATACTAAGATTACCAATCTTACAATTATACATTTTAATATAAACATTTTGTAAAAATAACCCAATTTAATGGTGTGTAATTTAAGCTTTAAATGTCTGTAAAAATAATTTATTTTGAATTTTTTAATCTAAGTTTTTATTAAATAGAAATTTAATAAAAAAATCTAAGTTTATAAATATTTAGTTTGAAAATGATTACCTAAGAAGAAGTGGTTGAATGTGATTAAGTATGATATGAAAACTGTTGGTGTGTGCGTGGAAAATCACATCAAGTGGAAGTTTAGGACAGAGTGGCTAACCCCAAATAGTTTGAATAGAAGCGAAGGAAAAAAAAAGTTTGAAAATGATTAAAAGGTTTTTTTATATTATTATTAAAATCAATAATAGTTAACATTTGAAGTCTATTGGATTACAATTTTAATTTTTTAATTACAATATAGCTAAAATCAATTTTGTTAAAAATAAATGACCATCATTTCATAGTTGTTATTAAACTTAATTCTTAAAATACATAAGAAATCCTGAGGATATATAAAGCATATAAAGTACCACTTGTTTTATTAATATTTTAAAAATCATATATGAATATGTTGTAATTCTTATGCTGCTATAATTTTAACACAATTTTTTTTTTTAATTTGTATCAATATTAATATGGTTAATGTCGGAATAGTTATTTATTTATTATTTTTAAATAAATGTTTTAAACAAACCTATTCACATCTTTTTATTTAGTTTAACGAATTTAATGCTAGAAGTTTAAATGATAAAGATGACCTTAGTACTTGTTAGGGTATTTGTATTAAGTAGTACCTACCTATTTCATACAACTGTAAGTACAAGTTTGTTTTCAAGGTTATTATAAATCATATGACTCAATTAAGTTATATGTTGTATAATATTTAATTAAAGATTTATCAATATATTATTTTAATTGATTTTATAAATATATTATTAATAACTAAATGATTATAATTAGAAATTAGGAAACAAATGATCTACTTTAAAAACTAAAAAGATTTTAGAAATTAACCTAGACCTGAATTTGAATGTTATCAATATATGTTTCTATTAAGTCAAGAATATCAATTTTTATTTTTAACAATATATTCAAAATTAGTTAAATTGTCAAACGCTTATTAGTATTTTATCTTTTAACCAATGTGGAATATTTACTATGATTACAAAATTTTTTATTTATTTAAAACCAATATCACGTTAATTACATTTAGGGTATATTAGATTTGTTCAATTATACTTAACTTGAAAATTTCATGAATTAACTTTAACTTAAAAGTTAAATTAAGTACAATTTCAGACTACTCGTGTATTTGATAAAGCAGCATTTGAGCTGTTGCCCTCATTGGTCTTTAATATTACTTTTAAATAAAATATTAATTTGTGCCATATTAATGTTATTATTTATTATTTTATGATATTATATGTTAAAAGTGTAAGTTTTTTTTTAGATTCATTATTTCAAAAAGTTGGAATGGTTTTAAGAGGTAATCGAGAATTTGAACTTTCTAAAGAATTACCTAATATCGGTTGGCGTTTAAGAAGAAAATCATTTTTATCTAAATGGAAAAAGGATCCTAAACAAGAACTCTTATTGTCATGGACTGAATGTGGTCCTGATCTTTCACTTAAATCACATGATTTAATAACAGTTTTAAAGTCAATATCTAGCATTATAGTAAGTTAATTTTTTCATTTAATTTCACAACCATTTTTATAAAATATTTATTTCTGTTGTATAAAGCATCCACTTATTGACGTTCCTGTGATATTGCCGAGTCCTGAAGGATATACATTATCAGTTCATAATATTCAAGTTGGCAGTCTGAGAGACGTACTTTATCAGACAACTCCTTTGCAACCCTTTTTAAAAAAATATTGGGATACTTCTTCTCATGTTTATTTACCAGATCAAACTATGGTATCCTATATTAAACAGATATTATATGGACTTAAATTTTTACATGATAATCATATCCCTTATGGTGAGTTTATAAATATTGAATTAAACAAACTTACTATTTAATTAAATGTTATTTCTTAGGTCATTTACATTCTGGCAATGTCTTAGTTTGTGATATTGAAAATATTAAATTGACTGGAATTGAAAATAGTACTTTAGGATTACCTTCATTTTACCGTTCATTTCTTGTACAACTTGGTAAAAAACGTGTACAAAGTTTAAATGATATTGATATATATGGATTTGGCCATATATTGTATGAGTTGACTGAAAATGAACCTCTTACAAGGCCATATTGTGAACATTTTTCTCAGAAAACTTCATTAAACTTGAGTAAGATTATATATATATTTTTTTTTTTCATAATAATATATAGCCTTTTATTCTACAGAAATTTTCAAAGTAATAAATAATTATATAAAGATAAAATTTTATATTATTTATATTATATTTAATATTTTTATAGCAAAACAAATGAAAACTATACTCGCACCTTCTACATCGAAGTTACCAATGCCAAGTGTAAACTTAATAATAACAAATTTACAACACGCACGAATAATTGATGACCAAAAGGACCCATCTTTTTTTAAATGCAAAATACCGATTTTAATAAAAGAATATTATATTTTAATTGGTAAAAAATGTATGTCTAGAATTTTTGAAGACCAAAAAAAAGTATGACATTTTATGTGCATTTAATTTAAAAAATCTATTATAAATTTTAATTTTGATTTATAGATTACATTAGAAAAACGACACCAAAAAATATATAAAATCATTCATGAGCCTGAAAAATGTTCTGAAATTACACAATCCAAAAATTTTGTAAGTAAGAATTATGAATAAATGATATTGTAAATATTCATTATTATTATTATTATTATTATTATTTTTAACAGGAATTTCAAACAATTAAAAGTGATGGTTCACTAGACAACAATAGATCACATAGCTCCAGTAGTAACAGTACACTGACTTCAAGTGGTTCTGATATACCTATTAATAATAGTGAGTTAATAATGTTTATATTGCATGATGCAATTCTACCATTTTACTTAGTTACTCATAACAAAGGTTTTTTGAGCAATATTATAGTAAAATAAATAAATCATGGACTTGTGACTTATCAATATATGTTTAATAAACCACAATTTTAAACAAGTTTGTATGATAGGTATTGTTACATCAAGATGGAATACTAAAATACGCATTTGAATGTTATAATTCCTTCATGTTATTGTGAGATACAGTTGTATTATTATTAATATGTTATTGTTATATATATAAAAAAAAATCCCACATCGAAACTTTGTTTTCTAGTGTTTATAAGTTGTTTTTCAAATAAGTGTTCATTAAAATTAGTTATGGGTAAAATATTTTATTTAATTTTGAAATATTTTTAGAATATATCAAAATTTTTCATATAATATTGTTTTAAGTATTTATTATTAAAAATTTCACACTTTGTAGAAATATATATTTATATTATCATTGCAATTCATAAAATCATAATAGAAATTCAACAAATATAAACATTTTGTCTACGAATTTTAATTGTACCATTAAAAATTAAACTGGACATATAAAGTGAAATTTTAAATTGTTATTGCTTTTATTTTGTATCATGATTTTTAATGATTTATTGTCTTTAATAGCCACTCCACTTCCACCACCACCACCACCTCCGCCACCACTGCCAGCAATATCGGCAGTACAACCAGATAATCAAAGGATGGCTTTGTTATCTTCTATTAGTTTATTTGATCCAAATAAATTAAAGAAAATTTCAAAACAATAAAATGAAATGATGCAAATAGTTTTTTATTAGCAGAATTGTTGTTATTTTGTTGCCCATATTTGTAATAGTAATTGTTCCTAAGGTGCTATAATTTATTTTTTTATACAATTAAAATTTCATATATGTACAAAGAATTATTACCATTTTAATATTGGTCTAATGTATTTTTTTTTTCAATTCATTGAAATGTTATAAATATTATTTACATTTTGTTTAAATTTAATTAAGCAAATCAAAATTATATTTTTGTACTTTATTTCTTAACCAAACATGTTTACATACAGTTTACCATATTATAAATGTTCTAATGTGATTTTTATAAATATTTTTACGTATTTTAAGAATCGAAATTAAAATGTTATTGTAAATCATTACTATAAAAAATATTTATTTGGTAAGTAAAAAATTTTAATTTATTATAATACTCAAAATTTCACATTTTGTTATTTGATTTTTGTGTTGTATTATTTAAGTTGTGAATTAATGACATTTGTTTCAGAGCTTAAACTATAACTTTGTTCTATTATTATTATTATTATTATTCGTGAAATATTTTATCAAACAATGTTTACCTAATAAATATAGGTATTTATGAAGTAAAATAAATTATTAATTATTTTGTTAACTAATTAAATGTAGTTTAAACATTAAACTTGTTTATTGTATAATCAATATGAAACTACTTGTTTTATTTTATTATTGTTTAAATTAATATATTATATCCATTTTGTTTTCATATATAATTGTTTATTATTATTTCAATATCTGTGGGTCTAGTCTAATGACTAAATACTTCATAAAAATGAAAGAAAAAAGTGTCCTGTATATTTCATCCATCTAAGGTAGGTACGTTTTAGTAGTTTTATATATTAATTATTATAATGTGATTGATATTTCTAAATATCAACAAAAATATAATACTGTACATAATAACATATAACCAAAATATATTTATTTGTTTTTTCTAAATTATTAATTCCAATAGATTTTTTAATTAACTTTTTAATATAAATAATCCACCTTTCTATAATAACTGTATTTAATATTTATTATTTTGCATAATATATATTATTGACTTAATGAAGTTTGTCTATCTACATGTTAGAAACTCGAAATATATGGCAATATTTAGTAAGAATTTGCAAACTATCATCCTAGTAAACCAATCAATTTAGAATTGTGTGCCATTTTTTGAAAATACCCTCTAAAATTTAGGAAGCTCTAAAATTATTATGGACTTTTAAATTGTATCTTACGATCTTGCTGGCTTCTTACGCCTATTGCACTAGATATTTAAAATTTTTACAGCCATTATCATTGTTTACTTAAATGAATACACATAATATGTTAAAACCAAGTTCAACATATGTTAATATAGACTATATAATAAATATAAATCGTGTTACTATATAATATGTATAAACTAAGATATATAATTTTTAAATAATTATTTTTTATTAGATTTTTTTAATTGTAACATTTGTGATGAAAATATTATATACATTATGTACTAATATGCACAGGCTGTATTTCTTTAGTAATATTGGCCGTTATTACAGATGTAATAAGAAAGAAGACTAAAATGGGCTATGCATACTTAAAGAAGTCAAAACGAACTGACAAAAGCAGTGATAGAGGAAAACCTGTGTAAAAAAAGACTATTGGGAAGACCCCAAAAATGTTGAGAAGATATAATAAAAAAAAAATGATTTGGATCGGAATTACTTGGCGGTGGTTCGAATTAGAAAGAAAAAACAACAAGTAGTGATGGATAGAGGACTGAGTATAAGATGGGATGGTTCGGAGAGTTCTAAAATCAAGAAGAAGAAGAATTAAATAACAATTATGATAGAGAAAACGTTATTTTAAAACAAAACCGCTTATCAATTTTGGACATTTTTTTTATCATATATTGAAATACATTTAACAGGTCGTCTCAGAAAAGTAGATCATGTCCTATCACCCACGAAATAGTTGTTCCGTTGATTTATGAGACATTTATGATTAGAAATTTATAAAATTCCTGTAGTTTGAATGATTTTAACTTGGTTTAGTCGCATGTGTCACATTTAAATCGAATTCATAATTATCATATTATCACTATTACAACTTGACATCTATCGTTTCGTAATTGTTTTACTATTTTAGTAAATTTTTAATAATGATTCATAGTTTATTTATCATAAATTCTGCTTGGTAGGTATTGTATAAATGTTTGTGTGTGTGTGTATTCAGTATTGACGAATTCGTACTAATATTTAGTTATTGTTTTTTGTTTTAGCGATGTTTTTATAGAAAAACACTGGAAAAGTATTATATCACGATCGGTCTGTGATTACTTTTTTGATCAGCATAGAAAAGCTATTAATCCAGAAGACATTCCTCCGGTTATAGCTACACCACATCATTATTTAATTAGTATTTATCGATGCGGTCTTTACTTTGTTGCGGTTTGTATGACTGAAGGTTTGTTTTGTATTTCATGCCAACTATAATATTGTTCGGTCTATAATTATTGATAAATAATTTTCATATAAATTGCAGTGCCGCCATTATTCGTCATTGAATTCTTACACAGAGTAGTCGACACTTTTGAAGATTATTTTTCAGAATGTTCTGAAAATGTTGTCAAAGATAATTATGTAGTTGTTTACGAAGTGAGTTTTATTACATTTGAGGTATTAATTAATTTTTGATTTAATAATTATTAAAATTTTTTAGCTTTTGGATGAAATGTTAGACAATGGATTTCCATTGGCTACTGAATCAAATATTTTAAAAGAGCTTATTAAACCTCCTAATATTCTACGTACAATTGCTAATTCTGTCACAGGGAAATCAAAGTAATAATTTAAAATTGTATAATAATAATGTATTAATATTTTAACAATTTAAGTTATTTTATTTAATAACCGTTTTCAATTTATTAGTGTTAGTGCGATATTGCCTAGTGGTCAGTTATCCAACGTCCCGTGGAGAAGGTCGGGTGTAAAATATACAAATAACGAGGCTTATTTTGATGTAATTGAAGAAGTAGATGCTATAATTGATAAAGGCGGTTCAACTGTGTTTGCTGAAATACAAGGATATGTAAGACATTTTTGCATTGCAGATAATACATTTCTATTAAAATTATCAATTTACAAATATATAATATTAATTATTTAACATTAAATGACTTTATTTTTAAATAAATATTTGTATTCAAAATAATTTTTAATGAATTATAATTGTAAAATATTAATTAATCTTTAATATATAATATTATTTTTACTATTTAATTTTTTTAAATAAAATGTTCATTAAGAGTTAAAAAAGATAAGAATATTGGACTACCTGTTAAATTACAAAATAATTATAACAATATAAGATTCATATATGACATTTTGTATTATACTTTTTTGAAATTTCTTGCCGAAATTAATGGTTTGTTTTACAGAATCTACTCTCCAATATTGTTATTTACCTCAAATAATTTTAGTAACAATTACATTAATAGTTTTTGACATTTTCCATATTATGGGACACTTATATTTTTATAAAAATTTCGCGAAACACGTAAAATAAAACTATATATATAGTGTAATAAATTAAAATTACATACACAAAAGTTTAAATATCAACCAGTAACAAATAATAATCAATAAATGAAGTTAAAGAAAAAGAAAATTGTCTAAATATTTTTAATGGTATATTTGGGTCTGATGATTTTTACAAATGTTTTCAATATTTGGTATTATATGTGAAATAGCTATTTTTATTTCCTCTTCTGTATTTTTCAACCTCTCGTATTCCTTTGTCTTAATTTTGTTAATATTGCAAACTCAAGCTTGCATAAGTACGATGTTAAACATTTTAATTGTTTTTTCAGAAGTAGTGTGAAACTCAGTTTGAACAGAGATCCAAATTTTTCAAATGTTATTTCAGAAAATTTTATTTTGAAAGTACAATTCATCCTTTTCTTATAACTATAACCCATAATTTGATGTGTTGACTGCAGAAAATGGAATGAATGAATTTCTATTCAATCATAATTTTTTATATTCAGTACAGGAATGTATTTCTTTTGCTCTAATAATGTTAAATTTTGTGTAATAAGAGAAATTACTTCATCAATATTATTATTTTTAACTGAATGGAACATGTATACTATTCATTTATATCTATGCGTGTTTTCCAAAGTGACATTTTTTTTTTTTTTTAAGTGCTGACTGTTTAACAGCGGATGTTAGAATATTTTTATTTTTAACCTTGCATACTAGTGTTCATATTATTTAAATATAATTGAAAATATCAAATAAACACACTGTACGGCATACTTCATGTAGGGATATGATGATAACGATGTTGTACACTATTCACACAAAATAATTTATAATTTTACACATAGAAATCGATAAAAGATGATATAAGTACAAGTAAAGACAATAAAACAAAAAACAATGACTTTTGATTTTGTTTTTTTCGTTTTAACAATTTAAATTTTTCACTGATTTTTAAATTTTGGTGAAATATTTTCTCATAAGTTTATGAAACACTAGTGTTCCACAGAATACTGGTTAAGAACCACTGAACTTCATAGTTATATAAGTTATTATTAAAAAATGGCAGGTTGTATAATATTTTAAATGTATTGTTTATTTATATATTAGTAATTTAATTTATATTTAGATATTCATTATTGAGTTATTTTTAATATAAAATAAATTGAATAAATTTTTACTTAAAAAATAATATTTAGTAATTTTAAAAATTAACAAGCATAAATAATTTTATGACAATATATGTTTGTTAGGCATATTTTAATATTTAATTTTTATGTATTTTTTTTTCAAGATTGATTGCAGCATTAAACTTACAGGAATGCCAGATCTCTCATTGTCATTCATGAATCCACGACTTTTTGATGATGTAAGCTTCCACCCTTGTGTTAGGTTTAAAAGATGGGAGGTAATCAAAACTATTTTAAACTTTAGTATTTAATACAGCATTTGTTTAAATTATATATTTTTTGATTCATGATAGTCTGAAAGAATTTTATCGTTTATACCTCCTGATGGTAATTTTCGTTTAATGTCATATCATATTGGTTCACAAGGAATAGTAGCTATTCCAATTTATATACGGCACATGCTTGCATTAAAAGAAACTGCTACTGGCAGTGGTCGTCTTGATATTACTGTTGGGCCAAAACAGACTCTGGGAAGAACAGTACGTGTACATATTATGATTAAATACACATTTAGTTTAAATTTAAATATTTAATATGAATTTACAGATTGAAAATGTAGTAATAGAGGTACCTATGCCAAAAAGTGTATTAAATTGTACACTTATACCTAACCAAGGTAAACACTCATTTGATCCAGTTTCAAAAGTATTGACTTGGGAAGTTGGCCGAATAGAAACTACTAAACTTCCAAATATCAGAGGAACTGTAAGGGTCTTAATACATATTACTGAAAATGATATAAATATATATATTTTTTATTAAATTTTAATTTTAGATCAGTTTGCCAGTTAGCACAGTTGTTACTGATTCAAATCCTGTTATTAATGTATGCAGTACATATAATTTATATATATATATATATAATTTTAATTTCATGTATTATTCTTACAGGTGAAATTTACTATCAATCAATTAGCATTATCTGGACTAAAAGTTAATCGCCTTGATATGTATGGTGAAAAGTATAAGCCATTTAAAGGTGTTAAGTACATTACTAAAGCGGGAAAATTTCAAGTGAGAATGTAATAAATATATATGAATAATTTATATGAATAATTTATACAAAAATTATATATATATATATATATATATATACAAATGTTTATTTTCATTTTATAAAATGTATAATTAATTAATAATAAATGTTTAATTTTTTTTAAATTTCATACATATTTAAATTTTTTAAGCTTATGTCAATTATAATTATTTACTTATTACTTAATAGTTTAATATTTTATTAAAAATATATTTAAAAATTACTTAAATTTTGTTATTTATATTTTATTTCATTTAATAAATTATTTAAATGAAATTGCTTGTTGTTTTTAGTCCTGAATTTAATTTTTATTTGCTTCAGTGGCGTAGTCAAGAGTTTTCAAAGGGAGGGGAACCAATGAAATTTTTTTTAAATCAAATTTTTACTTTAGTAAACAAAACATAGTAATGTGAGCATGAGACCATACGTCTTATGGTCAATTTAGAATATATATTTTCGAGTCGGACAGGAGAATTTGGGTCTGATAGAGCTAGTAGAAATATCTTCTCTTATTAATAACATTTTTTTCATAATGTTTATGAATTATTTTAAACAAGAAGCTATAAGTGAAAAATCACACTTTTTAATTCCGTCGTTATATCAATTACATTTTATAATCAACCATTAGGACTCATGCTCCGCTTCACCTGTGGAGGATCCCATTGACATGGACTACTCAGGTGAAAGTGTAATTATATATTATTGTTTATTTAATTATTTGTTTAAATAATCTATTTCCCTGCTGAGATCGTGTCTGCTACTGTGTAGGGAAATACAGGTTATAGTTTTTAAGATCTATTAAATATAACTTAGAAAACTTTATTTGTATTGTTCCAACGACTATGTTCAAAAGAGTAGTTAATGTAGAAGGAAAAAACCAGCCGACTGCTCCTTAACTGGATAGGAATAAGTATAAATATCGATTACCCTTTCAAATCGGGGAGGAGATGTGTTACAATATATTTATGATTATATTAATTTAATAGTTTATTTAGTTTTATTAAAAATCACTTATTTTGACGTTTTGAAATATATATATATATACAATTTTTTTAATATGCTTATAGTGCTACTCATATTTTCTTATAGGTTTAGAAAAATAACCAAAAAACTGCGCATGCATAGTCATGACACAGAAATAAATGTAGGAGATACAACACATAATGAAAATTATGTGATCGTTACGTTCTTATTTAGAAATTAAGAGTTTATAAATTCAGATAAGGAACAATACAATAAATATAGATAAATAGTTCACTAAAAGATGACAGTTGTGATTGATCTAATTAAAATTTCATATTTTGGATAAGACCAACATATTATCATAAATATTATATTTACATATATCTCACAGATAATATACATTTTATTATGTTATCCGTGTATATAGGTACTAATTTTATTACATAATTACGACGATAGATATTATATATCAATTTAATATTTTTTTTTGATTTAAATCGTTAAAAGATCTTAAATCTTTTAAAAAAAAAAATCTTTCTTTAATTTGTTAACAAAACGGGAACAGTTTGAAGTATAATTATATTTATATATTACACACATAAAAAAAAAAAATAAATAAATTTACTTTAGAATATTGATACATGTATACAAACCAGTCCTGGATAGAGGAGGTGCGAGTCCATTGAGAATTCATATTATCATTGGCCCTTAATATATAGCCGGTTTCTAGTCCGATATGATGTGATTTATTTTTCTTTTTACACATTTTTATCAATTAATTATTTTCTCTAATGATTTTTCATAACTAAATTCTTCTTATGCAAAAGTAATACTATAAAGATAATATTCTGTGTAAATATTGACAAAAAAAAAAAAATATATATATATATATATATAACTACTTTATTATTTGAGTAAATTGGTTTTGTAGAAGATAGTAATCCCAACAAAAACACTCCGTATAAAAAAATGATAAGTGAAAAAAAACTTAAAGATAACTTCTTTAAAATATGTGATGTAAGGTAGAATCTAAATAAATAGTATAATGTGTAAAATGTAAATACTAGTAATTAATCAGAATTTCAATAAAAACGAATTATTTATAATATGAATTATTTTAATTGAAATAAATCCAAATTTAGTTTACACTTAGTCAGAAGATTTTGTCTAAAAGTGTAACAACCGGAAACGGATTATTTATTTTAATAGGATCTGCATTATTTATTACATAATACATGGCGATTGACTGTTGACTATACACTTTTAGACTAAATTTAAAACTAAATCTTCTGGCTAAGTAAACTAAATTTGGATTTATTTCAGTTAAAATAATTTATATTAAAAATAATTCATTTTTATTAAATTCTGATTAATTACTAGTATTCACATTTTACACATTAAACTATTTACTTATTAACCTACCATATATCACACATTATGAAGCAGTTATCTTTAAGTTTTTTTTTTTTTTTACTTAGCGTTTTTTTATACGGAGTGTTTTTGTTGGGATATCATTATTTTTTTAATAATTATATTTTAATACTAGGTAAATAATTTTAGTTTAACCATAATTTTATGGTTTTACAATGATGTTTATTATTATTTTTTCTTATTTATTATTTAGAGAGAATTTAAGCAACTATTCTAAACCAAATCTATGCCTTCCAAATCCATTTATTTTAAGAGGGTTAAATCATTTTTATTTCTTTTCCATTATTATTATTATTATTATTATTATTATTATTATTATTATTATTATTATTATTATGTAAACATCCTTTAGCACCACGAGGCCAACGTTCAAAATTTACAAATGTATGGTTACATCTTATCCATTTATTTTGAAATTTTATTATGGATGTACAATGAGATTCAGTCATAGATTGACCATGATGACAAATTACTGAGTTTATATAGTGTATACGTTATTATAACGTTAAATAAATAATCTAAACTTTCGCTGGATAAAACAATCGAATAATAATTGCCACGGGATAAGTAATAGAACGCCGCAAACATGCCAAATGATTAATGAACAATGAACGCCAGTACACTGTCAGCCGTCGATCGTCGTCGCCGTCATTCGCGCGTCTTTAGCGGCGAAGAAAAGTAATAGTGGGAGGAATTATCGTAACGCACGCGACCGGCAGCTAAAAAATAATATAAATTGACTACTGAAATATTCAATATTTCTTGCTCATAACTCAAACATTATTCCACTAATTCTATTGAAAGTTACAAAAGCACACACCCTATATTTTTCTCGATCAATCGATACATCATTCTAACGATTTTGTCCGTGTAATCGACCTGTAGGCTTGACAAAAGAAAACTAAAATATTTACACGGCTTAAACAGGAATGTTTGATTTTGTGTAACTATATACACGGTTATAGTTGCCCTCTTTTTCTTTCACTTACTTTCGCGCCACTAGATTAATACTAATTATACCATTTACTTATATCTTTGTGTCTTCAGCAGCCCACCAAGATTTCTTAGGTCACTCGTAGGTTCAATTCGAGTCTGCTACAAACTATAATAATATTGGCATACTGCAAATAGGCAAGAAGAACCTAAATAACCTAAATTCGATTAAATTCGAATAATACTTGACGATATTTAAAAAAAATATAAATAGGTACAGAACTTTTTTTAAGACTCGAGTGTTTAATATTTACTGTATTATACAACCTGTATTAAAAAGCGGAGTGGCCGACCATCAACTTCCGAAAATGATGATAGTATCGAAAATGTTCGATTCTTGGCCATTTTTTTTTTTTTTTTTATAAATTTCGACCACTCTGCTTTTTGTCTCCGAATGACTTTAGGCCACTTTTGAAACGTTTAAACCAATCATAAATGGTTGTTTTCTTATTGCTTCACCCCCATAAACTGTACTCAAACATTCGATGATTTCTGTAGCAGTTTTTCCAAGTTTAAAACAAAACGTCAATTCTGTTTCGTATGGACACAATTACGGGAAACAGGTGACTGATACAGTATTAACGACTAAACGTACAAGTAGAAAATTACGTCTACTTATAATTCCACTAATATCAGATTTTCGATAAGTAAAATAGTTTTTTTTTTTTTTTTTATAAATAAATTCCAGGGACTTTTTGATCCTACTACGTAATGTAGATAAGTATTAAATACTTTAATAATACGTACCAGACGTATACAACATGTACAGTGAAGATTCGACAATTCTATATTCAAATATGCCCAGTGCTCGAATTGGAAAATGTAAAGTAGTGTAGTGGAGCTCAATTGGAAATTAAAAAAATAGCGTTCCGAATTGAATATTCTATATCACATAACCGAAAATTGTAGCAAAGGGACGCTAATTTTTTTTCAACGTATCTAGAGGAGCTCCATCCCCTTATGTCCCCCTTCCCTCCAAATGTTGAGTACTGAGTATGCCTGATCTGTAGTACCGATGCGCTCTATATAATATATTGTTTTTATACATTCTTTTTTTTTTTACGAAAACTAATAACTTCTAACTGAACTCTGAAATTCTTAATGCCCGTATTCGATTTCAAAACGCAATAAAATATTAATTATACATGCAGTATCGAATAGACGACTGTACCCATTTGTAAAAACGAATAATATGTATTATGCGTGATGATTTAATGTGCACGACTTTAAACAGGTACTGTGTAGGAGTTATACGGTCCGTATCTACGTAATATAATTGCGGAAAAACGAAAGCTTACACTCTTTGGAACGAAGAAAAATTTCCGTTTAATATTATGTTACACTTTTCACCTTTTAGTTTTGGATCACGGTAGTTACTAGATATGGTTACGTTCAAGCTAGTTACAATCACGTTGACATTCATGACGTTTCCCGCAGGTTCTGGCGATTTATTATTGAAGGCAAGAGTGTGTAAGGGGGGGTAGAACGTTACATTTTCGAGCGGTGGCTGGTATACGGGGGACCTAAACACGAGAATTCTTGCTCGAAATTTGATAAACGTTTAAAGATCGCATTCGACAAGTTCTTTTCGGTTTTTTTCCCCATTAATAAATAAGTAAATAGACGCGGTTATGAATATGTGTATTATGTTTTTCTTCCGGTAACACGGGCGAATGCCCCAATCCGACTCTCGAATCGTATAAAACCGCGTGAATACGAAAAGAGTGTTATTTTTATTTAAAAAAAAAAAAAAAACTAACGACCATCAGCGTTTGATTATTCCAGTGGCGGCCACTCGGCAACATACACACAGTGTTGAATTCAGACATTTTTTCTAGGGGGGGCTCCCGTTTTTTAGTCGACTTTTTTTAGTGCAATTCATATACTTCGATTTCGGCAAAATATACGATTAGATAGGTATTTATTAGGTGTTTTAATGTAAAATGGATAAATTGTATGATATGCATTATTGAAGACAATAAAATCGTAACGAGTATTAAATATTTAATAAATATATTTTTTTCACATTAAAATTATCAGGGGGGGCAAATGCCCCCCTGAAATATACCTGGATTCAACACTGAATACACACAGTAGTAAACAGTGGATGTAAAAAAGTAAAAACGGGGGAAGACGCGACGGCGGCGGCGGTAGTGATGGTGAGCTTCAGTGTCGCACGGGTTACTACTACCGGTTGGTGGGGGGGGGGAGGGCCAGGCCGTCGGGAAACGCGTTGGCTGCACTGCGATGGAAAGTTTATTTTTAAGCCAATCGTACGATCGTTTCATTTTGACAATAGCCCATTAGTTTGTTTCTCACTGCCGTCGACCGAAGGTCAGTGGATGTTAGTCCGCAGTGGTAGACGTTTGTGTGTGTGTGTATATGTGTGTGCGCGCGCGCTGTGCACATCGTTCCGTGATAATTGTTGCGCCCGTGGTGTTCGGCCGCCGCCGTCGTGTGTGTGTGTTTGCCGTATCGCCCCCGATGACGTTCAACGCAGCCGACCGTTTGCGTTTCGTGCGCGCCGCGACCGTATCGCTGCCGTTGTGAACGCGTCGCGTTAGATCGATACGTGCCGCCGAGTGAGTGAGAGAGAGAGAGTGAGTGAGTGAGGCGACCGCCGCCGTCGTCGTCGTCGTTGTCACTGCACGACAAATAATATATAAAAAGCGCCGTAGTACGCGGCTGGAAACTGACCGGGATCGTGTGCGAGAATCGCCGCAGTAGTATATCGCACGCGCACACACTTTTCAGTAAGTAGTCGGACGAATGCGTTGTTCCCGACGAAGCGAGCGTTCGTTATTTTTGCGCGCGTAAAGAGTTTACGAAGGGGAGGATACCGTACGTACGCGAAACGACGTCGACGGGCCGTGGCGTCATTGCGTCTCTTATCCGTACCCGTCGGGACACAATTAAGGGGTTCTCGGACGAGCCGATGACCCACATTTTGACGTTTGGCGCGTCGGTGAACGGGGGGCCCGATCGGGCACGACGAATCGCGTCGGGAGAGCCAGTTGCGTCTCGCGGGATATTATCATGTCCTATATAGTGTGTGTGTGTGTTTGTAATTTATACTGTAACACTGGCCCGTGATAACAGCGCGGAGACGGGAAAGAAGTGATAACGGTGTCCGTGCGAGAGGTGGTGTGGTGGTGGCCCGTCGTCGTCGTTGTTGTATTATTATAGCGACGAGAGGAATATGACGACGACGACCCCGTCCGTGTGCAACGGGACTCGCGGTCTATGTCTGTCCGGCCGGAGTGGGGAGAACGGTGGCGGGAGAGTTCGCAAAGTTTTCTTCTTCTTTCTACGCCTCCTTTAGTTTCCAAAACGTTTTCTCCAGACACCCACCACTTACGCGTCGTCGTCTCGACTGGGTAAGCGCGCGGCGATTGATATCACCGCGAAATCGGTATTTCCCCCCCACCCCCCGCACTTTTTTCTTCTTCCCCGCTACACCGCACGCAATCAATATTATATAGTCTATAATATAATATAAACAACGCTACGTGTTCGTGTGTTTTGGGCATTTGAATGACAAGACATGGACGTTGAGCAACGAATGGATTCGCAAACGCTCACCAGTCTTTGGATTTCTGTTTTGTTTTATTTTCTGTCCACTGCCCTTCGAAAATATTCCCCCTCCTATTCCGGTTTTTATCTATTTCACATCGTATAAGTTTTTCGCTCGTTCCGAAACCGACATTGAGAGACTATTTGTCGGTTTTTTTTTTTTTTTTTTTTTAATTTCTGTTAACCGCACCAGTTGTATTTTACGTGTACGCGCATTTGTTATCATTCATTTTGGACATTTTCTCGTCGTCGTCGTTGTTGTTTTTTTATCGTTTCGCACATTCCGCAACGACTGTGCCTATTTTGCAAACAGACTAATTGTTCCATGTACCACCGTGTTACATATTTTTTTTTTTTTTATCAGATTTATGTGTTCCAGAGTGCTAACACATTTAAAAAAAAAAATACGATTAATAAGCCTGGCAATTGTGTTTATTTTTATGTATTTAAATTTTGTTACCAATTGATTTTGTATTATGTAAATTGTAGGTATAATTAAACTTCCTAATAAAACCTTTGACACATCTATCGAGACTTTAGTGTTTTAACACTATGTATATATATATATGTTAGTAAGGTATGATGAATTATATAAATCAAACTAGATTTTCACTGTTGGTATAAAAACGTTTAGTTGGATTTTCAGAATATTAAACACTTGCTAATAGAATACAGTTTTTAATGTCTCTAAAGATGTCTACTATTGTAAAATTTCACTGTAATATAATTTTATTTGGATATTTCTTTATTTTATTTACATTTGCGTAAAAAAATTATTTTGTATGTAATGACTTGGAAAAGTATTATTATCAAATTTAATTTTAATATTTAACGAGTAATATAAAATTATATACAGATCATTGAGTTACACATAGTTGCGTGTTGTTTTGATAGTTTTCAATAGTATTAATGTACTTATTGAATTTTTCACTATTAAAATAGTTCTTTTTTTTTTTTTTTTCAGGAATCACATATATTAAGTATATTATATCTACTTAAGTATACTAATTGAATGAATCTTACTTTAATGGATCAAAGAGGTTTTGAGGATTTATATCCTATAATTCTGTATGTAAATGGATAAATTTAACATACCATTGCTGAAGCAGATTGAAATGGATAATAGCAACAATTGTTTTATTAGTGATCCATCCCTATTTTCCCATTTGGAAATAGACCAAGATCATGAGTGTCTTAAACAGTTCTTATTGGATCAAGATAAATCAACTGAACATCCACCGTTGCATGTTCCAAACTATGATCCATTATCATACAACAATATGTTGCATCCAAATAATAATATGATACAAGACGCATATCGAAACCATTTAGATTCAAGCCAGTCAATAAGTCAGAGTTTCAACAAAGATAACTCAAATTTTATGAACGATTCTTATGGTGGTTATACTGTGTTAACGCCTAATCCTTCACCTATGGCTTTTAATTACAATCCTCAAACATTGGGTCCAAACTTTAATTCAATGGATACTACAAGTTCATCGGTTATACCGCTACCTGGATTCGACCCCAACTCCATGTCAAATCACGTAGACACCTTTATGTCGTCAGCTACTACAGGACCATCGATCATGCCTGATTTTAATACTAGGCAAATAAGAAACGATCAGTATTCCCCAGGTATATCTCCAACTATAGCTAGTTTTCCTACACCTGTTAGTGTGTCTGACAGTCCAGGTGCTGGAGCTTTAAGTGCGTCACCGATGTGCAATGGAGAAAATTCCAGTTTAAGTGACAGTGTTATTAGTCCAGCGACAACACAGAGAACTGGTAGTGAACGGTCAGTAGAAACAAATCCACGATCGATTGAAAGCGTATCAAGTGATGTATGTTCACCTAGAGTTGATTTAGAGTCTTTAATCATACAACCCCAACCTATTCCAATCATTACTAATGGAGAGGTCACTAAGGCTAAAATTCCACCACCAACACTCAAACCAAAACCGGTAACTGTCAATGGTGTTACACTTAATAAATCTGGAAAACCTCGCAAACGTCGTTCAGCTCCTAAAGATAAACCAGTTAAACCTAAAAAACCACCTGCAGGCTCAATATATCAAAGTGAAATTGCCGAAAACGGTGGTATCAAATTAAAAATATCATTAACAGCAATGCCACAAAAGAAAAAACGAAAAAGTAGAAAGAAATCAGATGACAGTAAACTTATGCAATATGAAGAACCAGCTGAACAAAGTTCTTGGGGTGATCGATTACCAGAACCAATACTATTTAACATTTTTCGGTTAGCAACTAAAGATGAAGGATGCATTCCATTTCTTGTCAGGTAAACAAAATAATTTAACCCATCATTATATACATACATACAGGTGTCTCACAGAGATTTGACGAATGCTATAATTTTTGTTCTAATTAATATTTTGTTATTATATAATGTAATATGTTTAATAATGATTAATCGTTAATTTTCTACAATTTTTTTGATGTTTACAATAATGTCTTCTATATTATGTTGTAGTATATGAGAGAATTTTGATGGCTAGCAAAATAATGAAGACAAATGACTTATTTTTCTAAAATAATTGAAATTTTTATAAACCTAAAAATTTGTAGAAAATTAAACATTAATCATTAATAAACATTTTTAGCACCAATAAAATATAAAATTATAAAATGGTAATTTTTTATTTTTTTTAAATATTAAATTTTCAAATTTTTAGTTAAAAAAATTAATAAAATTAAATCTAAAATATTATAATTGTAACACATGGTTTTATGTTCATTATTACCAAAAAGAATAACTTAAAATTATTGATAACAAAAGTTATATTTATCAAATCTCCGTGAGACACCTCAATATATAAACTTATAAATAATTTGTATGTTTTAGGGTGTCTCAGGTGTGTAGACTTTGGCGTGTTGTTGCCTCTGATCCATTACTTTGGACTAATATTGATTTAGCAGGGCGATGGGTTTCAAAAAACCCTATAAGAAATGATATAAATTTTAGATGGCTTTGTGAAAATCGACTTGCCAGAGTCCAAGAACTTAATTTAGGTAAATAATTTTTAACTATTTAATTTATATACTTTTAAATTATAAATATTGAAATGTGTTTAGGAGGTTGGCAGTTTACTGGTATTCCAGCTATACTTGAAAGAATTAGTACCTCATGTTTAGATCTACGAGCATTGAGTTTAACTGGTTGGGAAGGTTTAAGTTTGGAAAATGTTCGTTTTCTTGTCACCAATTTCCACAAACTAGAACGAATAGATTTATCAGGAATTAATGTAAGCTTTTAAATACAAATTGTTTCAATAATCTTATTTGATACATTGATAAAATTATTTAGGCTCAACATGGCGGTGGTAAAAGTGGAGTTTGTTTAAACTCTCTTATATTCCTGACACAACACGTGGGTCAAAGATTGACACACTTGAATTTGGCCTATAATCGGCTTTCAGGAATTATACAATTAGTCAATTCTCTAGCTGTAAGTATTTTATGCAAACAAAATATTTATTTTATAATTTGTGTCTGCTGTTCTTTTACTTAAATTTATCTTAAATTTTTAGTTAAAAACTGATGTTTTTAAAATTTATAATGTTTAAAATATAAATTAATTAAAATACATAAATTATTATTAAATAATAAATATTATAAAAAACAACAATATATGTAATAAATTAGTATTTATTATATAAAAAGAAAAAATGCCTAGAGTATTTGATGTTTAAGAATGTAACAATTAATTTCAACCATAAGTCATAATCAGTTTACAATGAATAATAAAACAAAAAACCAAAAAAGGTATATAAAATAAAATATGAAATTAATGAACAAAATACATAGAATAAATTATAAATAATAAAAAACAATCATAAATCGATGACCTTAGTAACATAGATTATACAAAAACAACTGGTAAAAAATTATGTATCGTCCAATATGTATTGATAAATTTTATTATTTTTAAAATCGGCTTGTATATTTAAAATATTATTAAAACTTTTACGTTTAACTTCATTATAAATGAGTATTTCTTCTAATACCAAATTTATAAATTTATATCTTTTGTTCTGTAATATAGTTTTCTCTATCAAAATGTATACTATGATTACATTCTAAAACGTGTTTAGCAAAATTAGAATTGGGAGAAAAATTTTTTAATGTTATCTTCGAAATATGTTCTTTGTATTGAATTTTAAAATTTCTAGCAGTCTTTCCAATATAAAATTTATTAACACTACAAATTAGTTTATGTACGCCATAATTATCATAGAAGAAATTATTATTTGTAAATTTTTTAATTTTATTATTGGTTTCTGACAAGAAGGTTTAATATTTCATTAGACAATAATTAATTAATTGCATTACTAGGTACAATATTAGTTTGATTTCTTAGTTCTAATTTAATTTCTTTGTGAATTTTCTTTATAGTATTTATGTCAAAATTATTTTTAATTCCTATATCATAAATTATATTGAACTCATTATAATTAGATCTGTTTAAGGGAATACACTAGAGTCTCAGTTTGAGTGGGTTTTCTATATATATATATATATATATATATATATATATATATATATATATATATATTGAAATTAAATTTATTGTTAGAGATTTGTATTGTAAGATCTAAGAAGTTAATTTTATTATCTATTTGTGTTTCAAGTGTAAATTAGATGTTTTTATTAATTCTGTTTAAATTATTGACCATAAGTTCAGCCTGTCTATTATTTATACCTTTTAATAGAATAAAAGTTTCATAGGCATTTTTTATTTTTATTTATTATTTTTTTATATAATATATACTAATTTATTATAATATATTGTTGTTTTTTTATGATATATTATTTAATTTTTTAATAATATTACAATTTAAAAATTTTTTTTCTTTTCTTAATTAGTAATTTATTTAAATTATTATTTTACAATAATATACATGCACTATTAATTTATAATATGTAAAGAAATTTAATGAATAAAAATATTCTAATATCATTTAAATAATTATAATTCAAACATGTTTAAAATAATATATAATATTGTTGGATTTTGGTATTTACATAAAACAATATTTATGCATAATTATTTATTTCTTTGTAATCAAAACAGTATACATAGATAATATTTGTGATTTAAAAATTAGATAAATATGGTGCACTAGAAATATAATAATAAATATTTTGAGGTCTTCTGGTAATTTGTTAATTAATCACAAAAATTGTTGTTAAAATAATAGCTTATATGTTAATATTATTTGAAGTTTAACAACTGATTTTAGAGGTTTAAGTACTAAAATAATTATGTGAATTAACAGTAAAATATATTAAAAATAAGAACAAAATATTTTATTTTGCAAATAGAGTTTGTACATTAAATTTTTTAATTTGAATTATTTTTATATTTTATTAACAGTTTTATAAACATGTTTTAAGTTACAATGTTTGAAATGTTAACATAAAAATCTTTTATTTATAAATTATAATTAATTCATTAATCTATATTTCAAAATTCTTAAAAATATTTGTAGCAAAATTGTTTTAATTCTAATTGAATCTTTGTTTTATTTTATAATTACTTATATTCATATATTAATCAGAGGAAAATATTTAAAAAATAATTACTAAGTCTCAATAGTTGTAGGATTTCCATGGTTTTTTTGTATTTTTTTTAATTTTGTAGTTCAAGTTACAAACACATTTCATACAATGACGAGTTTAAAAACGAAAATTTTAAGTGTAGATTTTTGCATATTTTATTGATTTTGCAAAAAAGTAAATAATTTTTTAATTTTTGAATATTTCTATGCATATCAGTATTATTTTTGTGAAATAATTATTAAATATTTTTATTTTATTTCAACAATACGATATTAAAAATATGTTACTTTTTCAACAACTGTATCAGTTAGTATTAACGATGATGACACGAGTGGCGTTTATAATTACAAAAATTTCTTTATTCTATAATCTATTCATTTATCTTTATTGAATTGCTAATAATCTTTATTTTATTTAGTTTATTAGTGTATATTTTCATTAATTATAACTAATTATAATTTTCACATATTTCAATAAATATTTTGCATATATTTACCACTTCATGCATATTTTGTCTATTTTAGCTTCTATAACTTTCTGTCCTTAATAATTACCAAAATATTGTAATAAATAATTTTTTATTTTACTGAAAACTAATGTAATTGTTTATTAAATAAATAATTGGTTAATTTTTGTTTTATTGGATAGTTTTAAGTAAGTTTTAATATAAATTATATTTTCACTTGGAAAATTTAATCTCAATAGAGATGGTTGCTTATAATATTCCATAATTAACAATTTTTAATTTGATAATGACTAAAAACAAATGATATAATATTTGTATTAGAGATATAATATCTGCTCATACCTGTGATAATATAAAAAATTTAAATTATACAACTTTAGTGTTATTTTATCAATAGTCAATTAAATTTACGTTTAACAATATTAGTTTTAGTTTAATCATAGTTTAAATAATTGTAATAATAAATTTTACTCTGAGTTAATAATCTGCATTCTAATTACTGTTGGTTCCATTATCATTAAAATGTACAAATACTGCAATTAATATAAATATTGAAACTTCATTAGGTTTTTTATTATTAGCCTTGTCATTTAATAAGTGCAGTTTTTAATTCCATAACTGTGCTCTTCTTTAGTTATGAAAGAGTTAGATGGTTATAAAAGATATACAAGGTGAAGTACCCATAGTGCATGATGTAGTAGTTAGTGTATTGTATTAAGGAAAAAATGCCCAGAAATGAATAAGAAATTAATACTTAAAAGGCAAGGATTAAGGATTAGTTGGAGTAAAATGTTAACAATTATGTGTCTATTATGGAGAAAATAAGGGAGAATTGGTTGAGAAAGTTCAGAAATATTACTCTGAGAGATGATTGTGTTATGCTGTGAGAGATTTTATGTAAATGATTGTAGATGGGAAAAGAGAAAGAGAAAAATCGAAGAAGTGGACAGATGGAATTGAGGCATATATGTAAAGATGGTATGAGTGTATAAGAGGTGGTGCTTTGTAGAGGTATAGGTTCTAGGTTATAGGACTAGGTTCGCCAACACACTGTAAGTTAGCAGTTTAAAATGAAAAAGAAAAAGAAATCTTGTAATTTTATTTCATACATGATAATTGTTTTATTATGAGATTTATATTTTATGTGTCATAATTTTTTTTATAATTCCTAAGATTGAATAAGAAATTTAATAAAAATATAAAATAATATTGTGTTTTTATATTTTCTTTTAAACTTTATATCTGACGATGATTTATTGGAAGCTGGTAGTAAATAGAAAAATTTAATATAACAATTATTTTTTTTTTTTTTCATAATATTCATTAGCTATAATTAATATAATTTATTTCGGTGAAAGAGAAAAAGTAAATGAAGTGAGGAATGTAATGAAAATAAGCGGGGATGAGGTAAGTGAGGTTGAAAGTTTTAATTATTTAGGGTCATTTGTACAAAAGAATCGGGGTTTTAACAAGAATGTAAAATATAAGATTAAGTACAAGTGGATCAAGTGGGGAGAAGTGTCTGGTTTTCTGTGTGATAAGAGAATTCCACTGAGGCTGGAAAAGTAAAATATATAAGTGTGTAGTATTGATACCAACTATGTTGTATGGCTTAGAGTGTTGGACAGTGGACAAGAAAATAGAGCAGAGAATGAGTGTAGCAGAGATGAGAATGCTTAGATGGATGAGTAGGGTGACAAGATAATATAGGATAAGAAATGAATATGTGAGAGGAAATATAGGAGTAGCTTCGATTGTGAAGAAGATGAGAGAGAATAGACTTTAGGTGGTTTGGTCATGTTATGAGAAGAGAAGATACGGAAGTGATAAAAATGGTTATAGAAATTAATGTTAAAGGAAGAAGATGAAGTGGAAGACCGTAGAAATGGTTGAATGCAATTGAGTGTGTTATAAACAAATTTTATTTGTTGTATGAAGTGTGTTTTAATATGAGTATAGTAATATCATAGATATTGAATTAAAGCTTCTTGTGTAGATTTAGTTGTCAAAAAAAAAAAAAAAACAAAAAATGCTTAAATTTAAGAAAATTGTCGCAGCAAATTTAAAACTAAAACATTGGGAAAACACTCGGTGATTAAATTCAGAATTGATTAACCTTAATGGATATAGAATGTAAGATACATGAAATAAAAACACAATTTTTAATACAGTTTGAAAAGTGCTTTTGTTGAAAATCTATCAATAAAATCTTGGTCGTCACATTTATTAAAATGGTCAATTTTTGTTAACAACAAATAAGGTTTTTGATGCTAGAAATTTTGATTCATATAAACTAAAAAATAGATTTCTTTATCATACTATTGCTATTAATAATATTCATGTAAAATTAATTATAAATTATATTAATATATTATTCAATAATCTTGACAATAATAAAATTCATTGTAATTATTACCTACAAAATAACTATCGTAGATATAATAATACTCTTTGATACACTGTAGTATAATCTAGTTGATAATATTGAATGTAAATAATGTTCTAAGTTTAATTGATTAAAATATCTCGATTAACAGTTTGTAGCTAAGGCCAATCTAAAATTTAACCAAAACAAAAAATTAAATTTTTATTTTTTAGGTTAATGAAAGATTAATTTTTAATTAAGCTCAAATGCTTTTAACTGATGATTAATAAATGGCCTTTAATGGTTAATATATTTGTTAAATGTAAAAAATTATATTTTATTTGTTTTATTTGATTATTGATTATAATTAATTAATTACATCAAATTAAATGGTTATTAATTATAGCAGTTCATAATTAGTTGACCCTAACTTAAATAATTAAACCCCTAACAATTCAATATTTTGTTTTATATTTAAAAATTATATTTTTGTGATATATGAATTTTAAATTCAATTATTAAAAGTTGAACCACCTATTTGAGAAATGACGTAAATCCGAAAAAAAAGGTAATTGGGAGAATACAATAAAAAACTTTCTACGTTATCAGTGTAATATTTGGCGGTAAAACCAATTGGTTCGATGTAAAGTACTCAGCGAGGTATAAATTTAAGAAATGAATATAAAAATTAACTTGTTGTGGTCTCAAGAGGTACGTTCAAAAAATCTGGGCCTCATTTTTCAATTTTTGACTTACGTCATTTCTCAAATTTATGGTTCAATTGTAAGTTTATTATTATTTCTAACACATATATATTATTCAATTTCAGACATACTGCCCAAATCTTCAATCTCTGGATTTGACTAATGTCCGGATGGTTGGGAATACTGGACATCTTCATATTGAACGATTGCAAGAGGGATGTCCAAAATTGCGTGTATTACGAATGGCTACTAGCCAATTATGTCTTAGTAATATTCCATTAAGCGAGCAAGCATTGTCGCCTGGTTTTCCATTTTTGGAAGAATTAAGTGTTGCTACAATTTCTAATGATCTAAATGCCTCTGGACAACCATTTATTGATGATCAAGCTCTCGAGAGAATATTAAAAACATCACATAAATTGTGTGTGCTTGATGTCAGAGGATGTTCTAGAGTAACAGATTCAAGTCTAGTGAGAGTACCTGCATGGGATTTGACCCACCTATATTTGTCAGGTACTAATTTATTTATTTATAGTAAGATTTAATAATATAATTCTTTATTAAATTTTTATTTTATTAATATATATATACTTTTTAAGGATGTCATGTTACTCGGGTTAATGATTCTGGACTTGATCTGATATGCAAAAAGTGGAGTCATAGTCTCGTGGAAATTGATCTCTCTTGGTCGACCAACACTAATACACTTGATGCAGCTTTATTTGCTCTTTCAGAACAAGGAAAAAAATCTATGCTTAGGTATTATCTTTTGTTTATTACTTTTATAGCATTTAATATATAAATAACAATTCATTTTCAGAAAAATGGACCTTACTGGTTCGTCTGTTAGTCTTAAACCAGTAAAAGCTGTATTAAATAATTGTCCTCTAATCAGCGCTTTAAACTTGGCGTCTTGTCGAGGTCTGCCTAGAGGCATCAAAAGGTTGTATAAAGGTCATTCATTGACTGAATTACGAGCACAGCTTAATGATAAACCTGATTCATCTCAAGAATCTGAAGATGGAGGCCGATAGGGTTAACATTGAGGTACCTTCCATTTCTTTTTTTTACTGTTTTTTTATTATTTTTTTATGTGTTATGTTATAAACAATCAAAAGATTGTTGTTCAATGTGATAGTTATAAATTTACAATTTTTTATTATTATTTTCTTATTAATTATTCTGCCCGGTATATTAATAGTACAAATTTTAAAAAACAAAAGTTATATATTTTTTTTTCTCAAAAAAAACAATACAAGACAACCATATAATTTATATCTTTTTCATTGGCCTGTTTATTGTAATTTTATATACTCTTGTAGACCTAAATTCAAAATCTATAGACATTATAATTTTATTATATGTTTTTATATCTATTTCTAAAAAAATAAGTCAATTAAGATATGGCTTAGAAAGCTTTATAAACTGTCATCAAAAAATAAAAGATAAGTTTGTTTTGACATTTGTATTCTGTGTCAAAAATCAAGTCTCCCTGTGTGATAACGTATCAAATAACTCCATAATATATATATCATAAAAATTTTTGTTATGTGGCTCGACAAATAGCTTTTGCATATATTTATATCTATTAATTTTCATGTGGTTGTTTTAGCATAAATGTACTAATTGGGGAGGTTTTATAACAAGTATTATGAATAAAATGTATTTCAAATATTGAACTTATATGAATGATGATTTCATAATTTTATTTCAACAGTTAATTTATAATTTTACTATTTTCAAAAATAAATTACTAGACAACTAAAAAAAAAAAAAAAAAACTGAAATTTATACAATATGTAAACATTCTATTTTTATTCATATATGATTTAAATATCATATTTGTTATTTTTGATAAATTGCTATAAAGAAAAATGAATATAATTCAAAACTTTTAAAATTTAAAAATCATAAATTTTCTGATGTATTTCAAAATTTAATTCAATATCTCTTTATCAGATGTATAATGTATTAATAGCATTCCGGCAATTTTTAAGACATTTGTTTTCTTTTACTGTTATTGTTAAAAAAATGTTTGTTTTAAAAGATAAATATAATTAATAATACAATACAATTTTTAAAATATTAATATTATTTTAACTTATTAATACTATATTTTTGTAATTAAACAATATTTTGTTTTTATAAGCAAATGCTTAAAATAAACATTAATGTGCATATAAACCCATAAATTTTAATTATCCATTATTTTCTAAGTTAAGTAATAAGTTATATCTTATTCTTTTTGTAATTATTTTTTAATATTTGTTACTAGTTACCTTTATTGATATTGATTTTTAGGATTTCTATAAAAAATATACATGATTATAAAAAAAGTTTCTCAAGTTGTTTTTAAAATTGTTCCCAAAGCACATTATCAAATTAAGTATATATTAGATTATGTAATTTTTAATTATGAAATATTAGTTTTATATTATATTTGAAAATTAATATTTTTAATAGAGTAACCTCGCACATTTATTTGTCTCCCTTATCAGTTATTTTCATCGAAAACATTTTTATCAAATAGTGATAAATATAGTATAAATATTAGTTTATCGTAAATATGTAAATATCGTCCTTCAAGGAACAAAATTCTTAAATTTTGCAGCTAATGTGATAATTTTTTTGTTATCTTCTTTCCTCCCCAAAATAAGTATATATTTTATGCTTACTAACCACAACTAACATATTTAATATTTTATTGTTTAGCCATAAGTGCACATTTTATAGGTTCAATTAAATAAATACTACTTTTATTTAATATAAATATTATTAAAAATATTATATTCCAATCTGAAAAGAATTGTGTTAATGTTAATAATTAGAAGTTATCAAAAAAAAAAAAAAAAAAATACATAAATAAAAATTTTCTTTCATTAGTGTTGTTATTATTTTTGTATACAATTAGATAGACTTAAAAACTTTTTTTAAATGTAAAACACATTATGCAATATTTCCATCATAAAATTATACTTTAATAATTCTTTTTTGTATTACATTCATGCGCAAAATGCACTAAATATTTGTACGGATATACAGTGTTGAATTAAATGTGAATTTTTATTTTATCACACAAAAATATGATAAAACAATAGATTTTAATTATTATTTTACATTGATAAAATGATAAAAAAAAGCATATTGTTATTACTAATTCCCAATATTTTCATTAAAGTGTTAAAATTCTGTAAATGGTAAAAATATCAAAGATATCATAGTCATTGTTATTGTTTTAATTGGCTAAATAAACTATGAGTATAAATCTTGTGTAATTATTCTTCAGATTACTGTCTTTCTTAAAACTAAAATAAAATACATATGTAACAACATGTTTAATAATATTAGAAAGAAATGTTTTAAGGTTTTAAAATACTTTTTTTTTTTTTTTTTTAATTAAATAAAAATAAATGTAACCAGATTTACATTTGGGGCCAAAACATTTTTCACATCTACTTCTAGTATACAATATAAAATAAACAATTCTTAGTCATTTCATTCTTAAATTATCATACTAGATGTGTATAAATTAATATTTTGTTTGTTTGTTAAGATAGTTGAATATATTGTTTTTTTTTTCATTATTATTATTTTTTATTTATAATTTAATTTTCTATTATATAATATATATAATAAATATATATATATATATATATATATATATATATATATATATAAATATATTGCTGTATATAACAAAGAATGTTCTAATATAGATTATTATATTTTGTCCATAAAAAATGTAAAATATATATTGTTGAGACTGTAAAGACGTATGTAAATGTATTGTTTATTTATACATATGAATATAATTTATAAATATACACAAATACTTGGTTATTCAAAAGTCTTAATGTAGTGGTTTTCACATATTAATAAAGCTTTATTATTCGAAATTAAATAAAACTCTAGGATTTGGACAGTGAAAAAAAAAAATATATATTTTTTTTTCATAAATTTTGTTTATTAAGATAAATATACAAATATGTGCTTGTAAAACAAAAAAAAATTGTAATGAATTTATTTTCGTTATTCGTGATTTGAAAACTTAAAATAACTATCGATTGCAGTTGGCACTGTTGTTATTGGATTGGGTATGTATATTTCGCAGTAGAATGAGTGGAAACCATTATATTGAATAGATTTTGTAAAACCATGTGTTGTATTGTTAGGTTGAGAATATCATTAGGATTTTTATGTTGTTAATATTCTAAAGACCCAACCTCTCATTTTTGCTTATGAAAATTTTGTTTTTTGTTTTTTTTTTATGTATAAATATAAATTAGCATCATAATATTTTTTCTGCTATGTTAGTAATATTATGACATTGTGGAAAAAGTTGGCTCTCTATTTAAAAAAAAAATTGTTATTTGGATATAATATAATTATTATAATTAATAAAATATTTTGTCAGTTATTTATTTGTATAACATATTTAAAAAAAATATTACCATCTGTATTCTATAAGCATTTGTTAAATTTTTTACAAAAATGGTACCTATATAACATATTGTATTATTTAATGCTTGTGGAAAAAAGTGTTCTAGGTTGTTGTCAGTTTGAGGTGAACAGTTATTTTTTAACATGGGTAATTGACGTAAAGAAAATAACCAATGAAGCATATGTTTGAAAGTTATTTATATTAATATTTAACATCTATATTCTAAAATTTATTTTAAATTTTACTCAAACATTGATGGCAATTAATATTATGTTTGTTAAATTATTATGTATAAAAAAGGGGAAAGTTATATATATATATATACATATATATATATAATATATATTTCATATATGAAGTTATATAAAATGTAATATTAATTTCAAATTATTTCTTTGGTTATCTATAAATTATAGTACATTAGGGTTCAACCAGTATAAAAATTATTGTACAATTTTTTACATTGAAAATAATTGTTTTTGTAACTTACAGACATTTACTGTACACATTACATGTTATATAGTATAAATTTCTTGATGTTTGCGCTAATCAGTGAACCACATCGACGAATGATTCACTGTCTGTTGTGTGAAAATACATTTAATTTCTGAAGAATCGAAATTTCATAATAACCCTAAAAAATGATAACTCGTCACTCATCTGAGATATTATGCCTACCTTAATAAATTATTATATACACTACGATACACTGCGCAGTACGAATTTAATGTGTGTAGAATAAAATAATAAATTATACAGTATTGTATAACATTTATATTATTTAAAGGTCGTAATTTTCAGTTTTGAATTGTTCCAAAACCGTTTATAGAACAGAAAAATTATAATTTTGTCATAAACGTTTATTTTATCGGAGTTTGTTGATTTACAAGTTTAATTATTTTGCTCTGTTGGTATAAATGACTACGAAGAAAAGTTTAATAAAAATCTAATTTCAAAACAGTCAATTGGAAGTATGTTCAGTACGAAAAATCAAACAGTTTAAGATTTGTAAGTGATGAATGGAATGGTGTAGCATTCGTATAATATATACTATACTTATATTTTTAAATTATATATTTAAAATTGATGTATTCTGGAAAAAAAATTAATTAGTTTTTAATTTCCTTCTCAAAGTAACATTATTGAAATAGAAGACAATTGTGGGTGCTAAAATATGTCCATTTTTATATCCATAATTCCAAAATATAGTAATTTGTATTACGTTGAACTGTGCAAAAGAATCGTATATTATGAAAAAAATTCACAGCAAACCTGTTCAAATGCCTATGATATAACTAACAATGTATATTTGTGATAAGTACTAACATACAACATTTGAAATAATATTAATATTACGAATAAAAAAAATACTTTGGATTACAGCAAAGCACTACCACTACTGATATATTATAACACAAAGATTGTTAAAATATGTACATTGTTTCCTTCAATTAACGTTCATAAGATTGTGATTTATTAACACAAGTGGAGACACTACAAGCCTTTATTATTTTTCTATGTCAGGAGAAGTGTATTTTTAAAAATTATGATTTGTCAAAATTGTATTTTTCCACTCTTATAACGTTTGGTAACATTCTGGTACCGATGAATGTGCTGAACTCGACGACAAGCCTGAAAAGCAAGACAATACCGAATTAACGATTTTGTCTAAATTGTAACACAGTGTTTAATTTACCAGAAATCGAACTCGATCGACGAATCCAAATGTTGGACGAATTCTCAATATGACTCGTGCTAGTCCTAGAATCGATCGATAGATTGTAATTACGACCGACCGTTGAGACTTCATGGTCAATGATTTACCGAATCGGCACGTCACGTCTACAATGATTTTACGGATTAACACTGCGGCTTAATGCGGTAACGGTGAAAGTTTACTCACCTTATCGCACGCTGTAGAAAACCAAAAATAATTATTTTTTGTCATCGCCTGATTGACCAGAAACATTTGAATCTTTTTGGCTGACTCCGTGCGTCACAGAGAACGAAACGCGTACGGGAAACTAGAAAATCAGAAAGGCCGGAAAAAAAAAAACGTATACAATATTTCGTTTGTTGATAACGTGTAAAGCGGATAACATCTTATCGCATTATAAATGTGTGATAATAATAGATGAAGTTATTATTGTCATCACGTCCCTTATGTAACCACCACATCAGTGGCGTAGCCAGGAATTTCCAATGGGAGGGGTGTTATGAAAAATAATAAAAACTTAATTGAGAAAATAAACCATGAATATAATTATAAAAAAAATAAACCGTATTTGTCTATACTCTATACCATTGGTTCTCAATCTTTTTAGGACCGCGACCCAAATTTTCTTCCAAAAATCTATCGCGACCCCCATAGTTTTACATTTACAGAATCAAAAAAAGTAATTTCAAAAAACAAATTTTTTTAGTACTTATTTACTACTTTATAATAATAATAATAATTATAATAATATACTAAATAATATAAAAATAATAATATTTATTTTTTATTTTATTTATTTTAAATTAAATAATCTAAAAAAAACTTCTCGCGACCCCCCAAAAATTGACTAACGACCCCCCAGGGAGTCGCGACCCACAGTTTGAGAAACGCTGCTCTATACTAATGTTTATATTTTAAAAACTGATACTGAACAGCTACATGTGATCTGATGGACGTTAAATTTTGTGTGAGACAAGAGGAAGGTTGTTCATCATCGGGTAATTTTAATTTTAATTTTACCTGATGATGACTTTTTGTCGAAACGATAGTAATATATAATATATACAACAACATTCTTAACTAATACTCATTGCCTTTATTCTTTTTTTATATTTAAATATATATATATATTAATATACATTTGTATATTTATTTATTTTATATATATTTTTTTTTATTTATGATTACGAGTATTAACTTATAATTTTTTTTTTCTATCTTTTGAATATTTATTTTTACATATCCTTTTAATTTTCTAAATTCCTCTTTGTCTTTGCTACCTTGTTAATTTTTAATACTTTGCACATCATTTTTGTAAAATTTTATATATACATATTAGCATTTGTAAAATTGTACTGCCCGCGGGCGACGGCAAAGCCCTGCACAATTTTTTAATTACTTTGAAAACTAAAGATTAAATTTCATAAAATTCCGATAATATTTTGCAAATGTAGGCTGTTCACTTGCCACCACAACACAACACATAATCACATATTTTAAAATCATATAGAATTCTTCTTATACTTAACACACAACATTTTCGTAAAATTTTAAATATTTTAGCATTTGTAAAAAAATACAGCCCGCGGGCGCCGGGGAACCCCTACCCGATTTTTTTAGAATCCTGAGCAAACTTATGAATCTTTTTTTAAATTTCGATATTATTTTGCTAATGTAAATGTACTCGCAACAATATAACATGCACAAACCCATATACACATTTTATTGAATAATTTCAAATATTTAACACACATCGTTTTTGTAAAATTTTAAATATTTTAGCATTCGTAATAAAATACTGCCCGCGGGCGCCGGTGAATCACATTTCTTGAATATTCCAAATTTTTAGATATGGTTGAGGGTTATGAAAACTTAGGTTATAAAGGTAGGACAAATAGAATAGCTTCTCAAACTATGGTATTTATGGTGACAGGTTTGTATATTCAATGGAAATTGCCTATTGCCTATTTTTTATCTGGTACATCAATGAATCAAGCACTTTTAAGTGACATTATAATTGATGTTACGTATTTCAAAAACAGTTTAAAAGATTTTTGGGACAAAAATTTGGTTGGGAATTTAATGAGCTAGACAAAGAAGACGATGACGAAGCTTCTGTTATTGTCTAGTACACTGAAGATTGATTAAGGCCGTGTTGTGTAACAATAGGAACCGAAAAGACAGAATTAATTAATTTTAATTGTTTTTACTTTAACAAAATTAATGTAAATAATTATGACGTTCCTTCAGTCTGTTTTATTAAGTAAGCATTTAATGTAGTCTGAATGTAAAATAAGAGGTCAAGGACACAGAAAAGAGTATCTTATTTTAATGACCTCACCATGCTATTCAATAATAATCATTTAATTGTAAACTTAACGAAATGTAAAGTCTTTCGATAATTTTGTACACGAGAAGTTGTTGGACGTTTTTCTATTTCTATTACAAAACGGACCAGATTCATTTGGTTATCCATAAAAACCATATTAATAATGGTAAAAAAAAAGATTGTTTAATGTTAAAGTTTAATTATTTTTAAAATACATATGTGTACATACACACGTTGTTATAAGATTAATATTATTAAAATTATTGCTCAGGATCGTCCTAAGAGTTTTTATTTTTATCTATTTTGTTGACTAATATCTTTTTAAGAATCTGATCGTTCGCTCTCCACGCATGCCCAAAACCCATTCTATTTGTTTTCTCCTATTTAAGATGAGTATATATCTGGTCTATTATAATAATATAGTCTCTTTATATTTTCATTGATTTTTTTCCCCATATCTGTGCTTCCGGGTTAATGATTGGTGGTCCCTTGTATATGGTTTGTTACACTTTCCTTTCGAAATTGGTCGTATAAATCTACTAGTATTTATGAAATTTTAACTACGTAAAATGTTTTACGCGTTATTCCGCCTTGCGTAAATGTCAAAAAATGAAGAAAAAAGATTGTTAAAATAAAGATTTTACAAAGAGTCTATCTGCGTTCATAAATTTTACAATCGAGTTTTATAGGTACACGCAGTTATCATTCGATCGTATTTTAACAATAATATTAATGTTATAGAACTTTTGAATTTTTTTTTTCTTATAAATTCTCTATTTATCAGGTATGATAAAATGTTATATCGGTCTTGCGAAATATCATCTTCTCGTGTATTATTGTGGGTGTAAAAAATATATTACGGACGCGTGGAATTTTTTTTCATTTTGGTGCGGTTTTTTTTTTTTACCGTTCTGTATTTTAATGGAATTCAATTAAAACTAAAAATAATTTATATAATTCAGTTGTAATGTACGACGTATTTTTATAGAAAGAAAAAAAACGAAATTAAAAAAGGGCTCGACGAGTGAGTGCGTATTAAATATAATACGCGTATTGTTGTTGTACTTTCACTCGACGTTTCGTTTTTATCAAAAAGAACAATCGTCGTCGTACATGTAATAATATAACTGGTATAATTAGGTGGATATTTTTTTTTTCATATTGTCTCGTTACGTCCTGCAAAAACATTGTTACACGGACGTGATCGTTGATTGATGTTTTATATTCCAGCGGCATAATCTGCAGGACTTGATCTTGAGGTGAGCGTGGGCGGGGGTAGATCAATATTTCATCGTAAAAACAAATATAGGATTAATTTTCTAAGTTAATTCATATCAATTTAAATAATAATAAGAAAAAAATTTTTATATATTATTTTTGTCGTTTCAAAACCGTACATATCGATGGCACGTTTTTATGGACAATCCGTTTAATTTAGATAACATTAGAACATATTATTACGTCTAGTAAATGGGGCTGGTCGTCGTCAGCGTCTCCAAAATCGCGTCTCGTTCACGTGTATATATTCGTCTACGTTGACATACAAACGCACAGCTGCCTAAGGACAGCCGTAGAACTACACAGAACGTTTTTTCACACCAAATTTTTAAATGATATTTTTAGTCGATTTCGGTCATTTGATAACACAAAAAACAAAAAAAGGCCAAAGGAATCTTTTGATTTCATGATTACGAGACGTTAGATTCGTTATAAAAACATTTTTACTTAATTCTATTTACCTAACTGCTATTATAGTGTAATATCTTAATTATTATTATACCACGAATTTCCATTAATTGAAGATCAAATATAGTTATCTATTCAGATAACCTGCGCAAGGACTATACAATTAATGTTTACACGTTAAAAATAATTTATTACGTTCATAAAAAATAAAAAATAAACATTACACGAAGACATAATTTTTAAGAGTAATATTTATTTATTTTTAATCGTTCGTATTTAGTAATTCTACAGTTGTATAGTAGAAAACACACGATAACGATAACCTCCGCAACTCTCGGAAAACGAGAAAGAAAATCGTTTTATTCCCTTAATTTTTATTTGAATAAAAAAAAAAAACTTATCTCTACCAATATACAGTACGTAGTACCAAACCATTAACTTCATAAAATATGATATCAAAATATTTTAATAATCAATAGTTTTTTAATATATTATTATATATAAATTAATATAAATATAAACTATATTGTTTATAGTTTATTTTAATAATTGTGATATAAATAATATTTTATTGTGCTGCATAAGAACTTTTGAGGTAGTAATGGTATAAATATAATGAAAAATTGGAACTTTTGTTTAAATTTATTTATTAAATTAAAGGCTCCGCAAAATTATTTTGTCCAGGACCCCACAAAAACTAGGGCCGGGCCTGGTGATTGGGCATCTACAACATTCCAATAAGTGAAACAATCCATTTATTCATTTCCAAATCCAATAATAGTTAAACACGTGAAATAATTCCACCCTCTAAAGAACAAATTTCACTATTTCACCAACATTATTTTATAGTACACTAAAATATTAAAATATTTTAAATAGTCATAATATGAAAATAATTTTAATATGTGAATTGTTATAATTAACGTTGTAAATGGTCACCATGACAATCTGCAACAACACTAAATGTTTTGGTTACATCATCATTATGAATTTCAAAAGACCTTTCACGTTCAATAGAAGAATCTCAAGATTAATTAATCATGACTGATCCATTCTTGCCCTTAAATAACTTTTTAAACAACGCAAACGGAAAGAACTTTTCTCACAAGTTGCAGAATTAGGTGTTATAGTAATAAAGAGTTTAATCAACTTTGGAAATGATAAAAAACCAATTTTATTATCTCCTGATAAAAGATAATCAATCCTAGATCAAATATTACTTTCAATATAAACATTTTTTGTACATTCGTTTAAATATTTTGGTTTCTGATTTTAGACTGTCTTTATCAAAACCATAGATTTTATTAACTTCTTTAAATGAAGTTGGTTTTGGATTATCATTTAGAATTATATTTTGCGTACAGTTTAAAATATGTAAATCATTTTCGTTAAACCGTTCACGCATATCATTTACGATGTTGTCAAGTATATTATAATACATATTTACTTTATAATTTTTCTTTACAGTAACATATTTTATTTCTTTTAACCCACCTCCAAATTTAGCTGGGAATTTTTTTCTTCTAACCGATTAACAACATTTTCAATTTTCGGTTATAAAAGTTTTAATGTTAAGACCAACTAACCATCGGGCAACGTAACGCGAGCATCATTTTCATCATTGCGATATTTTCTTTGTTACACGAGATGGGAATTGTGATTCACGATATCATGCACAATTGTCGTCGTCTGTTCTATTCTCTCTGTTCATTATATTATATTATGTTATAAATCAATAAACGAATTATTGCTCATAATTCACTGTACCAAAATAACAAAACATATTTTATATAGTTCTACTGGTAAAGTATATATTACAAATGTATGGATATTATTTAATCAGTTCGGAACCGTTGAAGTGAAGTCGAAAAAATTAAGCGGCCCCAACAAGTCGTAGATGCAGTATATGAACCAATAGTTGCACTTGTGCGCACACTTGTACAGTCACAACAGCCGTAAAGACGGCAAGAATTCCACTTTTGCGTACAAGTTAGTATTTGAACAAACACCGAAACTATGCGTTACCAAATCATATAGCAATTAGATACGTAATATTATTCGACCCTTCAATGAACAATTTTCAGTTTTTCACCAACATTATTTTATAGTACTCGTAAAATATAAAAATACATGTCATTTATATTCTATAATGATTGTAAATAAAATGATAAATAATTTTATGTGATAATTTGACCTGGTGTATTGTAGTAATGAATATAATATAGTCATTTTGCGTAAAAAAAAGGATTTTGTTTTTTAAATTTTTCGTAATAAAAATTAAACTTCATTCAGTATGTTATATTATACCCATGAATTGAAATTGCACAATTTATGAAAGTTTTATACAGTAAATATGGAAATTTACGCAGGCAAACAACCCATTGGACCATTTTTACAGAACAATTGTGGAGCTAGCGTTGTCAAACGTATGATAAAACTAATTGCTAAAACAGGACGTAATATTACAATTGATAACTGGTTCACATCTGTCCCTTTGGCTGTCGAACTTCTAAAAGACAGCTTCTATTAGACACTTCTAATGAATAATATTATGTATCTAACTGCTATATGATTTGGTGACGCATAGTTTCGGTGTTTGTTCAAATACTAACTTGTACGCAAAAGTGGAATTCTTGCCGTCTTTACGGCTGTTGTGACTGTACAAGTGTGCGCACAAGTGCAACTATTGGTTCATATACTGCATCTACGACTTGTTGGGGCCGCTTAATTTTTTCGACTTCACTTCAACGGTTCCGAACTGATTAAATAATATCCATACATTTGTAATATATACTTTACCAGTAGAACTATATAAAATATGTTTTGTTATTTTGGTACAGTGAATTATGAGCAATAATTCGTTTATTGATTTATAACATCCTTACTAATATTATAAAGGCGAAAGTTTGTTTGGATGGATGTATGGATGTTTGTTCCTCTTTCACGCAAAAACTACTAAACGGATTTTAATGAAACTTTACAGTAATGTAGCTTATAGATCAGAATAACACATAGGCTATCCTTACTTCCTTACTTTCTTACTTCCTTACTAATATTATAAAGGCGAAAGTTTGTTTGGATGGATGTATGGATGTTTGTTCCTCTTTCACGCAAAAACTACTAAACGGATTTTAATGAAACTTTACAGTAATGTAGCTTATAGATCAGAATAACACATAGGCTATCCTTACTTCCTTACTTCCTTACTTAATATTATAAAGGCGAAAGTTTGTTTGGATGGATGTATGGATGTTTGTTCCTCTTTCACGCAAAAACTACTAAACGGATTTTAATGAAACTTTACAGTAATGTAGCTTATAGATCAGAATAACACATAGGCTATAATTTATAAAGATATTGTGTGAATTGTCCAAAATATAACGATAAATGTCATTTAAGTCTGAAAAAATTCTGCAATCTGCGAGCTATTCAGGCGTGTGCTGCAAAAACAGTTAGTGCTACATGTATATAATGTATGGTGAAAATATTTATCTTAAATAGTCCTACAAAAAATTCTGCGACACCATATATATCTAAATACAATAAAAATTGATAATTTATTTCTAATGCACATTTGGTAGTAATAAATGGATCCTTATCAAAATATTTTAATAGTTACGACGATGACAAACCGAACGCGCGATACTATGGTATCTATGGTAATAATAATACAACGAAAGCTTGATTTTGTTTTTCAATCAGCAAATTACAATTATTTTTATAAAAATATCGTAGAAAAAGTACCTCCTAAGAAATAATTATGCCGCGAAAGCGTAAGTCTAATCTTTCCCAAAGCTCTAATAAAGCTCGATCTATGAAAGTAGCTAGACTTAACGAGACGTTTCCACAAGCCGAACTGCGAAGGCTTGAACAGGCGGAGCGTGAGGTAGCTCACAGAGCTGCTCAGACACCAGAGCAGTCCCAGGATCGGCGTCGACAGCACGCTGAGTATCTAGCATCTCGACGGGCTGCCGAGACACCAGAACAGTCCCAAGCTCGACGTCAACAGAACGCTCAATATCTGGCATCTCAACGAGCTGATGAGACACCAGAACAGTCTCAAAACCGCCTTCGACAGCATGCTGAGTATCTAGCATCTCAACGGGCTGCTGAGACACCTGAACAGTCCCAAGCTCGACGTCAACACCACGCTGAATATCTGGCATCTCAACGGGCTGCTGAGACACCTGAACAGTCCACGCTCGGCTTCTTCAGCAGGCAACTTACATAGCGTCACAAAGAGCTACAGAAACCGTTGAAGAAGCTGAATCTCGCAGACGCGCTGTTGCTGAAAGGGCACAACAGCGACGTCTAATATTCAGAAGAAACACGTGGGGGGTATTCGACAAAGCTGCATTTGAGTACGACGAGACACTTGATTACGGAAGCCACAATCTTATAAAAATAGAACCTATGAACAAAGAATGTAGATTTTGCGGTGCTCTTAAGTGGAAAGAAGAAGCTGCGGGCATGTGTTGTTCAGGAGGAAAAGTAGCTCTTGCTTCAATAGATGAGCCAGTTGAGCCGCTTAAAGAACTTTTCTCTCATGAAACAGATGAGTCTCGCCGTTTCCTAAAAAACATAAGAAAATACAACACGTGCTTCCACATGACATCTTTTGGGGCGGATAATATTGTTTCTATGCCAGGATTTTGTCCGACTTTTACAATACAAGGGCAAGTATACCACACAATTGGATCTTTGCTTCCTGCTACCAATACGCAACCAAAATTTTTGCAAGTTTATTTCATGGGCGATGAGGAAGCACAAGTTAATAGGCGTTCTGAGTACGTGCAAGGTTTGGATAGAAACACGGTTCAAAAAATACAACAAGTTCTACATAATCACAACATTTTAGTACATGAATTTAAAATGGCTAAAGATAGAGTGACTAGCGATAATTACAAGGTTGTAATACACCCAGATCGTGTACCACGTGGTGAACATGAAAGAAGATTCAATGCCCCGACCACAAATGAAATAGCTGCCTTAGTAGTTAGTAGTGAACAAACTGCTTCTCGGGATATCGTTATTCAGGCGCATGATGACCGGCTCACTAGAGTTCCGGACACTCATAGATTTAATGACGCTCTCGAGTACCCGATAATTTTTTGGAAAGGACAAGAGGGGTACAGTTTTGATATTCCTCAGACAAACCCAGTTACAAAACAACCCATACCAAATAAAAAAGTGTCCTGTAAAGACTTTTATGCGTATCATATGATGGTACGTCGCAACGATTTTAATTTATTACTACACGGGCGAAGCCGGGTAATTCAGCTGTAATAAAAAATACAAATCTTTGGCACGGGCAACGCCGGGCAGGACATATGATGGTACGTCGCAACGATTTTAATTTATTACTACACGGGCGAAGCCGGGTAATTCAGCTGTAATAAAAAATACAAATCTTTGGCACGGGCAACGCCGGGCAGGACAGCTAGTAATATAATATAATGAACAGAGAGAATAGAACAGACGACGACAATTGTGCATGATATCGTGAATCACAATTCCCATCTCGTGTAACAAAGAAAATATCGCAATGATGAAAATGATGCTCGCGTTACGTTGCCCGATGGTTAGTTGGTCTTAACATTAAAACTTTTATAACCGAAAATTGAAAATGTTGTTAATCGGTTAGAAGAAAAAAATTCCCAGCTAAATTTGGAGGTGGGTTAAAAGAAATAAAATATGTTACTGTAAAGAAAAACTATGAAGTAAATATGTATTATAATATACTTGACAACATCGTAAATGAGATGCGTGAACGGTTTCTAATCTATGCTATAGTGTATAAAAGACTATAAAACTACTATTGTAGGCACACTGTTAAAAAATTAACATGATATTCTGACATGTTTTTTAAACATAAAAAACCGACAAATGTGTAGTACAAAGTTTGGATTTGATGATAATAATTGTTTTACATTGTCATATGTTCTAGAAAAAGGATAAAATGTTATGATGCTATCAACAATGCATACACAAGGTGACATTGATCAGATTTCAGGAGACAAAAATTGCATGAAGTAATCTCATTTTATAATATGTCAAAAGGAGGTGTAGACGTTGTAGACGAACTAAAAGGCGAATACTTAGTTTCAAGAAACAGGCACAGATGGCCTCTGACTGTTTTTTTTTCTATACTCAACATTGCTGGTATCAATAGCCAAATCATTTACAAAACAAACACTTATATTGTGATTCCACGACGAAATTTTTTGAAACAATTAGGTCAAGATCTATGCAAACCTCATTTGGTTCGACGACAAAGTATTCCAACAATATCTGTTCCCCTATGACAACAAATTACACGATTTAGTGAAGTTTCAAATATTTCAAGCACACGACACGGCTCGTGTAGGCGTAAACGAATCGCTTACACCATCGAACCGATAATTATCAACTGTCCATACCTTTCCGCAAAACGTTGACGAAAATACTTCACCGCTGTAAGTATATTACGCGCGATCATAAGGTCGTCGCCACCGGGACATCGACGCGATAGATAGCGAAATATTCATATTTATGGTAAAAACAATAATTTCGATTCGTAATTAAGCTTATACTGGTGATTACCCGCCAGACGTATTATCGATACTATAAATATGAATAATATAATAATTAAAATTGCCTCGGGCGAACGAACGACTGACCAAGCGATTGAGTCCGTTCGTAGCCGTCCGAGGGTTAAGACATAAAATCCGTTATACCATTTTCTTGTAACCATTATAACTTTTCATTTTAATATACGCCCGGTGTTCACGAAACGACAATATTTTGTGTATTACTCTATATACCAGTGTCACCCAGAAACTCAACCCGGTAGAAGTGGAAAAACAAAATGTTCTTATTGTCCAAAAAAGGAAAACCGATTTACAGTGGTAATATATTTTATTATTAGATACTTGTATTAGATAATATAGTAATTTATTAATTTTATTATTTTTAGGTAAGTTGTGCAACATGTTCAAGTCCGATTTGCAAAAAACATACAACAATCATATGCGATTCCTGTATCTGCAATACACAGTTTCATAATGAAAAAAACATGTAATTTTTTAATTTTTTTTTTTATATATATATATATAACATCAATAATAAAAATATTTTATTATTATAATAGTTATAGTTAATAAGTGCTTTATAATAAATAGAAATAACATATTAAATGAGTTTTAGTAGTTTAAAACATATATGTAATATGACATGTAAAGAAAAGTGAGAGAATCTCTTACCACGATACCAAAGACGTATGGAAAATAGACGATACCAACGACGGGTTAATTAGTAATAATATATTATTCTGTTGTCAATTCGGTAATATTCCGCTCTTTTATACTGATATATAGACTTTAATGTTAGTGCGCAAGTCATGGGGTCAATTGTATAAAATTAAAAACCCTATCGCACAAACAATTACGTTATATGTAATTGATTGACGTGTGTGTGAAGTTGGCCCCCCACCCAAACGTAAACGCACCAGAATTTTTGTAACCTCATTATTTCAATTTGTAATTATTTGTAACCAACTTTTCAGAATTTGTAACCTCACCGTTTTCACAATAGAGCAAGTTTTTCAATGGGGGGCTAACTTAACGTAGCCCCCCCATATTGTCCGAATCTCTTCAAACTAATTTCATTACATTCCTTTTCATTTGTAACTATTTGTAACCAACTTTTTAGAATTTGTAACCTCACCGTTTTCGAGTTATGTGCGTCCCAAAATGAGGGGTCAGTACCCCCAAAGTTGAAAAATCGTTTGAAACTATATGTAACTTGTCATACTTAATTTGTAACTATTTGTAACCAACTTTTCAGAATTTGTAACCTCACTGTGATTTTTCTTATAAAAATGGTCAAAAAAACGATTTTTGCGAAGAAAATAAAAACGAAGGTATTAATGGCAATAAGTTCTATGCAAAAAATAATATATTAAATGATGATTATGATGAAATGAAAGATTTGAATAATATAAAAATTAAAAAATACATAGAAAATAATGATGAAAGTGATGACAGCGAAATCGATGAGAACATAAAAACAACTGAAAAATGGAAGAACAAAGGAGAAACTCCATTAAAGGATACAGTAAAAAAAATTAAAAAGAGATCAACGAAGTACGTAGATGGATGCACTGAAATACGAAGATTCCTCAATACCTCAGGATTAAGATCGACAAATAAAACTATTATTTTAAACGGCAATTTATTACCAGCCGTCAAAATAAGGAAAAATAGTATTTTAGTTAGTAACACGTGTGCGTTTGACGCACTGTTAGTCGTAATGACTGTCGCGTATGCAGACTTTCCATTATTTAAAGAATATTTAGATACAGTTGCAGATAAAAATACATTTTTAAATTTATGCAAAGAAGTGGCATTCCATGGAGCAAATACATCAACATACAAAGTTAGAGCAGAGATATTATTGAATAGCGGGATTTGTGAGCAGAATTTAGTACACGCGGGAACATCAATTTTGAATTGTGGAGCAAATGTTGTTGGACTAAGTTACAAATTATTACCAGATATACCGAGTAGTATAGAAATAAAAATTTGCAAAAATTGCAAAAATGAAATCCAATTTAGTAACACAACAGTGATAATTGAGTCAATTAGACATGGCGATAATCTGACACAATTAAACAATATTTTAAATGAATATACAGAAGATCAATTAAAATTTTGTAAAGTTTGCAATGAAAAAACTGCAATGGCGTCTAAAAAACTTAGTTGTCATATCTTAATAGAAACTGATATTGGTTGTAATAATGAGGAAAATGTATACAGACTCGAAGATATACCAAAACAATTATTTGTGCAAAATATCAGGTAAGAAATATTATTTTTAAATAGTAAATATAGGTACTGGTTATTGGTAAATTAACATAATTTAAATACATACACGTAGGTAATATAAATCTTAATTTAATTTTGACACGAAGGATAAAAATGAAAATATAATAATTCAACATAAAAATCATGATAAGTTATATACAAGTATAATCATACTTTATCCGTAAAATTAAAAATGTTTTTACTTAAATTTATTTCATTTAATACCTATTCGTAATTATAATATAATACATAATATAATAATATAAACTTTTTGGTAAATTTATGACGTTTCAAAAATTTTAAAAATCACATAACATTTTTAAATGATTTTGAAATTTGTCACTCAATTTTTATTTAATTTTAGCGTCAATATTCCTAATTTAAAACTGACCTTTTTTGTTTTAGATATGTTCTTGTAGCAGTAATTGATTATGTTGGTGACAAAAATGTGTCATCAGTGGGTCATTATATAACATACACCAAAAGAACAAAAGGGCAATGGGAGTGCCATAATGATTTATTCAGAGATAGAATGCGGATAAATCCACTTTTAAAAAAAATCAATCCGCATATACTAATGTATATAAAAGAATAAAATTAAATATAGAGTATAATATAGTATTAAGTGACATTTTTTTTATATCTTTAGTTTTATTTCTTATTTTTTTTTTATTATTTAAGTACTTAGTTTTTTTATTATTGCTTTAGTTTCTTATTATATAATGTACAATAACATATATTTACACAATTATAAAAGTTATGTTTTATTGGTTTTAATATTTATTTTAGTTGCAAAATGTATTTACCATTAATCAGAAATAAATATATTTAGATAACTCATATAAACATATAAACGGTAAGATTACAAATTACAAAAACTTGGTTATAAATTAAGTACAACAAGTTACAAAAATTTTCAGAAGATTTCATTAACATGGGGAGGAGAGGGCTGGACCCTGATTACGAAATCGGACATATCTTGAAAACTGTGAGGTTACAATATCTGAAAAGTTGGTTACAAATAGTTACAAATTAAGTATGACAAGTTACAAATAGTTTCGAACGATTTTTCAACTTTGGGGGGCTGACCCCTCATTTTGGGACGCGCATAACTCGAAAACGGTGAGGTTACAAATTCTAAAAAGTTGGTTACAAATAGTTACAAATGAAAAGGAATGTAATGAAATTAGTTTGAAGAGATTCGGACAATATGGGGGGGGGGGCTACGTGAAGTTAGCCCCCATTGAAAAACTTGCTCTATTTTGAAAACGGTGAGGTTAAAAATTCTGAAAAGTTGGTTACAAATAGTTACAAATTGAAATAATGAGGTTACAAAAAAATCTGGTACGTTTATGTTTGGGTGGGGCGCCAACTTCACACACGTAATTGATTGTAGTTATTAGATGTATAAAAATTGTGAATATTTTAAGTAAAGACCAATTGGTCACTTACTACATATATATGAAATAAATATACGTAATAATAAGAAAATATTATTATTTTATAATAATTATAAATCATGTTACAAAATTTGATTTTTTGGATTTTATGGAAATATTTATTAAAATATGCATTATCCCCAGACAACATTGGTTGTCATCAATTTTTGTATATATATATACAATAAATCTTCCTCTAACAGATACATCAAATAACGGTCACCTCCCAATAAGAACGAGGACATTTTCGCTACTCTTCAATGGGGAACCCTCCGAATAACGGACCCTTTGAATAGTGGACACCTATTATTAAAAATAATTACAAAACAGCGACAGCAAAACACGTTCGCATTAGCTTTGACGATAATGAAATCGTTCGAAAAATTCGTTATCGACCGATAAGATAAGATTACGATGACTAACAACAATTATGATGAAAATATAAATGTCTTGACTGCCAATGTTTTCTATGTTTTGTTAATTAGTGATTACTTATCGACGCGATGATTGGATTAAAGCAAAAAAGGTAGTTGCTTTGCGAAAAAATTGAATTTCTTGACTTCCATCAAAACAACGGAAACGTAGGAGTTCATGTACAGGCAGAAAAGTTTCAAGTGAAAAAATCTCAGATAACGGATATCGTGTCAAATATAGATGACATTTACAAAGCGTAGGTTAAAAATGGAAATGACGATCGTAAATTTGCAAAATTGAGAAAACGTTAATGTGATTGATAATGAACTTTTAGCCTGGTTTAGTAAAGTTCGAGAAAAAAATATGCCTTTTTCAGGAATAAATACAGGAAAAGGCTTAACAGATCGCTGGAATTCATGGATTGAATGACTTTGAAGCTCCGAACTGGAAAGATCTAGAAAACGGCATAATTGTTCTTATAAATCGATTTGCAGAGAATAATGAACCGTTGATAAAATAGTTGATAATGACTGGAAGACAAAAGTACCAAATATAATCGAAAAATATGCAGAGCGAGATAGCTTCAATGCCGACGAGACTGGGCTTTTTTATCAAATTCTATCCAACAAAATTATGTCATTTAAAAATTAAATATGCAATGGTGGAAAAGTTTTGAAAGAACGGTTGACTGTGCTTTTGTGTTGTAATATGTTAGGTGAGTTTGAATGTCCTCTTATCATAGGTAAAGCTAAACGATTGCTAGCATTAAAAAAATTAGACGTAAATAAATTCCCCGTCGGCTGGTGTTAGAATAAAAAGGACTGAAATACGACACAGGTTATGATAAGTTGGCTTACGATGTTCGATAAAAAAATGTTAAGAGAAAAAAGGAAAGTGCTATATTTTTTATTGATAACGCAGTTTCTCATCCCCACTTTAAACTAAAAACTGTTGAGCTAGTCTTTTTTCCCCTAAATATGACGTCTCATTGGCTACCTTTGGACCAGGGGATAATCCAACAATTTAAGAAGCTTTATCGTAAGCAACTGCTACAAAAAGCTGTTGCTGATTTAGATGGCGGTGACTCTAGCGCTAATATTGTTTTAGATACTGTGTATTGGGTGGCTTGTGTTCAAGTCTAAATCAAGCATAAATCTGTAGAAATGTGCTCCTTGCAATATGGTTTCAGTAACCGAGACAGTCAAGATGATGAACAATCAGAACATTTTGATATAGAAGAAAAATCGACAATAGATAATTTAAATTAAATTATCTATTGTCTATTATTAAAATTAAAAAGATAGAACCTTTATCACTCATTGTAATGATTGACAGCAGTGTTGAAACAAATGATTATGTTACTTAGTACGAAATCATTTCTACTCACGATAACGATCTCAAAAGCACTGATGAGCCTGACAATGAGGAAGAACATATGCTTGAGGTAGAAGAAACTTCAAAATTTCACATTAGGGGTTTACGGGAAGCATTGGTTGTTGTAAAGGATGTAGGTCGTTTAATTTCATCAATAGAGATAGAAAACCGATCTATTTTCTCTTCTACTGTAACCTTGTCAAATGAACTTATTCTCGAAATTTACCAGAGATGGTAAAATTATAAACAGACCAAACTGATTGATTTTTTATATGTGTCTGATCAATTAATTTTTTTTTATATGTACGTATATATTAAATTAGGCATTAACAAAAATATTACTGTCATTAAATCTACAAAATTAAGAATTCCATTTATTTTTTTTATTACACTTATAAAAATATTATACATAATTTTATAGTGCAAATGTTTTCATTTTATACATTTATCCATTATGAATTTCGAAAATATACTCCTTATGAATAACGGACACCTCTGAATAGTGGACAAAATTTCTGTAACAGAGGGTGTCCGATATTCACAAGTATCACCGTATATATATATATATATATATATATATATATATATATATATATATATATATATATTATTGAGTTTTCGCTCTCTGCCTCGTTCTACATGTTTAAAACTCATATTTACGGTATCGTAATACTCATAAGTAGGTTTTTCTTGTATGTTATCGATAGGATTATATGTATTGTTAATTTTTATGTTCACTTTTATTTTTTTAAATAGTCGTAAAAACAATGAAGCATGTGTGTACAATAATATAGATCAAACAAAAAATACATTAATACCATATGCTTCATGTTCAAATATAATAATGTGCAGTTTACTTTACAAGGGAATAGAATTATTTTTCGTATTAAAATGTTATTAAAATCCATTGTTACCATTTCAGTTGGTTTTTTGTGTTCAAAAAAGTATCTACGTAGTTGCTACAATTTATAGTTATTACTTTACACTGAAACTACGATAATGACGTCATTTAAATGTAAACCCATTGTTTTATTCTTGGCCGTTTATTTCATTGTAAACAGTTTTGTTTTAAGTAAGAATAATAATTATTATATATTATGCATTCGAAATAATTATTCTGGAACAGATCTTTCTCTATGATGTATTTGTTGTTTTTGTTCATTAGTTCATAAGTTCATAAATACAAAAGGTCAAATTTAATACAATTTTTAATTATTTAATAAATACAATTTTTGAGGTCACCTAGCCATTTAGAATAATTAACACACTATACATATTCTGTTTTATTATGGTTTGTATAGCGAGAATTAAGTTTTATCTAGTTTTGTCCACTTACATTTTTTTGGGATATATTTTGTATATCATTCTTTAAATCTAATCTGATATTATGATTACATCTTATACAAATTTAAGAATTTTGATGTTGAAATTATTATTAAATAATTATTAATTAAAACATATATTTTTGGTAATTTAATCGGCATTTCGAAGGAAGCAATTCAAATCTCATGTTTTCCAGTGCTTTAAATTCTTTAATATATTAAATAATCAATATTTGATTTTTTCTTTTATGGAAATTTACATGTCAAATAGCCCTGTATTAAAATTGTTAACTACACATTTCTTTTATTATTAAATTTGAAGAGAACTAGTTATATACGTATTCGTTAAGGCATGATCAATCACCAGCACGTTTAATAATGTAGGTACTTGAAATTGTCATATACAAAATTAATTGATTCATTTGAGTACTTAACATTAAGAGTGTTCTTATTGTATTTAGTTTGAATGTAATGCTCTTTGTTTGTAATTTACTACATGTTTCTCAATGATCATTTAGTTCATAAACGCATAAGTTTAATTTAAATACGATTGATCTATTATTATACATGTAATAGTTTAGTGATGATTTACCATTTGGTGTATTTAACACTCTAAACATATTTTTATTTACAATGGCTTGTATAGTAATGGGTAAGTTTCATACACAATTTAAGAACCTTCTGACTTTGCCCTCATTATTAAATATTCTATTGTTTAAAACTATAATGTAATTAGTATTTACACCACCATTCTCTATCAACCATTAACTACCATTATATATCTGGTCCAGTTGAAGGATATAATTTTATTTCGAAAAAAATGCTTTGTAAAACAATTTAAAAAATGTGATGTTGGCAGGCAAAAAATTTAATTTCTCCTTTTAAATGTTGTTCTAAGTTTACACTTGTTCTATTCAACCTACCTGTATTAGAAGCTGTAGTGTTAAACGTAAAGGCTTGCACTTTAGTCAATAAACACGATTTTTCTAATGTTCTAAAATCAACTGAAGACTTCAATATCTGTCACAGAAAGTATTTGAGGAATTCAAAGTTGTTCAACGTTCATAGCTGTTGCAACAAAAGGTAAACGGTCAATATTCATATTTTCGGAAAGTTCTGGCAGTATTTTCGAATCCCAATTGTAACAGGCACAAAATCACAACTACAGGTGAACTACTTAGTGCGTTATTTTTTTTTTTTTTTTTTTGGGAAGTGGGAGGAGGAAATCTTCAAAAGACACCTCTAGAGGTTGTGACGGATTCGCCACGGGGCGCCTACCGTCTACAACCTCCTCCCTGGGGGGCAACCATAGGTTATACGCCCTGGGAAGAAAGGAGTGGAAGAGGGAAGAGAACAGAGGACAGGTTATGATGCGGCAGAGGGTCGGTGGCCTCCATTGCTCCTAGAGCGGAGCAGTGGAGGCTCTCGCGTGCGTCACGAGGCTAGGGGATCGGTGGGCCGAGGTTGTTGGGAGCTATCGTGTTGGCTGATCGGGGGGATGTTCCAGGAGGGAGCAGGGACGATGTACCCAGTCGTAATTTCTGGATGCGTAGTCTGCGGTTGCGGCGATCGTGGGGTTCGGGTGGGACTTAACCGAAGTCTAGTTGCGAAGATTGGGGCAGCTTGCATGGGGGAGAGGATTGGGATTTCCTTTAGGATCTGGGCGTTCCTGATGTACCACGGAATTTGGAGGACTGATCTTAGAAGTCTCATGAAACCACCTTGGATGACTCTGCAGCGTTCGTTGTTCGCTGCACCCCAGATCGGAATGGCGTAGGTGCAGATGCTTCTCACGATGGCAGAGAAGATGCGCAGTTTGGTTTTTGGGGCCACCCTTTTGTTGGTAAAAAAGGGTTGGAGTTCGAGAAAGGCTCTAAAGGCCTTGCCCCGTGTGGTTCTGATGTGTCTGCACCATGTGAGCCTCCGGTCTAGGGTGACGCCCAGGTATTTGGCGGAGTAGCTCCACGCGATGGGGTGGCCGTCGATGGAGATACAATTGTGGGGGGTGCGGTTTCTTTTGGAGAAAAAGATCGCGACGGTTTTCGACTTGTTGATGGACAGCCGCCACTTGTTGTACCAGTTATTAAGGTCCTCGAGGTGGTCGTTGAGCATAGTGGTGCAACTGTCGATTTGGCGGGACGTGCGGGAAACGGCCACGTCGTCGGCGAAAATTGAGGTGAGAATGCCCTCCCTCTGAGGCATGTCGTAGCAGAAAATGTTGAAGAGAACGGGAAAGAGTTTCGAACCCTGCGGGACGCCGGCCGTAATGCGACGGGGGTCGGACAGGGATTCGCTTATTTTGACCCTAATGGTCCTATTCGCGAGGAAGGATTTTACGACTCTTATCAGGTAGGGGGGGAAGTGGAGTGTGGCCATCTTGTGGAGCATACCGTCGTGCCAAACCTTGTCGAACGCTTGCTGGACGTCGAGGAGAGCCATCACCGTGTGGTGCCTCTTGTTGAGGCTGTCGGCGATGTGCTCGGAGACCCTGAGGAGTTGATGGATCGAGGAGTGTCTTGGTCGGAAGCCGTACTGAACGTCGGGGATGATGTTGTTTGAGCGTAGTTGCTGGTTCACGTGGGAAAGCAGCACACTTTCGACTACCTTGCTGATGGAGGGCAGGAGGCTAATGGGTCTATAGCTAGAAGGGGAAGTGAGCGGTTTGTTTCGCTTGGGGATACATATGACTGTGGCCTCTTTCCACGCGGGGGAGGGGGGAAATGTCTGAAGCGCATGACGGCGTTTGCGATGTTGCAGATAGCTACTTTGTGTTTCCTAGGGAGTGTTTTTAGAATGTTGTTCTTTATGCTGTCGATGCCTGGGGCTTTGTGGCCTTTAAGGGAGCGAATTACGGAAGAAATCTCTTTCGGACTTGCTGGAGAAAATTCGGTGTTGTCGAAGAGGAAGTTGAGAACCTCGAGCGCGACCGTGGCGTAGGTCTCAACCAGCTCCGCCCCGCTTGGGATAGGGGCGCACTGGGCTTGTATTGAGTCTGCGAATATCTCAGCTTTGTCCGAGTCTAGAGAGAAAGAGTTGTTGCCTACTTTGAGGGGTGGGAGTGAAGGACGCTTTTTCCGGAGTTTTCTGACCACGTTCCAGACGTTGCTGGGGTGTGATTCAGCTTCGGCGATGAATTTGTTAAATTGATTGTTTCGGAATTCTGAGACGAGAAGACTGACGGCTTTTTGGAGGGCGTTGAGTTGGGTCTTTAGCTCGGGGGTTCTGTGCCATGGCCAGAGTCGGCGTTCGCGATTTTTGTCGTCTACGAGTTTTTTGATATTGTGGGGGAGTTTGAGTTTGTGACGCGGTGTGGGGGTTGTGATTGTGGCTTATGTTGTGGCGGTGTTTATGTCTGTTGTGAGCGCTTCGACCGCGGCGTCGAGGGTGGGTTGGGATTTGATGGGACTGCATCTGAATGGGGAGGTTTCGAGATTGTATTGGAGGAAAAGCCAGTCGATTCGAGATGTGAAGATGGGGGTCAGGGGGAGGGCGGTCCGGGAATTTCGAGAAAAACGGGGTTGTGGTCTGACGAGAGGCACTCTGAGGACCAGGGGGTTTTCGGAATGGAGACGTCTTTTGTGATGAAGACGTCTAAGATGTCCGGGTCGTTGGTTAGACAGCCGGGGAAATGCGTTGGGGTTAGGGGAACTTCGATGGCGAGGTTGTGGCGCAGAAGTGTCCTCAGGAGGGATTGTCCTGCTGGGTTTGTGTGTTTACAGCCCCAAGAAGTGTGTTTTGCGTTCAGATCACCTGCCGCGATGGTGGGGACGTTGGAGGCGAAGAGAGATGAGATGTGGGAGAATGTCCTGTTTGGAGCAGGGGGCGAATAGATCGCGATGACGTGGAGGGGTGAGGGAGAGGTGTATACCTCGACGCCTATGACTTCGCAGCCGGTGGAGTTGTCGGTGTTTATGGCTCGGTGGCGGAGGCCCTTGCGAACAAGGACCGCCACCCCTCCGCCCTTGGAATTCGTGCGGTCGCGTCTGTATGTAATGTAATTGTGAAAGTATAATTTTTTGTTATTATTAAGGTGTGTTTCGGTGATGCAAGCGATGTCGACGTTTTGGTTTTCGAGAAGGTGTTCGAGTTCGGTGAGTTTGTTCAGTACGCCGTTCGCGTTCCAGGTGAGGATAAGGAGGTTTTTGGGAGGGCTGTTAATCATGGACGCGATTGGAGGACAGCTGCGGTGAGAGTCTCGGCGAACGTCGAGACTAATGCGAGGATACTGGCGTGGAGAGAACTAGCTGGGGAGTTAGGAATGAGGGGAGGAGTTGTTTTGCGGGCTAAAAGTTGGGGGGGTGACGGTGACAGCTGTGGCTGGGGCGGTTGCTTGTGCGTACGAGCGGTTGGGCGAGAGACGGTATTATTGGTCGAGGTTTGTTGGCGTGTGGGAGCGCGGGTCGTTGTCGGTTGGGCGGTTGGAGTGACAGGCGTGGGTTTTTGTGTTTGTTTCTTCGGGGTCTTGGCGCAGCCGCGGTAGGTCGTGCGGTGTTGGCCGTTACAGTTCGCGCATGTGGGCACAGCGTCTTTCTTGTCTTTGGTGGTACAAGCGGGGGTCGCGTGGTTTTTACCGCAGAAGGCGCAGACAAAGGGAGCTCGGCAATAGTTAGCGGTGTGGAAAAATTTTAAGTAGCGGCGACATTGCGGGACCTCGTTGGTCTTGCGTTGGCCTCGGCTTTTACGCTGAGGCCTCCTAGCGTTGTGATGTCAAATATGGAGCGGGCTCCGGGGGCGGATGCGTCGAGGTGTACGGTGATAAGGGGCCAGATTTTCCCTTCCTTGGACATGCGGTGGACGCGGTGGACACCGGGGTTTTCGGACTGGAGTTCCTCGAGGAGCTCTTGCTCGGAGCAGTCCTCGTTTTCTCCGCGGAAGATGAACACCAATTCGCGGTTTTGGCGTAACTGGTGGGTGGAATATTCTAACCCCTTCGTATCGAGATCTTTAGTGATATAGCGGAAGCTGTCCACCGTCAGGGGGTATATTCTGACGCCGTCAGATGTATTGACTGCGCGTCGAATGGGCACGTCGTGAGTAGCGAGAGCTTTCCGAATTTTGGGCCAATTGTTGGTCTTTCCTAATAAGATTGGGAGAGGGCATTTTTTTCTTGGTGCGGAGGTAGAGGACATGTCGCTGTCGCTATCTGCCTTGGAAGATGAGACGTCGAATATGTTGGTCCTATCGGTGCGGGTTGAAGTGTTATGGACGAGTTGTGAAGTCGGATTTTCAGTGTCGGAGAGAGTAGGGGGGAAGCGGAGGTTTTGCACTTCTTGGTCCTGCGGCGGCGGGTTTTCGGAATTTTGGAATTTGTGGATGAGGCGGGGGAAGCAGTGCGGGATGTTTCGCCTAACCTGGCTTTAAGTGCTGTGACTTCGGCCTGAAGGTTTACGATTAGAGTCCACATAGACTCGGGTGACATTCCGGGGGGGAGAGAAACGCGCTCTGGGTCCATCGTCGGGTATGTACCGTGGCTGGGGGTTTTGAATGAGTGGAGTTGAAGGGAGTTGGTTCGGGGAGTGCTGTGGCTATGAGAGGGCGCGGCCCCTCGACAGCTTAGGCGGATAGGGATCCCGTCGCTTTCGCGACGGCTTACCTGGTGTTGGCTGGCAGAGTCGGCGTGGATGGTGGCTGGTGCTTGACCGTGGGCTACGACTTGCGCGTTGGCGGGCGGTGACGACGGCGTGGCCGGCGTGCTGCTGCCTTCGGGGACGAGTCCTGAAAAGGACTGTTTTGAAGTGGAGTAGGTCAGGTTATCCGGCTGGCGTTGATCGGTGTGGCTGTACTTCTCAACTGCTGCTGGACTGGACTCCTTCCTTAGTGCGTTAATTAAAGCTTACCTTTTAAACTAAAACAGCGCTTGTCAGGGCCATAACATCACCAATCAAATAACACACGAAAACGATTTCGACTGACAACATCGTTCGAAATCATCACCAACCAGATAACGCGGAAAAACACGAAAAGCGATTTCGACCAATCACAACGCTTGAAATCACAAACAAATGGGAAACGGTCCACAAAAGTACAAAACCACATAAATACAAGTGCACTTTTGACGAACTTTACCGTCCACCTCGATGCTTCTTCTTCCGGAGCCATCAGCACATTTTCGACATCAGCACGATAGGCGGCCTCTGCGTATAAGCTGAGGCCAAGCGCAAATCTAACGAGGTCCTACAATGCCGCCGCTGTCTAAAATTCTTCCATACAGCGAATTACTGCCGAGCTCCCTTCGTCTGCGCCTTCTGTGGCAAAAACCACGCCACCCCCACCTGTACTGCCAAAAACAAAAAGTACGCCGTCCTCACCTGCGCGAACTGTAATAGCCAACACCGCGCGACCTACCGTGGCTGCGCCAAAACCCCGAAAAAGCAGGCACCAAAAGCCCCGTCTGTAGCTATAGCCGCCCAACCGACAACGGTCCGCACCCCCAAACGCCAGCAACAAACCTCGATCAACCACACTCGCAACAACATAAACTCTCGTCCCAACACACGTACCGGCCCAGCAGCCGCTATCATCCCTCCAATTTCTTGCCCACAAACTATTCCCCCCCTCATTCCTAATCCCTCGGCTGACGCTCTCCATACCACCATCTTCGCGGCAGTTTAAGATTTCTGTGATGTTTGGTAGAGGATATGCGTCTCCTGTTGATATACTATTGAGTTTCCTGAAATCTACACACACATGATATTTGATTTTTCCTTCGCTATCAGGTTTCTTGGGAACTATCAGTAAAGGCCCATTCCAAAGGCTTTTACTTGGTACAACTATTTGATTTTCTTCGAGTTCTATGATTTGCCTGTTTATTTCTTGCTTGTGACGGAATGGTAGTCTATATGGACGCTCGTTGATAGGTTGTGCTGAAGCTGGCGTGTTTATTTCATGTAAGAACAGTTTTGTACTTGAAAACCTGTCTCCGTCTACATAGAAAATGTCCGAATATTGATCGCAGATGTCCTGTATGGATTCTTTTTCTTCCTGGTTTAGATGTTCCGTCTGTATTAATTTTCTAAACAAGGATAATCGATCTCTTCTCTTTGAGGTTCTGTTGTCGATACTAAACATGCTTTTTCTTCTTTATATTCTTCGTATGACAGTTCATTGATAGTCGGAGTTTTGATTTGGACGTCTTCTTCTGATATATTGACTACCGGAATACTGATTCGGCTGTTCTTCATCTGTGTTATGACGTTTCCACATATTAGATTTTGCATGATGTTCTGTGTGTGGATTAATAAATCCAAAGAATCAGGTAAATGGCTTATATTTACTGTTATTATAGTTTCGGTTCGAGGAAGTATCTTTTGCTCATAATTATCTGCTAATGTTACATGATTCGTTTTGAAATTAATAGATAACTGATTTTCCTTGAAAAATAGTTTTCCTAAGATACCTTCATGTGGTATATGAAAATTTGGGTGGACTACATGAAATTATGCAATAATACCTGTTTTATCCCAATGTAGTGTCAATGATATTCTGCCCAATGTTTGTGTTACCTCTTTGTTTATTCCTGTAAGATTAAAACGGATATCCTCGTCTACTAGGACCGTTGGGTCGAAACAATTTAATTTAATTAGATTTAAATCACTGCCAGTGTTGTATACACCCTGTGTAACAATTTGATATTGTATGTTAAATATACCCTGTATAACAGTTTAATATTGTATGAAGTATATTACATTGATGTGAACACTGGCCTACGTGACCGACCGAGCCATGGAATCCGCTGACCAGGCGAATTCCATGCTTTGACGAACTCGGTGGTGACAGACTATCGCGGTGGTCGCCAGTTGTTGTTGAACGACCAGTGTCAGAGCATCATATACAAATTTACGCAGAGCATCTTATAATAATTATCATTTTAACATTTGTATTTTAGTATGTAAGTCTAATAGTTAGTTAATTTTAATAAATAGATCTTCATAATAACACAGTCTTATAAAACTTATCACAGTCATTATCCTTCAAAAGCTCTCTCTCTGGGAGTGCCACACATCATTTGGTGGCAGCGGTGACAGCATTTTGTTTTCGGTAATAATATTACTTTTAAACTTATGCTGCATAAACTTTTACATCTTTTGTGGTACCATCGAACCAAGAAAAGAGCTATCGAATTCAATTAATTGTTAATGACTGTCATTATCGTCGCTGGAAAATTATAAACAACATAACACGGAGGTATATGTGAGTTACACTACAAATTATTCTAATAAAACACGTCTTCATAGAAAAACAAGGGATTGACCTTGGGCTTTGTCGCGACGTCGTCATTATATACGTGTGTTGCTATCGAGCGCCGCCGCCGCCAAGAGCCGCCGTTAACACGTGCATTTCCCCAGCCCCCCACATTGGATTTTCGTCATTTTTTTTTTCCAATATTTAGTACATAATTTGTACGATTTTGTACAACAGGAATTAAAATTTATACACATTTAGTTTCTGAGGAATATGCAATAGCCTCGCAAGGCTACAAATATATATAATATACGAGTATATCTTCATATATTACATATGTAAAATGTAAAATATTTAGTACTTCAGGATGAGGTACGTTTAATTGTATTTATTCGTGTCATATTTTCGGGTATAAGTAGTGTATTAAAATGCCAGAAACTTGAAAAATTACACCAACCCATAAATATATAGTATATAAATACTTAAACTCACAATACTTTTCAATATTCAACATATAAAATACTATATATATGGAACCTGCATTTCCGTTTCAATTAAGTGTTCTTGTATTCATGATATACTAATATTACCTATATTAAAAAATTGCTGTTACAAACTACAATGCAATCCGTCACAACCGTTTGAACACTGGATTTTCCAAATTTTAGTTTTGGTAATCATGTGTTATTAGTTATTATTCATCAGTATAACAGTGACTACCTAGTGTGTAATACATAGAGCTCACAGTGTAGTTTCATAATTTAATTAAAAATATTCGAAATGCGTGGAAGAAAACCAGCTCTTCATCCTGATAAAATTGTTGAAGCAGTTCTTCTTTTTAAAGATCGAGTGTTATGTGAAGTCAATGGAATAAAAAGTAATTATATTTCAAATTATATATTAGAACAAAAACATTAAACAATTAGATGTAGCGTCTGCCATTTAAAAAAAATTAAAAATTAAAATTCCAAAACTATAAAAGATTTTAATCCATTTTAAAAGTTTTTCAAAAATAGTCCTGTGTTAATACTATTTTTCATTGTAATATAATCGCGATATTTGTTAAAAAAAAAAGAATATGTTTACGCAAAACAAATAAAATGGCCTTTGACTCCGGACATGAATTTTCCTTGTAGCTCCTGAGATTCGGCCATAAATTGATGGCAATGAAAATATTTTTTTTCTAGAAGTTATTAAGCTTTTAAAATTTCAGGGTTCTCAACATTTTACCTTAGTAGAACAATATATATATTATAAGTAGGACAATCTAAAACTATTTAAATTACATTTCTTATGTCGTATGTATCATAATTACATAAATTACATATTTTATAGTATATTAATTTCTTATTATCAATTTTGAGACAAATCTTCGATTATATACGAAAATATATACCATAATGTTAAAAATTTTTTAATGGTTATAAAATAAATCCCTGCCGTCCGATTTTCAAAATTTTATGTATATAATTTAAGCAAAGTACATCTGATATTGTATTGAACTTTTAGGTCTTAAAACTAAAAATTAATCATTTTATGAAATAGTTACCTTAAAATCTAATAATAGCCCAAAATTGAAATGAAACTATTTGATAATTTTTTTATAGTTCAGTAGTATATAAATCCATTTGTATTCAAAATTTTATACCCCCACGATAATTATTTTTAAAGCTACAGAGATATAACTATGCATGATATCGACAAAATCCCGTTTTTAGTGGTGATGAAAAATAAACAATGATGTTTATTTATTTTTATTTTTTATTTAAGTATTTATTTTCTATCCTGTGAGCAGAATTTTGATTAGAAATAATGCTCAGACTTCAACGAATTGTACTTTTTCTTTTAGCAAATTGGATCAAGATGGTACTTTAAAAATGTCATTTTTCGATATTTTCAATAGTTTTTGAACGCAACGGGAAAAACTACCAAAAAGTTACGAAAAATCGCTAAAAACGGGATTTTGTCAATTTTTAAGAGATTTAGTATAGGAAAATTTTAGGACATTTTGGAAAAAGTAAAAATCTAACAATTTAGGAATATTTAAGTACATTTTATAATTAATCTAAAAAACTTTGTACCCGTATCATTTCGTAAAAAAATATGGTTGGTTTCCAATGCTCAATTTAATAAACTTTGAATTACAGTGTAGAATCTATACTAATTATATGTTAATTATAACCCCCCTATTTCACATGTACAACATACATTTTCTAGTTCGGTATTAATGTAAAACATATAAATAATTAAATTTATTATTCTTAATTCGAAATATTCTATAAACTTACTATTTTTACTTTTTATATATTTTATAAGGCATTGCTGTTAGTACAAATGATGTATGGAGTGACATAAGTAAACATTTAAAAGGAGTGATTACTAAAAAGCATTACATGCGTTTGTTTATTATGGAAGACATGCGGTAAAAGAAGCATTAGGATATATTTTAGTACAGGAAAATCAAATTTGTATGAATACTTCTGAAATATTATTTCAACAAGACTCAGGTAAATTTATAATTATATATTATCGACCCATAATATACATAATATAATATTTAATATTTCATTAGATATATTATCGTAAATTTATGTTTAGTAAATAATAATATATATAATTTCTACATTTAAATAATTTATTGTTTTATTATAATTTTTACAATAGAGTCAACGAACTGTAGCAGCGGTTATGATGATGACTTACCAAAGAAAGAATTTGTATTTACATTTTCACCATCTGAATGGCAACAAATCCAACCACAGGAAGTCGTCTACAAAAATAAATCTCGACTTATGAAAAGTTTCCGTTCTTATCATATTTTACCGAAAGGTTCATGGACTCCAATATTAGCTGAACATTTTTGGGAACATACGAACTTGCCTTGTTGTTTAGCGTTTAAAAGGGCTAAAGTATTCGCTGAAGGAAATGTGTATATTTGTGTCATCGGGAAGTGTTCGACTTGTAATTCCCACTTTAAAGGAATCGTTGAAGAAAAACCTTCAGAAAATTCGAGGTTCGTTTTAGTTGAAAAGCAATTAAATAAATATTTTATGTTATTTATTAATATTTAATAATTTCTATTTGTAAATATGATATTTATAGAGTTATTATGCATTGCACCTACATTGAAAATTTCGCTGAAGAACACCTTAAAATAAAGAAGTGACGTATGGTTGGAGTTGAAAAAGAAAAGATTATTGATGCATTGTCATCAATAATAAATAATGGTAAATCATGCGAATATTACAGAGAAATGGAAGCTTGCTGCTTAATGAAAACAAGTCAAAGTCAAAGTTAAATATTATATTTAATCAAAGGTGGAGTTGAATTAGTCATTGAAGCAAATAATTACACTACATATATTTTTAAAATTATAAATCATTAATATATTTTAAATAAGAAAACTGTATTAATGACTTCTTCAGCGTGAACCAACGACTAAACCTCAGTCGTTAGTTTAATATGTTTAATCGTTAGTTCGCATTGAAGATGACAACCTAGCTGTTGAAATACGAATACGTGGCAAGAGTATTATTTTTATAATCTCTAATAGAGTCATATTTATAATTTATTTTAGATAAACCCAAACCTTCTATAATTCCATCTGGTAATGCACTGCGAATAAGTAAATTCAAGGAATTGAAATCAAAACGTAGAAATTCTGATTCAATAACTTCAATTTTATTAATGAAATTAGAAGATGCTTATAAAGACTCTATTCATGATCCATTTTTTCTCCATTTGTATACATCTGATCTTATTCATCTTTATAGATCGTACACTCAACAATGCTCTTATCCATCATTAATTGTAGGCGCTACTGGTAATGTTATAAAACGATTTTCTAAACTTGGACTGAAGAAAACACAAACATTATATCTCTATGAAGCAATTGTTTACGACGACGTTAGGAACCACACATTCACAGTATGCAGTATGATTTCAGAAAAACACGATAATATTGCTATACGAGTATATAGCATAGAGTGGCTTTCCACTTGGTTAAAATGTGATGTTCCACCATCTAAAGAAGTTTGTTGTGATATGTCTCTTGCCCTCTTATCTGCATTAGTACAGAGTTTTACACAATACTCATCTCTAAATGGCTATATTAATGTATGCTCACGACTGTTAAAAGAAAATATAACTAGTAATAGCTTTTGGTTACCAAGATGCTTTATTCGAATCGATGTAGCTCATTTTATCAAAAATATAACAAAATGGCCACCATTTTTATCAGTTTCGAAGAGAGTGAAAGAGGTATATATCCGGGCTATATGTCTTATAATAAAAAGTCAAAGCCTTGTTGAGATTCAGACTTTACTTCACTCTATATTTATAGTGGCGTCAAATGAAACTGATGGACTACATATTTTAAGTGGTTTCGAAACACAATGTGAAGTTCATAAAAAAATATTACTGAAAAAAGTATCAGATGGAATCACCGACATTGAAATAAATAATTTACTGTCAGTTAATGAACATTTAGAAGAAACTGTAGACTCCGTATCTGAAATTGATCAAAGTGACTTTGAGGGGAAAATAAATCCATTTATAGCTTGGGCAAATTTGATATATGATAACAGCCAAATAAATATCGAAGAAGGTATGGGTATAAATCCATTATATTTACCGTCAATAATTTCATTACTAAAGAAACAACTTAAACTTCTACCATTATGGAGTGGTATAATGATTCCAATATTTGGATATGGAAAACAAACAAAATCGTCAACTGCCGTCGAGTCTATGTTCAAAAAAAAATAAAAAATGCCGTTTTTAAAGATATTGACCTTCCAACGAATTTAGAAACATTTATTGAACGACGCATAAAATCCCTTAAAGGTAGTGCCTTATTAAAAAATAGTAAATTTCTTATGAAGCTGTAAATGATTGCTCATTTTTTGGCGATGGCATTGTAAATAGAAGAATCGAAAATGAAAATAATGAATGCTCCATTGATTACTCATCTTTAAATGGTTTTACTGTGCGACCCAAGATCAATGAAATAAAAAATGCAGTTAAACATTTGGATAATGAAAATGATGAATGCTCTATGGAATCTGATGATTCAATTCTAAATGATTACGTCCTACTACTCCATTCTCCTGAAACAATAATTGTAGAAAAAAAGATTTTAAATGATGAAGGTAATGCAACTGAAAATTGGACTCGAAAAAATAAAAATAAAATAAAATCTTACCCAAGTCCAAATCCTCATTTAAAGCATTTGGATTTCAATTCCAAAAAAATTAGTAGATTTTTGCCGGTACTGAAAAGTGGATCGAGAGCGGAAGATTTAAAAGCATTACAAATCAAAGGTTATGGGAAAATTGTCCTTACAAATACTTGTTCATTTGACACTGTAGTATCACTTATAATGGTAGCAATGTGTGATAGCAACAGATATTTAAAGTCAATTGATGAAACCCAGATTTGTTCAACTTTCATAGAACTTATAAGAAATATATTATCAAAAAGCATTGCTATACGTATCGCAAAAGGGCAGAAATTATAATTGATTTACAAAAGCCAATACAAACACCATTGAAGTATAATCAATCGCTTCTTAGATGCGAAACAACGTTTAGTAATTTATTAAAATGTGGTAAAATCTCAACTATTTATGATACAATAATGTGTACAAATTCTAAATGTTTAACATCTACTTACCAGTACACTCATATATCATACATTTATAATGAAAACATTGTAAAATTAGAAGAATTTATTAATAAACGAACAGATGAAATAAATACTATTTGCAACAACGAAATTGAAAACATAAACTGTAGAGGTATGAAAAAATTAACACCAATATTGTCAAAGCATCATATATTTACAGAGCTTATTCTCGATTACAAAGGTGAATATAAATTAATTTATTCTATATAATGTATTTAATTTTTAATTTTAATATATTTTGTTATTTACTTTAAATTATAGGTTTAGACTGTCAAAATTCTACATCTATATAACTGTCTATCTATATTTTCATACCTCCAATCATTAAAATTAAAAATGTTAATTATGAACTTAGAGGAGTTTGTTCGTATACTGGAGGTATGACAAATATAGGTCATTACAGTGCATATTGTAGAAGAAATAACAATAGTTGGGAACTTAAAGATGACCTAACCGTAAAATCTATTCCCATAAAATCGGAAATAAATGTATAAGTTGAGTATATATTATATACTATTTAAAATGTAAACAGTATATAATAATTGAATTTTATATTTATTACAATAATTTAAACCAAAAATATTATTATTATTTATTATATGTACATATTAATAATATTAAAAGTTTCTAAAGAAGTAAATAAACATAAATATTATATAAATGTACTCTTTTAACTTTTTTTAAGTATGAAAATCATAATAAATATAATTTATATATTATTTTGTATGTTGAACATTCATAAGTATTGTGAATTTAAGTATTTATATACTATATATTTATGGGTTGGTGTAATTTTTCAAGTTTCTGGCATTTTAATACACTACTTATACCCGAAAATATGACACGAATAAATAAAATTAAACGTACTTCATCCTGAAGTACTAAATATTTAATATTTTACATATGTAATATATGAAGATATACTCGTATATTATATATATTTGTAGCCTCGCGGGGATATTGCATATTCCTCGGAAACTAAATGTGTACAAATTTTAATTCTTGTTGTAAAAATTTGTACAAATTATGTACTAAATATTGGCAAAAAAAAAATGACGAAAATCCAACGTGGGGGGGCTGGGGAAATGCACGTGCCGCCGAGAGCCGCCGTCAACGTTACAACACCGCCGCCGTCGACGTCATAACGCCGCCACTGAGAGCTGCTGTCAACGTCACAACGTCGCTGTCGAGAGCCGCCGTCGACATTACAACGGTATCGCCGCCGTACGCCAAACAGACAATCAGCATATATATATTTTTTTAAATGACGCGATTACCAACAATAGGGACAATTATATTGTAAGTCCGTATTACTTATTTAGTTTAAGTAATTTTTACGTGTTATTTGTAATTTTTTTTATCAAGGGGAAAATATCTATTAGGTTGTGAAAGTACCTACGTTTATACAGAGCATCTATCCATTTATAAGAACATCAATATTAATTATTCAGAGCATCTATTTAATATCTATTAGTTTGTGAAAGTACTTACGTTCATACAGAGCATCTATCCATTTATAAGAGCATCAATATTAATTATTCAGAGCATCTAATTGTGCATCGAGTAGGTAAATGGTTTAAGATATTGCATGTCGGGTACAGACCGGGACGATAGGGAACGCGATCTTCTCATTTCTTTTTCCGGGGAGGAAACTGAGGAAAGTGAGGAGAGTGATTCTAGTGGAGAATTATTTGAACCCAGCAGGACTGTCCTGAATAGAGTGAGGAAGTCGTTAAATCGTGTCGACAATATAGTAGAGTCGGCGAAATATTTGCTTAGATCTAATAAGTTAAAGATTAATAAGGAAAACTTCTCGGACACCAAAATGGCCAAAACACAATTTATGTCAATAGAACAGGCTTTAAAATTAATTCCAATTTTTGACGGGAAAAATTCGGACTCAAATCATGCTTTTCTAAACGCTTGTGAGTTTGCAATACATAATATAGACCCAGAGATAAAGGATATGTTCATAAATGGAATTACAACGAGGTTAGTAGGGAAAGTGTATCGAGAAATTCGGTATATAGAAATAAAATCATTCCAAGATCTCCAAACAATCCTGAATTCTCTTATAGACAAAAAACAAACTTTGGCTCAATTACATTCCAAATTAACAATGCTTAAATATACAAGCGGAGAAACAATGCAACCAGTACGCCGATCGAGCAGAACAACTGTTTTATGATATTATGGAAGTTTCTAATATTACAAGTGGACTTACGGATACGGAGAGTATAGCCAAAACAACATCATTACAAATTCTTACAGCTTTTACTGAGGGCCTTCCTCATGACACAAAAATCATTGTTAAAGCCTACAGACCGAAGATGTTATCAGAGGCAGTACAGATTGCTTTAGAAGAAGAAGCATTTCGCTGCGCACAAAGAGAAATACATAAGGACATTAAACAGCATAAATCAAAATATAGACCACTATCAAATTACTCATCAAAATCACCAATTAATGGTAGACCACCTGGAAATTGTTTTCTTTGTGGACGTTCAAACCATCAAGCTCGTCAATGCCGAGCATCAGAAGCAGACAAGGCACGGTACAAAGAGTCACAGAGCAAGGGAAAGATGGAACAACGTCAAATAAGAATGATTGTATACAGCTACTGTAAGAAACCTAATCATAAAATAAAGGATTGTCGTAAACTTAAATATATTAATGAAAAGAAAGAGAAGCAAATGCAGCAGTCAGGAAACGAACAAACCCCTGGCCCAAGTGGGAGAAATCAAAACTACCACACTCAAGTTGCAAGAGTTATGCATTTCGAAGCCTTATTAATTGAGAATCATATAACAATGAAGATACGACAGTGTACGCATAGGGATACACGATTTCTTTTGGACACGGGTAGTGATTTAAATTTGATCAAACTATCACAGTTACAAAATGAAGTAATGGTTAATGAAACACAAAAATATAATTTAAAAGGTATTAATGAATTTATAGTTTGTACTATCAGTCTTGTTCAACTTGACGTACAATTTGGAAATAAATATACTACAATACCGTTTCAAGTCATACGTGACGATTTCCCTATACCACATGCAGGAATTGTGGGAAAGCCATTTCTGGTAAATAATGGACTTATAATAGATTATAATGCTTCAAAAATTTTAAAACCAAAAACAGAAACTTTACAGTTAGCACCACATACGGAAACTCTTGTACCTATATTGGCAAACAATTCGGAAGGAACTACATTATTAATTCATTCACAATATTCGCAAAACGAAAACGTGTTTCTCGGGTACGTGATAAACACCGTAAAACAAAGAGAAATACTAGCCATAGCAATTAATTCTGTAGAGCATCCAGTCAAGTTCTCTCCACCGAAGCTCGAAGAAGTGTCCTTCGAAGAGTTCAATGAAGCATCAATTAAAATAGGCACAGTTGCTCAACATAGTGAAAATTGTTTAAGTCGTATGTCACGAATAGAAAAAGCAATTAATACTGAAATTTTGAAGAGCGAAACAGTCTTTGGAAAATATGTGATGAATTCTCAGATGTTTTTCATCTAGAAGGAGACCCGTTTCCGACAAAAAATATCATACAACATGAAATTCGTTTGAAAACAGACGCAGTACCAGTCAATGTTCGTCCTTGCAGACAACCATTTGTCCATCGTCAAGAGATATCCCGTCAAGCAGAACAATTAGAAAAAGATAAAATTATTCAACCTTCCGATTCGCCTTGGAATGCACCGTTAATTGTTGTGCCAAAGAAAGCAAGCGCCCAAGGTACATCACAATATCGAGTATGTGTAGATTTCCGATGATTGAATGAATTGACAGTAGGAGACGCATTCCCAATCCCTCGGATAGATGAAATATTGGATCAGTTGGGGCGATCCAGGTATTATACTACCTTAGACCTCGCTAACGGATATCATCAGGTAGCGATAAAACCAGAGGATCGAGAAAAAACGGGATTCTCGACCGATAAAGGTCATTACGAGTTCATAAAAATGCTATTTGGTCTTTGTGGAGCCTTGAGCACATTTCAACGGCTTATGAATCAGGTATTACTAGGAATAAACGGTACTAAAGCATTTGTCTATCTCGATGACATTATAATTTACGCAACGGATCTACGTGAGCATGAAGATAGGCTCAGAGAAGTATTTTCCAGATTACAACAAAGCAATCTCCAATTACAGCCATCGAAATGCCAGTTCTTACGACGTGAAGTTATATATTTAGGGCACCTCGTTAATGATACAGGTGTGAAGCCAGATTCATCGAAAATTAGCTGTGTTCAAGAACATCCTATTCCTGGAAATGTTACCGAGATAAAACAGTTTTTAGGACTCACAGGATATTACCGGAGATTTATAGAAAATTATAGTCACATCGCTAAACCGTTAACACGACTCCTGAAAAAAAATACACCTTTTGAATGGACAGACGAATGTCAAGCAGCTTTTAGAAATCCTTACTAATATTATAAAGGCGAAAGTTTGTTTGGATGGATGTATGGATGTTTGTTCCTCTTTCACGCAAAAACTACTAAACGGATTTTAATGAAACTTTACAGTAATGTAGCTTATAGATCAGAATAACACATAGGCTATCCTTACTTCCTTACTTCCTTACTTCCTTACTTCCTTACTTAATATTATAAAGGCGAAAGTTTGTTTGGATGGATGTTTACATATAAATATAAAATATTTATCTTAAATAGTCCTACAAAAAATTCTGCGACACCATATATATCTATCTTTTATGAGTAAGCCATTATTGTCAAAATAGTGAACCATAAATACAATAAAAATTGATAATTTATTTCTAATGCACATTTGGTAGTAATAAATGGATCCTTATCAAAATGAATACTTTTATAAATTTTGTCCTTCACAATACATCATTTGGACAAATATTTTAATAGTTACGACGATGACAAACCGAACGCGCGATACTATGGTATCTATGGTAATAATAATACAACGAAAGCTTGATTTTGTTTTTCAATCAGCAAATTACAATTATTTTTTATAAAAATATCGTAGAAAAAGTACCTCCTAAGAAATAATTATGCCGCGAAAGCGTAAGTCTAATCTTTCCCAAAGCTCTAATAAAGCTCGATCTATGAAAGTAGCTAGACTTAACGAGACGTTTCCACAAGCCGAACTGCGAAGGCTTGAACAGGCGGAGCGTGAGGTAGCTCACAGAGCTGTCGACCGATTTGATTAAAGAACTAAGCTACAATACCGCTTTATTAGATGCCCAGGTCAGCGAAACTGAGCCACGCCTGCTGCCAGAGCAAAAAGAAATTTATGACAAAATATCACAACGAGTTGAGCTTGGTGAAGGCGGCCTTTTTTTTCTTGATGCTCCGGGCGGTACAGGTAAAACTTTTTTGCTTAATTTGCTTCTAGCGAAAATTCGTAAGGACCGTAATGTGGCATTAGCTGTGGCATCCTCTGGGATCGCTGCAACATTACTAAGTGGTGGAAGGACGGCACACTCGGTTTTTAAATTACCTCTTAATCTGGCAAGTGAAGAAACCCCAATGTGCAACATCAGTAAGAGCAGTGCCCGCGGTGCCCTGTTGCAACAATGTAAGCTAATCGTGTGGGACGAGTGCACTATGTCACACAAACGCGCCATCGAGGCGCTTGATCGCTGTCTACAAGACATTCAAAGCAATCGAAAGTTGATGGGTGGTATGGTAGTTTTATTGGCAGGGGATTTTAGACAGACTTTACCTGTTATCGAGAGAGGCACTGCAGCAGACGAAATTAGCGCATGTCTAAAAACATCATATCTGTGGACCAAAGTTGAAAAGCTTTATCTTACCACTAACATGCGAGTTCAATTATTCCACGATGTCGAGTCAGGAGCATATGCTCAAAAACTCCTAGAAATTGGTGAAGGCCGCCTGGACACCGACCCAGAAGGTATGGTTCTTTTCACACACCAATTTTGTCATGTTGTGGAGTCGGAAGACGAACTAATTGATCAAGTTTTTCCGAATCTGCAACAATTTTATAACGAAAATTGGTTGTGTGAAAGAACCATACTGGCTCCAAAAAATGAGACTGTTTCGAAAGTAAATAAAAAAATCTTGGACAAAATAACTAGCGAAATATTCGTGTATAACTCCATCGACACAGTTATGTCATCCGATGACACTACAAGTTATCCCGTAGAGTTCCTAAACTCTTTAGAGTTGTCCGGGGTGCCATCACACAAGTTGGAATTAAAGGTAGGTGTACCTGTTTTGTTAATGCGTAACCTGGACGCGCCAAGATTATGCAACGGCACTCGGTTGCAAGTTAACGAACTAGGGAGGCACATTGTGAAGGCCACAATTTTAACTGGAGAAGCCAAGGGAGACAATGTTCTTATACCGCGCATCCCAATCATACCCAACAACTTGCCATTCAATTTTAAACGCCTGCAGTTCCCATTGAAAGTCGCATTTTCAATGACGATCAACAAATCGCAGGGTCAAACCTTAAAGGTAGCAGGCATACATTTGGGCACGCCATGTTTTTCTCACGGTCAGCTCTATGTGGCTTGCTCACGTGTTTCCAAAGCGAAAAATCTGCATGTTTATGCTGAAGGAAAAAAATCGCTAAATATAGTTTATAGAAGCATACTGCAGTAGCTACCTATAGGCCTATGATTAGGGGTTTGCAGTGCTTAATTACTGTATTTCTTATGTTGACAATATTGTTACGTTATTACAGTGCGAATGTTAGTTCTTTTCACGCTAATATAAGCTACTCGAAATACTAATACTGCGCACACGAAGTCGCGGGCACCAGTTATTGATACATAAAGACCTTGCTTTTATTCGAATTACACGCAGACGAAGTCGCGGGCAAAAGCCGTAATCAAACAAAAAACAAAAAACAAAGCACTACAATGATAATAATAATAATTATGATTCACATGATTAACAATAAAGCGATTACTTACTTTTAAATCATTATATATGTTTTTTATTCACAACGCCCTATCACCAGGTTGACGGTTCTGTTCAGGAGAATATTTTTAAAATACGTAGGCACAAAAACTGCCACATTACAAATCTTTTTGACAGGACGAAGTCTGTCGGGTCAGCTATTTTAGGCGGAATTAAAAATATATATTTTTTATATAATAGTTATAGGTAATGTAAATTACTAGACCCCCGAGAAAAAATTTGAAAATACGCTACTGGCTGGGTTAGAGGCGAGGGAGAAGAAGAGCATGTGTATTGAATTAAAATTTTAAAGTTTAATAAATGATGCAAGTTCGTTCAAAACTGTACACGGGCGAAGCCGGGTAATTCAGCTGTAATAAAAAATACAAATCTTTGGCACGGGCAACGCCGGGCAGGACAGCTAGTTTAATAAATAAACTGATAACCGTTCCAGTACTCCAATATCCTAATTTTGAAGAACCTTTCACGTTAGAGGCACATCATTGGGAAACCTATAGTAAATTAGAATCATATACACTGTGTAAAGGTAATTAGTCCCATACACCGTCGAGGGAAAACTGAATTATGTGAGTTATCACAACTTGTTAGCCAAAGACCTCCTACTGAGGATTGTCAAATAAAATTTGTAACAATCGATGCACCGATTTGGCATAGATTGTCACAGATAAATTCGTGGATATTTTATACCCAACCCGATTTATGCACAATTACTTGTTCGGAGCCTCAAAAAACCATGAGAGTTAGGATCGCAGGGGTGGGCAGGTTGTCTGTTTCTGCCTCTTGCGAAATACATACAGATTATTCTGTTTTTGTATCAACAACCAAAATAGAAAGAAATGTAAGGCTAGACATTGTGCCAGAGAATCCAAAATTCAGTTTAATATCTTTGTTAGCAGGAATTCTCAAATCTCTAGAACTACAAAAATTCACAAATGTAAAGCTAATTAAAGATATAAATTACCTAGCACATAGGGCATTCAAATTAGCTGAACTTAGACATAAGTCTTCTGACCAATTGTTTATATTTAAAATAGAATTTCATGTAACTATAATATACTTATTCATTATCAGTTTTATGTTAGCCATATAAGAATTTATAAACCAAGGGTATGTGTAAACTTTTTCTTATTTTCTATAAATTTAATTTAACTTTTTGCTAAGCTTGAGATATTTTATTTTTAGACTTGTGTAAATTTAGATTTATTTTGTTTTTGAAAATATGGATTAGTAAGGTGCAGGGACTTCACTAATGTAACGCTGGGGGTATTCGTGTATTCGTTTTACGCTGGGAGTGCCACACATCACCAGTATCAACTAAAAATTTTACTTTTTCTAGGATGGTCTGCAATGTTCTGATAGTTATGTGGTCGTTTATTATTTCTGTGCAGGTAAACACTCTTCTAATTGAATTATGGCGGCTTGTAGATTGCCGGCCGGACATCCGCCATTGACGGTCTTCTGGAGTTTTCCGTGTTCCTTGAAGAAGTAGATGGTTCTGATTGACTTCCGATGTCTTTTCTTTTGTTAACGTATAACCTTTTCCTACATTCTGCTATTTTATGACCCACTTTTTTACAATAGTTACAGGTTATTGTATGGACTTCTCCAACTGGTTTCTGATTTTGGTTACTCGTCGAGTTTTGTATTCTCCTTAGACAATTTTTGGCATAGTGTCTTTTCTGACCACAACGATGACAGTTTCCTGTTGATGGCGAGAGTTGGAGATTCGGTCTGGATGGTCTGTTCTCAGGTTTCAGATACTGCTTGGCTTCTCTATTTGAATTTCGAATTCGTTCTTCCTCTCTAGATGCTTGAATTGCTTTATCTAGAGTTTCTGGATTTCATGCCTTAATAAAATATTTTAATTCCCCTAGGCCTTCCATAAAGACCTGGATTACTTGTCGATTTATAGTTTTTTCCACTGCTTTTGCTATATCTAGTTGAGGGTCAGCTGTTTTTTGCTCAATAATTAGATTCTGTAATTGTTCTATTCTCATGGAATATGCGAGGACTCCTTCTCCTTGTCTTTGTTTCATGGCATATAGTTCTAAGTATAGATATGATGTCGTTCTCTGTGTTTCCAAGTTAGATTTTAATAAGTCTCGAAGTTCATCTCACTTTTCAAATGTTCTGTATTTGACGACTTGACGAGCTTTGCCCACTAATCGGGTCTGAATTGCTTGGAGTAGTGTCGGAATTGCTTCTGGTATAACGCATTTAACCGCAAATTCACATTTCTCGAGGAATATTTTTAGAGTTTCTGTATCTTTTCCATCAAATAACTTAGGTATTAACCTTATAGCTTCTTGGAACGTAATATGGAGATTGTCTTTGTTTGCTGTCATAGATTTGCATAAACTGGATATACTTGTCTTATCTACTCGTATAATGCCTCGTTGATTTTCTGTTCAATGATTTTCTGGATATGTTCAGTAATGTTCTTTTCGTTTCTTTGATCTCGGTCGTCCTCCATTGTTTTAAAAGAGTCTTGATACAATAACCAACTCGTCGAGGAACAATTATAATATTCTATTTCACTCCAATCGATTGTCTTCTTACTAGATATCCGTTTATTTATTTGTTCATTATTTTTAGGATGATCTGGTGTCGCCGAAGGAGGGTTTGTGGTGTTCAAAATACTTTCACACTCGTCCAATAATTTCGACGTCGTGTTTAGAATGTTTTCGGTACTACCTACCAACGTATTCGGCTGATTTAAAAGATTTTTATTTGTCCTTAGAGTTTCTGCTCTTCCTAAACTTTTACTTCGCCTACGATTTTTTGTTTGATTTCTTGTTTTCCTGTCTGTGAGGAGTGTTAAATTATTTACAAGAGCTCTAGAGGGTTGAAAATCAGGATTACTCGAATGGTCTGAGACAGCGTCGTCACTCATTTATTTCCTAATGAGTACGAATTTTAGAAAATTATCACCTATAGAAATCGTGAACTATGATAGTATTTCGAATATATGAATTAATTATTTGAAAACGATATAGTAATTATGTGCTCAATAATTGATATATATATATATATACTAGAGATGCTCTGTTGCATAAAATTTGAAACAATGGAAAGCATGTGTACAAATACAATAATACTTAAATCTAAACTTACGAGAAGAAAATCGAACACATGATGATCTAGACTTCGGTGATGGACATTCGACGATGTTTTGAATTTCTTCGATTCACTTCGTAGATTTTCTGCAATATGAATTTATCTGTCGTCACTCCCACGAAGGCTTGATGTTTCTTTTGTGACGTTCTGCGCTCCGGATCAGCTGGCACGGAGACCAATAATATTATATTGGGTTTCACTTGATTGTCTGAATGAAAATCGCTCGCGACGGCACTATGCGTATATCATGTGTTGTCTGTGTATTAGTATACACAACAACGGAACGTTGTTATTGCTGACGTCGACAACGGCGGTGCGTAAGCAATACGGTCACGGTCACGGCCACAAAACTGTGTCACGGCGGCGGCAAAAATAATGAATCTGTTCGTCGCCGTGTGGCGTTCTCGTCGTGGGTAATCGGTTACTTATTAGTTATATCACTAGATGTCGCCACGTTCACAATTAACCGGTTGTTAGTAAAGACGTTGGCCGATCGGGTGTGGTCGATGACGTATCGATCCGTCCAGGCGGTCAAAATAATGTTACCCGCCAATAATAATAATTATTATGGTTTTCTGCACCTGATTTTTTCTTGATGTTCTTTTTTTTTATGCTCTTAATGCTCTTGATGTTCTTGATGATTTTTGAATAGATATTGCCATCCCGCGGTAAGGTAACGGTATGTTCGATCCCACCGCTGCCACCAAAATGTTATGGGCACTCTTGAAGCGCCACACAACTAAGTGTTATAATTAAATATAACACTAAATACCGTAGGTACTGAACGAAAAGACAACAAATCTGTTTACAAAAGTTTTATTCATTGTGGTATCTAAGAGGTTCTGCACAAAGGCAATAAAGATGCTCTGTATAATTCGAGAGACACGACCCGATTAACTGGCCGGTGGGGACCGACACTCCATGTGTGAGAGGCTACGTGACCAAAAAAAGCTCACTCAGCACATTTCCGAGTGTCAGCCTACTGTGTGGCCAATTCATGGAATTCATATACATATATATATATACACGTATATATATAATATGTATATATATATAACGTAACTACTACAGCAGGGGTTCCTAACATGTGAACACGGTATAATAGTTTGAACTTTAAAAGATTTAAATATATTAATTTAATATTCACATTACATTGCTTGTGAAGGTCCATGTAATTTTAATTCAAAATAATGTACACTCGTATAAACAAAAATTTTGATATTTCCTTCATACAAAATATAGATCCTATCGAACCCATAGTGCATCAATATATATATATATATATATATATATATATATATATATATATATATATATATTTGTTCATGTATATATACGAATCATAACCATTTTTATATAAATTCCTTTTAGGAATAAAGATCATTTAGATGATCATAAGTATAATCCAAAATTCAACATAAAAAAAGAAGAAATGAAATATATCTCATTATAAAATATTAATACAATTATGTATAATTTTGCCAATTAAAATATGTAATTCCATTCCTGCAAATAAAAGTTGTAAATCTTCCTTAAAATCTGCTATATGGTATTAAAAATATAATTTAAATTTCCTTATTATAAATTATTAGTACTCTAACAACATGGTTTTTTTCTAATTTTATCGGCATTTCTCTAATTAATATATTAATACGAAAATATTATATAATGACTAAAAATGTATATATTTACATTATGTTGTATAACATATGTAGCTGGATCCTCTCATGGTACGTACAAACAAAACTTCAAATTGGATTGAAAAAAATTTGAAATATTTCTCATAATGAAAATAAAAGAGATTTAATATAATTTAGTTTATCAAAGTTGAAAAATTAAATGATTAATTTTCATTCGGCACTATTCAAGAAGGCAATTTTAACATATGTATATATATATATATATATATATATATATGTACGAATCATAACCTTTTTTATATGTATTTTTTTGGCAATAAGGATTATTTAGACGACGATATGCATAATCAAAAATTCAACATAGAAAAAAATACTATATAATGACTAAACATTTATATATTCACATTTTGTTGTATGACATATTTAGATGGATCCCCTAAGAGTATGTACAAACAAAATGTAAAATTAGATTGAAAAAAATTTGAAATATTTCTCATAATGAAAATAAAAGAGATTTAATATAATTTAGTTTATCAAAGTTGAAAAATTAAATGATTAATTTTCATTCGGCACTATTCAAGAAGGCAATTTTAACATATGTATATATATATATATATATATATGTATGTACGAATCATAACCTTTTTATATGTATTTTTTTGGTAATAAGGATTATTTAGACGACGATATACTTAATCAAAAATTCAACATAGAAAAAAAATACTAAATAATGACTAAACATTTATATATTCACATTTTGTTGTATGACATATTAAGATAGATCCCCTAAGAGTATGTACAAACAAAATGTAAAATTAGATTGAAAAAAATTTGAAATATTTCTCATAATAAGAATAACAGAGATTTAAAATAATTTTGTTTATTAAAGGTGAAAAATTAAATGATTAACTTTTATTCGGCAGTATTCAAGAAGGGAATTTTAACATTTTAATTTTCCAAATTTTTAATTATGATATAAATATAATAATAAATGTCCGATTTTTTCTTTTCCGGATAAATAGATGCAAAAAAATATATATATACATATATATATATATTTATTTATATACATTTTCTAGGTGGCAATTAAAAAATTATATTATCTAAGGATTCGAATTAATAAAGTATATTAGATCCCAAATTTATTTATTCTCTTCTCCTTGAAAATCGAATGTCAATTACATATGACATTTATTTTACTATACATTCATTTTAAATAAACAGGAAATAACCAATAAATATCATTTATATATATTTCTGTCTATTCAAAAGATATTTGGCTTAAAACCTGTATTATTATTAATGTTCATTCATGATTCATTAAATCTCTGAATCCTCTGAATGCTATATAATGTTATTATTAAATATAATTTATACAATTTTACTAGTGTTCTTCAATAAAATTGTAAATAGTATTTTCCAACAAATTTTCAACAATTTTATATACACACATTACTGAATGACCTTTTACATAACCTAACTTTAACTGGAAAAATTTTAAAATTAAAGTCCAATACAGCTTTTAGGAAGTCTTCATTTTTCTAACAAAATTAGTAAAATCAGACAATTCTAGGAATCGTGAGAGTTTTTACTTTAATGTATGCATCATGAAGCTTTTGATTTTCTGTCTATCACTGCTGTTTACATGTATAATATAACATTTTGAGAATCGATGTCCAAATTTGCTCACCAAATGCCTTTCTCTTAAAAAAAAATTTCAATATCGGATCAACCTACATGGAATGGAGAATTTCCAGTAGGAAACGTATGTATTAAAAAGTTATTGATAAAATACAAGTGGAATGCGTGCCTATTAATATGTTATGTAAACCAAAAGCACTTTAGTATAAGTATAAAACATTTCATACTTCTCAAAATCTGCTACGTTGAATTAGAAAATTATTTATATATTCTTACTACATCTTATTAGTGCTGTAAGAAAAAAATATTTACAATTACATTTGTATTCCCCTATATACATTTAATATGTATATTTACATACATAAGTTGTTAATATATGTAAAACTAAATATTAATACAATTGTTAAACAATTTTATTTTTTATTTTTTTGTGCTACAGATTATAGAGCTGCATGTACGTATAATCCAAAATTCAAAATCGTATAAGAAGATAAATTGATATACGAGCATGTCTCATCGTAAGATAAAAAAATAATTTTTTTCATGTTATTGCAATTGTTAAAGAGATTTCTGCGGAACGAGAATTTCTAATATTATATAATTATCGCCGACTATGGACTCGTGTTCATTTTATTTTAGTCCATCTGTATATATCACATCTTTAAGTTAATTTAGTATCGTATCATTTAATCGTTTTCTTATATTATATAATTATCGCCGACTATGGACTCGTGTTCATTTTATTTTAGTCCATCTGTATATATCACATCTTTAAGTTAATTTAGTATCGTATCATTTAATCGTTTTCTTATATTATATAATTATCGCCGACTGTGCACCCTTGTTCATTTATTTTAGTCTATCTGTATATATCATATCTTGTAATTGGATTTTTGTACCAAATCGTTAATTGTTCTATTGTTCAGTATTTATATCTTGTATTATATAAACTATTTATCATAGCTGTAACGACTATGGTATTTTTGTAATATCTTCATTATCGAATATCCGTCGCGAGACGCGAGCTAAATTTGTTCGCTATCAAGCCACGTCTACCCTCCGCAATCTCTACTCGGCGGCATAAAAGGGGCCTCGACGCCCTCACCATTCGCCAGTTCGTTTTGTACTGTAGTAAGACCCACCCGCGGCAGACTTACGCAGTCCAGGACGGATTCATTGTGACGCTTGGTGTTCATAGTGTAGCGAGACCCACCCGAGGCAGACTCGCGCACTATATTCCAAAGTGGATTGCTTTCCGATCCGTCGCAACGTGCTCCAGTGATCACGAACATAGGTCATCAGTCGTGCTTCAGTCACGCTCTTGTTTCTGTACGCCTCCATCGTACGCCGTACCGTTTTACCGTCCGTCGTCGGCCACGATCGCCAGTGGCCTGTCGGGTTCTTTACACAACGTGTGTCGTCGAATCGTATTTATTGTATTTATCTATCTCTGTATATGTGTATATTAATTGTACATCGATTTTCATAATTAAATTCACACTTGCACTCTGTATTTGGCATTTATGCTTCCATTCGCTTGTTCAATAGTCCAACATATTTTGGTCCTTCGGGCCGGATACAGAGAACAAACCAGTAACAATTATACAACACATACTTCCACGGTACCATTGTTCATTTTAGACAAGTAATATACCTTTAGTTCGAAATGGAAACGTATTCCGATGTCAAAAGTCGTTGTGAACGTGCTCTGGGGAAAATCAACACATTTTCTCTCGCTGCCAAGAAGTTATCTGGAGATGCTCAAAACAAAGTCCAACGATCAAAAGTGCGATTGATGCTTGGTGAACTCACACAACTTCGTCGGGCATTTGACCAAGATATCAACATCATGGAACAATGTGTCAGCGCAGGGAAAGCGCCATCAGACGTAACAACCAATGAAGTAAGTCATTCACTAGCTGCGAAATTTGATGAATGTTTTTATGATCTGTCAGCAATAGCAGACATTTTTGGGATGTCTACTACTGCTTCAATGGATCAATCCATGCCAGTATTTGATTCATCAGCAACTACGAATCAAAGTCAATCCACCTTCCATTTGCCAGTTAGGTCGTTACCAACGTTCTCTGGGAATGTGGCAGATTGGCAAGCCTTTGAAGACTTATTTATGTCCATACTTTCACACACCCCAACTCTACCGGATGTTGAACGCTTTGAACATTTGAAAACATCACTCAAAGGTGAGGCCTTGGCTCTCATTGATTATTTACCAATTACTGCCGTCAATTACAAAATTGCTTGGGAGCTTTTACGCAAACGGTACGGCAATAAACGTGATATTGCTCGTCATCACATGGATGCGTTAATCACTCCAGCAAAAGCAAAATATAATGATAGTCAAACCATCAGAACACTGGTAACCATAATACAAAAACATACTGCTGCACTCACTTCAATGGGCTATGTAACACGACAATGGTCTCCTCTACTTCTTCACATCTTCGAAAAAAATTTGGATTTGGATCTCCGTTCACGTTGGGAATTAACAGTAGGACGACGGGAATTGCCCTCAGTCGAAGAATTTTTGGAATTTCTGCAGTGTCATTTGCGATCCGCTGACATTATTACATATCGTCAGTCATCATCCAAGACATCGGACGCTAAGAAATCTACAAAATCAAGTAACTTCACTAAACCGCATAATCACTTTCCACAAGTATTAACAACTACGCTATCACTCAGTTGCATACTGTGTAAACAATCTCATTCTATCCGTCAGTGTCAAACTTTCATTTCCAAACCACCAAAGGAAAGATACCAGTTTGCAAAGGACCATCATCTGTGCCTCAATTGTCTATCAAGTAAACACAATACAGTAAATTGTTCTTCAAAACGTACGTGTCAAACATGTCAAAAGCGGCATCATACTTTATTACACTTTCCAAGTGAGTTGATCAACGTTGCACAACCGAGCAATACGATTCCTGCCGCCGACCTACAATCAACAGCTATGCTAGTAGCGTCAACCAGACTACAAGCTGTTCTTTTATCAACCATGCAAGTCGACGTCATCTCTGTTGATAACACCAAACATACTCTTCGGGCTCTATTAGATACTGGTGCACAGGCTAGTTTCATCACAAAATCATGTGCTGATCGTCTGTCGTTACCACGACGTCCCTGTAGAACACGTATCAATACATTCTCCGGGGTACCTGTCAATAACGTGTCAAGTATCATGTCAATTATGCTAACACCAAGAGGAAAACTTACACCAGCTTTACCTCTCGACGTCATGGTGGTATCAAAAATCACCGATGATACTCCTACAACTTTAATCTCGTCGAACTCATGGCCTCACATCACTGATCTATTCTTGGCAGATCCGACTTATCAAATTCCAGGGCCGGTAGACATCCTCTTGGGAGCTGACATCTTCCCAAGTCTAGTCACTGGTAAGCGCATCTCTGGACAATTATCTGAACCTGTTGCCTTTGAAACGCTCTTCGGATGGGTACTCATGGGTCCGACAGCTTCAACTTCAGATGTACCAATTACATCATTGTTAGTCATTGAAAATATGAAACTTGATAATTCACTGACGACTTTCTGGGAACTCGAAGAACCACCGCAAACCAAACATGAAAGTCCTGATGACTCACAAGCGGAATTACACTTCACATCTACCATTCACCGCCTTGATTCTGGACGATTCAGTGTGGGTCTTCCATTACGAACACCACGACCAATACTTGGTGATTCAAAAAAGGGTGCACTCCAAAGATTCAAATATCTAGAACATCGATTTTCACGTGATAAAATTCTCCGCCAACAATATATGGATTTTATGAAAGATTATCTTGACAATGAACACATGGAACTTATACCAGACCATGAAATAGATACACCATATAGTTACTATATTCCACACCACTGCATTCTACGATCAGAGGGCCAGACTACTAAACTGCGTGTCGTATTTGATGCATCCGCTCGAACAACTGCTGGTCGATCATTAAATGAGACATTATATACCGGTCGAAAATTACAGAAAGATCTACCATCCATTCTGATGCGAGCTCGAATTCACAAGTATCTATTCACAGCTGACATAAAACAAATGTACCGACAAATTCGAATCCGCGCCGCAGATAGGGATTATCTACGTATACTATGGCGTTTCGACAAGAACCAACCAATCAGCGAATATCGTCTCTGTACAGTCACTTATGGAACTTCATCAGCACCATATCAGGCTCTTCGCACTCTTCAACATCTGTCAACTATAGAAGGTGATCAATATCCATCAGCAGCCCATGCTCTTATGCACGATACATTTGTAGATGACATTCTCACAGGAGCCAATACTGAGGCAGAAGCTCTCAACTGCCAACAAGAATTAATTTCTCTATGTGCAAAAGGCCAATTTCCGTTACGTAAGTGGGCCAGTAATTCACCAGTCATCTTACAGAGTGTACCAGCAATGGACTGCTCTGTTACATCCACCATGTTCTTTGACGATGAGCTTAATACCGGTTTAAAGATTCTTGGTATGAAATGGAATCCAAAACATGATTATTTGTCATATAATGTACATTCTCAAGACACCAGTCCAACAAAACGGTCGATTCTGTCAGACATTGCTCGCATCTTTGATCCATTAGGTCTCTTGTGTCCAATCATCTTCTTAGCTAAATATCTCATGCAGTTACTGTGGACAACTGGAGTGGATTGGGATGCCAAAATACCAGAACATATCTCGAAAATTTGGCTACGATTTCAACAAGAACTTCATTCTTTGGAGAATTTACGCATACCTCGCCGAATAACATTAGACGAACCAGTAAGCTTTGAATTGCATTCCTTTTCTGATAGTTCTGAAAAGGGGTACGCTGCAGCCGTATACTTACGATGTATGTCTGGAACCACGATTATATGTCATTTAATCACGGCAAAATCAAAGGTATCTCCCCTCAAACGAGTAACGATTCCACGATTGGAACTGTGCGGAGCACTATTAGCAGCTAAACTCATCAATCATGTTGCTGAAGTGTTCAGCTCTCGAATAAAAATTGAAGCTCAGTACGCCTGGACTGACTCCACTACTACACTAGCGTGGATACAATCTTCTCCACATCGATGGAACACCTTTGTCGCCAATCGTACTAGTCAGATTCAAACTCTTACTCCTCCATCCATTTGGCGATATGTATCAACCAAAGATAATCCTGTCGACTGCGCCTCACGTGGACTCTACCCGACCGAACTCCTTCAACAATCGACATGGTGGCATGGACCGAACTTTTTAAATCAAGATAGCAGACTTTGGCCATCACCCATGGTTCAACCTCATGACGATCTGGACATGATAGAAACACGACGAACTGTTTTACTCGCAGCCGCACCGTCTCATCCTATTGATGATATACTTCAACGATTCTCTTCATTACCGAAAATCATCAGGATTGTTGCTTATTGTCGACGTATAATAAAAAAATCACAATTTACCAGCTTGACATGCTCACCTATCGAACTTGCACAGGCTTTACACTGTATTATTCTAATAGTACAGCATCAATCCTTCGCTGAATATATAAAAAACATAAATCAATCAATGATTCGAGGAACTCCTAAATTACGAGGTCTCAACCCATTTTTCGATGACCATGGTATTCTTCGAGTTGGTGGTCGATTAGCGCTTACTGACCTTCCATACGATCAAAAACATCCGATCCTGTTACCTAAATCGCACCGTTTCACTCAATTACTCATCGACGATTTTCATCAACAATACCACCACGTTGGAACAACCACACTACATGGAATAATTCAACAACAATACTGGATCATATCGGGGCGACAAGTCATCAAATCTCGATTAAACCGATGTGTAAATTGTTACAAATTACGTCCGAAATTTATTCAACCGTTGATGGGTGACCTCCCACGCTTTCGTTTACAACAGGTAAAACCATTTTTTATAACTGGAGTTGATTACGCGGGTCCTATACCACTAAAGTCATCAACAGGTCGACGAAATGTACCGGGTCAAGCATACATTTGCTTATTTGTATGTATGACAACCAAAGCTTTACATTTGGAAGTAGCCTCAAATCTTTCCACAGACACGTTCCTGCTAGCTTTCAGTCGGTTCATTGCTCGACGAGGTCCAGTACAACAAATGCATAGCGACTGTGGAACCACTTTCAAAGGCGCCTCCAGATTATTTCAACCAGTCGATCTCTTTACTCAATCCAAGGAACACCAAGAAAAATGTCAACAGTATCTAGCAACCCGTAACATCACGTGGCACTTCAATCCACCATCGGCACCCCATTTCGGCGGATTATGGGAAGCTGGAGTAAAATCAGTTAAAACATTACTTCATCGCACAATTGGTCTTCATAGATTACGCTACGAAGAATTAAATACCTTATTATGTCGTATCGAAGCAACTCTTAATTCTAGACCACTTGGGGTACTTAGCACAGATCCAAAAGACTTTGAACCACTCACGCCCAACCACTTTCTTACGCTTTCTTCAAGTACGGATTCAGCTGATCCAAATTTAGAAAACGTCCCTATGTCCAAACTTCAACGCTGGAGATTAATAAAGGACATTCACTCTCACTTTTGGCGTCGTTGGAAAAACGAATATTTGCATTCACTTCAACGAAGATCTAAATGGATATCTTCAACCGATTCACTTCAACTCAACACTTTAGTTCTCATCAGGGAACCTACCACACCCCTCGTGTGGAAACTTGGAAGAGTACTCAAACTTCATCCAGGACATGATGGCGTCTCTCGCGTTGCTACCATCCAAACTTCAACAGGTATTTTGAAACGCCCAACAGTCAAATTATGTCCTTTACCAATCTATTAAACGCTGGATGCGTTTAACGGGGGCAATATGTTAAAGAGATTTCTGCGGAACGAGAATTTCTAATATTATATAATTATCGCCGACTATGGACTCGTGTTCATTTTATTTTAGTCCATCTGTATATATCACATCTTTAAGTTAATTTAGTATCGTATCATTTAATCGTTTTCTTATATTATATAATTATCGCCGACTGTGCACCCTTGTTCATTTATTTTAGTCTATCTGTATATATCATATCTTGTAATTGGATTTTTGTACCAAATCGTTAATTGTTCTATTGTTCAGTATTTATATCTTGTATTATATAAACTATTTATCATAGCTGTAACGACTATGGTATTTTTGTAATATCTTCATTATCGAATATCCGTCGCGAGACGCGAGCTAAATTTGTTCGCTATCAAGCCACGTCTACCCTCCGCAATCTCTACTCGGCGGCATAAAAGGGGCCTCGACGCCCTCACCATTCGCCAGTTCGTTTTGTACTGTAGTAAGACCCACCCGCGGCAGACTTACGCAGTCCAGGACGGATTCATTGTGACGCTTGGTGTTCATAGTGTAGCGAGACCCACCCGAGGCAGACTCGCGCACTATATTCCAAAGTGGATTGTTTTCCGATCCGTCGCAACGTGCTCCAGTGATCACGAACATAGGTCATCAGTCGTGCTTCAGTCACGCTCTTGTTTCTGTACGCCTCCATCGTACGCCGTACCGTTTTACCGTCCGTCGTCGGCCACGATCGCCAGTGGCCTGTCGGGTTCTTTACACAACGTGTGTCGTCGAATCGTATTTATTGTATTTATCTATCTCTGTATATGTGTATATTAATTGTACATCGATTTTCATAATTAAATTCACACTTGCACTCTGTATTTGGCATTTATGCTTCCATTCGCTTGTTCAATAGTCCAACAGCAATAAATACATTATTCAGGACAGCAAATATAAAAATATACATTCCAGTGCTTTTTGTTTGTGAAATATCGAAAACCATACTGTTCTGAATTCTCATCATGGAAATATAATTACAATTCTTTGATTTTATGTTTATTTTTATTTAACTAGAATAAAAACCAATGGATATGATAGATATTTGTCATTGAATTCTAATGATATTTGTTTCAAAATTATTGTACAACTAATTCTTAATAATATTTAAATTCATATATTCCTCAGGCATCATTCATATAGTAACAATATTCTTTATTTCACGTTATGATATAACATGCAAAACACGATTTATATTATGATCGTCTGGTATTTTAAATATATTAGGCTCTGTTTCTGTTGGTATTGATTGATTAGTTTAAACACGAAATTCGAATATTAAACTTTTCTCTATCATAACTAAATTTAAGCTCTAAAAACGTTTACTATTTTCCAAATGCTCGGATCTCTCTTATTATATTTGCTTTAAAATTAAAAAGTAAAACTTTTTTAGCAAGTGTAATAATCGTAACCCTCTGATTATAAATGCTTTTAAACAGTATATTTATTTTTCCCTACAATTGCATATGATCTGTAATAAGAAATATTGAATATAAGTAATCATTTTGTTTCATGTGATTTTGAAAATAAAGCATATGGCCAGTATATTCTAGAATAACAGTTGACTTTTAATAAATTAACAGAAAAATATATTATTTAAACATACTAAATACATTCAAAGTATAATTTCTAAATTATAAGAGAATACTTCCGCTTCGTGACATTTCCAATAATAATCATGTTAAATAATATAAGCATTCACAATAATCTTATTAAAATAATAATTAATACAATAAAGAAATCTTATTGTAAAAGTGTTCTTATGCTTTTTGACCGATAAGTTTAACTCTTTATTGACATTTAACTAATTTTTACTCTAAGTTTATTCAATTCACATTTATATTTATATATATATATATATAAATATATATATATGTAGATACATTTAGTAATTTATTTCGACAACGGCAAATGTGATGATATTGTAATAAGCTGGCAGTGCAGAGCATTAAGTACATTAATTTCTCTTTCTAAAATTGTGAATCGATTTAGTCAATATTTAGGTCAAAATGACACATTTTATTCTTATATAGATAGATTCAATATAATTATATATAAATATATTATTTCTTAAACACCATACGTTTTCATAAGACGTATTGTTTAAAGTAATAAAAAGTCAAGTGTATTCGTCAAGTTATTTCTAGCTCTCTTTTTTCGTACATTATTCAAATGGTTTTATATTTTTGTTTAAAATTAAATAAAATAAGAATTGAATTTATCTCAATAAAAAAAAATTAATATGATTATGTATAATTCTGCCAATTAAGATATGTTATTCCTTTTCTGCGAATAAAAGTTGTTAATCTACTTTAAAATCTGCTATATGGTAATAAAGTTATAATTATAATTTCCATATTAGAAATTATTAGTAATCTAACATGTTTTTTACAATTACATCCGCATTTCCCTATATCTATGTAAATTGTTTAATGAATTTTTTTAAATATATATATATACAAAAATACTATACAATAACTATATATTAATATATTCATATTATGTTGTATGACATATTTAGCTGGATCCTCTCAGAGTATGTACAAACAAAATTTAAAATTAGATTAAAAAAAATTTGAAATATTTCTCATAATAAGAATAACAGAGATTTAAAATAATTTTGTTTATTAAAGGTGAAAAATTAAATGATTAACTTTTATTCGGCAGTATTCAAGAAGGGAATTTTAACATTTTAATTTTCCAAATTTTTGATTATGATATAAATATAATAATAAAGGTCCGATTGCTTCTTTTCCGGATATATAGATGCAATAAAATATATATATACATATATATATATATTTAATATATAAAATTCTCGTGTCACAGTTTTCGTTGCCATACTCCTCCGAAACGGCTTGACCGATTTTGATGAAACTTTTTGTGCTTATCCGGTATCTATGAGAATCGGCCAACATCTATTTTTCATCCCCCTAAATGTTAGGGGTAGTCCACCCCTAAATTTTTTTTTTTATTTTTTAGACAAAATTTTTAATTTCTATTTTTTATGATACAACATATAAAAATACATACAATCCTCAATTTTCACCCTTCTATGATCAACCCTTATTTTTTAATAGCCATTTTAGTAATTTAATCATTTTTCTTCTCCGGTCGAAAACTGATCAATCGTCATTTAATTAGTTATCCCCGCCAGATGTCTACAGGTGTCACTTCTGACCCAGTAAACAGCACGGAGTAGGGATGAGAACGAAGCCGGTCTCCTTTCTTTCTCACTCCCTACACAGTTGTCGGCCACAATAATGATGTTTATGCATCAAGTGTAGTAGTAACGTTGACAATTATTATTTTATTATTATTTCTCAGTGTAACTCTAATATTAACTTTTAATCATTCCTATTTTATCAATAATAATTAAATTATCAATTTTGAGTGTATTTTGCACGATTAGTTAATCAAGTGATTTTATAACCTCAAAAGTACTCAACACGTGACACGAGCTTCCAATAACAACGGATTTTGTGTTGTAAGTATACTTTTTTTTATATCGAAAATATTGTTGATCTTATAAAAATGTAATTTTAATATAATTTTATTAAAAAAATGTAATTGAACAATTAAGATTTTCATAGTTTCCAAAAAATCAATCATTATGAATCTTTATTTTGAAATGTCAATGAAAATATTGGTTGTATGAAAAAATTATAAGAGACAATGTTTTCATAAAATTTAATTTTTTACTTTTGTTTGAAAAATTTTTCCATAAAACTTATATTTTTGTTATAAATCATTTCAAAACTGCGGCAAAAATCCTGGCCCTAATTATACTTTTAACATTTTTCATCATTAAATAATTTCATTAATTCTATTTATGTATGTTTTGTACAGTGAGCAATGCCAAGAAAACGCAAAGGGGCTGATTTGAGCCGCAGTACAAGTAAATACTTGCGAAATAGCAGATCCGAAAGAACAGAAGAACAAATCCAGCAACAAAATACTGATGCACGTGTCAGAATGGCGCAATTGCATCAAGAAGAGCCAGAAGATACACGAGCTGAACGCAATGAAGTCAGAAGATTAGAACAACGACAATCACGCCGTTTCACAGTCAATAGACGAAGAACAAATGACCAACAACGACAACAGGTACATCGAGCATTTATATCTGATTCATTCCTGCGTCTAGCATTCCAGTATGAGCCCGATATTGAATATTATGCTCATTCAAAAGTGGTAATTGGTGCTATGGACAAGGAATGTCCGCATTGTCATGCTCTGAAATTCAAAAATGAGCCAGCTGGGATGTGTTGCGCGTCAGGAAAAGTGCAACTACCTGAAAATGAAACACCACCTGAACCATTGAACGGCTTACTTATCGGCACGGATCCAGATTCTAACGTGTTCCTGAAGTCAATTCGAAGATACAATTCATGCTTTCAAATGACATCGTTCGGAGCAACAGAAATAGTTCGAAATACTAATGCAAATGGTCAACAATTCAATTCTACATTCAAAATCAGAGGCCAAGTTTATCATAAAATGGGCTCACTGTTGCCAATGCCAAACGAACCACATAAATTCTTACAAATCTACTTTATGGGCGGCGAGGATTCCGGAAGCGCACTTGCCAATCGCGTGAATGCACGTTGTGATTATAATAACCTTGATTCACTTTATGCCAGGCGTATCGTCAGCGAGCTAGATGCTCTTTTGAACGAGCACAACGAGTTGTTGAAAATATTCAAATCACATATGCACCAATTACAAAGCGATAATCACGCTATCGTCATTAATCCTGATAAAACACCAGCTGGAGAGCATATTCGTAGATTCAATGCACCCGTTGTTGATGATGTTGCTGGAATCATGGTTGGCGATTGTACAGCTGCACGAGAAATTGTGATTCGTAGAAGAAATAATAATCTTCAGTTCATTGCTGACACACATCGTTCATACGACGCTCTCCAATATCCGCTAATATTCTGGAAGGGACAAGACGGATATTGCATAAACATAAAACAACGAGATCCCGTATCAGGTACTTCATTGATTATTAATTAATAATTTATTATTATTAATTATTAATTAATTTATTGATTATTAATTATTAATTTGATCATTTAATTAATTTTCATTTAATTCATTTGATTAATTTAATTTGATGAACAAATATTACAGGAGCTGAAACAAACAAGAACGTTAGCTCAAAGGATTATTATGCGTACCGATTAATGATTAGACGTGGCCTGGACAACGTCATTTTACGATGTCGTGAGCTTTGTCAACAATTCATGGTCGACATGTACGCGAAGATTGAGAGCGAACGACTACGATACTTACGATATAATCAACAAAAGCTGCGCGCGGAAGAGTACATTCATTTGCGAGACGCTATCAACAACAACGCCGACGTCGCCGAAATTGGTAACCATGTCATTTTACCATCATCGTACGTAGGCAGTCCACGTCATATGCAAGAATATATACAGGATGCTCTGACTTTCGTGCGCGAATATGGACGACCATGTTTATTTATCACGTTCACATGTAATCCAAAATGGCCAGAGATTACATCTTTGCTACTGCCTGGCCAAAATGCAATACATCGCCATGACATTACAGCACGTGTGTTCAGACAAAAGTTGAAGTCTTTAATAAGTTTCATTACTAAATCACATGTATTTGGTCCCATACGTTGCTGGATGTATTCGGTTGAGTGGCAAAGCGAGGATTACCTCATGCACACATTTTGGTTTGGTTCATCGACAAAATCCGTCCTGAAGAAATCGATAGTATCATTTCTGCGGAAATTCCAGATCCATCCACTGACCAACTGCTGTTTGATATTGTTACAACAAACATGATTCATGGTCCATGTGGTACTCTTAATAGTTCATCGCCTTGCATGGCTGATGGAAAATGTACTAAAAATTTTCCTAAAGATTTTACCAATGATACGGTCACAAATGTCGACGGATACCCAATATATCGTCGAAGAAATCCTGAAAATGGCGGACAGTCATTTATTAAAAATATCATCAACACAGACATTGATATTGACAATCGTTGGGTGGTGCCATATTCGCCTCTGCTGAGCAAGACATATAATGCTCATATTAATGTTGAGTTCTGCAGTTCTGTGAAGAGCATCAAATACATTTGCAAGTATGTCCATAAAGGCAGTGATATGGCTGTGTTTAGAGTGGAAAATATTAATGTGAATGCTCCTCCAGTGAATAAAAACGATGAAATAACGCTCTACCAAATTGGTCGGTACATCAGCTCCAATGAAGCTGCTTGGCGTATCTTTGGTTTTCCAATTCATGAACGGGATCCAGCAGTTGTTCAGTTAGCCATCCATCTTGAAAACGGTCAGCGTGTATTTTTCACGAACGAGACAGCGATTGATCGTGCAATAAATCCACCTAAAACTACACTTACTGCATTTTTGAATTGTGTAATCGTGCGGATGATTTTGGTGCCTTTGCACGAACATTACTCTATTCACAAGTACCACGCTATTTCACATGGACTCAAACAAAAACATGGATGCCCCGCAAGCAAGGCTCACCAGTTGCTGCATGTCTCAATTTATTTAAATCAAACGCCTTGGGGCGATTATTTACAGTCAATCCAAGACACACGGAGTGTTTTTATCTTCGACTGTTGTTGGTTAATGTAACTGGCCCATTATTATTTCAAGATATACGTAAAGTGAATGGGCAACAATATCCAACGTATAAAGATGCATGCCTTGCACTCGGCTTGCTGGAAGACGACAACCAGTGGGAATGCATGCTTGCTGAAGCTGCATTGAACTGTACAGCAATACAAATTCGTCTACTATTCGCTATAGTGTTGACTACATGTTTCCCAGCCCGAGCACAGATATTATGGGAAAATCACAAAGATTCAATGACTGATGATATATTGCATCAACATCGTATACGGTGCCACGATCTAATCATAACATTCAGCGACGAAATGTACAATGAAGCATTGATTGCTATTGAGGATCTTTCCATTGTCATTGCCAACTTACCACTTAGTAATTTCGGTATGAATTCGCCAAATCGAACTGCATCTGATTTAATGAATACTGAAATGAATCGTGAACTTCAGTACAGTACTGTAGAAATGGCAGCGATTGTTGCCCGCAATGTCCCACTAATGAATGAGGAACAAAGAACCATTTATGATCGCATTATGCTCGCAGTTTCAGCTGGACAAGGTGGGTTCTTCTTTTTGAATGCACCGGGTGGAACTGGCAAAACATTCGTTATTTCGCTAATTCTTGCTGAAATACGATCAAATAATGGCATCGCATTGGCCGTTGCATCATCGGGCATTGCAGCAACTTTATTGGATGGAGGTAGAACAGCTCATTCAGTATTTAAGCTGCCACTAAATATTCAGAATAACCCTGACGCAGTATGCAACATTAAGAAACAATCGTCCATGGCCACTGTGCTGAAACGGTGTAAAAATATTATTTGGGATGAATGTACTATGGCACACAAACATTCACTTGAGGCGTTGAACAGGACATTGAAAGATATTAAAAACAGTGACAAACTATTTGGCGGAACTCTGTTGGTCCTTTCAGGTGATTTCAGACAAACACTTCCAGTCATTCCACGTTTAACATACGCTGATGAGATCAACGCTTGCTTAAAATCATCTCCATTGTGGCGTAATGTTGAAAAATTACAGCTAAAAATAAATATGCGCGTTCAAATGTTTCAAGATCCATCCGCTGAAACATTTTCAAAACAACTCTTAGATATCGGTGATGGAAAAGTTGCTATAGATGAAACTGGATACGTAAAATTACCGACCGATTTCTGCACAATCGCTGATTCGCAAGATATTCTCATTGAACAAATATTTCCCGATGTACACACACAGTACATAAATCATGAGTGGCTTGCAGAAAGAGCGATTTTAGCGGCAAAAAATGTAGACGTTGACAATTTAAATCTGAAGATACAAATGTTGTTGCGGGTGAACTTGGTATCATATAAATCTATTGATACAGTTTGCGACGACAGCGAAGCAGTAAATTTTCCCACAGAGTTTTTGAACTCACTGGATTTGCCAGGCATGCCACCGCATAATTTACAATTAAAGGTTGGATCTCCAATTATCTTGCTTCGTAATTTGAACCCGCCCCGGCTGTGCAACGGTACGCGATTAGTCATTCAAAAATTAATGAAAAACGTGATCGAAGCCAGGATTTTAAATAGCAAGTTCAGAGGTGAAAATATACTCATACCACGGATTCCTATTATACCTACAGATGTGCCAATTCAATTCAAACAAACGTATTCAGTTTCCGATTAGATTGGCATTTGCAATGAATATCAACAAATCCCAAGGTCAAACGATGTCTGTTTGTGGATTAGATTTGAGAACACCATGTTTTTCACACGGACAATTATACGTGGCATGCTCTCGAGTGGGTAAACCATCCAGTTTGTTTGTGTTAGCTAAAGATGGACTAACAAAAAATATTGTTCACGCTATAGCATTAAGAGATTGATATTGTTTAATAGTGTTACTGTCGTAATTGTTTAATTAATGATATATAATTTTAAGGAATAAATTATAATATAACATAAAATAATATTTGCCTTTTGTTATTTTTATATTCCCATCGTTCACAGCGCTCCATGCTTATTTCAAGCATATACCACATTCTTACATACATACAATATACACATTCTAACATACATACATACTTACAATAAGTAAGCTATTTTTTGTCTACACTAGAAATTACTAGGAAATTATTTATATGGCAAAACAACGTTTGCCGGGTCAGCTAGTATATATATATATATATATATATATATATATATATATATATATTTATTTATTTATATACATTTTCTAGGTGGCAATTAAAAAATTATATTATCTAGGAATTCGAATTAATTTAGTATATTAGATCCCAAATTTATTTATTCTCTTCTCCTTGAAAATCGAATGTCAATTACATATGACATTTATTTTACTATACATTCATTTTAAATAAACAGGAAATAACCAATAAATATCATTTATATATATTTCTGTCTATTCAAAAGATATTTGGCTTAAAACCTGTATTATTATTAATGTTCATTCATGATTCATTAAATCTCTGAATCCTCTGAATCCTCTGAATGCTATATAATGTTATTATTAAATATAATTTATACAATTTTACTAGTGTTCTTCAATAAAATTGTAAATAGTATTTTCCAACAAATTTTCAACAATTTTATATACACACATTACTGAATGAACTTTTACATAACCTAACTTTAACTGGAAAAATTTTAAAATTAAAGTCCAATACAGCTTTTAGGAAGTCTTCATTTTTCTAACAAAATTAGTAAAATCAGACAATTCTAGGAATCGTGAGAGTTTTTACTTTAATGTATGCAACATGAAGCTTTTGATTTTCTGTCTATCACTGCTGTTTACATGTATAATATAACATTTTGAGAATCGATGTCCAAATTTGCTCACCAAATGCCTTTCTCTTAAAAAAAAATTTCAATATCGGATTAACCTACATGAAATGGAGAATTTCCAGTAGGAAACGTATGTATTAAAAAGTTATTGATAAAATACAAGTGGAATGTGTGCCTATTAATATGTTAAGTAAATCAAAAGCACTTTAGTATAAGTATAAAACATTTCATACTTCTCAAAATCTGCTACGTTGAATTAGAAAATTATTTATATATTCTTACTACATCTTATTAGTGCTGTAAGAAAAAAATATTTACAATTACATTTGTATTCCCCTATATACATTTAATATGTATATTTACATACATAAGTTGTTAATATATGTAAAACTAAATATTAATACAATTGTTAAACAATTTTATTTTTTATTTTTTTGTGCTACAGATTATAGAGCTGCATGTACGTATAATCCAAAATTCAAAATCGTATAAGAAGATAAATTGATATACGAGCATGTCTCATCGTAAGATAAAAAAATAATTTTTTTCATGTTATTGCAATAAATACATTATTCAGGACAGCAAATATAAAAATATACATTCCAGTGCTTTTTGTTTGTGAAATATCGAAAACCATACTGTTCTGAATTCTCATCATGGAAATATAATTACAATTCTTTGATTTTATGTTTATTTTTATTTAACTAGAATAAAAACCAATGGATATGATAGATATTTGTCATTGAATTCTAATGATATTTGTTTCAAAATTATTGTACAACTAATTCTTAATAATATTTAAATTCATATATTCCTCAGGCATCATTCATATAGTAACAATATTCTTTATTTCACGTTATGATATAACATGCAAAACACGATTTATATTATGATCGTCTGGTATTTTAAATATATTAGGCTCTGTTTCTGTTGGTATTGATTGATTAGTTTAAACACGAAATTCGAATATTAAACTTTTCTCTATCATAACTAAATTTAAGCTCTAAAAACGTTTACTATTTTCCAAATGCTCGGATCTCTCTTATTATATTTGCTTTAAAATTAAAAAGTAAAACTTTTTTAGCAAGTGTAATAATCGTAACCCTCTGATTATAAATGCTTTTAAACAGTATATTTATTTTTCCCTACAATTGCATATGATCTGTAATAAGAAATATTGAATATAAGTAATCATTTTGTTTCATGTGATTTTGAAAATAAAGCATATGGCCAGTATATTCTAGAATAACAGTTGACTTTTAATAAATTAACAGAAAAATATATTATTTAAACATACTAAATACATTCAAAGTATAATTTCTAAATTATAAGAGAATACTTCCGCTTCGTGACATTTCCAATAATAATCATGTTAAATAATATAAGCATTCACAATAATCTTATTAAAATAATAATTAATACAATAAAGAAATCTTATTGTAAAAGTGTTCTTATGCTTTTTGACCGATAAGTTTAACTCTTTATTGACATTTAACTAATTTTTACTCTAAGTTTATTCAATTCACATTTATATAAATATATATATATGTAGATACATTTAGTAATTTATTTCGACAACGGCAAATGTGATGATATTGTAATAAGCTGGCAGTGCAGAGCATTAAGTACATTAATTTCTCTTTCTAAAATTGTGAATCGATTTAGTCAATATTTAGGTCAAAATGACACATTTTATTCTTATATAGATAGATTCAATATAATTATATATAAATATATTATTTCTTAAACACCATACGTTTTCATAAGACGTATTGTTTAAAGTTTTAAAATGTCAAGTGTATTCGTCAAGTTATTTCTAGCTCTCTTTTTTCGTACATTATTCAAATGGTTTTATATTTTTGTTTAAAATTAAATAAAATAAGAATTGAATTTATCTCAATAAAAAAAAATTAATATGATTATGTATAATTCTGCCAATTAAGATATGTTATTCCTTTTCTGCGAATAAAAGTTGTTAATCTACTTTAAAATCTGCTATATGGTAATAAAGTTATAATTATAATTTCCATATTAGAAATTATTAGTAATCTAACATGTTTTTTACAATTACATCCGCATTTCCCTATATCTATGTAAATTGTTTAATGAATTTTTTTAAATATATATATATATACAAAAATACTATACAATAACTATATATTAATATATTCATATTATGTTGTATGACATATTTAGCTGGATCCTCTCAGAGTATGTACAAACAAAATTTAAAATTAGATTAAAAAAAATTTGAAATATTTCTCATAATAAGAATAACAGAGATTTAAAATAATTTTGTTTATTAAAGGTGAAAAATTAAATGATTAACTTTTATTCGGCAGTATTCAAGAAGGGAATTTTAACATTTTAATTTTCCAAATTTTTGATTATGATATAAATATAATAATAAAGGTCCGATTGCTTCTTTTCCGGATATATAGATGCAATAAAATATATATATACATATATATATATGTACGGATACCTAGATCTCGGTAATATTGGAATCTATTGGTACACCGTGCGTAGGTATAATGTTGACCGGTAGACCCTATCTAAACTTATGAATAGAACAGGAAAGAAGATACAATAATTTGAAAAGATTTACATGTAACAAAAGAAATAAATAAATGTATTAATGGAAAACTTAAAAAAAACTATGACACAGTGCAGGCAAAGGGGGGAAACTTACATGCTAAATACAGTATTACAAAAATTAGATATATATATATATTGAATAAATATTTACGTGACCATCAACCGTGGTGACGTGTATTAAATGAGTGACAATCCAAACTGTGATGGAAACAACAATCAATTTCTCCCGGCCTTCTGGAGTGCGATGGCGAGCCAATAGATGGACGCAAAACAAGCGAAGACGAAGTTACATGCGACGGAACTGCGAAACACCTTTCGGCATGCCCGGTGTAGAATGTGATTTGCCGATTGTCGATGTGATGACTAATGAGTGCATTCACACGCAAACAATGGCGAATAGAACCGGCGTAAAAGGACGCGACGGAACTTTGTGTGACGGCGATCGGAATACGCGCGTTTCACAAAACGAAACAGTTACGAATACGAAAATATGTCGTATTATAAAATACAGCAAATTACGTATTAAGAAAAAATATCACGAACACGAATTGGATGAACACATGGCGGATATAGTAAACGCGCACAATATGTATCGCAGGCCAATTACGTAATAAATTTAAACGACAAATATAAAAAAAATGACGTGTGTAGCGGATATTTTATTACGTGTACGACACGAAAAAACGTATCGAACAGACGCGAGTGACGGCTGAGAAAAAGCATGCGTACGATCGTATACGACGACACGACCGGCGGCCCGAGAGGAAAACCGAAAAGTGAAATCGAAAAATATAATAATAATACATTATCTTTTGCGCGCACACATACACGCACACGCGGAGACCAGCGTTCACAACGATAACGTATCTGTTCGGATATAAGACGACTGTACACAGGCGACGTGAACAAAATAAAAATATATATCGGTAAAAACCGGTGATATGACGATACCGCTGGGTGTATAATTACAATCGTCACAGCGGCGGCAACGATGGCGCGTACGTACCCATGACGAACGATACGTGCGCTAACATTCTCCCGGCTTGAAAGACGTAGGCTTTCAATTGTTCGGAAAATAGTACGTCGCTGATAACAGAACTTTGTCGCATCGATGATGGTTCTTGAGCAAAATCTTCGTGATGATTTGAAAGCTTTCTTAAGACTAATACTTAACACTAATTACAAACATGAGGAGGAAAGAAAGAAAAGAAAAAATTAAGGAATATAATAGTTAGCAATCATTGGATAAAGGTAATACGGTGAGTTTAACAACCGGTCTTTTATATGTTCCATCAGAGGTACGTAGAGTAACTACACGAACTACTCCGTCATCGCCTGGATGGATTTGTTCTACGCGAGCGAGTTTCCATGCCGTCGGCGGTAGCGTTGATGACCGTATCACCACCAAGTCCCCCACTTGAATGTTGATTTGTGGACGCATCCATTTCGCTCGACCTTGGAGACTGGTTAAATATTCTGCCGACCATCTGTTCCAAAACGATTGATGGAATGAGCTCAGGAGTTGCCAACGTCGCAGGCGGTTGAACGGATGTGATGTCAGATCCGGTTCTGGGATGGCAACAAGAGGAGCGCCAACCAGGAAATGACCTGGTGTTAAAGGTAGAAGGTCATTAGGATCTGATGATTGTGGAGTAATAGGTCTCGAGTTAAGTATAGCTTCTATACGACTGACAAGTGTGTTCATCTCCTCGAACGTCAACTTTTGTAAACCTATCACTCGCCTCATGTGGTGTTTGCAGGATTTAACGGCGGCTTCCCACAATCCACCAAAGTGGGGAGTCGCTGGTGGGTTGAAATGCCATTGACAATTGATGGCACCCGCGCATAATTCTTGAGCAGCAGATTCAGAGAACAAACGTTGAATTTCACGATTGGCTCCTTGGAAATTAGTTCCGCAGTCCGAATAGATGTCAGATGGAAGTCCCCGACGAGACACGAAGCGATGCAGAGCCGCAATGAATGCCTCTGTAGTCATGTCGGAAACAACTTCAATATGAACCGCTTTGACTGCCATGCACACGAATAACGCTATATAGCATTTGACCGACCGAGCTTGTTTGCGCCGTCCTTCTTTGATCAGAAACGGCCCTGCGTAATCCACACCTACCTGTGAAAATGGTCGTGACGGGCGGACTCTGGAGGATGGTAAGTCTGCCATCAATGGTGGATGATTGCTCAACCGGTGACGAGTGCAGATAACACATTTGAACGTCATCTGACGTATGGCCGATCGAGATGACATTATCCAATAACGTTGATTCAACAGCGATGACATCAATTGAGGACCCGCGTGTAAATAATACAAATGATAATGTCTGATTACCAAAGTGGTTAACACACACGACTTGGGCAATAGAATAGGATTTTTAGCCATCTGCTGAAGCATGGAATGCCGTAACCGTCCACCTACACGGATAATCCCTGCACCGTCGATGTACGGAGCTAATCTTGCAAATGACGTTGGAAGGACTTTAGACGTTGTGAGAAGCGACTTATGTAACTCATGGAAATGGTGACGCTGAGTCAGCCGAATGACTAAAAATAATGAATTATTAAGTTCCGAATGTCGCAAGTATCCTTTTGGAGACTCTCGTTTGCGAGCAATATTGGCAAAACGATGCATGTATGCGACAACGCGTTGAAGTTTAATTAATGATGAAAAGCGGCCGAACCATTCCGCATCAATTGTCGTAGTGGTGATTGTCAACGTGTGTTGCAAGGTACGTGTCTGCTCTGGCAAATCTTGCGGTGATAAAAATCGACACGTATTGGATGACCAATTGGCAACTGAATCTTGCAGAAACGACGGACCTTCCCAATACAGACGATGAGCCAAGGCTTCCTTCGGGAACATTCCGCGTGACACACAATCGGCTGGGTTTTGTTCAGTTGACACGTGATGCCATTGACATCCGGGAAGCAACTCTTGGATTTTGTTGATTCGATTCGTTACAAACACTTTGAATTGTATCTGCGGGCTGGTTAACCAAGACAATACGACGGTAGAATCCGTCCACGCATGGACTGAAGACAATTTTATCATGGGCGATAGTGTCTGATATATACGATGTAGTACTTGAGCAAGCAATAAGGCACCGCACAGTTCCAACCTTGGGACCGACAGGATTTCATTCTTATGTCCTAACTTTAACGGTGTGACCTTCGATTTTGCAGTGATGAAGTGTATGGTAACAGGTTTAGACTTGTATGCTAGTCGGAGGTACGCAACAGCCGAGTAGCCTTTCATTGAAGCGTCAGAAAAGCCCACTAAATGGATGTCGCAACTTTCTTGGACGGGAATATGCCGAGGAATTTTCAAATGGGACACGCACGGTAATTCTGACGAGAATGATTTCCACAACACAGACAATTCTTCCGATATTGGATGATCCCAGCTATAACCATCTTTCCACAATCGTTGCATATAACTCTTGGCCCAAAACGTAATAGGCGCTAATGCCCCGAGCGGGTCATAGATCTTGGCGATGGCCGACATTACAGCTCTTTTTGTGGGTGTGACATTGACTGGATCGTTATGATAGCTAAATACATCTTCGACTGGGTCCCAATGAAGCCCTAAAATTTTTACAAACGAGTCGTCTTTGGGATCGAAAGACAATTCGATAACTTGATTCGGTTGAATTGCTTAGCGACTTCCGACAACAATTACTGGCCCACTTTTTCAAGTCAAATCCGCCGGCCTTTAACAATTTGCGGATTTGTTTCTGAAGAATTAATGTTGATTGTACAGAGTTTGCGCCCGTGATGATGTCATCAACATATGTTTGAGATGATAACACCCTTTTCGCGGCTGGGTAATTAGGTCCCTCATCCAGTTCTAGCTGGTGTAATACCCTAATGGCTTGAAATGGCGAGCAAGCGACACCATACGTTACGGTAGATAAAGCATATTCTAATAACGGATCTGAAGGACTAGAACGCCAAAAAATATGTTGGTACTGTCGATCTGTTGGAGATATGTTTATTTGGCGGTACATCTTACAGATGTCTGCCGTGAACATATATCGATGTAAACGACAAGACATTAAGATAGTAGAGATGTCTTGTTGCAATTTTGGTCCCGTGAAAACAATGTCGTTTAACGAAGAGCCCGAGGTAGTGCGGGCTGATGCATCGAAGACAACACGCAATTTGATTTTGTTGTTCACAGATTTAGTCACAGCATGATGAGGTATAATAAACTGGCCTGGTACCGTTGCGAGGTGCATATGGCCGAGCTTTATATATTCGTCCATGAATGACCTATATTCGGCATACAGTTCTTCGTTGCCTTGAAGTTTGCGTTCTAAATTCAGAAATCGTGATAACGCCATCGTGCGAGATTCACCCAAGATATTTGGATCTGATTTGAATGGAATCGTAACGGTATATCGACCCGACTGATCCCGCACTGTGGTCCGAACGAAAAGATCTTCACACTTTTGTTCTTCTGTGAAGGTTGTTGATTTTATTATAGGTTCTTCTACCTTCCAAAAACGGGAAAGAAGTTGTTCGAGGGAAGGTTCCGAACTTAGTGTCAATGAAGCCTGCGGTATCGAAGTCGCGTATTGAGACGTTGAACCCATGAAGATCCATCCTAGCCGTGACTCAAACGCTGATGGGAAACTGGGCAAATGATGAACACGATATCCATCCATAAAAATTTGATTATACACGTCAGCACCTAGCAGAAAATCGATGCGACCCGGAATATCGAATGAAGGGTCAGCAAACTGCATGTCCGTATATTGAGCTCGAATGCATGGATTGAGTGCGACTGAAGGCATGTTACCTGTTATTTTGTGCAATATTATGGGTTCACACGAGTACACAGGAGACGCTGATAAACAAGATGTAAAACGACAGGTAGCGACTCCTTTGATCTGGGATATCGGTGTTTGTGACAATCCTGCAACTTCGATACTATTTTGACGTCGTGTCAATCCGAGTTGAGAAGCACAGCTATGAGTTACCGCGGAAACTTGGGATCCCGAGTCAATAAGTGCTCTACATGGTATCCAATGTCCGCATTTATCCTGGATCCGAATTTTCGCTGTCCCTAGGACATTTAAATTGATGCTATTTGCTATTCCCACAAATACCGAGGGTGTAGTATCCACAGCGGGCTTCGGAGATGTTAAAGACGACTGATTTGGAGCGTCCGTCACATTTGTCACCCCTTTTGAATGTTTGGTGTCAAAATGGAGCAACGAATGATGTTTGGCCGAGCAATGACGGCAGGAGTACTTAGAATTGCATCTAGAAGTGTCATGCATTGCACTCATGCAGTTTCTACATAAGCGATATGATTGTACCGTTTTAAGGCGTGCCGAAGCTGGCTGTTGCATGAATTTGTCACATTTATACAAAGGATGTGGACCGTTGCAAAGTGGACAAAGTTTTTCCGATTTAGTCTTGTCCAACGCTTTGATCATTAACGAAGTTTTCATGAAAGATGGATTATTCTTTGATGGAAATGTTGGTTTGATCTTGGTAGGTATCAGTGTGGAGGAAACAGCACTGTTCTGTAGAATTTGACAACGTGTTTGGACATAGTTCAATAAATCATCGATGTTCGGTAACATGGTATTGGTATGTTGAGACTCAAATAAACATTTCGTGGTAGAATCTAATACACGAGAAGCGATATAGAACAGTAGAAACCCCTCCTTATTTGGAATGTCAAAATTTCTAAACGCAGCAATATTTTCTTGAAACGTATCGAGAAAATGTTTCAAATTCTCTAACGAAGACGAACGTAATGGTGAGAAGTTGAACAATCTGTCCAAGTGGGAATTCATAATCAAACGTGGGTTATCGAACCTCTCATTAAGAGCATTCCACGCGACCATGTAGTTGGAATCCGACAACGAAATGGATCGAACAACAGCACTAGCACTTCCGCTTACTGCTGCCACTAGATAATGGTATTTTTCAATATTTGTCAAAGTCACATTATCGTGTACTAGTGATTTGTAAGTGTCACGGAACGTAATCCATCGTAGTATATCACCGTCGAATTTAGGTAATTGAATCTTAGGTAATTGAATGTGTAAACAATCATGATCCGCAGCTTTCGTTGTTGTCAACGTCACGTTGATATCGAGTTCTTCCGCAACTGCAATTATGTGATAGTATTGGTCGAGCATGGACTTCTCAATCGACGCATGAGTCTTTTGAAACTCGTCTTGCCGTTGAAGCTGTATTAATGCGTCAAGAATGGCATCTTGTTCGACGTGAAATTGAGCTACAAGAGTGTCCATGTTCCTTTTCCGTGCACGAAACACTGGGAGAATATCTGCGTGGCCTACTACCTTTAGCGCAAGATCGTAAAGAAGATTGATTTGCGAAACGACAGCGTCTCGTTTCACGATGGCACGCGTAAGCACCCGACCTACACGTCCGACTTCAACAGGGGAAGACGGCATTGTTACTTAATGATATACAGTATGAGTGTGAGACAAGAAAATCGAATTTCGAAAGCGAGAGAAAAAATAAAAAATAAAAAAAAATGAACGAAGAGTAACAACTAGATAATGAATGTACTTAATTGAAAGTGGACTGTATTGATGCGTATCTACAACTATATCCGGCCCGAAGGACCAAAATGTACGGATACCTAGATCTCGGTAATATTGGAATCTATTGGTACACCGTGCGTAGGTATAATGTTGACCGGTAGACCCTATCTAAACTTATGAATAGAACAGGAAAGAAGATACAATAATTTGAAAAGATTTACATGCAACAAAAGAAATAAATAAATGTATTAATGGAAAACTTAAAAAAACTATGACACAGTGCAGGCAAAGGGGGGAAACTTACATGCTAAATACAGTATTACAAAAATTAGATATATATATATATTGAATAAATATTTACGTGACCATCAACCGTGGTGACGTGTATTAAATGAGTGACAATCCAAACTGTGATGGAAACAACAATCAATTTCTCCCGGCCTTCTGGAGTGCGATGGCGAGCCAATAGATGGACGCAAAACAAGCGAAAACGAAGTTACATGCGACGGAACTGCGAAACACCTTTCGGCATGCCCGGTGTAGAATGTGATTTGCCGATTGTCGATGTGATGACTAATGAGTGCATTCACACGCAAACAATGGCGAATAGAACCGGCGTAAAAGGACGCGACGGAACTTTGTGTGACGGCGATCGGAATACGCGCGTTTCACAAAACGAAACAGTTACGAATACGAAAATATGTCGTATTATAAAATACAGCAAATTACGTATTAAGTAAAAATATCACGAACACGAATTGGTGAACACATGGCGGATATAGTAAAACGCGCACAATATGTATCGCAGGCCAATTACGTAATAAATTTAAACGACAAATATAAAAAAAATGACGTGTGTAGCGGATATTTTATTACGTGTACGACACGAAAAAACGTATCGAACAGACGCGAGTGACGGCTGAGAAAAAGCATGCGTACGATCGTATACGACGACACGACCGGCGGCCCGAGAGGAAAACCGAAAAGTGAAATCGAAAAATATAATAATAATACATTATCTTTTGCGCGCACACATACACGCACACGCGGAGACCAGCGTTCACAACGATAACGTATCTGTTCGGATATAAGACGACTGTACACAGGCGACGTGAACAAAATAAAAATATATATCGGTAAAAACCGGTGATATGACGATACCGCTGGGTGTATAATTACAATCGTCACAGCGGCGGCAACGATGGCGCGTACGTACCCATGACGAACGATACGTGCGCTAACAATATATATTTAATATATAAAATTCTCGTGTCACAGTTTTCGTTGCCATACTCCTCCGAAACGGCTTGACCGATTTTGATGAAACTTTTTGTGCTTATCCGGTATCTATGAGAATCGGCCAACATCTATTTTTCATCCCCCTAAATGTTAGGGGTAGTCCACCCCTAAATTTTTTTTTTTATTTTTTAGACAAAATTTTTAATTTCTATTTTTTATGATACAACATATAAAAATACATACAATCCTCAATTTTCACCCTTCTATGATCAACCCTTATTTTTTAATAGCCATTTTAGTAATTTAATCATTTTTCTTCTCCGGTCGAAAACTGATCAATCGTCATTTAATTAGTTATCCCCGCCAGATGTCTACAGGTGTCACTTCTGACCCAGTAAACAGCACGGAGTAGGGATGAGAACGAAGCCGGTCTCCTTTCTTTCTCACTCCCTACACAGTTGTCGGCCACAATAATGATGTTTATGCATCAAGTGTAGTAGTAACGTTGACAATTATTATTTTATTATTATTTCTCAGTGTAACTCTAATATTAACTTTTAATCATTCCTATTTTATCAATAATAATTAAATTATCAATTTTGAGTGTATTTTGCACGATTAGTTAATCAAGTGATTTTATAACCTCAAAAGTACTCAACACGTGACACGAGCTTCCAATAACAACGGATTTTGTGTTGTAAGTATACTTTTTTTTATATCGAAAATATTGTTGATCTTATAAAAATGTAATTTTAATATAATTTTATTAAAAAAATGTAATTGAACAATTAAGATTTTCATAGTTTCCAAAAAATCAATCATTATGAATCTTTATTTTGAAATGTCAATGAAAATATTGGTTGTATGAAAAAATTATAAGAGACAATGTTTTCATAAAATTTAATTTTTTACTTTTGTTTGAAAAATTTTTCCATAAAACTTATATTTTTGTTATAAATCATTTCAAAACTGCGGCAAAAATCCTGGCCCTAGGTGCTGGTTTCATTCTTATCGGAGGAATGGATTAACTCAGCTTCTATTTATGTATGTTTTGTACAGTGAGCAATGCCAAGAAAACGCAAAGGGGCTGATTTGAGCCGCAGTACAAGTAAATACTTGCGAAATAGCAGATCCGAAAGAACAGAAGAACAAATCCAGCAACAAAATACTGATGCACGTGTCAGAATGGCGCAATTGCATCAAGAAGAGCCAGAAGATACACGAGCTGAACGCAATGAAGTCAGAAGATTAGAACAACGACAATCACGCCGTTTCACAGTCAATAGACGAAGAACAAATGACCAACAACGACAACAGGTACATCGAGCATTTATATCTGATTCATTCCTGCGTCTAGCATTCCAGTATGAGCCCGATATTGAATATTATGCTCATTCAAAAGTGGTAATTGGTGCTATGGACAAGGAATGTCCGCATTGTCATGCTCTGAAATTCAAAATGAGCCAGCTGGGATGTGTTGCACGTCAGGAAAAGTGCAACTACCTGAAAATGAAACACCACCTGAACCATTGAACGGCTTACTTATCGGCACGGATCCAGATTCTAACGTGTTCCTGAAGTCAATTCGAAGATACAATTCATGCTTTCAAATGACATCGTTCGGAGCAACAGAAATAGTTCGAAATACTAATGCAAATGGTCAACAATTCAATTCTACATTCAAAATCAGAGGCCAAGTTTATCATAAAATGGGCTCACTGTTGCCAATGCCAAACGAACCACATAAATTCTTACAAATCTACTTTATGGGCGGCGAGGATTCCGGAAGCGCACTTGCCAATCGCGTGAATGCACGTTGTGATTATAATAACCTTGATTCACTTTATGCCAGGCGTATCGTCAGCGAGCTAGATGCTCTTTTGAACGAGCACAACGAGTTGTTGAAAATATTCAAATCACATATGCACCAATTACAAAGCGATAATCACGCTATCGTCATTAATCCTGATAAAACACCAGCTGGAGCATATTCGTAGATTCAATGCACCCGTTGTTGATGATGTTGCTGGAATCATGGTTGGCGATTGTACAGCTGCACGAGAAATTGTGATTCGTAGAAGAAATAATAATCTTCAGTTCATTGCTGACACACATCGTTCATACGACGCTCTCCAATATCCGCTAATATTCTGGAAGGGACAAGACGGATATTGCATAAACATAAAACAACGAGATCCCGTATCAGGTACTTCATTGATTATTAATTAATAATTTATTATTAATTATTAATTAATTTATTGATTATTAATTATTAATTTGATCATTTAATTAATTTTCATTTAATTCATTTGATTAATTTAATTTGATGAACAAATATTACAGGAGCTGAAACAAACAAGAACGTTAGCTCAAAGGATTATTATGCGTACCGATTAATGATTAGACGTGGCCTGGACAACGTCATTTTACGATGTCGTGAGCTTTGTCAACAATTCATGGTCGACATGTACGCGAAGATTGAGAGCGAACGACTACGATACTTACGATATAATCAACAAAGCTGCGCGCGGAAGAGTACATTCATTTGCGAGACGCTATCAACAACAACGCCGACGTCGCCGAAATTGGTAACCATGTCATTTTACCATCATCGTACGTAGGCAGTCCACGTCATATGCAAGAATATATACAGGATGCTCTGACTTTCGTGCGCGAATATGGACGACCATGTTTATTTATCACGTTCACATGTAATCCAAAATGGCCAGAGATTACATCTTTGCTACTGCCTGGCCAAAATGCAATACATCGCCATGACATTACAGAACGTGTGTTCAGACAAAAGTTGAAGTCTTTAATAAGTTTCATTACTAAATCACATGTATTTGGTCCCACACGTTGCTGGATGTATTCGGTTGAGTGGCAAAGCGAGGATTACCTCATGCACACATTTTGGTTTGGTTCATCGACAAAATCCGTCCTGAAGAAATCGATAGTATCATTTCTGCGGAAATTCCAGATCCATCCACTGACCAACTGCTGTTTGATATTGTTACAACAAACATGATTCATGGTCCATGTGGTACTCTTAATAGTTCATCGCCTTGCATGGCTGATGGAAAATGTACTAAAAATTTCCTAAAGATTTTACCAATGATACGGTCACAAATGTCGACGGATACCCAATATATCGTCGAAGAAATCCTGAAAATGGCGGACAGTCATTTATTAAAAATATCATCAACACAGACATTGATATTGACAATCGTTGGGTGGTGCCATATTCGCCTCTGCTGAGCAAGACATATAATGCTCATATTAATGTTGAGTTCTGCAGTTCTGTGAAGAGCATCAAATACATTTGCAAGTATGTCCATAAAGGCAGTGATATGGCTGTGTTTAGAGTGGAAAATATTAATGTGAATGCTCCTCCAGTGAATAAAAACGATGAAATAACGCTCTACCAAATTGGTCGGTACATCAGCTCCAATGAAGCTGCTTGGCGTATCTTTGGTTTTCCAATTCATGAACGGGATCCAGCAGTTGTTCAGTTAGCCATCCATCTTGAAAACGGTCAGCGTGTATTTTTCACGAACGAGACAGCGATTGATCGTGCAATAAATCCACCTAAAACTACACTTACTGCATTTTTTGAATTGTGTAATCGTGCGGATGATTTTGGTGCCTTTGCACGAACATTACTCTATTCACAAGTACCACGCTATTTCACATGGACTCAAACAAAAACATGGATGCCCCGCAAGCAAGGCTCACCAGTTGCTGCATGTCTCAATTTATTTAAATCAAACGCCTTGGGGCGATTATTTACAGTCAATCCAAGACACACGGAGTGTTTTTATCTTCGACTGTTGTTGGTTAATGTAACTGGCCCATTATTATTTCAAGATATACGTAAAGTGAATGGGCAACAATATCCAACGTATAAAGATGCATGCCTTGCACTCGGCTTGCTGGAAGACGACAACCAGTGGGAATGCATGCTTGCTGAAGCTGCATTGAACTGTACAGCAATACAAATTCGTCTACTATTCGCTATAGTGTTGACTACATGTTTCCCAGCCCGAGCACAGATATTATGGGAAAATCACAAAGATTCAATGACTGATGATATATTGCATCAACATCGTATACGGTGCCACGATCTAATCATAACATTCAGCGACGAAATGTACAATGAAGCATTGATTGCTATTGAGGATCTTTCCATTGTCATTGCCAACTTACCACTTAGTAATTTCGGTATGAATTCGCCAAATCGAACTGCATCTGATTTAATGAATACTGAAATGAATCGTGAACTTCAGTACAGTACTGTAGAAATGGCAGCGATTGTTGCCCGCAATGTCCCACTAATGAATGAGGAACAAAGAACCATTTATGATCGCATTATGCTCGCAGTTTCAGCTGGACAAGGTGGGTTCTTCTTTTTGAATGCACCGGGTGGAACTGGCAAAACATTCGTTATTTCGCTAATTCTTGCTGAAATACGATCAAATAATGGCATCGCATTGGCCGTTGCATCATCGGGCATTGCAGCAACTTTATTGGATGGAGGTAGAACAGCTCATTCAGTATTTAAGCTGCCACTAAATATTCAGAATAACCCTGACGCAGTATGCAACATTAAGAAACAATCGTCCATGGCCACTGTGCTGAAACGGTGTAAAAATATTATTTGGGATGAATGTACTATGGCACACAAACATTCACTTGAGGCGTTGAACAGGACATTGAAAGATATTAAAAACAGTGACAAACTATTTGGCGGAACTCTGTTGGTCCTTTCAGGTGATTTCAGACAAACACTTCCAGTCATTCCACGTTTAACATACGCTGATGAGATCAACGCTTGCTTAAAATCATCTCCATTGTGGCGTAATGTTGAAAAATTACAGCTAAAAATAAATATGCGCGTTCAAATGTTTCAAGATCCATCCGCTGAAACATTTTCAAAACAACTCTTAGATATCGGTGATGGAAAAGTTGCTATAGATGAAACTGGATACGTAAAATTACCGACCGATTTCTGCACAATCGCTGATTCGCAAGATATTCTCATTGAACAAATATTTCCCGATGTACACACACAGTACATAAATCATGAGTGGCTTGCAGAAAGAGCGATTTTAGCGGCAAAAAATGTAGACGTTGACAATTTAAATCTGAAGATACAAATGTTGTTGCCAGGGAACTTGGTATCATATAAATCTATTGATACAGTTTGCGACGACAGCGAAGCAGTAAATTTTCCCACAGAGTTTTTGAACTCACTGGATTTGCCAGGCATGCCACCGCATAATTTACAATTAAAGGTTGGATCTCCAATTATCTTGCTTCGTAATTTGAACCCGCCCCGGCTGTGCAACGGTACGCGATTAGTCATTCAAAAATTAATGAAAAACGTGATCGAAGCCAGGATTTTAAATAGCAAGTTCAGAGGTGAAAATATACTCATACCACGGATTCCTATTATACCTACAGATGTGCCAATTCAATTCAAACAAACGTATTCAGTTTCCGATTAGATTGGCATTTGCAATGAATATCAACAAATCCCAAGGTCAAACGATGTCTGTTTGTGGATTAGATTTGAGAACACCATGTTTTTCACACGGACAATTATACGTGGCATGCTCTCGAGTGGGTAAACCATCCAGTTTGTTTGTGTTAGCTAAAGATGGACTAACAAAAAATATTGTTCACGCTATAGCATTAAGAGATTGATATTGTTTAATAGTGTTACTGTCGTAATTGTTTAATTAATGATATATAATTTTAAGGAATAAATTATAATATAACATAAAAATAATATTTGCCTTTTGTTATTTTTATATTCCCTCATCGTTCACAGCGCTCCATGCTTATTTCAAGCATATACCACATTCTTACATACATACAATATACACATTCTAACATACATACATACTTACAATAAGTAAGCTATTTTTTGTCTACACTAGAAATTACTAGGAAATTATTTATATGGCAAAACAACGTTTGCCGGGTCAGCTAGTATATATATATATATATATATATATATGTATATATATATATATATTTATTTATTTATATACATTTTCTAGGTGGCAATTAAAAATTATATTATCTAGGATTCGAATTAATTTAGTATATTAGATCCCAAATTTATTTATTCTCTTCTCCTTGAAAATCGAATGTCAATTACATATGACATTTATTTTACTATACATTCATTTTAAATAAACAGGAAATAACCAATAAATATCATTTATATATATTTCTGTCTATTCAAAAGATATTTGGCTTAAAACCTGTATTATTATTAATGTTCATTCATGATTCATTAAATCTCTGAATCCTCTGAATGCTATATAATGTTATTATTAAATATAATTTATACAATTTTACCAGTATTCTTCAATAAAATTGTAAATAGTATTTTCCAACAAATTTTCAACAATTTTATATACACACATTACTGAATGAACTTTTACATAACCTAACTTTAACTGGAAAAATTTTAAAATTAAAGTCCAATATAGCTTTTAGGAAGTCTTCATTTTTCTAACAAAATTAGTAAAATCAGACAATTCTAGGAATCGTGAGAGTTTTTACTTTAATGTATGCAACATGAAGCTTTTGATTTTCTGTCTATCACTGCTGTTTACATGTATAATATAACATTTTGAGATTCGATGTCCAAATTTGCTCACCAAATGCCTTTCTCTTAAAAAAAAATTTCAATATCGGATCAACCTACATGGAATGGAGAATTTCCAGTAGGAAACGTATGTATTAAAAAGTTATTGATAAAATACAAGTGGAATGCGTGCCTATTAATATGTTATGTAAACCAAAAGCACTTTAGCATAAGTATAAAACATTTCATACTTCTCAAAATCTGCTACGTTGAATTAGAAAATTATTTAAATATTCTTACTACATCTTATTAGTGCTGTAAGAAAAATATATTTACAATTACATTTGTATTCCCCTATATACATTTAATATGTATATTTAAATACATATCTCGTTAATATATGTAAAACTAAATATTAATACAATTGATAAACAATTTTATTTTTTATTTTTTTGTGCTACAGATTATACACCTGCACGTACGTATAATCCAAAATTCAAAATCGTATAAGAAGATAAATTGATATACGAGCTTGTCTCATCGTAAGATAAAATAATAATTTTTTTCATGTTATTGCAATAAATACATTATTCAGGACAGCCAATATAAAAATAAATATTTCTGTGCTTTTGCTTTGTAAAATATCGAAAACTATACAGTTCTGAACTTTCACCTGGGAAATATAATTACAATTCTTTGATATTATATTTAATCTTATTTAACTAGAATAAGAACCAATGGACATGATAGATATTTATAATTGATTTCTATTGATATTTATTTATCTTAAAATTATTGTACAACTAATTCTTAATAATATTTAAATTCATGTATTCCTCAGGCATCATTCATATAGTAACAATATTCTTTATTTCACGTTATGATATAACATGCAAAACACGATTTATATTATGATCGTCTGGTATTTTAAATATATTAGGCTCTGTTTCTGTTGGTATTGATTGATTAGTTTAAACACGAAATTCGAATATTAATCTTTTCTCTATCATAACTAAATTTAAGCTCTAATAACGTTTACTATTTTCCAAATGCTCGGATCTCTCTTATTATATTTGCTTCAAAATTAAAAAGTAAAACTTTTTTAGCAAGTGTAATAATTGTAACCCTCTGATTATAAATGCTTTTAAACAGTATATTTATTTTTCCCTACAATTGCATATGATCTGTAATAAGAAATATTGAATATAAGTAATCATTTTGTTTCATGTGATTTTGAAAATAACGCATATGGCCAGTATATTCTAGAATAACAGTTGACTTTTAATAAATTAACAGAAAAATATATTATTTAAACATACTAAATACATTCAAAGTATAATTTCTAAATTATAAGAGAATACTTCCGCTTCGTGACATTTCCAATAATAATCATGTTAAATAATATGGGCATTTACAATAATCTTATTAAAATAATAATTAATACAATAAAGAAATCTTATTGTAAAAGTGTTCTTATGCTTTTTGACCGATAAGTTTAACTCTTTATTGACATTTAACTAATTTTTACTCTAAGTTTATTCAATTCACATTTATATATATATATATATATATATATTTAGATACATTTAGTAATTTATTTCGACAACGGCAAATGTGATGATATTGTAATAAGCTGGCAGTGCAGAGCATTAAGTACATTAATTTCTCTTTCTAAAATTGTGAATCGATTTAGCCAATATTTAGGTCAAAATGACACATTTTATTTTTATATAGATAGATTCAATATAATTATATATAAATATATTATTTCTTAAACACCATGCGTTTTCATAAGACGTATTGTTTAAAGTTTTAAATTGTCAAGTGTATTCGTCAAGTTATTTCTAGCTCTCTTTTTTCGTACATTATTCAAATGTTTTTATATTTTTGTTTAAAATTAAATAAAATAAGAATTGAATTTATCTCAATAAAAAAAAATTAATATGATTATGTATAATTCTGCCAATTAAGATATGTTATTCCTTTTCTGCGAATAAAAGTTGTTAATCTACTTTAAAATCTGCTATATGGTAATAAAGTTATAATTATAATTTCCATATTAGAAATTACTAGTAATCTAACATGTTTTTTACAGTAATATCCGCATTTCCCTATATCTATGTAAATTGTTTAATGAATTTTTTTAAATATATATATATACAAAAATACTATACAATAACTATATATTAATATATTCATATTATGTTGTGTGACATATTTAGCTGAATCCTCTCAGTGTATGTACAAACAAAATTTAAAATTAGATTAAAAAAAATTTGAAATATTTCTCATAATAAGACTAACAGAGATTTAAAATAATTTCGTTTATTAAAGGTGAAAAATTAAATGATTAACTTTTATTCGGCAGTATTCAAGAAGGGAATTTTAACATTTTAATTTTCCAAATTTTTGATTATGATATGAATATAATAATAAATGTCCGATTTTTTCTTTTCTGGATATATAGATGCAAAAAAATATATATATACATATATATATATATATACATATATATTTATTTATATATATTTTCTAGGTGGCAATTAAAAAATTATATTATCTAGGGATTCGAATTAATTTAGTATATTAGATCCCAAATTTATTTATTCTCTTCTCCTTGAAAATCGAATGTCAATTACATATGACATTTATTTTACTATACATTCATTTTAAATAAACAGGAAATAACCAATAAATATCATTTATATATATTTCTGTCTATTCAAAAGATAATTGGCTTAAAACCTGTATTATTATTAATGTTCATTCATGATTCATTAAATCTCTGAATCCTCTGAATGCTATATAATGTTATTATTAAATATAATTTATACACTTTTACCAGTGTTCTTCAATAAAATTGTAAATAGTATTTTCCAACAAATTTTCAACAATTTTATATACACACATTACTGAATGAACTTTTACATAACCTAACTTTAACTGGAAAAATTTTAAAATTAAAGTCCAATATAGCTTTTAGGAAGTCTTCATTTTTCTAACAAAATTAGTAAAATCAGACAATTCTAGGAATCGTGAGAGTTTTTACTTTAATGTATGCAACATGAAGCTTTTGATTTTCTGTCTATCACTGCTGTTTACATGTATAATATAACATTTTGAGATTCGATGTCCAAATTTGCTCACCAAATGCCTTTCTCTTAAAAAAAAATTTCAATATCGGATCAACCTACATGGAATGGAGAATTTCCAGTAGGAAACGTATGTATTAAAAAGTTATTGATAAAATACAAGTGGAATGCGTGCCTATTAATATGTTATGTAAACCAAAAGCACTTTAGCATAAGTATAAAACATTTCATACTTCTCAAAATCTGCTACGTTGAATTAGAAAATTATTTAAATATTCTTACTACATCTTATTAGTGCTGTAAGAAAAATATATTTACAATTACATTTGTATTCCCCTATATACATTTAATATGTATATTTAAAGACATAAGTTGTTAATATATGTAAAACTAAATATTAATACAATTGATAAACAATTTTATTTTTTATTTTTTTGTGCTACAGATTATACACCTGCACGTACGTATAATCCAAAATTCAAAATCGAAAAAAAAGATAAATTGATATACGAGCTTGTCTCATCGTAAGATAAAATAATAATTTTTTTCATGTTATTGCAATAAATACATTATTCAGGACAGCCAATATAAAAATAAATATTTCTGTGCTTTTGGTTTGTAAAATATCGAAAACTATACAGTTCTGAACTTTCACCTGGGAAATATAATTACAATTCTTTGATATTATATTTAATCTTATTTAACTAGAATAAGAACCAATGGACATGATAGATATTTATAATTGATTTCTATTGATATTTATTTATCTTAAAATTATTGTACAACTAATTCTTAATAATATTTAAATTCATGTATACCTTAGTCATCATTCATATAGTAACAATTTTCTTTATTTCACGTTATGATATATCATGCAAAACACGATTTATCTTATGATCGTCTGCTATTTTAAATATATTAGGCTCTGTTTCTGTTGGTATTGATTGATTAGTTTAAACACGAAATTCGAATATTAATCTTTTCTCTATCATAACTAAATTTAAGTTCTAAAAACGTTTACTATTTTCCAAATGCTCGGATCTCTCTTATTAAATATGCTTTAAAATTAAAAAGTAAAACTTTTTTAGCAAGTGTAATAATTGTAACCCTCTGATTATAAATGCTTTTAAACAGTATATTTATTTTTCCCTACAATTGCATATGATCTGTAATAAGAAATATTGAATATAAGTAATCATTTTGTTTCATGTGATTTTGAAAATAAAGCATATGGCCAGTATATTCTAGAATAACAGTTGACTTATAATAAATTAACAGAAAAATATATTATTTAAACATACTAAATACATTCAAAGTATAATTTCTAAATTATAAGAGAATACTTCCGCTTCGTGAACATATCCAATAATATTCATGTTAAATAATATGGGCATTTACAATAATCTTATTAAAATAATAATTAATACAATAAAGAAATCTTATTGTAAAAGTGTTCTTATGCTTTTTGACCGATAAGTTTAACTCATTCTTGACATTTAACTAATTTTTACTTTAAGTTTATTCAATTCACAGTTATATATTCATATATATATATATATATATATATTTTGATACATTTAGTAATTTATTTCGACAACGGCAAATGTGATGATATTGTAATAAGCTGGCAGTGCAGAGCATTAAGTACATAAATTTCTCTTTCTAAAATTGTGAATCGATAATATTTAGGTCAAAATGACACATTTTATTCTTATATAGATAGATTCAATATAATTATATATAAATATATTATTTCTTAAACACCATGCGTTTTCATAAGACGTATTGTTTAAAGTTTTAAAATGTCAAGTGTATTCGTCAAGTTATTTCTAGCTCTCTTTTTTCGTACATTATTCAAATGTTTTTATATTTTTGTTTAAAATTAAATAAAATAAGAATTGAATTTATCTCAATAAAAAAAAATTAATATGATTATGTATAATTCTGCCAATTAAGATATGTTATTCCTTTTCTGCGAATAAAAGTTGTTAATCTACTTTAAAATCTGCTATATGGTAATAAAGTTATAATTATAATTTCCATATTAGAAATTACTAGTAATCTAACATGTTTTTTACAATTACATCCGCATTTCCCTATATCTATGTAAATTGTTTAATGAATTTTTTTAAATATATATATATACAAAAATACTATACAATAACTATATATTAATATATTCATATTATGTTGTATGACATATTTAGCTGGATCCTCTCAGTGAATTTGCAAACAAAATTTAAAATTAGATTAAAAAAAATTTGAAATATTTCTCATAACAAGAATAACAGAGATTTAAAATAATTTCGTTTATTAAAGGTGAAAAATTAAATGATTAACTTTTATTCGGCAGTATTCAAGAAGGGAATTTTAACATTTTAATTTTCCAAATTTTTGATTATGATATGAATATAATAATAAATGTCCGATTTTTTCTTTTCTGGATATATAGATGCAAAAAAATATATATATACATATATATATATATATATATATATATATATATATATATATATATATATATATATTTATTTATATATATTTTCTAGGTGGCAATTAAAAAATTATATTATCTAGGGATTCGAATTAATTTAGTATATTAGATCCCAAATTTATTTATTCTCTTCTCCTTGAAAATCGAATGTCAATTACATATGACATTTATTTTACTATACATTCATTTTAAATAAACAGGAAATAACCAATAAATATCATTTATATATATTTCTATCTATTCAAAAGATATTTGGCTTAAAACCTGTATTATTATTAATGTTCATTCATGATTCATTAAATCTCTGAATCCTCTAAATGCTATATAATATTATTATTAAATATAATTTATACAATTTTACCAGTATTCTTCAATAAAATTGTAAATAGTATTTTCCAACAAATTTTCAACAATTTTATATACACACATTACTGAATGAACTTTTACATAACCTAACTTTAACTGGAAAAATTTTAAAATTAAAGTCCAATATAGCTTTTAGGAAGTCTTCATTTTTCTAACAAAATTAGTAAAATCAGACAATTCTAGGAATCGTGAGAGTTTTTACTTTAATGTATGCAACATGAAGCTTTTGATTTTCTGTCTATCACTGCTGTTTACATGTATAATATAACATTTTGAGAATCGATGTCCAAATTTGCTCACCAAATGCCTTTCTCTTGAAAAAAATTTCAATATCGGATCAACCTACATGGAATGGAGAATTTCCAGTAGGAACCGTATGTATTAAAAAGTTATTGATAAAATACAAGTGGAATGCGTGCCTATTAATATGTTATGTAAACCAAAAGCACTTTAGCATAAGTATAAAACATTTCATACTTCTCAAAATCTGCTACGTTGAATTAGAAAATTATTTAAATATTCTTACTACATCTTATTAGTGCTGTAAGAAAAAAATTTTTACAATTACATTTGTAATCCCCTATATACATTTAATATGTATATTTAAATACATATCTCGTTAATATATGTAAAACTAAATATTTATACAATAGTTATACAATTTTATTTTTTATTTTTTTGTGCTACAGATTATACACCTGCACGTACGTATAATCCAAAATTCAAAATCGTATAAGAAGATAAATTGATATACGAGCTTGTCTCATCGTAAGATAAAATAATAATTTTTTTCATGTTATTGCAATAAATACATTATTCAGGACAGCCAATATAAAAATAAATATTTCTGTGCTTTTGGTTTGTAAAATATCGAAAACTATACAGTTCTGAACTTTCACCTGGGAAATATAATTACAATTCTTTGATATTATTTTTAATCTTATTTAACTAGAATAAGAACCAATGGACATGATAGATATTTATAATTGAATTCTATTGATATTTATTTATTTTAAAATTATTGTACAACTAATTCTTAATAATATTTAAATTCATGTATACCTTAGTCATCATTCATATAGTAACAATTTTCTTTATTTCACGTTATGATATATCATGCAAAACACGATTTATCTCATGATCGTCTGCTATTTAAAATATATTAGGCTCTGTTTCTGTTGGTATTGATTGATTAGTTTAAACACGAAATTCGAATATCAATCTTTTCTCTATCATAACTAAATTTAAGCTCTAAAAACGTTTACTATTTTCCAAATGCTCAGATCTCTCTTATTATATATGCTTTAAAATTAAAAAGTAAAACTTTTTTAGCAAGTGTAATAATTGTAACCCTCTGATTATAAATGCTTTTAAACAGTATATTTATTTTTCCCTACAATTGCATATGATCTGTAATAAGAAATATTGAATATAAGTAATCATTTTGTGTCATGTGATTTTGAAAATAAAGCATATGGCCAGTATATTCTAGAATAACAGTTGACTTATAATAAATTAACAGAAAAATATATTATTTAAACATAATAAATACATTCAAAGTATAATTTCTAAATTATAAGAGAATACTTCTGCTTCGTGACATATCCAATAATATTCATGTTAAATAATATGGGCATTTACAATAATCTTATTAAAATAATAATTAATACAATAAAGAAATCTTATTGTAAAAGTGTTCTTATGCTTTTTGACCGATAAGTTTAACTCATTCTTGACATTTAACTAATTTTTACTTTAAGTTTATTCAATTCACAGTTATATATATATATATATATATATATATATATATATATATATATATATTTTGATACATTTAGTAATTTATTTCGACAACGGCAAATGTGATGATATTGTAATAAGCTGGCAGTGCAGAGCATTAAGTACATAAATTTCTCTTTCTAAAATTGTGAATCGATTTAGCCAATATTTAGGTCAAAATGACACATTTTATTCTTATATAGATTGATTCAATATAATTATATATAAATATATTATTTCTTAAACACAATGCGTTTTCATAAGATGTATTGTTTAAAGTTTTAAAATGTCAAGTGTATTCGTCAAGTTATTTCTAGCTCTCTTTTTTCGTACATTATTCAAATGTTTTTATGTTTTTGTTTAAAATTAAATAAAATAAGAATTGAATTTATCTCAATAAAAAAAAATTAATATGATTATGTATAATTCTGCCAATTAAGATATGTTATTCCTTTTCTGCGAATAAAAGTTGTTAATCTACTTTAAAATCTGCTATATGGTAATAAAGTTATAATTATAATTTCCATATTAGAAATTACTAGTAATCTAACATGTTTTTTACAATTACATCCGCATTTCCCTATATCTATGTAAATTGTTTAATGAATTTTTTTAAATATATATATATACAAAAATACTATACAATAACTATATATTAATATATTCATATTATGTTGTATGACATATTTAGCTGGATCCTCTCAGTGAATGTGCAAACAAAATTTAAAATTAGATTAAAAAAAATTTGAAATATTTCTCATAACAAGAATAACAGAGATTTAAAATAATTTCGTTTATTAAAGGTGAAAAATTAAATGATTAACTTTTATTCGGCAGTATTCAAGAAGGGAATGTTAACATTTTAATTTTCCAAATTTTAGATTATGATATGAATATAATAATAAATGTCCGATTTTTTCTTTTCTGGATATATAGATGCAAAAAAATATATATATACATATATATATATATATATATATATTTATTTATTTATTTATATATATTTTCTAGGTGGCAATTAAAAAATTATATTATCTTGGGATTCGAATTAATTTAGTTTATTAGATCCCAAATTTATTTATTCTCTTCTACTTGAAAATTGAATGTCAATTACATATGACATTTATTTTACTATACATTCATTTTAAATAAACAGGAAATAACCAATAAATATCATTTATATATATTTCTGTCTATTCAAAAGATATTTGGCTTAAAACCTGTATTATTATTAATGTTCATTCATGATTCATTAAATCTCTGAATCCTCTGAATGCTATATAATGTTATTATTAAATATAATTTATACAATTTTACTAGTGTTCTTCAATAAAATTGTAAATAGTATTTTCCAACAAATTTTCAACAATTTTATATACACACATTACTGAATGAACTTTTACATAACCTAACTTTAACTGGAAAAATTTTAAAATTAAAGTCCAATACAGCTTTTAGGAAGTCTTCATTTTTCTAACAAAATTAGTAAAATCAGACAATTCTAGGAATCGTGAGAGTTTTTACTTTAATGTATGCAACATGAAGCTTTTGATTTTCTGTCTATCACTGCTGTTTACATGTATAATATAACATTTTGAGAATCGATGTCCAAATTTGCTCACCAAATGCCTTTCTCTTAAAAAAAAATTTCAATATCGGATCAACCTACATGGAATGGAGAATTTCCAGTAGGAAACGTATGTATTAAATAGTTATTGATAAAATACAAGTGGAATGCGTGCCTATTAATATGTTATGTAAACCAAAAGCACTTTAGTATAAGTATAAAACATTTCATACTTCTCAAAATCTGCTACGTTAAATTAGAAAATTATTTATATATTCTTACTACATATTATTAGTGCTGTAAGAAAAAAATATTTACAATTACATTTGTATTCCCCTATATACATTTAATATGTATATTTAAAGACATAAGTTGTTAATATATGTAAAACTAAATATTAATACAATTGTTAAACAATTTTATTTTTTATTTTTTTGTGCTACAGATTATACACCTGCACGTATGTATAATCCAAAATTCAAAATCGTATAAGAAGATAAATTGATATACGAGCTTGTCTCATCGTAAGATAAAAAAATAATTTTTTTTATGTTATTGCAATAAATACATTATTCAGGACAGCAAATATAAAAATATACATTCCAGTGCTTTTTGTTTGTGAAATATCGAAAACCATACTGTTCTGAATTCTCATCATGGAAATATAATTACAATTCTTTGATTTTATGTTTATATTTATTTAACTAGAATAAAAACCAATGGATATGATAGATATTTGTCATTGAATTCTAATGATATTTGTTTCAAAATTATTGTACAACTAATTCTTAATAATATTTAAATTCATGTATTCCTCAGGCATCATTCATATAGTAACAATATTCTTTATTTCACGTTATGATATAACATGCAAAACACGATTTATATTATGATCGTCTGGTATTTTAAATATATTAGGCTGTGTTTCTGTTGGTATTGATTGATTAGTTTAAACACGAAATTCGAATATTAATCTTTTCTCTATCATAACTAAATTTAAGCTCTAAAAACGTTTACTATTTTCCAAATGCTCGGATCTCTCTTATTATATTTGCTTTAAAATTAAAAAGTAAAACTTTTTTAGCAAGTGTAATAATCGTAACCCTCTGATTATAAATGCTTTTAAACAGTATATTTATTTTTCCCTACAATTGCATATGATCTGTAATAAGAAATATTGAATATAAGTAATCATTTTGTTTCATGTGATTTTGAAAATAAAGCATATGGCCAGTATATTCTAGAATAACAGTTGACTTTTAATAAATTAACAGAAAAATATATTATTTAAACATACTAAATACATTCAAAGTATAATTTCTAAATTATAAGAGAATACTTCCGCTTCGTGACATTTCCAATAATAATCATGTTAAATAATATGGGCATTTACAATAATCTTATTAAAATAATAATTAATACAATAAAGAAATCTTATTGTAAAAGTGTTCTTATGCTTTTTGACCGATAAGTTTAACTCTTTATTGACATTTAACTAATTTTTACTCTAAGTTTATTCAATTCACATTTATATTTATATATATATATATATATATATATATATATATATATATATATATATATATATAAATATATATTTAGATACATTTAGTAATTTATTTCGACAACGGCAAATGTGATGATATTGTAATAAGCTGGCAGTGCAGAGCATTAAGTACATTAATTTCTCTTTCTAAAATTGTGAATCGATTTAGCCAATATTTAGGTCAAAATGACACATTTTATTCTTATATAGATAGATTCAATATAATTATATATAAATATATTATTTCTTAAACACCATGCGTTCTCATAAGATGTATTGTTTAAAGTTTTAAAATGTCAAGTGTATTCGTCAAGTTATTTCTAGCTCTCTTTTTTCGTACATTATTCAAATGTTTTTATATTTTTGTTTAAAATTAAATAAAATAAGAATTGAATTTATCTCAATAAAAAAAAATTAATATGATTATGTATAATTCTGCAAATTAAGATATGTTATTCCTTTTCTGCGAATAAAAGTTGTTAATCTACTTTAAAATCTGCTATATGGTAATAAATTTATAATTATAATTTCCATATTAAAAGTTACTAGTAATCTAACATGTTTTTTTACAATTACATCCGCATTTCCCTATATCTATGTAAATTGTTTAATGAATTTTTTTAAATATATATATATACAAAAATACTATACAATAACTATATATTAATATATTCATATTATGTTGTGTGACATATTTAGCTGTATCCGCACAGTGTATGTACAAACAAAATTTAAATTAGATTAAAAAAAATTTGAAATATTTCTCATAATAAGAATAACAGAGATTTAAAATAATTTCGTTTATTAAAGGTGAAAAATTAAATGATTAACTTTTATTCGGCAGTATTCAAGAAGGGAATTTTAACATTTTAATTTTCCAAATTTTTCATTATGATATGAATATAATAATAAATGTCCGATTTTTTCTTTTCTGGATATATAGATGCAAAAAAAAATATATATACATATATATATATATTTATTTATATATATTTTCTAGGTGGCAATTAAAAAATTATATTATCTAGGGATTCGAATTAATTTAGTATATTAGATCCCAAATTTATTTATTCTCCTTGAAAATCGAATGTCAATTACATATGACATTTATTATACTATACATTCATTTTAAATAAACAGGAAATAACCAATAAATATCATTTATATATATTTCTGTCTATTCAAAAGATATTTGGCTTAAAACCTGTATTATTATTAATGTTCATTCATGATTCATTAAATATCTGAATCCTCTGAATGCTATATAATGTTATTATTAAATATAATTTATACAATTTTACCAGTATTCTTCAATAAAATTGTAAATAGTATTTTCCTACAAATTTTAAACAATTTTATATACACACATTACTGAACGAACATTTACATAACCTAACTTTAACTGGAAAAATTTTAAAATTAAAGTCCAATATAGCTTTTAGGAAGTCTTCATTTTTCTAATAAAATTAGTAAAATCAGAAAATTCTAGGAATCGTGAGAGTTTTTACTTTAATGTATGCAACATGAAGCTTTTGATTTTCTGTCTATCACTGCTGTTTACATGTATAATATAACATTTTGAGAATCGATGTCCAAATTTGCTCACCAAATGCCTTTCTCTTAAAAAAAAATTTCAATATCGGATCAACCTACATTGAATGGAGAATTTCCAGTAGGAAACGTATGTATTAAAAAGTTATTGATAAAATACAAGTGGAATGCGTGCCTATTAATATGTTATGTAAACCAAAAGCACTTTAGCATAAGTATAAAACATTTCATACTTCTCAAAATCTGCTACGTTGAATTAGAAAATTATTTAAATATTCTTACTACATCTTATTAGTGCTGTAAGAAAAAAATATTTACAATTACATTTGTATTCCCCTATATACATTTAATATGTATATTTAAAGACATAAGTTGTTAATATATGTAAAACTAAATATTAATACAATTGTTAAACAATTTTATTTTTTATTTTTTTGTGCTACAGATTATACACCTGCACGTACGTATAATCCAAAATTCAAAATCGTATAAGAAGATAAATTGATATACGAGCTTGTCTCATCGTAAGATAAAAAAATAATTTTTTTCATGTTATTGCAATAAATACATTATTCAGGACAGCAAATATAAAAATAAATATACATTCTGTGCTTTTGGTTTGTAAAATATCGAAAACTATACAGTTCTGAACTTTCACCTGGAAATATAATTACAATTCTTTGATTTTATGTTTATATTTATTTAACTAGAATAAAAACCAATGGATATGATAGATATTTGTCATTGAATTCTAATGATATTTGTTTCAAAATTATTGTACAACTAATTCTTAATAATATTTAAATTCATGTATACCTTAGTCATCATTCATATAGTAACAATTTTCTTTATTTCACGTTATGATATATCATGCAAAACACGATTTATCTTATGATCGTCTGCTATTTTAAATATATTAGGCTCTGTTTCTGTTGGTACTGATTGATTAGTTTAAACACGAAATTCGAATATTAATCTTTTCTCTATCATAACTAAATTTAAGCTCTAAAAACGTTTACTATTTTCCAAATGCTCGGATCTCTCTTATTATATTTGCTTTAAAATTAAAAAGTAAAACTTTTTTAGCAAGTGTAATAATTGTAACCCTCTGATTATAAATGCTTTTAAACAGTATATTTATTTTTCCCTACAATTGCATATGATCTGTAATAAGAAATATTGAATATAAGTAATCATTTTGTTTCATGTGATTTTGAAAATAAAGCATATGGCCAGTATATTCTAGAATAACAGTTGACTTTTAATAAATTAACAGAAAAATATATTATTTAAACATACTAAATACATTCAAAGTATAATTTCTAAATTATAAGAGAATACTTCCGCTTCGTGACATTTCCAATAATAATCATGTTAAATAATATGGGCATTTACAATAATCTTATTAAAATAATAATTAATACAATAAAGAAATCTTATTGTAAAAGTGTTCTTATGCTTTTTGACCGATAAGTTTAACTCTTTATTGACATTTAACTAATTTTTACTCTAAGTTTATTCAATTCACATTTATATTTATATATATATATATATATATATAAATATATATTTAGATACATTTAGTAATTTATTTCGACAACGGCAAATGTGATGATATTGTAATAAGCTGGCAGTGCAGAGCATTAAGTACATTAATTTCTCTTTCTAAAATTGTGAATCGATTTAGCCAATATTTAGGTCAAAATGACACATTTTATTCTTATATAGATAGATTCAATATAATTATATATAAATATATTATTTCTTAAACACCATACGTTTTCATAAGACGTATTGTTTAAAGTTTTAAAATGTCAAGTGTATTCGTCAAGTTATTTCTAGATCTCTTTTTTCCTACATTATTCAAATGTTTTTATATTTTTGTTTAAAATTAAATAAAATAAGAATTGAATTTATCTCAATAAAAAAAAATTAATATGATTATGTATAATTCTGCCAATTAAGGTATGTTATTCCTTTTCTGCGAATAAAAGTTGTTAATCTACTTTAAAATCTGCTATATGGTAGTAAATTTATAATTATAATTTCCATATTAAAAGTTACTAGTAATCTAACATGTTTTTTTACAATTACATCCGCATTTCCCTATATCTATGTAAATTGTTTAATGAATTTTTTTAAATATAAATATATATATATACAAAAATACTATACAATAACTATATATTAATATATTCATATTATGTTGTATGACATATTTAGCTGGATCCTCTAAGAGTATGTACAAACAAAATTTAAAATTAGATTAAAAAAAATTTGAAATATTTCTCATAATAAGTATAACAGAGATTTAAAATAATTTTGTTTATTAAAGGTGAAAAATTAAATGATTAACTTTTATTCGGCAGTATTCAAGAAGGGAATTTTAACATTTTAATTTTGCAAAATTTTCTTTATGATATAAATATAATAATAAAGGTCCGAGTTTTTCTTTTCCGGATTAATAGATGCAAAATATACATATATGTATATACTTTTTCTAGGTGGCATATAAAAATTATATTTTTTAGTGCTTAAAATTAATTTAGTTTATTTGATTCCAAATTTATTTATTCTTTTCTATGAAATTCAAATGTCAATTATATATGACATTTATTTTGCTATACATTCATTTAAATAAACAGGAAATAACTAAATAATATCATTTATATATTTCTGTCTTTTCAAAAGATATTTAGTAAAATATACCTGGGTATACCTGTCTAGGTTCGGGGATAGAATAGACCTAGAGCATTCCCTGCTTGTCGTAAAAGGCGACTAAAGGGACTGGGGAAGGGCAGCAGCTTCCTCAGTAATGGATGCAAGTAGAGATCTAAATGATCGGTATAGTTGCATGCCAGAAAGCCGTAGGCGGAAATGACAGTCATATCAACGACTACGACACTGCGATGTGGAAGGAAACGGGAAACCACCACATAATATATTCCCTAGTATCTGCAGCATGAATTGCCTCAATGTAAAAAATTCCGGACGTAAAATAGTCTCCCATTCGGATGTCCGGGTGGAGACTACTTTGAGACAAGAACAGCCAAGATTTAGAAGGATAGGAAGTTGGAATGTAAGATCTTTGAAAAGAAGTGGCAAACTTGAGAATCTAAAATTGGAGATGAGAAGAATGAGAATTGATGCCATGGGTATTAGTGAAGTAAGATGGCCTGATCCAGGGGATTTTTGGACTGGTGACTATAGGTTTATTCACACGGGAACAGATAACGGATACACAGGAGTCGGAATTATTCTTAATAAGGAGTGGGGAAATAATGTCCAAAGTTATCTTCAGCTTACAGACAGAATAATCATGGTTAAAATAAATACCCAACCGATAACAACGACCATCATACAAGTATACATGCCTACAACCACTCACAATGATGATGAAATAGAAGAAATGTATGAGAAATTGAACCAAGTGTTACACTTGACAAAATCAGAAGAAAATATAATCTTAATAGGCGATTGGAACGCACAAGTTGGGGAGGGGAAAGATGGAAGTATAGTAGGCAATTATGGACTTGGAAAAAGGAACGATAGAGGAGAAAGACTAATAGAATTTTGTACTGAGCATAAGTTGGTAATAGCAAATACGTTTTTCCAAAATCACAAAAGAAGAAGATATACGTGGAAAAATCCGGGGGACACGGCTAGATATCAGATAGACTATATAATGATCAAACAAAGATATAAAAATCAAATGAAGCAATGCAAAGCCTACCCAGGCGCTGATATCGACAGTGACCACAACTTAATAGTACTTGAAGCAGAACTTAAATTAAAAACTCTTAAGAAAAACAAAACAAAAACCAGACTAAATTTAGATCAGTTGAAGCAAGAAAATATCAGAATGAAGTTTAATATAGAATGTGACAAAGCCATATATAATCATTGGCAAGAAAGTAATAAGAGTATAGAAGATAAATGGAACAAACTCAAGCAAATTCTTAAAGAGAATGCTAACAATATTCTAGAGGTAAAAAAGAATGTTGCAAAGAAACCATGGATAACTGAGGAAATCATAATGTTAATGGAAGAGAGGAGGAAGTTTAAAAATCATAGTAATATAAATAACCAACATAATTATAAAAAACTTAGGAATTTAATACAAAGGAAAGTAAAAAGCGCCAAAGAACAATGGCTAAATGAAGTATGTCAAGAAATTGGAGAATACATTAAACGAGGGCGGAGTGATTTAGCCTTTACACAAACACGAAAATTCTTTCAAGAAGAAGGTAAAAGAATTAAAGGTACAAATGCCTTACTAAGCAAAGATGGAACAATACTTATGGAAACAGAGCAGAAAGTAAAACGATGGAAAGAATATTTAGAGGAATTATACGACGGTAATCTAAATGAATGCGTGTTAGAAGAGGAAGGAACCTTGGAAGAAGATGATAAAGGCGATTATATTCTTCAGTCAGAATTTGAAGCAGCAGTGGAATATACTAAGAACAATAAAGCAAGTGGAATAGATGAAATACCAATAGAGTTAATAAAATACGGAGGGAAAGCTGTGAAGGATAAATTATATGAGATAGTTAAGGAGATATATCAAAGAGGAGTAATGATAAACGACTTTAAACACGGTTTAGTAGTAACATTACCAAAAAAGAAAGGAACAATGAAATGTGAAGAACACAGAACGATTAATCTTACATCTCACGCTTCTAAGATTTTATGTAGAATAATAAAGACACGAATAATGAATAAAATAGATTCAAACCTAGAGAATGACCAATTTGGTTTTAGAAGAGATATAGGTACTAGAGAAGCAATTTCATCACTGAGAATTTTAATAGAAAAACAAATACGAGTAAATAAAGATGTCTTTATAGCTTTTGTCGATCTTGAAAAGGCTTTCGATAATGTAAGTTGGGATAAAATGTTTGATATATTAAAGAAAATAGGAATAAAATACAATGACCGTAGAGTTATATACAACCTATACAAAAACCAAGTAATCCAAATCCAAATAGAAGGAATAGAAAAAGTAGCAAGAATCGGAAAGGGAGTGAGACAAGGATGCATTTTGTCACCTATTCTGTTTAATATGTATATAGAAGAAGCTATAAAAGAAATAAAAGATAAATATAAAGAAGGAATTAGAATAGGTGGACAGAATGTAATATCATTACGCTTTGCAGACGATATAGCGTTTTGCACTGAAAAAGAAGAAGATCTGCAAACACTACTCGATAAAACTGAAGATATTTTAGGAAATTACGGAATGAAATTAAATAAAAGGAAAACTAAAGTTATGGCATGTAGTAAATTAGATAAAAAGAAAATAAACATAAATGTTAAAAATGAACTTATTGAGCAAGTGCAAAGTTATTGCTATCTGGGTAGTAAAATAACCGATGATGGTAAAAGCAGTTTAGACATAAAAAGTAGGATTGCACAAGGAAAAAGAGCTTTCCAAAACAAAAACCACTTGCTAACTACAAACAGTGTGGGAATAAATACAAAGAAAAACTTTCTGAAAATATATGTATGGAGTGTAACACTATATGGATGCGAGACATGGACAATAAGCACAACTGAAAAGAAAAAATTAGAAGCATTTGAATTGTGGTGCTACCGGAAGATGCTCAAGATCATATGGAGCGACAGAATAACAAATGAAGAGGTTTTGGAAAGAATTAAAGAAAAAAGACAAATATGGAAAATGATAACTAAAAGAAGGGATAATATGATAGGGCATACCTTACGTCATGAGAGTCTGCTGAAATTGATTATTGAAGGATATGTGGATGGTAGAACTGGAAGAGGAAGACCAAGATTGGAATACATTTCACAGATTATGAAGGACATGAACATGAAAAATTATCGAGACTTAAAGGAGCTGAGTTTTGACAGAGAAGCATGGAGAGCTGCGGCCAACCAATCAAGAGATTGAAGACCAAAAAAAAAAAAAAATTTGGTAAAATCTGTATTATTAATAATGTTTATTCATGATTCATGAAATCCCTTAATCCTCATACTTATCGAAAATATTTTTATATCTTTATCATTTTTCCCATTCAATGTTGACTTCACGTCCCTTTAATAGAGTAGTTTAATACGTTAAAAATATAATTTCTTTTATTTGCGGTATGAACTGAATTGAAAGGCCAGTATTTAATTTAAAATTTTAATTTAATTTCTGAGCTTTTCCATAAATTAACGGAATTAACGTCCAATCTATATTACATAAATATATTATTATATTATTATTACTATATCATATATTTAAATATTTTTTAATAATGCTTGTAATTTGGAAATATATTAAGGTTTTTTTATTTATATCATTAAATAAAACAATTATATAATTAAATAATAATTTATATTATATTAAGATATTTTGAATCGACAAAGCGATTAATAATGCGTGCACTTAATAAGCTTTTTTACATTTAATAAATCCTATGATTATACTGAATATTTGAACTGTTAAAATATTATTTACTTCAGAAGTAATACAATATATTTGCAAATGTTATTTGTGACCCAAAACTATTTCTTATCATATACACATAATGATAAATTTAAAAGAATTTTTTATTTTTTGATATGCATTGTTTTTGAGCTAATCCAAACTTTTGGAATATTTTAAATTCTACACTACTTTTTTTGTAATGGTTTATATAACACCGTGTAGGTATTATCCAGAATTTAAATTTCAATATACAGGTTTCTGTCTTGGATACCATTAAATATTTAATAATTTATAGTTATAATTATACTAATAAACCTCCATTATCCAAAGTAGCAATAAAAACTAATTTGGATATTCGATAATATGTATTATAAATGAACTGATAAATTAACTTACTTAGCAGTTAATGCATTCCAACGGTATTTTGTTTACATTGACACAGCTCGTGTAGGTGTAAACGAATCGCTTACACCACCGAGCCGATAATTATCAACTGTCCATACCTTTCCGCAAAACGTTGACGAAAATACCTCACCGTCGTAAGTATATTACGCGCGGTCATAAGGTCGTTGACACCTGGATGACGACGCGATAGATAGCGAATATTCATATTTATAGTAAAACGATAATTTCGATTCGTAATTAAGCATACTGGTGATTACCCACCAGACGTATTATGGATACTATAAATATGAATAATATAATAATTATGATTACCTCGGACGAACGGACGACTGACCAAGTGAAGTCCGTTCGTAGCCGTCCAAGCGAGTAGGTGTCCGTATCATATCATTTCTCGTAATTTTAGTATTGTTTTTTTTAATTTATAATTATTGGAAATTTGTGTAAAATATTCGTCCTGTCCTAAACTGTACTTTGCGTATTACATATTCACCAATACGACAGTGTCAACATGTACACTATTTATTCTTATCTTTTTATTTGTGACTTAAAACTTTTACTCTTGCAATGCGCATGGGGATAATTTTCATATAATTTGTCTAATATCTATTATGTAAATATGTTATGATAATCTGATGATTAGGAGTATTTAACACATTTACATATTTTTTTGATACTATGGTTTGTGTAGAATTTGGTAAGTTTCATTCAAAATTTGAATTCAAATTTAAAACAGTTTGGATTTAATTTAGTTATTAATACATAATATTTAAGTAATATAATTTTATTGATTATTAATTATTATTTATTCTTAATTTATCCATTTTAAATATAAAAAAAATAAATTTAGTCCTTTATTTCGACAACGGAAAATCTAATGATATCGTAATAAGCTGGCAATAAAGAGCATTAAATATATTAATATTTTTTCTAATATTGTGAATTTATTTGGCTAATATTTTAGTTATAATAATATGGTTCATTCCTATATAGTTAGAGTCAATATTAATATGTATATATATATATATATAAATCATATCTTACACATCAGACGTTCTCATATAATAAATGGTTCAAAAAAAAAAATATTAAGATTATTTGTCAGATGTGTTAACTCTACCCCTCTCTTTTCGTCTATTTATCTAAAGGTTTTATATTTTTGTGTAAAATCAAAAGTTTTATAGTAATTTTTTATAATCTGCTTTATGGAATTAGAGATATATATTTTTTTTATTGCAAATTATTAGTAATTTAAGAATACGATTTTTAAAATTACATTGGCATTTTTCCATATCTATTTAAATTGTATTTTATCAATGACTTTTTTGTTTATTGACGTATATAAATATGCCGTACAATCACTATAAATTCTTATTTCCTTATTTTGTTGTATGGAATATTTAGAAGAGGGTATGTATAATCAAAAATACAAATTGATATGATATGAATTTGAAATATACCTCATATAAATAACTAAATATGCGTTATATAATTTGTTTGTTTATTAAACTTTAGTAATTAAATGATTAATAAAAAATTAATTCGACAATTTCCAAGAACTCACTTTTAAAATTTAAAATTTCAATGCTTTAGTTCGCGAAATAAATGTAATAATAAAAGTCCGATTTTTCCTTTTCCAAATTTAGATGCAAAATATATATACCAAATCCATTGCACTACAATTTAGTTCTAATAAACAAGAATAAAATCATTGAATATTTTGTATATCAATCATTGCAATCTACTGATATTTATTTTAAGATTAATAAATAAATAATTTATTTGTCATTCGTTACAACACAACGATCGTAATTTAGTTGTAATATATTTTTTGAAAGATTTTATATTTTCTTAAAATTCAATATTGTAAAACTTTCTTATAATCTGCTATAATGAATTTAAAATTTAATTACTTTTTCCTTCTGACTGGAAAATAAACTAGGTGGTAAGTTTATTTTAAAATTACAAAAATTACTTGTAAAAGATCATATAGCAGAACCTTCGTAATATTTATTTTTATAATATATTATTTTATCGTTTTCGTGGTGAACATTTAAAAAAAGATATATTTATGTTTAATTGGTGAATTTATTGATTGTTTCATTCTTTAAATATATTTGTTGTTCATAACAATATTCGAATCTTTTGCAATATCCAGTGCAACGGTCATGCGCGCGCTAAGTAAAAAAAAATGAAATGCGGTAGCCACATTGTATATTATCTCGAACAACAATGTTCCCATATAAACGCATGTAAAACGGCTCATATTATTGCTCACGCTTAATTATAAAACTATTGAATCAATTGACTTCTAGTTTATGTCAAAACATTACAAATGTTACTGGGAAGCCCCTTTTTTTAATTTCATGCAAATCGGTTCAATTGAATGAAAGTTATAGGCATTTATGTTCATAATTTTTACCAAAGAAGATAGTGTTACGGTTCGGTCCCCCACTCTACTTTGTTTCATTCTTGGTACGATTTAATATTATAATAGATGGGGGTAAACTCAGTGGCCGAGTGCCGAGCACCAAGCGCAGCGCGGCGCGTACAGTCTTTAGACAATCGTCGTTGTTTGTTGTGTAATTTATTACTTTGGGTGCGCAACGACCGGTGCACTGGATTCGCGTGGTTTTATACACATTATAACCTATGACCTTATCATACATAGTTTGCCTACATCATTATTAACAATTGATAATCAGACATATAGTTTGCACTCCGTAATTTGCCATTATGGTACATCGTTAAATGGAGGACATTATACTTGTATTGTAAAAAATGGCAGCTATTCGTTTCAATATAATGACTTAAATGTGTAGAAAAAACATTGGCCCAGGGGTGGTAAAAATATTTATATGATCATGTTAGAAAAAATTACAAATATACATTAATTATTCACTTAAGGCCATAATTGTGAAATCCATAATAAAATTATCTAGACAATACTGAATGATACTTATCAGCAGGTACTATGGTAAAAGGTGCTATTAGTCATAAAACATGCGCTATTAATGATCAATTAAAGAAAGAAATTATTGTAAAAACAATATCTTCTCAGCGATGTATATTTCAATTATTGTAAAAAAAAGATGATATTACAACAAAAACACTTCGACTGCAGCTACGTATAAAAAACCGGCTAAGTAAAAAAATATCTATCACCAGTTATTACGTATCTTGTAAGTGATTAGCATAATTAAGTTGTGATATGATTTGTGGTGCTAAGTAAAATTTTCGATTTACTTGGCGAGGTCAAATAAACTTTCCTTATCAGTTGTTATAACAGTATCACTTCTTATTATAGGGTATAATATAGTGCATAGTTATACAATGTACAAGTTACTGTATTTTTATAATGATAGGTACATAATTAATTTTCAATAAATTTACAAATACTTAAAATACTTTATATTTTCTTACATATTGTTATAGTATTATAACAACAGATTAAGAAAGTTTATTTGATCTCGCCAAGTAAATCGAAAATTTTACTTAGAGCCACAAATGATATCACAACTTTATGATGCTAACCACTTACGAGATACGTAATAATTGTTGATAGATATTTTTTTACTTAACCATTTTTTTATACGTAGCTTCAGGCGAAGTGTTTTTGTTGTGATTTTATACAATACCAAAAAATGTATTTATTGTTGTTTTGTTGTATGATTTATATAAGTATATGTATGAATAATTTAAAATTCAAAATGAAATAAAATTAAGTAATGCTCTTAATAAAACTTAAAATAATATATTTTGCTGGGATATTAATTTGTGAAATATAGAAAAAATCGTAAACATCTGTTTTTTTTTTTGTTTGGAAATTCAAAAGTCAAATATACATTCAAATTATTTTGCTTCCATTCAATTCTATAAATACAGAAATAATATCAATGAATATTTTATATATTTCTCAGTATATTCAAATGAAACTTGGTTCAAAATTTGGAAAATAATTTAATATTAATTATTCGTGATCCAATAAAATCATTCAATTAGCAGTATTTATAATTTTTTCCTTAAAATTCAAAATTGCTATAATTTTTTATTATCTTCTCTATGAAATTTGAAATATAAAAATTTTTTTCTTATGACCAGGAATTACAATTAATTCTGCTATTTCTGATCACATTTTAAATTATATTTTTCAAGGATTTTTATTGTTAATTTATGTAAAAATATAAACATGACATAAAACATATACCACTATATATTTTTCTTATATAATTATTAGGTTAATATTCTATGGCATAAGTTCAAGCAACATTTTGAATACATTGAAACTTCCATATAACGAACTTCTATTTAACAAAAATTTCTGTTTAACGCAATATTTTTAAGAATATAAGAATAGTGACTTCTATGAACTCAATGCTCATATATAATTATTCATTTACCTGATCCAAAATCGACCGCAAAAAATATGAAAACTCATTTCGAATCTTTTGTTCTTTTTTCTCGATGAAGTCGTAATAAATATAATTGTTAAAAGTACAAATACAAATATTACTTCTCTAAGATAAAAATATGAACGAGCTCGAGATGCTAGGGAAACTTATGGTGTTGAAATTAAAGCTTTGATTGATGTTTTAATTCTTGCTTGAGTTTCTATATCTGGTCGACAAAATATATTTAATATATTTGATGATTCAAAAGGAAGTGGACTTGAGGCTGTTTATTTAATTGTGAATGTTCAACGTTTCAGATTTTTATTAAGAAATTCGCGTTTTGATGATTTTACCAACCGTCCAGAAAGAAGGGAAATTGATAAATTGTCTCCTATATGAGGACTTTTTAAACTTTTAATCTAAAATTTATAAAATAATTTTATTCCGGTCGAATATTTAACTTTAGATGAATAATTAATTGCTTTCCGTGGTATATGTTCGTTTAGACAATATATTCTAAATAAACTTGCGTATTATGTAATAAAAATATTCGCTTTCGTAGGCGTAAAAATTACATATACGTACAATTTGGAAGTTTATGTCGGGCGACTAACAGAATGTCCTTATAAAATGAATAATAATGCAGAAAGTGTTGTCAACTAATGATTCACCCAGTGGAGGGCACTAGAAGGAACATAACAATAACATTTAATACCATTAAAATTTAAGAAAACAAATTTTAAATAATTTTTATTATTTCTCATTTAAGTGTAAATAGATTTTCTAAAGTGAAAAATAAAAATATAATTTTACTCTTTATTTCAATAAATTTGTCAATATGTACTTAGTGTATGACTGTAATTAAAATTGTCAATAATGATTTAAAACCCATTAATTCAATTTTTTAAGAAAAATGGATTACTCCTCTAATTCACGCAACTACCGGTGTCCTATTATAGCACAGGACCTATGTAGATTTAAATCATTATTGTTAAATATATTTGAGTATATGTAGTGTTACTAATTATCACGGTATAGCAATTTTTTCTAGCAGGGCAATAAGCACATTAAACTCTTTTTGTAGTTCTTGGGTCTTCATGAGTCGGTGTTGAGCTTTAGTCGGTGAAACAATTTATTATTTTACGTAGGTCAAAAGGCAAATTTTTAGAATTAAGTTTTTATTGCGGTAAGCCAAACCGCGACAATAAGAACTGTAAGTATAAGGGTTATATGTGTAAAATACTAAAATATGTTCTAAAATTTTACATTTAGCAATCTGTTATTAAATTAAAGATGTAATAGGTAATCTATATATTAGTGTTACTGGTAATGTCAATGCATTGAAAGATTTTAATTTGTCTGATGTAATATTTAATAAACATAACTCCAGAACTAATTTTAGTAGAAATAAATAGCGTGAGCTTAGAAATAGAGATCGATTTATGTGCAGCAAAAGCTCATTTATCTGAAGATGTGTTTAAAAAAAATTGGCCTAATAATAAACTAAAACTGGTTAGTAATAATTTCAGATTTCTTGATGGTTCTACATTACAAACTATAGGAGAGTTTAAGGCAAGTGTCAGTGTAAAAAAAAGTTCAATACAATATTTTTAGTGACCAAAAGTATATTAAAACCATATCCTAACCTATTGTTTAGAATAGATCTTATAAAATAATTTAAAATTTCTTTGGCACAAGAGATAAAGAATATAAATAATATTAATTGCGATCAAAATGAAAATATAAAAAAATTGATTGAAGAATATGCATAAAAATTTGAAGATAAATTGGGAGAATAAAAAGATTTTGAAATTAATTTAGAATAAACAAAAAAATAAATCCTATTTTTTTGAGAAACAGACAAATACCATTTGTATACAAATTAGCTGTTGAAAGAGTATTAGATAAATTGAAAAGTGCAAGTGTTAAGGTAAGTGAGAACAGTTAATGGGGTACGCCATTAGTTCTCGTGTTATAGTTAAATGTAATCGTGCGTCTCTGTGCAGACTATAAAGCAACTATTCATAAACATTTAAAAAACGTACATTACCCTTTCCATAAATAGTAGAACTTTTCGCAAAGATACAAAGGTAGTGAAAATTTCACAAAACTACATTTAAAAAACGATAATAACCAACAATTTCTTCTATTTTAATGTAGTTTTTATTCAAATTGTATTATATATTATACTTGTATTGATAATTATAAAATTATTGCAAACATAAAGAGGAAGTAGTGTAGTGTTTGTAACAATATTTATATTATC